>JAWDJE010000004.1:292771941-293971941 GCA_035047345.1 Bradypodion ventrale
ATCAGAAATACCTAACAATCTTACAGTGATATGCATGCACTGCATTTTTAATTTTTAAAAAAGTATGATAGCCTGTTTAATTTTTTAATTTTTTTATAAAAACATCCCTATTAGTGAATTTTGTAAAACAAAACAGAAAGAAGGGGAAAACAAAGGGAAAATTAAAAGTAACCCACCACTGTTCTATCCTACAGGTAAAGTTGGTGAAATGGCTCTAGCATCTTTAAAAAGAGTTTGCCCCAAAAAAGCATGCCTAGGGAGTCATTGTGACAGTGCAAAATACATTTATGTACATCCCTCTTACAAAAACACCAATATGTTAGCATTCCGGGAAGCATGCTAGTTTTCAAATTTTTCTCCCTATAACAGAGTGAAATAGCAGCTCCGAAAGATTATTTTTTTCCTTTCCTTTCCTTCAGGACAAATTAAAAAAAAGAGGGGAGGATTTCTTTTCTCCTTTGAACTACTAGAGAAATATCACTACTACAGACATATAAAAGCAGCATAGAAAGTTACAGGTTTCTCACCTACTAGTAATAAAGAAGACTAAATGTGAACATGGTTAACTACAATGCATTTTCACATTTGTCCCAACACATTTACAAGAAAAAACACCATTGGGAAACTTCACAGGACAGAAGTGCTTTAACACCAAGAGAACTACTAGATTTTTTTTAAAATCCCATTTTAAGTATATATATATATTTTAATTAAAAACCCAGACAGGATGGGATGGAAAGAATCTGGAGCTGGAGTCACTGTGTTGTCATTGTTGTTCATACAAAAATGAATGAGGTGAAATAGACCCGATTGTCGTACTCTGTGGAACCTTGTAAAAAAGTAAAGACAATTTTGACGCTTTTGGGGAAGGGGCTAAGAGGCGGCTGGCTGACATCAAAGCTGCCAAAATGCTAATTAACTGGTGGATGGTGTCCTTATTTCTGTACTAAAATGGAAAAAACCCACAAAAACAAAAACTGAAACATAACAAAGAATGGAAAAGAAGAGGAGCTGTTTGTATGATGGCATTTCTTCCCTTTGTTGCTGTTTTTAAGTCCTATATCCCACTGCAAACCATTTTCCATTCTGTTGACCTGGATATTATTATTTTATTCAGAAACAAGAAAAAAATATGAACATCTGTGCCTCCTTCCAATCTGCTGCACATCTGCGTGTTTTTGACGTGGGTCTTCAGAGTTCAGTCATTACCCACGGACTCTATTCATCTTCTTATTTAAATGTCTGGTGCTTTATCCAATGCTCTTGCCCTTGAGGGTTTTTATTTTCCCTTTCTTTCCTTCTCTCTCATTCTCTCTCTCTTGCATTAAAAAAAATCCATTATTGTTATAAAGAACATTGTGACTAATTTTATTAGCATTTTTACTTTCAACAGCAATTAGCAATCTCTTGGTTTGCTGTTTGGTAAAGCATCTGTTAATGAGGTCATCTAGTTTAAAATCCCAGCTACTGGAAAATAACAGGGAGGAGGTCAAATCTATCGTTTTGTGTGTGTGTTAAATTATCTGCTCTTCTTAGTTTCCTAAAGAAAAGATATCTTTGTTATCCACAAGAAGTCATTATGACCCGTTACTGGCCTTCTGTATTTTACTTCTACCTCAAGATACAGTATTCTAGTATTCTTGTAGTATTGAAACATGACAGTTCAGTAAAAAAAAGCTGAGCATCTGAGGACGAGGATTTTGTATTGTTTCGCATTTTGTCTGTTTTTTAATTTTTTAAGTACTTCTGTGTTCAGTCTTAGCGAGGAGTCGTTTCTATGGTGGATGGAGTTCCAGGGGTGTTTGACCTAGGAGTAGCCGCTGGTGGTGTGTCAATTGGACTCCCAGCGCCACTGTTTGGTGTTGCAGAGGAGCTCACTGCTGGTGTCTCTCCTTGCTGCTGGGCCTGAAGCGTCTGTCCACAGATGTGGTGATGTTTCTCCCAGTCCTTATGTTGGCAAAATGAGCCGCAGTATCGTGCTGTGTTGCAACCACTGCAGGTTTCACTAGCTTTACGACCACAGTTCCAGCAACTCTATAGAGAAGGCAGAGAGAGACAGAGAGAAAAAAAACCCTTCAGTGATTTGGCTAGAATGTCAACACTTTAGCATAACAACCAGTGTAACCTATTCATAAACTTAGTCTTGGTATAAGAAGGATGCTGAAAGGTACCGTATATACTTGAGTATAAGCTTTTAGCTCCAAAAATGAGCCCCAAAAAGGGGACTCAGCTTATACTCAGGTCAATGACCACGAGGGTCCCAAGACTACGTCGGATTGAGATGTGCTAACAATTTAGTTAATTTTACCATATTTTCATGTGTTTTGATTATTGAAATGCAGCTGCTGCATTTCCCGCCCTCGGCTTATACACGGGTCAATCTATTTTCCTGGGTTTTCAAGTCAAAGTTAGGTACTTTGGCTTATATTCGTGCCGGCTTATATTCAAGTATATACAGTCTGTTGCTGTCCCAGAAGGAATAGTACATATGTTTATTTGTACCCTGCCCGGTTGATGCAAGCACCACTGAGGGCAATATGTATAAAAGATTCTGCCTTTTAACCCATTCCTAACTGTTGCTCTGTTGCTCCTAACTGTAGGGGGTGCAGTGGCCTAGTGGTTAAGATGCTGAGCTTGAAGACTGGAAGGTCATCAGATCAGCAGATTGAGACCTGAGTGCTGCCGATGGAGTGAGCTCCTGTCATCCGTCCCAGCTCCTGATAACCTATCAGCTCAAAAGCAAGAAATTGCAAGCAGATAAATAGGCACCGCTTTGGTGGGAAAGGTAACAAAGCTAGCTCTTTTGCTGTAAATGCAGCTGAGCACCTCTCTAGAGTCAGACATGACTAGTTTTTGAGCAAGGGAGAACTTTAACTTTATCTTTACCTCCCAATAGTGCTGGCCAACTGCATTTCTAACTTACAAATTTCCCCCCAAATCTGTTTACGATACAACACAGGCCATTGGAGGGGGCACACTAAACCTTTGCAAAGGAGCTTTTGCGTATAACAACCATAAGAGGCTTTGTGATTTGGCCACAGGATATGGTCTACAACAAATGGCATCCATAAGAGAAGAGGGCATTTATTGTTTATGGAAATACAAGAAGCTGTTTTTACTATGTCAGATTATGTTTACATCACTCATTATTATCCACACTAACTTGAGGAAGTCTTCAGGTGATCAGAACAGACAATTTCCCAAATCTACCAGCAAGATACCATATTTTCCAGTTTATAAGACACATTGGGTTATAAGATGCACCTTGTTTTTGATACACATTTTAAAGGAAAAAAAATAATTTTTTTTGTATTTTAACTACAGGAGGCAGGACTTGCTCAGGTGAGGCCTCCCTTCCCTGCTTGCCTTCCTCTCCAAGGCTGGTGAGAGACCAAGATGAATGGTTTCAGCATGGAGGAAGACAGCCGGGATGGGGCCCCTTCCACCCCTTTATACGGACAGAGTTGCTGCCTCATCCAGCCTGGTGATGGGTAAAGGATTGCTCTTCCCAACGGATCCTGCCAGGAGGCTTGAAAAAGCCCTTTTCACATGGATCCCGACCTCCCTAGCAGGATCCGCAGGGAAAGGAAATCCTCCCCCCCCCATCGCCCCCTGGCAGCTGGCAGTGGAAGGGGCAGCCAGTGGGGGTAGGGTGGGTGGAAATGGACCTTAAAGGGTCCTTCTTTCCTACCCCATCATCCCAATCCCTTTGGCTTATGGCAACAGATGGTGGTGGTGTGGTGGTGGTGGTGAAACACCCATCAGGAGGTGAGGGGGAGAGGCCTCGCCTGGTAAAGTTCGCTCGCAAAGGCGATCTCTTTTGGGAGTGAACTAACCCGCTTTCCCTCACCCACTTTTCTCTCCCCACACAGCTAGAGCAGGGCTCTGACTTTGAGAGCAGCTCTCTCAGAAACCCCAATCCCAGCCCAGTGTCCGTCACACCAAACTGCACCTGTGTGTGTGTGTGTGTGTGTGTGTGTGTGTGTGTGTGTGTGTGTGTGTGTGTGTGTGTGTGTGTGTGTGTGTGTGTGTGTGTGTGGTAGGCTGTTACCAGATTATAAGACACACTCTGTTTCCCCTGCATATTTTAAGGGGGAAAGTGTGTCTTATTAACTGGCAAATACAGTATTAGGAACCTTCTGTGTAAAATGAGTTACTCTCCCAATAAACGATGTCTCCATTTCTATGGGACTTCAGGAACAAAAGTTTTCTCTGCTGATTTTGCATTCTTATATTGCCATCAGGTTTTTCTAGGTAGAGAATACATAGAAATGGTTTGCTGTACCCTTTTTTCTGGAGAAAACCTGGGACTGCACCAAGGACACACAGGGTGGCTCTTCTGTGAGGCACAGTGGTACATTGAACTATGAACCTCTGGCTCCAAGAGTTATCCAGTCAGCTTTGTATTCTTACCACTGATTAAATCCTTGCAAGAACAACTTTTGTACAAACTGAATAGACTACACAAAATGAGAAGAGCTGCTAAAAATCTGAAATGCTGGGTGAGTTATCTGCATTCTTTTAATCAGTCAGCTAGTCATGCATATCTTGTCTCTTCTATGCAGAGAAAAGATACTAGTTTGTACAGATTACTGAAATTTTGACACCCTTTTTCCTCTTATTCTCACAAAAGAAACAAGAACATCCACAATAGCCAACAATTTCTTGAAGGCTGTTACAACTTGTTGAGTCTGCCTGTCTTGTTGTGGAGGAGTCATTTTATGAATATTGTATGCTACTTTTAGGTGCCTACATAATAATCAAAATGTGAGGGTTAGTTCTCACCTTTGAACAAGGCATATTCCCTAAAATGTTTCCAGCTCCCATGAAGCAAGGTGTTCCTGTAGAAGGTTGTGGCTCAGAGAACATTAGATAATCCTCTGAAGAGCACTCCTCCCAAGAAAAATGGGGATAAATACAAACACTCTTAAATTACCTTGCTCCCCAGTTAGCCCTAAGTAAAGGTAAAGGTCTCCCTTGCTTCAAAGCCAGTTGTGTCTGACTCTAGGGGGGGGGGGTCCATCTCCATTTACAGCATCTGCAGATGTTTCTATGGTAGACATAACTAGAAACCAGAGTGAATTGAACACTGTTACTTTTCCTGCCTAAGCTATTTGTCTACTTGCAATTTCTTGCTTTCTAATTGCTAGATTGGCAGAAGCTGAGACAGATGATGGGAGCTCACTCCATCACACAGTGCCTGGGTCTCAAACTGCCGACCTGCCGACCTACTGGCCATCAAGCTCAGCATCTTAACCACTAAGCCATTGTGACCCTCATTAGCTAGGCCTGACCACACCCTAACAAAACACTGGCTGTACGGGCGCTCTCTGTGAAATTGTTGACTGAAAAGTGACATTCCTGTAAGCTAAAAAACAGACATACAGCTGATCTGAGAGGAAAGATTAAGAAGATGTGAAACTTGCTGGCCCCTTTTAATTTGATAATATGTCCAGCTTTCATGATCTAATGATTTATTCTAGTAACTAGCGTAGTTCACTGTAGCACTGAAAGATCTATTCTCCCAGCTGAAGTCTCCCACAAATTAGAAATTTAATATTAATATTCATTTAAGAACATTTTATACATTTCTCCTTTTAAAAATATCTTAAATTGGTTTCCAATGAAAACAGACATATTAATAACAATGGCTGAAAATACTAAAATAATATATTGGCTGAAATAGTCTTGCCAAGTTACATAAAAATTTGGAAAATGCATTGCGGTATGCTAAGAAATCTCTGTAGACATTATATGCATGCTAAGTGACAGGACTCCGTATACAACAGATGATGTCTACACATATTTCCTAATTTATGACAATTCGCTTCCAAATATTATGCTATTTGCATAACAGGATTCCAGGCATTAAAAACCAAAGATGCTTGATGTTACTGAAAATTCAGGAAGATAATGAATTGTGGTGAATATGTATATAAAAAATGTCTACAAGAAAATATGCATTTGTTTGTGTTCTTCTTAGTGTATGCATTTTTCTAGCATTTGTAGCATTTGCAAGCATTTTCTCTTAATATAGTATATTTTGTGCATTTAAGTATGGATTTTTTATCAAGAGTTCCCCTCAATATATACATTTCATTTCAGGTGCTGGGTGGTTCAGTGGTTAAGAAGCATGCCTTGTTAGCTGGAAGGCCAGCAAATTGGCAGTTTGAGACCTGGGTTCTACATGACGGTTCGAGTGCCTGTCTCTGCCCCAGCTCCTGCCAATCTAGCAGTTAAAAAGCAAAAAAATTGCAAGCAGATAACTGGGAGCATTTTGGTGGGAAAAGATATTGGGGGAGGAGCCTAAGATAGCTGGTTGGAGTGATTTCTGTTGTCTCCTTCTCCAGACAAAGAAAAAAGGTCCTATTTGGGTTAAAAGTACCATGGAAGTTGCCAAAAGATAGCTACTGCAATCCTTTGGATGAAAAGGTACCGTGGGATGCGTTGAAGGTCCTGTTGGAAAACTATTTGCTGATAAAACTTCTGTTGAAAAATACCAGAGAGAAAAGTGCTAAGAAGCAGAGGCCTTTGGTTGCAAGGCTTTTAAAGCAATAGACCTGCCATCTCCCTTTTGTTGCTGTGAGGACTTTCTTTTTCACCTCTTTACCTCTGATACAATTTTGGAGGAAAAGGCTTCATACAAGATTGGTTTGGAAAAGTTTACAGTTTATCCACTAAAGTTGTTTCTCTTTGTTGCCGTCCTAATTTCAGAGGGAGGAACCGCCATATTGGGCTGAGCCGACAGAGCTGGCATGAAGCCAGGTGCTTTTTGTGATAAGATAAAGCTTTGTGGTTGTAAATTAAAATAAAACTGCAGTCTCTTAGTAGCTGGTGGGAAATATTTGTGGACTTTTGATAGCTGCAAGTTGCTGAGCAAATTATATCAGGTACTGGAAGAGAGACAACAGTAAGATACTTTTTTTTACAAGAGTTACTGCAGCAGTGGTGGATCAAAATAAATGAAGAGGAGTCTGGAAAAAAGAGACTGTATCTGATAAAGCATATAGATGTCTTGTCAGTGCAGATGACAGCCCAATAAACAAAGAAGAATCTGAAAATATGGATGCAAGACTACCCTCTAAGGAAAAACTGAGTGGAGATCTGACTCTGTTGGAATTAAAAGACTTTATAACTACAAAATATAATGAAGATAAAAAAGAAATTAAACAGTTTGTTAAAGAGGTGGTCAGAGAGGGAGTGCAATCTCTGGAAAAATCAATTTCTGGATTAAACATGAGAACCAATACTTTGAAGTCAGAGGTTAAGGACTTGGTGGAGATTGCAGTAAGCCACAAAAATACTATGGACAAAAGATTTAAGCAATTGGTGAAGCTACAGGATCAATTGAAAAAGAAAAACATCAGGATTAAGTCCCCCCCCCCCGACATGGATAAAGACAATTTAAAAATTGAAGTGGTTAAATGGTTACAAACCTTTGCTTTGGACTCTGGCCCAATTAAAGAAGAAGAGATCGAAGCAATTTTTAAGGTCGGTTTCAAGAGAGGTCAACGCCCCAGAGATAGTATAATTACTTGTATCAGGTTATATCAAAAAGATCAAGTAATGGACTATTTAAGGAAGCATGGTGACTCTGCATTAAAGATAGGAGATGTAAAAGTACAAGTATATCATGATTTAAATAATGAGACTATTCAATGGAGAAGACAGATGAAGCTGATAACTGAAATTTTGTTTAATTGCAATATAAGATATCAATGGGGTCTCCCTATCTTTTTAAAGATATTTCATGATGGGAAGGTGGTTAGAGCAGAGGACCCAAAGGGAGCAATGAGACAACTTGAATTACTAAAAATTATAGCGTTAGGAGACCCAAACTGGGAAAAAATCTCTATGGAGAATGTTCAGAAGGATCAAAGGGGAAAGAGGAGTATCAAGCAAAGGGGAGAGACCATTCAAGGGAGAAACAAAGGGAGAAACCTTCGGGTTATGGAGGTGGTGGGAAATAAGAGAAGAAAAGGATGCAGAATTGTCTGGTGCAAAGATAAAGCCAAAAGCCAAAAAGTAAAAATAATATATAAATATAAATAGGCACAGGCAAGAAAGGAATATGAATAGATATATGAATATGAATATAGGAATATGAATATGAATAGAATAGGGACCAAAATAATTAAAATAGAGGAAAAATAAGAGAAGGAGACGGGGAATAGTGAAAGAAGGAATTTAGAATAGAAGGGATAGGCTCTCCCCCCCCCATTCCCTAAATGGGAGTCGCCAGGCAATAATTAACCTGGCGGGGGGATGAGATTTTTGAGTGTTGCGTGTTGGTGGGTGGAGGGTTATATGTTACATGTTATATGTTATAAAATAAAAAAATGGAAAAAATCTTGGGGACGTGAAAAGAGCCTCATTCTGATGTCCCTTGAGTGGAATTTCTTCAGCAAAATCCTTTCAACCCAGAATAATTTCTGACACAAAATTATTATTATGCACTTTTTTAAAGCTTTGGTTCTAGATTCAGAATTCATTGTAGAAAAAAAATGTGCTTTCCAATTTGTCTACTTTCAATTTCTTGCTTTCAAACTGCTAGGTTGGCAGGAGCTGGGAAAGAGATGGGAGCTCACTCTGTCATGCAGTACCCGGGAATCAAACTCTGACCTTCCAGTCAGCGAGTTCAGCATCTTAACCACTTGAGCCACCACAGTTCCTCTAAGCCAGCTAGTAAAGGTAAAGGGTTCACTTGCTCAAAAGCAAGTCATATCCGACTCTAGGGTTCAGTGCTCATCTCTGTTTCATAGCCGAAGAGATAGCATGTCTGCTTCTGCAGATGTTTCTGTTGTCATGTGGCAGGCACGGAACACTGTTTACCTTCCCACCAAAGTAGTCCCTATTTATCTACTTGCAATTTCTTGCTTTCGAACTGCTAGGTTGGCAGGAGCAGGGACAAAGACGGGAGCTCATTACATCCTGCAGTATTCGGGTATCGAACTGCTGACCTTCTGCCTCTCAGTCAGCGTCTTAACCACTTGAGCCACTGCAGTCCTAAGCCAGCTACATTTGTGCAAAACAAGTGCATGAAATGTGAACTAGACTAATTTCTCTTACAGCTCTTCATGTCAGGTCAAGCAAGCTCATTTCATTCTATTAAACAAAACAACAACAACGATTGCCTGCTTGAAAAGCTAACATTCTTTCCCGCCTTACATTTCATCTGAAACAACAGATTCCTTGTTAAGACCAAAGCCAGCTGACGGCATCTTCCCACTCTGCTCCCTTTTGCTCTCTGCCAAGTGGGAAGCCACCAGAAAGGATGCCTGCTGCTCATTTCCCTCCAGCTTTGCAATGCCAGCTGGATGGCTGGACCAAAGCCAGATGATAAGTGAGATTCCTAAATTGCAACAGAAATCCCAATTACCAGGAAAGAACAAAGACCTAACTCCAAAACACTGTTTTAAGGAAATTAAACATTTAATCAGAGTCAAGTGACTTCTTTAGAAAACAGTCCCAGTGTTAGATTTATTCTCTCCTTTTTGGCATAGGAATGTTTTGGCAGATGCAAGACTTGTTAAGTGTCCAATTCTCACTGCGCTCTCTCTCTCCGCCTCCCCTCACCCACTTTGCTATACTGTATATTGAAATCAGATGTATGCAGCATTTCTATCTCAATTCAGGCTGAAGAAGTGTGCAGACTAAACCAGGTAATTACAAATGCACCGACCAGGAATTTTGTTTTATTTTATTTTAGGGTTTTTTACTTGCAAAAAATTGATGCCATATGTTTTTTTAAAAATACTCTTCTTAAGGCTGGAATTACTACCACAGAGAAACAGATGGTTGTCTTTAAATGGTTAAATTGTTGGCAATACGGGCTTCTTGTCTATCATCAGCTCGTTTTAATTCACTGTCTATGCTTTCAGGTTCTTTCTCCTTACATTTCATCTACACCAACTGCAAAAGGTTCATAGTTTTACAATCGACTGTGCAACTCAACAACAACAGTTTGAAAATGAAAGATATTTTGAAAGAAAAAGATTTCAAAAATGCAGATAGAGCAGTTGTAGATTTCTAATAGAACACAAGACTTGTGCTGAATATTAAGCTCATGGGGATAACAAAAGAATTGCATTGTGCCGAGAATATTGAGCTCATGAGATATAGTTGGGTTGCAGATCCTCAAATATTGTGCCTGTGCAACCTCCTTTTACTTCAATGGAGCCTAAAAACTCAATCAATCAAAATCCATCCATCATCTTAAGGCTTTATAAACACATAGTAGATAACACGATAACACTAAAGAAGCAACCTGATAGAAACCTCCCTAAAATGAAGAAAGAATGCTGTTGCTAGTTAGGTTCTTTTTAATGTTCAAGGCAAACATGCATTTCTATAGCCATTCCCAGAGCAAAATAGCATTTGGGTGACTTATTGGGCCTAGAGATACTGATAGTCCCTTTTCTAAGACTCAGGAGTCTCATAGTTCTGTACAGTGGTGGGCTCATAATTTTTTTACTACCACAATGCAGGCGTGGTATGGTACGCATGGCCCGGGGGAAAGCCTTTTGTTGCACCCAAATTAGGACTACCTTTTTTTCAAAACTTGGATGGGAGGGGCCAGCCAGAATTTCTGCTACCGGTTCTGGTGAACTGGTGCGAACCTGCTGATGCCCACCACTGGTTCTGTATAAACATAAACAAGGTAGGAATTAGAGTACATCTATAAAATTCCTCCTTTCCATGCAGCAGTTAACCCCTAGAATCTTCAGTTAAGAGACTGTGAAAGATCTTTGCCTGACAAATCACAAGTTTATTGCTAGCCAAAACAGATAGTCTGACATGCTCCAAGCCAGCTAGCTTCATACTCTCTTGCTTACAAGGCTGTTACTGTTCAAAGTCAGTTTATTTGTCTAGTTAGCCCTGTTCTGGCTCTCTATGATCTTTTCAAAGAGGTCTTTCATATTATCTTTTCAATTGGAGAGGTAAGGACTCGGCCTGAATCCCTCTATATGAAGACCCTGTGTATTCTACTGGTGAGCTGTGGTTTCACCTCCAAGAATACAATGGCAATTACCAATTAATGCAAATGGCATGCCTGTCACTTGGTTCCCAGGTAAGTTTGTTTTCAAATAGTTTCTACAAGGCAGTTTTTTTGTATATGATGGGATAAACAATAACCCCTGGTCTCAAAGCAAATAGATGGTAGAATTGTTATAAATAACAATTACATGCTGTCAAGTCAGTTCTGAGTTAGGGTCACCTTTTACAAAGTTTTCTAGATATAGTGTACTCGGAAGTGGTTTATCATCCCCTTCTGATGGGTGTACCCTGAGACTGTACAGCTTGCCCATGGCTCCATAGGCTCACTCTTCTCCAAGGAAGCACAGTGGGGAATTGAACTCCCAACCTCTGGCTCTGCAGCCATATCCTCAAACTGCAGAGCTATTATTACTATCCATGAACCACAGCCTAACATAAAAAGAAATTTAAATTATACAAACACATGAAACTGCCTAATGTAGTAGATTGGCACCTGAAACCTCTGGCTCCAGAAATTAGGAAATGTCTAGAGAAGGAGTCCATATTTGGAATATATTTTGGGATAAAATATATTTTAGAAATAGTCTATGTTATGATTCAGTCACTAGGTTAAAACTTTTTTCATCAAGACTTTCCACAGAATTATTTCTGCTGAAAATAGGCTGTACTCGTATTTCATTATTTGCAATATAAGTGGTTCTTATTTGCCAGGTTATAGAGAAGAATAAAAATGACAAACTGGGAGGGAAGAAGAAAATGAAGTGTGCTTAAAGAGTCTATCATAATTATATTAAAACTGAAATAAATGTATAATGATTCTAGAAGCCATAAAGACAACAGTGTTTAAGTTTTTTAAAAATCCCAACATTGGATGAAATATCATGTGATAAAGACTGAGAAAATAATGCAGAAGAAATTTTTTAAACACCCTTACCCTCAGTACCACTGTACTGAGTCATCTCTCTTTCAACAGGTATTTTGAACTTCAAAAATAACTGTTCATTTGATACTTGATCATAGATCATCACTGATGTGTTTACGTTGGGAACAAAGAGTCTTCTACATAAAAATAATGGCTTAATTTATCCAGCCATATCTCTCTCACAAGGCCTTAAGAAGTAAATAATGGCAATAGTACTTTCTATTTTCCCTTATCAAGCAGAATTGAGGGCTGTACATGTAGCACAGAGCCACAAAACATAGCAGCCACTGATGATAAGCATTACCTTTCATGAACTAAGTCTCAATTGAGAAATAACAGTTTAGGCTGAACTGACATGAGCAAAGAGAAAACATAATCGAGTTCTGCTTAATCCCTTCTAGTTAAACCCAGAATGACAGCAATCATAATGGCCTGGATAGTTTGATAATATACTTTTTCTCTCAAAATAATACATTACCTCATTGTAGATGTTAAGCAGATAATTGATGATGACATCTAATTGCCATTGATTCGAGAGAACTAAGTTAATGAAACAGACTGCCAACCTTCTCCGAAATAACAGTAAATTCTTGATGACTAGATTAATGGGATATACAACAGGTGAGTTGTAACAGAATATCTGATAAATTCCTGTTGGGATAAAGAATGTTGAGCTTGATGGGACCAATGGTCTGAATTAAACTATCATTCATAAGTTCTTAGCCAAAGCTACATAGTAGTGAATCAATAACAACAGGATATGCAAGGTTTGTCACATGAACCCATTATGTGTTAAGGACAGAAAAACAAAGGCCACCATCCAACACTGAAAGAAGATATGCTCCCACCTCATGAAATTAAGGAATAAAACCAGTGAATTATGGAAGGATAGTGATAGCTAAATCTGGTGACATTGAAATGTAAACCCAAGCACCACTGTAAAAGTGATACACTCTACTACTGTTAGATCAGCAACAGTTGTATGTTTCTGTCTGAACAGATGTCAGAAGAACAGCATCTGCTCCAGCTAGCAAAATCTCTACAATCCACATGAGCAACGAAGAGCACAGTATATACATGTCTTTGTACACTGGTACAAAAAGACAGATGTTTTTATTTTCCCAGTAACCTTGGCAATAGATTGACTAAGCTGTTCATCACCACTATTTAAATTCATTTGCACAACAGTCATAAAGCCAAGCATAGCACAGCAAGTCACTATGTTCACACATAGTATTGAAGCAACAATGAAATCATCTGTTGACAAGTTGCTCTATTTCAATCCTTTTGTTTCTTAAAATGTGTTTTTTCATTGAAATTTAATAATTAGAACAGCTAGATCAGGAGTTCTCAACCTTTTAAAGCCGGGGACCAGGTCATGCTCTCTCAGTCAGCTTTGGGAGCCAGATAGCTATTTTGCCCTCCCTCCACCACATGGCACTTTCTGGTGTGGTGGAGGCGATGGGGGCCCACATCCAGCCAACAGGCCACAGGTTGAGAATCCCTGGGCTAGATCAATTATTTCATTTATGCTGCTGGAGCTTCTATTAAAAAAGGCACACTATAGTGAAAGGTCAATTTCATGCTCTGTGAAATTACAAAGATAATGTTCTAAGGTTCATGTTAGCTGAATTTTAATTCAAACAAAACATGAGTGACCGCACAGGGGTTGAATTCAGATGAACTAGTACTTCAAACCCTCAGCATATAGCTTGATCCATTACTTTCTCATTCAACTGCATCATAGTTATTGCTACACTTGAGCCTCATTTTTTTTCCTTAGAAAGAATGGAAAATTGGTTTGGATCAAAGGATATTCTCGACTAAGGAAGGAGGGAGCATTCAAGCTTATGACTCATTTGTGTGCCTCTAAATGAAGTTTAGAGATTCAAGGCTGTACTTAAAACTGTGAAAGACCAATAACAATATGAAATCAGTGTGCAAAAATTTACAGAGCAGTGGTTCGGGTTTAAAATTGCCGCCGCCACCGGACACCCCGCCATCACCGGACGTTTTTGTGATGCGGTCAGAATGTATACATTCCTTTTTTCTTGTTGAATTTGATGCGTTGCTACTGTAATTGATACTGATATGTAATCTTGTAATTGCAATTGCATTGTTATATTGATTATAATTATGGCAAGGATGTATACATTTTTCTTGTTGAAATTAATGCTTTGTTACTGTGACCGATACTGATATGTAATTTTGTAATCTGTAATTGTACTGTATATTTTGTATCTTTGTGAGCTGCCAAGAGTCGCTCTGCAAGTGGAGCGGCATACAAGTCTAAAAAATAAAATAAAATAAATCATACCTATCAGGCAGGAAACAATTGCTCTTTAAAGCAATTCATTGGATTGGATTGGATTGGATTGCTCTATTATTGCTCACAGGAAACTCAAGTCAGTTTTTCATTTCTAGTTGTGGATAGTGCTTTTAATCTGATTTGGGTATAGTTATGACTCCAGTAGCTGACTTGGACAGGACAGAAAGATTCTGAGACTGGTTTGGTTAGGCATGTTTTTTCAGTTGTAATGTTGTACTAAAGGACTTACTATGAGTGGCTAGTTTGCTCATCACAGAGCAACAGTTTTCAACTTTGGGACTCTTGATAATCTTGAATCTTGGAAAATCTTGGGAAATACCACTGGCTCTTAGCAATACTACCTATGGCTTATTAATATTACAATACAAATGCATTTACTGAGCCCACAGTGGACAACCCTGGAAAAAATGTTTTAGATGTTCACTTTGGGTTGCAAAGGGTATATTCCTTTTGCAAAGAGGAGAACCTTTGTTTCTATTAACGCGTTAACAAAGTTTGTAAATGAGTTAACTATTTTCATTTGCCCATGTTAATAGGAATGAGTTAGTTTTTCAATTTGTAATACTTAACTTTAAATGATTGATTTTTATACCTAATATTCCAAGCTTTATGTTTTAAAAAGTAATTTGTTAAGTAGCTAGCTGTAAATCCCTCAGAAGTAATCTGTTACCAATAACCAACCATTTATTTAAAAAGTAAATCACAACATTGCCTGATATTATTTTTTGTTGCTTTCCATTCCTTTCTAAGATGACCTAAAATGTGGGGGGGAACCCAAAACAAAAACAAAAACCACCAGTGTCAAAATGTCCCTGGCAGCAGTGAGAAAAAAAATCAACTTTACATATTACATGGAAGCTGTATTAGTACCATATATGCCAACATATAAGATGAACCGGAGTATAAAATGCACCCCGTAATTACCAAAATATCCCACTATAGGCCACTATATACAGTACAAGACACACTCAATTTTCCAATGTGTTTTAAGGGGTAAAAAGTGGGTCTAATATGCCAGCAAATAGAGTAATTAAGCTAATCTTGAGAAGAAAATTCTGCACCCCATACTGTTGCTTTTAATGTGTTACAAGGTGAGAGCCTTGTCATGGCACGGGGGCTTGAGCGGTCTAACTAGGCAGTGATGTCCATCCTTTGCCAATGATGTTAGGCTGGGACTAAAACTCTCCAAAGTGTTATCTGTCGTATCCCTTGGGCAAGGTGAAAACAGAGGGCACATGTCATGTTCCACCTAGCCAGCGGGTGACATATCCTAATGGCTAAAAAACCTGCATACAAATGGACTTGATTTCTCAAGTCCATTTGCATGCATGGAATTTCATTGTGGAGATGTCTACCAATGCATGGACTTCTCATCGAATAAACGACTCCAAGGTACCCAAGGTACTAAGCTCTGATCAAAGCTGTTCTTGTGTTTTGGCAGAATACTTATTCATACTGTTTGTAACCAACACATTAGAACAGGCTTTAATTATGGAATGACTGAAGGTATAACTCCTGACCATTAGCTTTCCCTCTTCTACTGAAAGATAACCTGAGCACTCATGAAACTATGGCCACACAGCCTTACTCTCTCAGTAAAGCAATTTGGGATTTAGTTATTGTTTTTCCAGGTAAATAATTATTTTCCTCCGTATGCCAGGGGAAAGTGTACAGTTTGTTTTAACACCCTGTTCCCAGTAAATCTCTGTACAAGAGCAGCAGATCCATTAATTCTGAAACTGGGAGAGGGCTAAAATTGTGAGAAAATACAACCCATGTAACCTGCAAGCTGCATTTCTTCTCCACCTAGAAATGACTCAGAGCTTTAAATGAAGAATCTGGAGATCTAAAGTGGAGGTTGGAAGCATATTTAGCTAAAGTGAAGCTTCTAAGTGTGGCTCAAATATACACAGAGAGTTCTCATCATCAGAAACTCTGTTAAGTGCCCAATTATGGGAGCTCCGTAGTGACATTCATTGCAATGTTCTTTGAGGCCCTGCTTCATACCTTCCTATTTCATTAACTCCTGGATGGGAAGACAATGTAGGAACAGAGCTTACGTGAGCCCCCATATCTCCACTATCCTTATATTCCTCTCCAAAAGTTTCAGGCATAGCAAGTGAAAGCCATGAGTCACTAAATTTCAGTCTGTAGATTAATCTAGGTATATGAGGATTAGGCCAATTCAATCTGGAATCCACAAAACCCATATTTTTCAGTCAACTGTACATGTATCAAATTCTATCACTTTTGATAGGTATTGAATTTTCCAAATTTAATTTTGGTACCAACTACAAGGAAAGTAAATTAACAAATCAAAACAAAACATCTCCTGTCCATATATCCAGGGAGGATAGTAGTTTAATAATCATTGTAGTCAGTATGACAAATCTATTTGTACACCTCAACTTTGAAAATACTGTTATATTTTAATTTATGGCATATTTAATTCTGCAGTGGAACAGTTAAGTACTAAAAAACAAAATAAAATCATTCACTTCTCCCGGACTCTCTTCCCAAGAAAACTTTCAGTTGATGAAAATCAATTCCCTTTGTCTCCTCCTTATTCATCTGCTACACATTAAGTTGAAACTTTGGGCATCCAGCAATTTCACAATAGTCTTTCATCTTTGGTGATGCCTGGGACCAATTAAAATCTTACTCTCCCTTAAATAATGAATACGTACTGCAGCATGCTGTTGATTTATCTGCCTGTGATTTTTGCCAGCTCTTTCATGATGGGGGCAAGAAACTAATCTGAATTTTTTAACCCAAGCCATTCTTGACATTGCCAGATCAATGAATACATTAAGTGAAGCATTTCAAACAAGAGTGTTTACAGATGTCAGAATAGACAAATTATGTAAAATGTGTCAACATTATAGACCACTCTTTACAAATATAAGCACAGTAGTATTTAAGAAAGTAAAGAAAACTATGCTTTTTTTGGGGTTGCAAATGGCTGAATAACAACGAGAGAAAGACTATGAACAAAATTTCCCATCAATATTAAACTTAAAGGAGTTATACTTAGCATCTGCTTATTGGGGCAGGTTTAATCAAGCTTCCCCTTTCCTCATGGATTCTAACATTTCTTTTTTTCTCTGAAAGACACAAGAATTCATTTTATCCAAAACACTTTAGGACTGGCATCAAAATGTATCACTCTGTCTCACCCATGATTTCCTGTTATATACAGTGCCATATGTCCAATAGCACAGAAATTCAAAGATTTCCTGATCTACTCTGGTTTGAATTGAGTTTTACCATCATTTCCCCTAATTTACTTTTTTATTGCTCTTTGATTCTACTTTCCTTCTGCCAGATGCTGCCTTCCTACCATTCCCTTAACACATAATCCCTGTAGCTGAAATAATAAATTCTAATTAAAGAAACATTCACACAACTCTGCTGACACTCTTTTCCTGCCCTCTGCTCTTCATCTATGCACTGACTCCTCCTCCTAAGAAAGCAATGCCCTTTTAGCAATAAAATTATTTATTTTCTGCTAAAAGGTATTTCCCACTAGGTGAAACTGTTTGAAACATAAGATGGAAATAACAAAAACAATTTAATTTTAAACTTCAGGTGAAAAGAAATCTCCAGTCAAAATTCCCAATCATTTTGCTTTTCAAAGACTTTAGGAAATAGGTAGATATCACCACAGGATGGCATTTACCCCTCTATTTGTTTTTATTTATTAACGCTTCTGCATATGCCACCCATATACCTGATGTGGTGACACTGACATACAACCACAAAAATGCAGTACTGAAACTGGATTTTAGAAGGCTAATTGTGTACATGTGGCTACTGATAGTAGAGGAAGTAATTCAACCTTTAACATGACCTAAAATATGAATATTACTTAGCCTTATTTCCAAATAAATATTTACATGAGTAAGAAAACTCTTACCAAACAATCCTAAGCAAGTTGCCCAGAATACTACTGGTCCTTGTGTAAGATTTATGTAACCTGCCATGGCTAATAGTGGCTAATTGATGAGTTGCTGGGGCATATATTCACCCAGTTGGGCAACTGGGGTCATATCAAGATGCATGTTGTAATTATCTACAGCAAGTTGTATAACCTTACAGATACCAATGGCAGGCTGCTTACTCAGCAATAGATCTTCAGAAGTCTCCCCCTTTCAATAAGTGCTGTTAGATGTACAGCATGAATGCAGTCTCTTGATATCTGTATCTACAAAGATACAGATCTTTGTAGTAAACAAAAAAGAACAGTAAAAAAGAGAAAAAGGTTGTGGCATCGATAAAGATTAACTCCTGTATTTTAATGTGAGCTTTCGTGGACCAAGTCTGCTTCATTAGACATAAGAGTGTCTTTTTTGCTGTTCTATTTTGTTTAATCTCAGATATGCTTGCACAGACTAACACGGCTACCACTTCAAACAGATCTTTGTAGCAGCGCCGTGCTTCTAGTTCCCCAGATTCAAAGATCAACTCTTGCTATCCCTAATAAAACAGATGTCAAGTCCTAGAGCGATGAAAAACCTCAACCTGTGACTTTAGGCAGCCAAAATCAACAAAAAGCAGCAGAGAGCGAGATGAAGCAATAGGCTGATTCAATATAAGGGAACTGATATTCAATATAACTAAATGGTAAATAAACTTTGGCTCAATGCAATAAAAGCATTGGAGGCAACGGAGGTATGTGTCCATATAGATATGCACAGACCTACACCCATTTCCCCCCCCCCCTATATTTCATTGTGCCAGTGACATGGCTTTGACTTTAGCCTCATCCTTTCTTCCCAGCAACTCCAAATTGGAATCTTGCCTACCAACACGGGCTGATCAGGTGGATGCTGTGGAAAAGAAGGTGGGTTTCCCTTAGAACTGTATAAAGAATGGCAGCAGATTGTTGATTCCTGATTTAAGATATCCCAGGCTGTGCATAGTCACTGGATTACTACACCTAGAGCACCATTCAAATTAAAAAATGGATTTTCTCTTCCTTCCAGGAAATGGAAACAATAAAAAGGCTTGAAAGAGACCGGATACAATCAAGGCCAAATTCAAATTCAGAGGCAAAAGCACCCCACCATCCCAAAGAGCCCTTTCCATAAAATGCTACATACAAAAACCACCATACCGTGGGACAAACAGACAGTATGTATGCTAATAGCACCTATGCATATTGCAGACTTGCTCTCATAAGCTTGCTTAGAGCTTACACTGCTATACCTGTATGGGGAAAGCACAATTATTTCCTTGTCTTGACTATTTTCTTCTTATTCCTCTCCAATAGTAAAGGTAAAGGTTTCCCTTGCTCAAAAGCCAGTCGTATCCGACTATAGGGTTAAGTGCTCATTTCTGTTTCAAAGCCGAAAAGCCAGTGCTGTCTGCTTCTGCAGACATTTCCATGGTCATGTGGCAGGCATGACTAGACACCAGAGCACACAGAATGCTGTTACCTTCCCACTGAAGTGGTCCCTATTAATCTACTTGCAATTTCTTGCTTTCGAACTGCTAGGTTTGCAGGAGCTGGGACAAAGACGGGAGCTCATTCGGTCCTGCAGTACTCAGGAATCGAACTGCTGATCTTCCGCCTCCTAGTCAGCATCTTAGCCACTTGAGCTACTGCAGTCCCTTCCTTTCCAATATAACATGATATTATCCTGGCCCTATGATTATGGATGCAGTAGGTCTGAACAATAATAGTTGCCAGAACTCAATTATTAGTACAGTATAGGTAAAGGTTACTCTTGCTTGAAAGCCAGTCGTATCCGACTCTAGGGTTCAGTGCTCATCTCTGTTTCAAAGCCAAAGAGCCAGCAGTGTCTGCTTCTGCAGACGTTTTCGTGGTCATGTGGCAGGCATGACTTGAAACCGGAGCACATGGAACGCTGTTTACCTTCCCACCAAAGTGGTCCCTATTTATCTACTTGCAATGTCTTGCTTTTGAACTGCTAAATTATTACTATAGACCAGTATTAATCCAATAGTGTAAATCAGAATGATTAATTGCTAATTAAGGAGTTAATGTTTGTATTCATCATACACAAAGTTATGTGATTGGTGCATGACAAATAATACAAAATTTGACCCCTTAGGGGCAATTCACCATTCCTATGCAGATAACAGAATTCTGGACACAGTCGTAAACCCACATTTTTTAGCCCCTAAGTCCTTCTCCTTCTGATACTTCTCCTCCCATTTTCCTGGCAGAGACAATTTAAAAAAACAAAAAAACAAAGTACAATTCCTGCAGTTCCTCTAAAAGGAAGACTGAAGAAGATTGGAAAGCCTTCATTACATAGAGCTGAAAACCTACTGACAGATTTGGGCAAAAATTTAAACCTGCGATTTTCAATGGGTACTGGATTGGCCGGCAAAATAAGAAGGACTCTCTTGACATCTTTAAGACTAACAGGTTTCTTATAGTACGAGTTTTTGTAGATTAATGTTCAGGGTACATAGAAATGGATTTTTCTTTCTATCCCAAATTTTCCAATACCAGTGAAGCAAATTAGGCAAATAACAGCTAACCATGTGTTATGTATGTTAACTGTGTTTTCTGACAGGAGCGGAATGTATCTTTTCTCATTTATCTATTCTTATGCAAATCAGTTGATTGAAAAATGTGCACACACTGTTAGCCAATGTGCTTGTTGTATTATTGTTGCTGTTACTGTTTATAGTGTATATAAGTCCGAGTTTTGCCCCATCCAAACTGTGTTCAAACCCCACTAATAAAGAGCTGAATTTCACTACTTCATTCATCTGCTTCTTCATTCCTTGAACACTAAACCATGGGGAAGGGACTCTTGGTTGGATGGGTCTCAGTGGGATTTTTAAAATTATCATGTGCTTTTTTGTGAATTCTTGCCTTTGAAAGAGCCATTCCATTTACAGAATCTTTCATTGCTGAAACTGTTTAAATTCACAGCAGAAGACTTTCTCATATTGGCCTCCCTTGTTTTATGATTGATTTTCTGACTTAAGCATGGGGTTTCTTTAAAGCAGGGGTACCCAAACTACAGCCCATGGGCCAGATCTGGCCCACAGTGCCAAAGCATCTGGCTTGCACTGCCCTCGCAGCTCTTGGAAGTGGAAGTTAAACACACATGTGCATAATGTGCCCGTGCATGTGAATAATGCTGCTGTAAATGACCCATGGCTGTTGTAAACAGCATTACAGTAAAAACCCTACTTACGACAAAAAGTATGTTCCATAGGCAGCTTAAATGGGGTTTTTTTGGTTACTTGAAGCAAACCCATAGGAAAAATTATTATTTTTTACATAACTTGAAGCAAACCCATAGGAAAAAATGTTTTTTTATGTAAATCAAAGCAAACCCATAGGGAAATAAATTTATATGTAACTCGAAGTAAATCCATAGGAAATCGTGTAAATTGGGGCATGGTTTTAGCACAAAATTATTATGTAAGTTGAATTTTATGTAACTCGAGACATATGTAAATCGGGGTTTTACTGTAAGCACACGCACATTTTACTTCTGGCTTCTGGTGGGAGGAACTATGTGACTGGCCCATGACCTGAAAAGTATGGGCACCCTCTGCTTTAAAGGCACAATTCTCAAAATATCAAAGCCTGCTTTAATCACCTCTCTCCCACAGAAACATGCTTTTGAGCTCATCCAGAGATGATAGATAATTTGAAATCCATCAGAAATGGAATCTTTCAATCGAGCCAAACAGGACTGGATTAGACTAATTTTTTACAACAGCATATTCTGTCATGGCTTTTTCCTCTTTAAAACCATTTTTTAATTTATGTTTAAAATCAACAGCTTACTCTGTTCAACATACATATGAGAGGGACAGAAAGTAATATCTAAAGAAACTCAAACTTGGCCTTCAAGCCTCAAGTTTAAAATGGGAGTGAATTTGGAGGTGACTTTTTCCTATACAAATGTCTTACTTCACTAGAATCTTCTTGCTGATTGATCACAGTTAGTGCATCCTCTGCAGCCTGTCGCTTGGCTTCTGCCACAGTGCGCTCCATTTTAGCTCTTTCTGTAGTAATCATATCATGGGCTTTTCGTTCTGCTTCTGACACTGCTTTCTGCAACTCAGTCATTGCCTGACGTTTCACTTCATTGACTGCTTCCTCTGCAAAGAAGAAAAGAGTTTTATTCTAGCTTAGCAATTACATTAAAGCACATAGAAACTCCCAGAATCACCCCTGTAACATTTCTAAGTTCTGGAAATCACAAAGTATTTAGCTCTGACAAAGTAGCGAAGACCTTTGAGTTACTGAAGTAATTGGATAACACAATATACATGGTCTTCATTTAGATCATTCAAAAAAATTGACATGTGAATTAAAGTTAAATAAGTGATTGATAAAGAAAAAATGATTTTAAAGAGATTTGGGGAGAGTTTGTTAATCATGTAGTTGTTAAAACTAAAGGGATAAAACGTGTACATTTTGGAAATAGGGGATAAGATTAAGAGAGGGAAAGTTTTGTTTAGATATTAAGGGGAAGACAAATAATGTCCCATTGGTGGTGAGTGTGCATATTTGTTGATGTATTTTTTTAATTTTAGTGTTGTATCCTGTTTTTAATATGTTTTTAAATAAAAAAATTAAAAAGAGAACATTAAACAATGTGCAATGTGTTGGAGTTTTATAACAACCTCACATGCTACCTTAGGTGCAGTGATTTTTCTGGGCTGGGATGACAACACTAAACAATCATTTCTTCCCACCTCTGTGTTCTTCCCCTCTCTCTATTTGACTGGTGTCAGTTGCTGTTTATCTGGTCAGTTGTTTGCTAACCTGTGTGCAGTAAAGAAAGCAGTATACACACATCTTTTATTCTGACATCTACACCAGTGTTTCCCAACATGGGGCCCACACCCCACAGGGAGACTTCAATTCCCAAAAGCCTAAGTCAGTACACTGCCTGATCAGTGCTTTGGGGAATTGACTTAGGCTTCTGGGAATTGAAGTCCAAAAACCAACAGTTGGGAAACACTGGTCTACACCATAAAAATGTACAGAAGTAACCATTAGTATATAATACAACCATGAGGATTCATTTATTTTTCAATGATCCCCAACATTAAAAGAGCAAGGGAGGTCAACTTTGACAGGTCTAGTAGCCAAACATCTACCCCAAGTACATTCAAAGGGTCACATCTAGCCAAGAAACATCACAAAAGTTGATTTTGGGTGTTTGAGATGACAGTTTGGAAAAATTCCTTCAACCTATTCTATGAAAAACTTACTTCTTGGGAAACAATTGCAATTTTTCACATTCTATAGCAAACACAGTTCTTAGCAGATTCATTAGAAGACAAGCACATACAACATTGTTTATAAATTACATTTTTAGAAAAGTACACAAATTATGATAAATTTTCATTAATGACTTTTAAAAAAAAATGCAAACTGTTAAGGGAACAGGAGAGACAAACTTTATATTGGGAAAACAAGTAGCAGAGTGAAATTGAAGTTGGCAGATTCATTGATCCTTGCTTAGAGAAGAGACAGGTGGATACTAGGTGAAAGACTTTATAGTTGTGGCTGACTGCCATTAGAAAGAGACTTATTTGGCACATAGTGCCATGACAGGGAGTCCTTTTACATTTTGATTTTTGATGTAAATAACACAGAGCACACCCAAACCTAAAATAGCTGCTGCTTAAGGACTTTTCTCAATCAGAAGAATTGGATTAGTTTGTATCTTTTTGAATGATTATTCCTTTTTGTAGAGAGACTGTGGTGACTTAGCGGCTAGGATGCTAATCTTGATGACTGGAAGTTTGGCAGGTCAGCAGTTCGAGACCTGAATAGTGCACTGTCTCTGTCCCAGCTCCTGCCAACCTAGTACTGTTGATAAATAAGGACCACTTTGGTGGGCAGGTTAACAGCCTTTCATGCACCCCAGTTGTCTAGTCATGACTGTCACATGTCCACCAAAATGTCTGCAAAAGCAGACAGGGCTGGCTCTTTGGCTGTAAACAGAGATGAGTACAGAACGGTAGAGTTGGATACGAGTGGCTTTTGAGCAAGGGTGACTTTTACCTATTCCTTTTGTGCTTGCTTTGCACCTGATCATGAAATGCCTTGTCATGGTGAGATAGTCTGAGTTAAGGAGAACAAAGACCTTAGCAAGTATTCTTCACATTAAGGCATCATTATAAAGTAAAAAAACCCAACAACAACAGCTACTGTCTTAGATCTAATTCATCTGCCAAAAATTAACATTATGCATTCAGGGACTGCAGGGACTCAAGTGGTTAAGATGCTGACTGGAAGGTGGCAGGTCAGCAGTTCAATACCTGGGTACTGCATGACGGAATGAGCTTCGGTCTCTGTCCCGACTCCTGCCAACCTAGCAGTTCGAAAGCAAGAAATTGCAAGTAGATAAATAGGGACCACTTTGGTGGGAAAGTAAACAGCGTTTTGTGCACACCGGTGTTGAGGCATACCTGCCACATGTCCACAGAAACGTCTGCAGATGCAGACGGTGCTGGCTCTTCAGCTATGAAACAGAGAACTCTAGAGATGGATACAACTGTCTTTCGAGCAAAGGAGACCTTTACCTTTATACAGCTTTTGTTGATTAACCTGGATTGTTGACAATGAAGCAGGTGAAATTTTCTGATGCAAGATTTCATGGGTTCAATGGACAACTAAAACAAGCTTTTTATTTTAAAAAAAAGAAAATCCCAACTAAACTAATTAACAAGGAAACTATCTACCCTCTGATTTAATGTATCTAATCTTCATCTTTATTCAAAAGAAAATTACAATGTTTAATTGAAAATTTAATAAGCAATAATTATTAACTTGAAAAACCTAGTACCAATTAACACTCTATTAAAACTAATTATGACATGTCTCATTCAAGTGTTTGCACTTAATTGTTTCACCCACTTAAGAAGTACCTTAATTAAATGTTCTCTTTAATTAGAAACATAGGATTCCTAATAAAAATGTTTTACTGTGGAGTTAAAATATTAGAGTTACAAATGTTCTGTAGTTACAGTGGATTGTACAGTGTGACACAGTACTATAAATTTAGTTCCATTTACCTGAAGTTACTGAATCTCTTAATGCATAGGGTTTACAATACTCTACATGTTTATCAGCACTTAAACCTCAGTCTATAGGACTTGTTATTACTTCCTCAGATAGGCTATGATTCTCATCCTCAATAGTTGCTTGCACACAATGGGATTTCTTTAACCCTTTTTTTCTTAAAACAAAAGGTGCTGCCCTTGTTCCATATTATGTTTTATCTCAGAGTTAAAAGCAATTGACTTTTGTATGTGGGTGATTTTTCACAAAACTGAAGTGCAGTTTCCTCTGGTGCATGGCATGGTTCTTTATATTTTGATCATCACCTTGAAATTTATTTTGTTAAAAAAAGCATTTTGTGAAATTATAAATCTGTCATTTTAAATACCTCTAACACTATGGCCAAAATCCCTATTTAAAATGCAAACTTACTCTTAATTTGCCTATATTTATAGATTGAAATATATTTTAAACATGTTCAGGGAGATGCCAATCATGAAGTAGAAACAGATTAGAAACATGTCTAATCTGAAAATCTGGAGAGCAAGCAATAATATTTTACAAATATTTTATATATAGAGAAAAAAGGCAAAGATGGCTGACTTTTTACGAGAGTTAAAAATATGCCCTCCCATTACCCTCCCATAAATGTCTAGGAGAGGAGGAAATCAGACCAAGCAGCTATGTGAAACTGGGACTCATTTACTTTGAATATTCAAGGTGAATTACAATTCTATCTAAGTGGCAACAGGACAATAATTTTTGCTTACGATCAAAGCTGCAGCTTGACTAATTGTGTATGCAAATAAGGCAATTTATATTTAAATTATGCATTCCTATTCTAGTCCCATCGGCACACACAGATCAGCAAAGAGAACTGGTAGGACATTTGCAAGATGCTTGAATATTTATTACCAACTGCAAACATTCTGTGATCCCTTGAAAAGAAATATATGGAGACAAACCCACAGATGCAAATTTTATTATTATCTTCATAAAAAGAACAGAAATTTAAATACAGTTTTCTCCTAACATCAAGCACAGTTAGCCATTGAACCTATTTTTGTTCACAAATTCCTAATCAATTATTTTTATATAAAATGGGAAAAAATTGAAAATGGTCAAGTAGCAGTGCTCGTCCTCAATTCCGGGATTTTATCATGCTTGTACAATATTTATGTAACATAAGCAATAATGCACATATACATATTGTGATCGTCATATGGTATTAGTCATTCATTTGCCTATGGCTTCTGGTGAGCTTCATGCATGAAGCCAAATCTGGCAAACATACTGTTCATATCTTACCCAACATCAACAAAATGGGCACTTTTGTACTTCTGTGCTAGTGTTATGTGAAGGGCAAGGAATCTGGGATAGTCCCAGTAGCCAGAATTAAATAGACACATATATCCACACTTGCACACTCAAAGGTAACTAGCTCAAATATAGGATTAGTCTATGACTAATCTACAGAGAGTGGATATAGGTTAGTGATGGTGAACCTTGGCACTCCAGATGTTCTTGGACTTCAATTCCCAGGAGCCCAAGTTAGCAGACCTGCTGGTCAGGGCTTCTGGCAATTGAAGTCCAAGAACACTTGGAGTGCCAATGTTTGCCATCACTGGTATAGGTGAACAAACCCAGTTCCTTCAAGCATTGAAGAAAATACAGTTTTCTCTCTGTCCAGACCAGGATCAAATCAATTATCCAAACCCATCAGTGGGGGTAAAAAAAGGCAACCACTTTCCCCCTCCTCTTGACCCACAATCCAACCTCTCAACTCTTGCATTTATTTACCTACAAGTAGAGATAGCAGCACTAGTAGCAGGAGCAAAGTGATGTATATATCATGCACTGAGACTTTGAGACTAGTCATTTTAAGCTCCCAGCCGATGCTTTTTAAGGTGAAAAGAGGGTTGGGAAAAGGAGGGAAATAAAAGATCTCAATTCTTTTCTCTCAGCAACATTACATGGCATTCCTTTTCACAATGCCAGTTTTTGGAGATGGGGGTGGCTGGCAGTGAATAAGGCAGGAGGGCTGGGATCTTTCCCCAACTCAGAGGCTGGACTGGGCAAAAATTCAAGTAAACATGCTTAAAGTCTTGTCCTCCAAATTACTTTCTCAACCACGATCTCAGCCTAACCAGCATCATTTATAAAGAGTGTTAAACATACTCAATTTTCTCTTCATTCAGAGTCTTAAATCTAAGTATTTGTTTATGGAACAAGCTTTCACATATAGCATGAAAATATGTCAGTGAAAATGGTACTTGCTTGTAGACTCAATACAGAAATTTCAAACTGAGTAACCATACTAGTCTGTTGCAGCAAAGTAACAATGGGGCATTTCAAAAGCCTAAGACATTTGTTTTGATATATACTTTGTGCACACAGCAACATACTTCACCTGATTCAAGTTCCAGTCTTGCCAAATACCTTGACTTTCTCTGCAGTTACTGCTTTCCAAACAAAGACTTTTATTTTGCTTTATAACAGTAATCTGTTGCAGCAACCAATTATGCAAATGAATGGACTGAACCAGAAGGAAATGTGATATAAGTCATAAAAATTATCTGTTTATTGTCTCAGCTTGTATTTTTTAAAAATGTCATATTGACATCCCTCTTATCTTCAAACATATATCCTGTTGTAATTAAAATAATGTTGAGTTCTGATCTGTTCCAGTTTAAGATTATAAACTAAAACTTTGGTTTATTAGTAGCACATCTTTTTTTAAAAAAAAAACCTTTATATCACAGCATTAACAAATGCACACAGCTGCCAAACTGCTACGCTCATGTTTTAAAACAATTCTTACCAGCTTTCTTCCAGATCTCCTCTGGCACATATCCAGAAGCAGGCCTGTGAAGGAATTCCCGATGCGACTCTGTAAGAATCAAAGGAAGGATAAGGAAAACAAAGAATATTGTTAAGTATTGATTCATCAGAACTTTCTAAAATGCACTCCATCTTTGATATTCCCCTCAAGGAAGAAGAAGATAAATGAAGAGGGCAATAAACCCATTTTCAAAATCCCCTACATTGCAGATAAACTGCTTTCTCTCAAACTGATGTGGCTTAGTTCCACACTAATTTACTAGTCTTTAAAGTCAGATAAATACGAGATTCAATTCATCAAAAACAAAACAAAATCCAAACCTCCAGTTTATGAATGTATGATATTGTACTTCTGCAATAGTGGACACTATAGCACAATATTCCACATAAACTGGAGGTTTTTTGATGAATTGAATTTCCTAGCTTTTAAAAATAGAACTTTTAGTTCTATACACTACATACAAATTCCAAAAGAATTTGAGAGGAAAGAAGCAAGGAAAGCTGGAATATGACTATAGTCTGTCTTTGCCAAAATATTTTGAATGGTTGTCTTAAATTTAATGAAATGGTGCAGCAAAGATGTAAGGTAGTACAACACATACAACAGAGAAATAGACACATCTTTTAACCTTTCAAGTAAAGCCATTGGGGGGGGGGAGGTGTTATCTAGAGATTTGGAGTGCTATGTCATCAATGTAGTCTGGCCAGGTTATCCTACTATGGTAATAGAGTAGACCATACTACCAGCGACTCAACGCCGAGTATTAGGCAGTAATTAACTAACCTGACCACCCCTCAGGAATAGCGGCCTTTGGTAGCAAAGTTCACAGGGAAGGGTGATGGTACCTAAATGAATTAAATCCCACTTAAATCCATCTTGATGTAGGGCAGCAGCTTCATCAGTACTGGCCTGGGGCTGATGAGGACTTTGCATGCGAAAAGGGCTCAGGACCAGAAAGTGACTTGCGGAACTGGATCAGCGGTACGGGTGTCATGCTGTGATGTGGAAGGCAAATGAAAGGCCATTGCATTATATTCTCAGGATAGTCTTCATGGCTGATCGCCATGAAGATCACCTATATTTGGGTTTAGATATGGCAGAAGAAGATGTCATCAATACATTTATGACACAGCTCTATCTCTCTTTTACATCTTGTACAGTGGAGGCAGTCTGGTGACTTCAAGGCTGCCAGGCCTCTGTTATGGAATGGACATGAATGATCCAGTTGAAACTGAATCCTGACAAAATGTTGGTCCTGCTGTTGATGGCCCCTTCTGTCCTAATGAGGGACTGAGCAATAGTAATTTACTAAATTGATCATGTCATTGCAAATATCATATATTTCAATTTGCAAAAAAAGACAAAAATTGGTCAATGAATTATGGCTGTGACATTAGAAAATAAACGCAGCAAATAGGTTTCTTGGTTTTCTTTGGGAGGTTATTGCTGTTGATTTTGACTGGAATAGCTTGCGACATGGTAGATCAGTGTTTAGTGCTGCTTTTCTCTCATTCTTGAATATTCCCTAAAAATAAATCCATAGATGCTAGAAAACGGCATTCTAACTTGAACTTCCCCACTATATGCTACTTTTTATTTTACAAAACAAAAATTCAAACATGAAATCCACATGTTCCGCTTTGATGTGGAATATTCCAGGGTCATTTTTCTCCTGTGCTGTGCTATGTATCTGGATTTGACTGAAGTTCTCATCAAGGCTGAAAGTTTTGTCTCTAATGCATGGAAAAATCATAACAAAAGCCAAGCCCCTTTGGTTCCAATATTCCCTTTTATTTGGCCGACAAGTTATTAGCTTTTGCTGACACTGCAACCTAAAGAATAAAGATAAACTGTACTAGCAAATCCAACTGTAATTATCTATGTTATCAAGTATTACGTAATGCTATAATAGCTCCATATTTATGATAGGTCAGTACAATAACTATTACCTTCTACTAGCTACCACAACAAATCTCAGGATCAGACCATACAAACATACATCAATCAAAATAATATGTAGTAGATTGTTTACAAATTACCAGCTGCGGTCCTTCTTGTCTTTCTTTCAGTGTTAAAAATGGAATTATGTCAAATTAACTTTCTTTAGTTAAAGTGAACTTAACAATGAGGTGATCAAGCCTAGCAACTCAAACAATCTGGTTGTTTTGATCACTTTTTCTCAAGTGTCAAGGAAAAGGTGATTCACTGCTGAATGTGCATCACAGACAATGAAGAGGCGATAAATCACATCTGTTGAACCTGGCAGATATTACAATATAATACACAGTAAGCTTCCCTTGTGGCAGTTATAGAAGAGACCTCCTTACAACTCCATTAATCACTAAGAAAGAGAGGGAGATTGATTCAGAATCCATTGAAATCAATGGCAAAGTAGGCACTAAATTAAAAAAGACCACGGGCAGTTCAATAAAGAAAAGGATGTGAAACAGAGCTTCTGTTTAGGTTTTCTGGAAACATTTTGAGTCTACAAGCAGTCCCAGCACTAGTCATTATCCAAGGAGTCCTTCTTTCCATTAGTTAAGGGTTTATCTTGCAATCATAGTACACAATACAGATTTAAGAAAGTGGGCACAACTAGCTGCCAATTAAATTGCCCACAATAATTTGGAGAAAAAACATGCTGACCATTTCATTTCACTTTTTTTTTTGTATCTTGCTTTATTCGGGCCCGAAGGCGACTGTTATGTATGTTAACTGTGTTTTCTGACAGGAGCGGAATGTATCTTTTCTCATTTATCTATTCTTATCCAAATAAGTGGATCGAAAAATGTGCACACTCTGTTAGCCAATGGGCTTGTTGTATTATTGTTACTGTTACTGTTTATAGTGTATATAAGTCCAAGTTTTGCCCCATCCAAACCCTACTAATAAAGAGCTGAATTTCACTACTTCATTCATCTGCTTCTTCATTCCTTGAACCCTAAACTGGCGACGAAGGTGGGATGGCATCCCCACATGGCAGCAACATTGGCCCATTTGACCCAGCGCATCCAGAGAAATGGGCAACATACGAATGCCGGTTCTGCCACGCAATGGCCTCGCAGAAGATCACTGACAGAAACCAGAAGCGCTCCTGTTTTCTCGCTCAGTGTGGTTCTGAGACGCTTGAGCTGGAGACCCACCTCGTTCTCCCAAGGGACGTGGAAGTGGTGCCGCTTGCAGAAATCATGTCCGCACTGAGGAGGCACCTGCAGCCAGAGGTCTCGATCTTCCTGGCCAGGGTGGCCTTCCACAGAAGAGAGCAGCGACCCGGTGAATCCATTGCAGACTACACCACCGTGCTGCGCATTGCTGCCGCCCCATGCAAGTGGAACAACATTGAAGAAGCACTGCAGGACTGTCTGCTGGCCGGCATGATGGACGAAGATGCTCAATGTCGCCTCATGATTAGAAAGACGCTAACCTTCACAGATGTCCTAGAAGAGGCAGTAGCATCTGAGGCCGCACAGTCCAGGATAAAGCTTTTCCGGCATCGCCACTCCACCACCAGTGCCACCGACTCAGCTGTGCATGCTCAGCAAAGTTCACCTTCATCCTCCTCAGCATCACCTGGTTCCACCTCTTCATCGGAGTCCAGCGACACAGAAGGAAACGTCCGAGCAGTCCAACAAAACCATCAAGAGCACCGTGATGATTGGGAGAAGAAATTCCTTCGCAAGTGTGATGGCTGCGGAGCCTGGCATGACTGCAAGAAGTGCCCCTTCCGCACCGCAGAATGCCACAACTGTGGGCGAAGAGGGCACATTGCTAAGGTATGCCAACAGTGAAAGCAAAGACCTCCAGCACCTGTGCCCAAGAAGAGTCATCACCACAACACGTCCATCGTCAAAGTGTCACCTGAGCCTGAGCCATGCCAAGTGGGCATCATCAGCGAGCATTTCTTCGCCGACCTGAGCCTGCAGGATGTCCCCTTCAAGATGGAGGTGGATTCAGGTACTACCTTTTCCATAATCCCACAGCAGGAGTTTTTGAGAATTCCTCCTGCCTCTCAGCCCAAGCTCAAATCTTTTAAAACTTCTCTCTGCGTTCTATTGTGAACCATTGTGAACACGATAACACAATAGGAACAATACCATGGAGGTTCTTAAGTGCGTTATGAATATTTTCTAGACTCTTGAGAAAGTCTTCCAAATTGTACGCTTACTGGAGGGGCATCGAAACCATTTGAAAAAACGTTTGAGTGCATTCCACCTCACGGAGACCTGCAGCTGGGCTTGGTTTGGTTCTGTCCCAATGATTGAATTGCAGATGGCTACCTGCAGTTGGAATATACTTACGGAGATCCCACAGACTATATGAACTGGTCATTTCAGAGCTATCGGACTGAATTATGCTACTGAGTTTTGCAAGTACTACTTACACGTACTTGGGGATCATTATTGGGAGATGTTGTAGCATTTACTGCAGGATCGAAGTGGGGTGTTGCATTTGTATGTAAACGTACATGATATTCGCTTGTGTTACATGTCCAGCAACAAAGCTTAGGAGTTTAGGATTTAGTAATAATTAGTATATCTATTGTAGTATATTCACAGTTATATCAAATACACTTTGCTATTTTCAGTCTGCTGTTCTGGGTGTGTTCCCCTGCCTATTTTGTCTTTACACCCCAGCTGCTTCACCGCATTCGTTGTAGTTAAGCAGGGCACTAACTGTCTTATTGGGACCCAATGGTTTAGGCCCCTGGGAATCCGGCTTTCTGGCATCCACGCAATAGACTCTGACCCAATCCGGGATGTTTGTGCTGCACATCCTGAGGTATTCAAAAGGGTTTAGGTTTATACAAAGGACCCCCTATTGACTTTGAGCTTGACCCAACCATCTGGCCCATCTGGATGAAGCCACGCTGGGTACCCTTTGCTTTAAAGGAGAAGATAGACACTGAGCTGGACAAACTGGTGGGGCAGGGCATTCTAGTGCCGGTGGCCTCCGCAGAGTGGGAGACACCAATTGTGACTGCTTTGAAAAGTAACAGGGAGGTCAGGATATGTGCTGACTACAAGTGTAGCATCAATAAAGCTATTCGCCCAAACGCATATCCTGTGCCCGTGGTAAGCCACCTTCTTGCCTCCTTGCATGGAGGAAATTGCTTTGCAAAACTTGACCTTGCCCAGGCTTAACAACAATTAACTGTGTCTCCTGCTGCTGCCATAGTCCAGACCATAGTAACGCATAGGAGGGCATTTAAGGGAACTAGACTACAATTTGGGGTGAATGCAGCCTCCGGAATATTTCAATCTCTTGTAGAACATATTTTGAAAGGGTTACCTGGTGTCCTGCCATATTTTGACGATGTTCTGATCACTGCTAAGGACACCGTCGAACTAGCAGCCAGGCTCGATCGAGTTCTGTCACATTTTGAGAGGGCCGGTCTACATCTCAAAAGAGACAAATGTGTGTTTTTGGCATGGGAAGTGGAGTTCCTGGGGTATGGCATTACACCCCAAGGTATCATGCCCTCTGACTCCAAGGTGACGGCCATGCGGAATGCATCCAGGCCGAAATGTAAAGCCAGATTGCAATCATTTCTAGGATTGTTAAACTTCTATCACACTTTTCTTCATCGCAAAGCCTCAGTTGCCGAACCATTACATCAGCTTCTTAAGAAAGATACTGTTTGGCACTGGTGCCATTGCCAGGAGAAAGTGTTCCTAGAACTCAAAAAGCTGCTATCTTCGGATGCTGTATTAACTCATTTTGATCCTAACAAAGAATTTGTACTTGTGTGTGATGCATCCCCTGTGGGGGTGGAAGCTGTGTTATGCCATGTACTAAGTGATGGGAGGAAAGCCCCCGTAGCATTCTATTCCCGTTCGCTCTCAAAGCCTGAGAAAAATTACGGTCAGACAGACAGGGAGGCGTTGGCAATTGTGGCAGGCACTAAGAAATTCCATGATTACCTTTACGGAAGGCCTTTTACCATCGTAACTGACCACAAGCCCCTCCTTGGAATCTTTGTGAATGGGAAGCCCACATCTCAAATTCTGTCCCCAAGGATGTTGCGTTGGGCAATTTTCCTAAATGCATACGATTTTACTTTGGTGCACAGGCCCGGCAAGGACATCAGCCATGCTGATGCCCTGTCACGTTCTCCACTGCCAGGGGTCGGGGAAGCCGATTGCAATTTCGAAAGTAACCACCAGGTCCTCATGATTGAGGCATTCGACTCACCCCCGGTCATCCCCTCAGATATAGCCAAAGCTACGGTCAAAGATGTAACATTGACTAAAGTAATGTCTTGGGTACAAAAAGGCTGGCCTGTCTCTCCTCTAGCCGAGGAATTCAGAACATTCCACTGCAAGCATTTGGAATTGTCAGTGGAACGAGGTTGCCTTCTATGGGGCTAGCGGGTGGTCATTCCTGTCACTCTCAGGAAAAAGGTTTTACATTTACTTCACACAAGTCATCCGGGAATTGTATGTTCCAAAGCCCTTGCCCGTATCTACTTTTGGTGGCCTTGAGTGGACCAAGTGATAGAGCAGATGGTCGGCACTTGTGCCAGCTGTCAATCCTCTCACCCAGAGCAATCTCATCTTCCCTCTTGGGAATGGGATTCTGCTCGGGGCCCGTGGTCCAGGTTGCACATAGATTTTGCAGGTCCATTTAGGGGTGCCCTATTTTTTTTGGTTGTATACTCATTCTCTAAGTGACTGGAAGTGATTAGAGTGCCTAATACCACTTCAGCCACCACGATAATGCACCTGAGAAGGCTGTTCGCAGCATTTGGACTTCCAGATATGCTGGTATCCGACAATGCATCCACGTTCACATCTGCAGAATTCCAATCCTTCATGGAAAGGAATGCACTTAGCCACATCACTGCCGCGCCATTCCACCCAGCCACCAATGGCCAGGTGGAGCGGCAGGTGCGCACAACTAAAGACGCGCTTCGGCATATGGGTGAAGGGGATTTGGAGCTCCAGCTATACCAGTTCCTTTTCATGTATAGACTCACCCCCCCTTGCCTCAGGACTGTCCCCTGCTGAATTGCTCCAGCGAAGGAAACTGTCATCCTTGCTGGACAGATTGGATCCCTCTAGGGTGGAGGACAAAGGCACAAAAATAGCGATCTAACAACAGAAGGGTTTTTCTCCGGGAGACCCTGTACATTGCCGCAATTATGCAGCTGGTGGTCCTACGTAGGTGCTTGGGTTTGTGATCGGTCAGACTGGTCCTGTTTCTTACAGAATCGAAACAGCCACTGGTCTGATCTGGAGGAGGCACGCGGATCAATTGAGACCCAGAATACTGGACCCACAGGACAAATACAGACACTCAACATTAGGGTTGGCCCCCACCTGTTTAAACCCAGGGGGAAGAGGTAATAGTCAGCAGCAAGCTAACTTATACCCAGATGTGTGTTCTAGGGACTGATTTCAAGGGGAAATTATGGAATTCACCCTTACTCCGGCCATGTGTACCCCTACACTGTCCCAGCCTAGCACTCTGGATTCCTTTATTGATGATGACCAATTTTGTTTGGAGTCGCCCTCCACTCTTAGTACACATAGGAGGGACCATGAGTTGTCTTATTCATCCACATAATTTTATTTTGGTTTTGAGCAATCCCCTGCTCCTCCATCTGACAAACGGGGTTTAAATTTAGGTTTACAATCCTCCCCCTCTAGTCAATCCCTCACTCCAGTCGGGTCACTCATCCTACGAGCCCCTGAGCCAGCTCAGAAAAGCGTCCGACCCAGAAGGGAAACTAGACCGCCATCCTGGTTAAAGGATTTTGTTTTTACCTAGGGGGAAGAATGTTATGTATGTTAACTGTGTTTTCTGACAGGAGCAGAATGTATCTTTTCTCATGTATCTACTCTTATGCAAATAAGTGGATCAAAAAATGTGCACACTCTGTTAGCCAATGAGCTTGTTATTTTTTTTGTTACTGTTACTGTTTATAGTGTATATAAGTCCAGGTTTTGCCCCATCCAAACAGTGTTCAAACTCCACTAATAAAGAGCTGAATTTCTCTACTTCATTCGTCTCATTCTTCATTCCTTGAACACTAAAGCGACTCAAAGCGGTTTACATTGGTGCATGCAGTCTGCACAGCAGACTGCAGCAGAAAGCGAACATGAAATATATAATTCAAGATATGCAAAAGAATACAATAAACATAATTAAAAGTCAATATCCCAGATTGTCAAGTATCCCGGATTGGTCGGGACTTCCTGTATTTCTGCGCTGCTTCCTCCACTTTCCCACCTCCATCCCGTAATTTGACCGGAGGGGAAAGTAGCTACTGCACATGCACGTATGCGCAGAACCCTTCTGTGCATGCGCAGAACGGTTCTGCGCAGGTCCCGTATTTTCTGGAGCCACGCTTGACGGGTATGATGCTGACTATGGAGCTAAATTTAAGTAGCAGCTAGATAAATACTTGGTTGGCACTCCAATGAATGCTGAATGGGAAAAGAAATATTTCTTAAAAGGGGAACACAAAGCAAGTATCAAAGTTTTAGGTGGGATGCTCTCTGAGAGTGCTGGTTGCTGATGCTGACCTAGTATAGCAGTATGAAACAGCACCACAGTTCAAAGCAACCCCACTCAAAATCCTTTCCATTTTAACTACTACTCATAATTACCTTTGACAACCTGAGATTTCATTGGTGCAACTAATCACTACCTGAACGATAAGGCAGTTATGATAATTTTTCAGAATGATATTAGAATTTTTAAATGCTTAACTACATCCTAAAATTGCTGAATATTCATTTTTGAAATGATAGCGGTGGTTATTCTGTGCAAGCATATCGGAGTAAACAAAACAAAAAGACAAAAACCATTGTGGCACCAATTGCTATATTTTAATGTGAGCTTTCATGGATCAAGTCCACTTCATCAGACATAAGAGTTAGACTTCACGGCATCAATTTATACCTCTGTATCTGATATGCATAAATTGATGCCATGAAGTCTCACTCTTATGTCTGACGAAGTGGACTTGATCCACAAAAGCAAACAATAAATTACAGCAGTTAGTCTTTAAGGTGCCACAATTTTGTTGGTCTTTTTGTTGTTTTGTTTACTCTCTAAATATTCAGGTATGTGCTTCAGGTGCCACAGTTCAGAAGGAGCAGCAGTATAAGTCATTTGTGAGATTGCACAAACATAAACTTGGTTTTATCTCTGCTACACACTACATTCCTTGCTATATCTCTTACCTAACTCTGTCGGATGGACCCTATGGAATAAAATTTCCAAGCACAAAGATAAATCAAGCTCACATTCCAACCACAATTTTACAAAGAAGATAAATTCAAGACTTTGGATAGGTCTACACAGGTGAAACAGCTCAGTATGTTGGTTGCTTTTGGTGCTGTTTGGTTTATGGCAGGGGTTCTCACTCAACCCTTTTCAGCTGCAGGCTGGACCACGTCCCCTCAGACAGCTGAGTGGGCCAAACTGGTGGACCCCCCACCATAAATGCTGTCATAAAATGCATCTGCGGCTGTTGTAAACATGTTTATGAAAGCCGTGGACTCATTTATGACTGTAGTAAATGTGTTTATGATGGCCGTAAATGAGTCAGTGGCCAATTCTGATAGCGGGGGTGGCTGGAGCGAGGTTGGGGGCTGGATTATTTGGCACCACAGGCCGGATCTGGCCCACAGGCCATAGGTTGAGAACCCCTGGTTTATGGCATCCGCACAAGCAATTCCTGGATCAGACCAATTTGTGCTGAGAATGCTCTAACCCAGGGTGACCAACCTTGGTGTCCCAGGTGTTCTTGGATTTCAATTCCAAGAAGACTTGATCAGCAGGTGTGCTTACTTGGGCTTCTGGGAATTTAAGTCCAAGAACATCTGGGGCAACAATGTTGGCCACCCCTGCTCTAACCTGTAACTCTTCCAGCCCCTATCAGGGGTTCTGCTATTTTAGTGTGCTCTAGTTTACTATGTTTCAGTGTGCGTGTATCATTAGTTTGTACCTTAATAGAGCTGTGAGTAGTGTTATCTGAGGTGACAAACTTGTGACAGTGGATATGCAGTGGATCGTGATATTAAAATGGATGATTGAGAAACACGTTCCTCTATTTCCATTTTCTAAAACATATTTCCCTGACACAATAAAAATCTAGATACAAAATGGGTATACCATGCTAAGCAGATGCATTATGGTAACACTATGTCAGGTTTTTTGCAGGTAAGATTTACTCAGTTTATTTATGAGTAAGGAGGTGGCAGCAACAACAACAGTAGAGATGCAGTGAACTGGTGGCAGTACTAGTTGCAATAGTGGCATCTAGAGCACCCCAGGTAATCAGAAACATGGAAGAAATCAGAGGGATGGTGCCAAAAGTGGTGAATGAAGTGAAGTAATGAAGACCTGGTGCAGTGAGGCATATGACAAGAGGAGTTGATCCCAGTGGAAGGACTAACTACTCAGGGGACCATTTAACAAAAAGGGAAATCCCTGCAGCACAACTTCATACACAAAAATGCTCTCAAGGTGCTTACCTCCCCCCCCCCCCCCCACACACACACCAGCTAGAAAGAAAGCACAAACAACACATTTTCCAAGTTCCATTGATTCAAATGGGCTTACTTTATCTGAAACCTACTGTGGCACAGCGTTGCAGTTAGAACGAGTCCATTTGAATCAATGGAACTTACAGAAATCTGACTCATGAAATTCCTATTGATTCAATGGGGCTGCTTTAGTGTGATTTTCTATGATAAGCAAGAAGAGTTTCACCAGTGACACACAGTGAATGGTTAGATACCTCAATACCCATCAAAGTGTCTCTTCTGAAATAATTCTACCTAAATTACTCAATCCTCTCTGACTCTGGCTTTATGGGTACCCAAATTGAAGAAGGCCCACAGAAGATCAATGCTCTTAATTGGTCTGTCACTAATGTTTTATGTTGATTTATTTTAGTTTTATCAGACAGGGTATGTTGTAGTTGGAATTCCATTTAATCACTATACAGGCACTTTTCTGGGCAAGATGTCTGTTCCCAAGATGGTATATGCTTTTGTCTCATCTAAGATTTACTACTATAATGTGCTCTGCTCTATTACAATTATAATGTCCTTCTTTTGCTATCAAAGAAGGTGCAATGTCCCTTCTCTCAGGAGAGACTGAATTATGGAAATTAATTAATTAATTAATTAATTTTACTATCTGAAGAAGTGGATAAAATTTCATGATTTCAAAGATGCCACTGCACTTTCATTTTCAGTATATACCCTCTATTCTGAAATTAGGTTTCAGACTTCCTCATGTTGTTCTCTTCAGGAATACTACTCATCTCAGAGCTGCACAGAACCCAGGTGTCATATTGGGCTTCCTTCCTAGTGCAACATCTACTGCCTAGTGTTTTTAAGGAACTTTAAGCACTTAAATAAAGGAGTAGAAGAGATTTTAATTTTGGCAATTTACAAGATTTACTATTTCACTAATGGCTACAGGAAAGTCATAGATTTAGAAAAAAGAAGAGACTCAGGTGAGTTGTATCTCATTGTCCTACCAGATCAATTGTTTGCAGATACTATTTAAATTATGAGGAAAGCTGCAGAAAAATAATGATAAGAAAAAAATAAATATGCAAGGAACTGCAGAGACTTTTAATCTATCCTTCTGCAGTGGCAAGGAAAAATTACCTGAAAAAATAAAAGAAATGAGCCATTTGATATCTTTTCAAATAAAAATGACACTAACTTAGAAAGGAGAGACTATTTCTTAAAATAGGCAAAGAAGAAGAAATATTTAAACTAAAATGCAGCTAGACCTGCTTCTATAAAAAGGAAAAATATTTCTCTCCTCAAACACTTGGCCTATTGTCGAAGTGACGTGATGTAATTTTTAAAAATATAAATAAACTCTGAGATCAGAAGCAGTTTATAAATCAGAAAGTACGTCAACCTGGACATGAGATTCAGGTAGTAGAAGCAACATTTTGGAACTCTGCAGATAATCCAAGGAATGTAATGTAACAGAAATAAGGAGTGCTGCAAGAGTTTATAGATAAAAAATATGATATATTGAGAGAAAGTAATTTGTTACCATAATTACTCTGTTCACATGCTTGATATGAACTGGGGTAAGAGATTTACAGCATTACTTCTTAAATTATCTATGTCCACCTAATGGATTGTTGTAGATCTCCAAACAGATAAATCTTCGAGTGGGATTCAGGGGAAATATACAATATGTAAAATCAAGGTAGGAGATATTGTTCACTCTTATACTGAATATTTTACATCTAGAAGATCCCAGAATCAGGCCTTTCACACCTTGAGGTGACTTTTCTGTGTAACTCTGAAGACCCCAGACCCTAGATTATTTTAAAGGCTACAACTGCCATCGACATGGCCATTGAATGTGTTAATCAGCAGATTCTGATAGTTGCAATCCTAAAAAGTAACTTTTTGAGAAAACTGTTCCGAAGCCATGGAGACAAGGCTCAAAAAAATAGTGTTATTCTGTACTTTTCTCCATTCCTGTCTTCATAAGAAACTCTCCCTGATAACTTAGCTTCTAGTATCAACTATACTACCAGACATATTAAGAAGAATTCTTTGTTAAGAGGTTGAAAATCAAATACAGTTCCTAACATTAAACACTCTCTTGAAAAAGTGCCTGAATAAAGTGCTAGTTTATTTACATGATTGCCCATCACTTTCCATCAAGTGGATTGTAAATGTGAAGGATGCCTGAGTGATATTTTTATGTATATGGATTATTCAGGTCTGAAGCAATTTACTCTCCTATCTTACATGCAAATATTTAAGTATGTATTTTATTTTACACAACAATAGACTAAACCGTTTGTAAGTGTATGGCACAGCTTAGTTGACACATATATGCAGATGGGAGCAGTGTATAGAAATTTCAAGAGCGCAGTGCAAAATAGACAGACATTTATTGGATTTTCTTATTATCTTTTAGGATGAGTGAGCATGAACAATATTTATTCTTACTCAATAATTGCTGCAAAAGGCATGGGGAGGAGTGGAATAACTTCTGTACTTGTTCTTCAAGGCCTAAGTAAAGCTGAAACGTCTTCCACTTTCATATCTACATTTCCTTTAATGGAAGATAACTGATTCTGAACATGTGTGACAAAGAGGAAATCTGGGGCATTTGCAACACAGCACACAAGAAAAGAGCAATGTTTGTGCTCCATGAGGATTTTAATTAAAAAACTGAGGAACTTTTAAAAAATTATATGGGCCCGATCTGTCAGTTTCTCAGTGTGCTGTAGGAGCATATAATTCAACCATATGCCTTTTAACCTCAGGGTCACTCATAAATTGCTGACCATCTCATCTTGTTTCATAAATATCAAGACCAGATATCATTCCTTTTGTTGAACTATGAAGTACCGTATTTTTTAGACCGTAAGATGCAGTTTTTCTCCCCTAAAAGTAGGGAGAAAATGAGGGTGCATTTTATAATCCAAATGCTGGTCTTTGGCCAGCTGTGGCTGTTGTAAAAGGATATTTTACAAGAGCCACAGCTAGCCGAAGACTACTATGGGGCAGGGGAAAAACATATGAAAAACTAGTGGCCACTAGAGGGCGAAAATCACAATTTCTCATTTAAATGCATTGGAAATAAATTTCTTGTATTCAAATATTTTCTGTTTGTATGTTCCCAATGCATTTAAGTGGGAAACCAAAACTGTGCTTAAAAAGAAAGGGTTTCACTTACCTTGATGCCTTTGTCTCTACTACACTTGGACAAAATGGAGGGGGAAAACATGCTTCCTGGTTGAAAGGAGAGCAAGAGGCTAGGCTAGAGTATCACTTCCTTCCTCAGTGCAATTGGCCTGCCTGCCCATTTCCCTTGCAGCGCCACCACTGGTTGGTGGTGCAAAATACAGTATTAATTTTTTTTGTTTTCCTGCTCTGAAAACTGGGTGCGTCTTATGGTCAGGTGCGTCTTATGGTCCAAAAAATACGGCACATAGTTCTAGAGCTCTAGAGCAGGGATTCTCAACCTTTTCAAGTCAAGGACTGGGTCACGCTCCCTCAAACAGTTTGCGGGCTAGACTGGTGGTCCAGCCGCCACTGGCGGAATCAGCCTCAGACTCATTTACGGCTATTGGAAATGCATTTACAACAGCCATAAATGAGTCCATGGCCGATTCTGGTGGTGGCTGCTGAAGCAAGGGTGGGGGCCGGATTATTTGGCGCCATAGGCTGATTCCAGCCAGCAGACTGTAGGTTGAGAACCACTGCTATAGAGGGTGGTACTCATATTCATTTATAGCCTAAGAGATGCTGCTATCTACATCTATTTATAGCAAAAGAGCCAGTGCTACATTACAATCAATGATAAATTATATAAAAGATAAATTATTATATTCTTGGGGGGCAGTGTAATAAGCACTCACATTCTTCCTATGAAGATGATTTTTTTTGTAATTTTGTACATGAAATTAAACAGAAACCACAAATGGACATAATTATTTGGTGAAAATTTAAAATATTCACATGTGGTAAAAAAATAGACAGGTAGCTGTGTTAGTCTATTTTTGGAGCAACAAAACTGAAAATGTTGTGGCATCTTTGAGGTTAATAAATTTATTTCATTGTGACTTTCACACAGTGTAATCTACATCTTCAGATGCAATGCAAGGAGTTTGTTGAAGCTACCAGGTTATTCTCTGATACTTTTCTTCGCACAGCAATAATGAGAATGGACTGATATTCCAGATTTAGGTGAATACTAACACTTGTGTTATAATTCATTTAAACCTTTTATCATTTATTTTATCTGACAGCTATGGTGGTGGGGGTTTATTCCCCTGATAGATTCAACCATGCCACAAAGGTGTTGGCTAGTGGTCCGGAATCACGGGTTCTCCGTTCTGGAACTGCAGGTCAGGTAAGTAGTGTCGGGTACTTGGGCAATGCACCTGGCCAGTGCATTGCTCTAATATGGCCAACTTCGACATGAGCCCAGCCAGCCATGTTGTTGTATTTAAAATGGCTAAAGGAGCATTGAAAACACAGGCCTCAGCCATCGGACCTTGCTATGGTAGCGGTAGGATGGTGAGAGGCTGCTAAAATCTTGAAACAGTGGGAGACGATGCTTTGATCTGCCATGTCAAAGTGATGTGTGAAACATGGATTAACCAAGTATCATTTATTTTAAGACATACAGAGACCCATGACATATAGGGAAAAGTGGAACAGAAAAAGAAAGAAGAACTGGGACCAACAACAACAAAAAAGGCAAATTTTAAGGCACATAGCATTGAAATGAGAAGAAAGAGAGCAGCACATTAAGTGAAAGTAAGTACATAAATAAAATTGTGCATAAATACAAGTTCTCTTGTCTCACATGCTTCCAGTTTAAAAGCAGATGCATACCTAAAGGAACAGGATCTGGATTCACAGGACTCTGCTGCCTGGAATGATTGCTACCACTGCCTTTTTTTAAATCTTCTGCATCACTGTACCGCCGTATCCAGTAATTCAGTTCCTCCCTGTCAGCTTCCTGACATCGCCGGAGCACAGTGAGCGATCGCCTTGTTTTTTCCACCATGTCCATGATGCAGTTCAAGAGCTAGGTGTCAAAAAAAGGAAAGTGGACAATGAGACTTTGTTTTGTTTGTGATAATTATGTTCTGCCCACCCTCCAAAGTCATATGTTTTTCTTCCCACCTTTTTTTCTTCACATATTTTACGTGCATGACAATGTTGAGGAAATTCAGGCTGAGAGATGATTGTAGGCTCAAGGGATAGCCAGAGAAAGATGAAAAGAGTCTCATCTGACATTCTAGCCCAGGGATTCTCAACCTGTAGCCCACTTCACCATTTCATATGGCCCTCCACCACCTCCACCACACTAGGAAGTGCCATGTGGTAGAAGAAGGGCAAAATGGTCGTTCAGCCCTTGGAGCTGTGTGAGGGAGCGTGACCCAGCCCCCAGATTAAAAAGGTTGAGAACTCCTGTTCTAACCATACCTCATACCAGTTCTTACAATCACCTCCATCATTTTTCTTTATTCTAATGAAACTCTTGGGAGTCTTTCTCTCTTTCACTAATTTTATGATGCCATTAGTAAAAATAATAACTGCATGCTGTCAAGTCAGCTCTGACTCATAGCAGGCCTTTTCTAGGTTGAGAATACACAAAAATTGTTTACCAGTCCCTTCATCTGGGGTGCCCTTAGACTATGCAGCTTGCCAAAGGCTACACAGGCTGGCTCTTCTCCCAGGAGGCACAGTGGGAAAATCGATAGTCTCTGTGACTCTTCCCCCATGTTATAATTCTGGCACAGAATTTATCCTGATATTTCAAAGGTGTGGGTAGAAGCCATGTAAAATGAGTAGAAACCCTTCACTAAGGTATTCATAATGGAAGTGGAAGTAAGTACATAAATAACATTGTGCATAAATATAAGCAAGAGTAGTGGTGCAAGGGTCTGCAGCAGAATCTCAATAGTGCATTTCAAATGACTGGGTGATTCACAGATAGTGTCTCAACAGGCATGTATGATAGGGCTACTTTTTAATATCTTGGGTGTGAAAGAGGGAGCTGAGTGACCGTAGATTGATTAAAATGACAAAGTAGACATTAAGGTCAAACTAAGTATTAAGCAAATGTGTATTCTTTAATTAATTCACTTCCATTCCAACTATGGGATTTTCTCTGAAATAATGCATCCATGACCAGACTTGTGAATGAAGTCCATGGTTATCTTTAATGACCAATCATAAGAGAAAGCTTGCATGAATGCAAAAATACAGAGGAGGAAAATCAATGTTATATCAAAGGAATGTTGTTCACTTTTTCACCATTTTCCTAAAGACATGTTAAATATATTGTCTAATTTGCCACTTAGTGAATTTAAGACTGCCAAATGTTTTGAACTGGCTTTCTCCAACTCATATTTTTAGTGAAACAAATCCAACATGCAGCATGTAATTGCTTGCATCACATAGGTAAATTACACAGGAAGCTTTCCAAGCCAAAAATGTATATGGACTGAGATGCAAACATTTATATCTTTTTTTCTCCTATTGAGGAGAAATAACACACATTTGATAACACTTACTATTTTAAGAACTGTGATACATTTGCATACTTATATGCAGACATAAAATAAGGTAAAGGTAGAGGTTTCTGTTGCTCGAAAGCCAGTCGTATCCGACTTTAGGGTTCAGTGCTCATCTCTGTTTCAAAGCCGAAGAGCCAGCGCTGTCTGCTTCTGCAAACATTTCCGTGGTCATGTGGTAGGCATGACTAGACACTGGAGTGCACGGAAGGCTGTTACCTTCCCACGAGGTGGTCCCTATTTATCTACTTTCAATTTCTTGATTTGGAACTGCTAGGTTGGCAGGACATAAAATACATACATAAAATACACACAGCTATATTATACTTCTTACATGGTCAAGGTGTTTCCATTCTTCTGCCCATTCTCTGTCTGTTAGCCTATGATCAATCATTTCTTCTTGACGTGTGCCATGCAACCCTGCCAAAAACAGAGGAAAAATGCATAAAATATTAATAACACACAGGAATCATCTAGTAAGAGCTTAATCTTCTGTAAACGTCCATCAGTTATTGGCATCTACAATATTGCCTTGTTATGCAACACAGACGATAAACAAAATATTAATGAGGTAAACCAGAGGTTAAGTAAACCAAGAGAAGAGGCAGGAAACAAGATCACAGGGACCAAGGCATAAAGTTTCAAAATCCCAAGTGGAAGTGCTAGGAAAGAAGAATCAGCATGCTGACTTTTTGTTCCTTAGCAAAATCATATCAATAAGGAGAGGAGAAAAATGTCGCTAGATACTGAGACACAGAGGCAACCTGGTGTATCATCTCCTGCCCCAAACAATACTCAGACAGAAATAGAGAATTTACTTTATGTAAAGCATTTCTAGCCACAGTTCTAAAATGTTTGCAACAACTGTCATCAAGAAGTAAAATAAAAGACATGAACAGAAAACCAACACCCACCTATCTATTCGGAGTTTTCTTTGAGATCAGCCCCGAGCAATTTGACATAACTTTGCAAAAACAGTTAATGGAAAAAGCCTTCTTTACACCAACAGATAAAGTAAGCAAAAGCTTAGGACACAGTCAGAAGTATTTACCCCACCAGACAACATCACACTACAACTACCATCATCCTTTAGCAATGATGGTTCTCTACAGCTGGCATTAGTTTAGATGTATGTGCACCTTGGTGTATGTTGATCCTCATGCTGCCAGTGGTGGGCTGGCCCACATCGCCCCCCAGTACCATGGTGCCCCCCCCCCCGGGTGCCAATCCAAAGAGCCAAGATGAGCTGTGATGTCCAGAACAATCGAGCAAATGAGTGGGGCTCCATGTTCCTCTGCCTGCCTTCCTCCTCATGTTACAAAAGCAGCTCCATTGACAGTGGAGCTGCCATGGTTTAAGAGGTTGCAATTTTGCCTTGTAAGCAGGAGGTTGTTGGTTCGAATCTCCAGAGGGGAGTTGAAATTAGAAGGCGAGTGGGAACTTATGCATTTTGTTAGGGTTAGACGCCTTCATCACTCCCTTTCCAGCACACTTTTAGCGTAGCCAGCATGCCCCAGCATGCTGCCATAAATGAGTAACTAAAATTCAATGTTGATCAAGATAAAAACAAGATTGAAGATTCTGGAGCGAGGGTTTTGCTTACCCATAGGTCTGGTTCTGTCCCTGAGGTCCCTGTGGTTGGGGTGTCTGTATGAGTCCCTGTAGTGGTGGGCAATGGCCATATCATCCAAACGGTAATGCTGAGGTGGAGGCGGAGTGGGGTGAGGCAGACCATTGGGCTGGTAAGACAAGCCGTTATTTGGACTGTACCGCTGGCCTGGGCTAATAGTGCACGGCCGCTTGCTTGGATGCTCTGAGTGCAAAGGCTCTCTGTCAAAGCCATTTTCTTTGGTTCTGAAATTTAAAAAGAAAAAGATACAACACATGACTCAAGAAGGTTCCTTAATCCAAAGAGCAGATCATAACACTCACATTTTTTAAGCACACAGAACAGCTGAAATCCTGTTTTGCAATTACCTGAATGGTGTAACTTCATGTCATTAATTGCCATAAGCTACTGCTGCTTGGAAGGACAGATAGTGAAGCTGAAGCTCAACTACTTTGGCTATCAAATGAGGAGAAGACTCAATGGAGAAGGAATGCTAGGAATGATAGATGGCAAAAGGAGAAGGGATGGCAGAGGATGAGATCATTAGACAGCATCCTTGATGTGGTGGGAGTTGATCTGGGCAGACTCCAGAGGATGGTGGATGACAGAGGATGGCATGCTATGGTCCATGGGGTCACAAAGGGTCAGAATCAAGAGGGCTCCACTGCCATCACGTATAATGGCTATGGAAAATTCTTAACTTATGGCAATTCCTTTCCAGAAGTCTCATCATTCATGCAACAGACTTTCTCCCATTAGATCAACATTTTCCCCCACTAGGTACTTCTTTTAGCTCCATCTTGTACCTTGCTTTGCTTTAAAGGTAAGGAATAGCAAAATCAATACATGGATAGAAATAACTTAAAAAGAATCATTCCCCTCTTTGTTCTCCAGTATACATTCTTGTCTTTTCTCTTGCTCAATATGTAGCTTTACAATCAGTAAATGCCTATGTGGGTCTGCAAATATGTGTGTACAGAAGGGGGTGACCCACTGTGGAGACAACTGCAGCTTTTCCTGTATGAGCTTGGGCTGAGTGAAAAAGTGAAAATGTGGGACTGAAAGGAAACTGTGTCATAACTTGGTTACACAACTGTACTTTCGAGATGGTCATGCTGCTTCTTGAAATTGGATCCTTTCAATCAGAATGACAGTTGCCATTCTCCTGCAGAAACATACAACTATGCCACCTTGAAAACTTTCTGTATTTGTCCACTTATTGTATTAAGTTGTTATAGCCCAGGAAGTAGTGAACAATTCTTTCTTCAAGAAGCCTGGTAGCACTTCAGGAAATGACAGAAAAGTGTCCATTGGCAAGAAAAGAGGCCTCCCCCCCACTTTTCTGACAGAAGATATCAAGCAGTTAAAATTGTGTATTTTATTGGATTGCAAGGAACCAAATTACAATTGACTCTGTGTGTGTGTGTGTGTGTGTGTGTGTGTGTGTGTGAAATCTGCTTTGGTGATAAACAAATGGTCTTACATGATAAAACAACAACAACAATACAAATATTCCTATGCCACTTTAGGTTGACCCACTAGAATAGGGGTGCCCAAACATTTTAGGCCATGGGGCAGTCATGTGGTGCAGCGGGCCGGTCGCATGGTTTCTCCCACGAGAAGCGGAAGTAAAATGTGTCTTGCAATCTGTTTTGTAACAGTATGAGATAGATTTAAGCATCCATTTTCTCTGCTTAAAGCAGGGGTGCCCAAACTATGCCCTGTGGGCCAGATCTGGCACACAGGCCATAGTTTGGGCACCCCTGCAATAGAAGAATGATTTATTACATGTATTGTACATTAGTGTAATATAATGAAATTCAAGGTAAATGAGGAAAAGGTTCCTATGTTACCACTTCTCAGACAGCATAATTCTCAACATCTTTTTTTCTTGGAAAAAATGACTGATAGCTGTCATTTTTCATGCTTGAAGTAAAAATGGCATACATATCTATGAATAAATGTTGCAAGTAGGTTTCAGGGTCTATGAAGACAGCAACTACGTGGAAATTTTTCTGCACTTAAATTATGATTATGACCTGGTGGTAGCTTTCTAGGTCTAAGGCAGAGCCTGACTTCCATCATCATCATCATCATCATCATCACTTTTTATTTGTATACTGCATTTTCTCAGCCCAAAGGTGACTCAAAGTGGTTAACAACAAAGTGTTTGCAGAACACAACAGCCGCAAATGCAATACAATAAATGTCAATATACAGAAAATAATAAATACATACAGAGCTGGGTGGGTTGAGGAGATGGTGAAGGACAGGGGTGCCTGGAGGACAATGGTCCATAGGGTCGCAAAGGGTCGGAATCAACTGTTCGACTGAACAACAAACAAATACAATACAATGTACATTACCTGAAACCCCATCTATTTAATTAGAAACATGGGGAATTGAATTTGGGACTGTCTCTGTATACAAAGTTGATGCTCAAGCTTAAAGGGAAAAAAGGGATCTTGGGTAAACAGACAACTCACAGAGAGGATATTGATCCTCATTGGGGCAGAGGTGAAAATGGCAAATTCAATACAGTACTAGCAATAATTTGAAAGAGAATAAAAAAGATACTAAAATTTCCCAGCACAGATGGATCCAGAATACACTTCTGGTCACCCTAAAGAGATGTAGAGCTGGAAGGGTTATAGAGAAAGAGAAATCAAAGTAGCCAGGAGTCTGGAGTACTTTTCTTACGAGAATATTTGAGATTAAACAAAACAGAACAGGAAAAAAAGACAAAAATGTTGTGGCACCTTAAAGGTCCACGAAAGCACACATTTAAATACAGGAGTAAGTCTTTAAGGCGCCACAACATTTTTTGTCTTCTTTTTTTTGCTATTTTTTTTGTTTAATCTCACATATGATTGCACAGACTAACACGGCTACCACTTCAAACATGTCTTATGAGAAGTTACCTATCTTATTTTCCTCTATGAAACAAATCAACTAGGAGGGAACATCACAGACTTTTTAAAAAAAAAATCTGCATGATGGTGGAGTGGTGGTGTTTGTTTCATCAGATTAAAAACTGGAATTTGTCCAGTAAAATTTGATAGGAATGGGCAGGAGATATAGCACAAGAACCAGAAAAAAGAGAGAGTTGGGAAAATTATGGAAGTGATACTCCCAAGCAGTACCTTTTTTGAGACAATGCAATGGTGACTACCTGAGATGGCTTTTAGAAAGGGGTTGAACAAATTTGTGGCTAATGAGCCTATCATCAGTGTCTGGTCACAATGACTATATGGGATCTCTATGCTGCTGGATAAAATTTGTTGGGGAAACAATATCAGAAAAGGCAATTGCTTTTATCACCTGCTTCCCCACCCCCCGCCCCCTGTAGGCACCTGACTGGTCATTACCGAGAAAAATGTCACTGGACAAGAAGGACCTCTGGGTATGATCTTTTTGTGGTCTAAAGAGTAGAATAGGTGTTGGGGTGGGGGTGTGGAATCAATTTTGCAAAGTATTGAACAACAATAGAAAAGCAAACACTTTGTTTCTCCAAAAAAAAATGCCCCTTGTTACGAGCTCAATAGCTTCTACTTTGGTTAATAGTAAAACATTTTTGAAGTCTTTTATAATCTCCTTTATAATATGGTATGGCCAAAAAAAAATTATGCAAAGATTCAATGTGGATAGAAAATGTAGTTTGGTTATTTAAAACCTTGTAAAGATTAGTAATAATAAAACCTGTGCTGTCAACTCATTTTTTACTTATGCCAACCCTTTCCCAAGGTTTTCTAGATAACAAAGGTTTAGAATATTTCTGGGGGCATCCTGGGACTCAAGGCCATGCAGTTGGCTCTTGTGGTTGGAGGCACAGTGGAGAATCAAACTCCTAGCCATACCTAAACCACTGAGCTATTCAGCCAGCTAAAGATTCATAACTGAACACAAATCTTTAATAAAGTTCACATACTGTATGTGCAATTCTTAAGTGGAATTTCTTTTGAAAAAATCTTCTAGAAAAGGGACAGATTTTTGAAAAGTCATTAAAATATGTAGGGAGTGCTTTGTCCCTGCCATGCAAAATTACCAAAAACATGTTATCTCCTCAGGTGTCATTCTCTCCTTTCTTTCAGTGACTGATGGCTCCCAGTGTTATTACAGAAACAGATTGATCTTTTTAATGAGCTATTTTAATAGACTCCAAAATCTCACCATGGCTGCTCATCCATGTCAGACCATATGCACCAAGAGATCGTTCAGTGAAATGCAGAACTCTGCTGTCAGACTGCTCCATAAAACTTTGTATATAGTTGGAATAGCCATACAGATAGATATCAAGAAGCAGAAAATAAATATATAAACAAGATGCTGAAAGTGCATTCAAGGGGTGGTGGGGTGTTGTATATATGGATATATTTTTCAGAGTGTTTTTAAACCTTTAAGGTGGCTATAAAGACAAGACACAAAAAAGGAATGTTTAATCTTTTTTTCAGTCTTCACTGATCAGATTGTATTAAACAATACCAATGGCAATAGTAGATACTTAACTATCTGTTATATTTTGCCAATTCCTGTCCTTTCTGTCCATTCAAAATGACCCCAAATGCAGCACAGTAAAAACTATAATTTTCAAATAGGACTTCATCATAATTATATCCATTATAAACTATCATGTTTTTTAAAAAGAATATGTTAAATGCTCAAATCTACCAAAGCCACAACTTATTCAGCCCTCAAAACGTATAGCAAGAAGAGTTAAATAAATTCTTCTAAACATCCTTGAACTGCTCTCAATTGTTTTGCTCTTTTTAACCTTACGTGGTCCAATGATAACAACTTTCTGCATGGGCAATGAAAAAGTACTGCTTGTACTATATGTCAATCTTATTTTTCTGCTACAAAGATCACATGACATAACCCTGTCTGAAAAATCTTAAGGCCTATGAAGATCTCAGATGAAAATGACTGTTTGCCAGAATGAATTGAAAAGAAAAAGAACATTCAGTTTTTAGCAACTTCAAGGTGATATGGACCAGCCACAATTGCACAGAACACAAACTTGAATTTTTTAACCTGCTTTCATCTGTGGTGAAACAAGGTTTTTTCTGTTGTTCAAGCACTACAAAATCCTGCCAACCTCATCAATAAGAAATGGTAGAGAGATAAAATAGTGAATATGGGTATTTCTCCAGTGAGGATAGCTGTAACCTATTGACTCGAATCCTCTTGCTTAGCTCAGTAAGTTAGATTCACTAAATCAGTTGGGCATGCTGAGTGAACTCTTCTGTAAGCTCTACTGATTCAAGTACAGTAATACCCCGGATAACGTGTGCACCGCACAATGTTAAAACCAGATAACGTTAGGAAATCTTGTGTGATGCATTGCGTCCCCGTCTCCCCCCCCCCAAGATTTCCTCTGTAGATCTCTGCCCCAAAACCTGTAGGGCTAGTCTCTGCCTGGGGCCTTCCGAGGCAGAGAGCAGCCCTGCGGGCTTTGGGGCAAAGATCTCCGTAGGTGCCCTTGCTGTTTCGAGGCTTGCCTGTGGACTTCGGGCTACCTTTAACGTTGTGCGATAAATGTATCACACAACATTAAAAACCACACAACATTAAAGCCTGTGGAACCATGCTTTAACATTATTGCAGGGGTATTACTGTACCTCTACTCTAGCAACAGTTTACTTAGCTAAACTAAGTTGGAACCAGAACAGATGTATTTGAATCAGTGGAATGTAGGAAGAGTTTGGCTCACCAAATCCCCACTGAGTCAATAGATCTATTCTAGTTTGACTTAAATGCTAAGCAACAGAATTTTAGCCACTACTTGTAAGGGATCTGATGATCCCAAAACTTTGCACACAATTATATGCTTTTCTGTTTTGACTGAATAGAGGCATTATTCTAACATGAATCTTATTAATCAATACAGTATTATTTTTTCTCCCTCTTTACAGGTCTTTGTATGTAAATGTAGTAACAGATTTTGCAGATAAAGAGCACCATCTGATAACATGTTAGTGTTCTGGAAACTTGCCTTAGGCAGGGGTTGGGTTTGAGACAGAATGCAAACTAATTTGCAAATTAATTGAAACAAGTGCTCCTGCTGTGCATTCAGACGCTTTTAGTGTTAAGGAACCCCTTCTTCTAATGATGGATTATTCGTAAAATCTCTTCCTACCTTATAATGTGGAAACCTGTTTCAGTCCTGATATCAATAGTATACAATAGCAGATGAGAACCAGGATGGTATAGTATTCTGTTGGATTTGGACTTGGGAGATCTAACTTCAATTCCTCACTGTGCCCTAAAACTCACTTGGTGATATCCTGACATTTACTTTCTCTTTCAGCTTGCCCAACAGCAAAGTGAAGTTGTAATCATAAAGTGAGGTAGAAGGATAGCCATCTGCCATGACTTGAGCTCAACAGAGAACAATATGATATACATGTAGCAAATAAATGTTGCTATGTAACTTCAAATTAGAGCTAACTTATAGTGACTTTTAAAGGTGAGCTATTTAAGAAGTGGATTTAACAATTCCACACCTCCTGTGAATTTCCATGGCAGAGAGGGGACTTGAACTTAGTCTTCCTGAGTGACTCTACACCATACTGTGCATCCTAACAAATAAATTATGTACCAAAATAAAATAGCAAAATAAAAATAAAGGCAAAATCATTGTGGCTCTTCAAAGAATGACCAATTTAATATCATAATACTGTTGTTTAATTTATGAAACATGCCGAAATAGACTAATGTGACTACCTATTCATTTCTGTAAAAAGATCCCAATGTCTCCCGTGGCTTTATTTTACAACACAGCCTAAGACTCAACTACCACAAACATCAGGTAACAGGTTTATCTATGTATCAAGAAACCTAGTAAGCTGCTGATGTCAGCATACAATATGTGTCAGGAAACCTTCACAGTGTTAATGCTGTCCACCCTAAAGTCGACAGGGAGACTCTCCAATAACAATATGCATATCAGAGAGACTATAGACACCCCCTCTGAGTTTCTGACATATTCACAACAAAATGTCTGCACTGAGGACAGAAGGTCACTGACAACACATGAAAGCATAAATACAGAGGGAGAAATAAAAATAAAATATGTACTGTTTATGTAATAAATGAAAATATATATACTATTTCAACCAAAAATACAGAAAATGCGGGACTGAGAGGAAAGGTTGGCATTTTCACACTATTAATTTAAAACAGGTAAAAGTTTCCAAGTCCTTTTGTCCAATACCTGCCCTGTGTGGACAATTTCATACAGTTGACTGATTCAGATTCTCAAATCTTAACCAAGTCTTAAAATTTCAGACTTCCAACAGGATTATTGTCTGTCAGTTAATCAGTGATATAAATACTGTTGCTTCTTGAGCCATGCCACAGCCTAATTGACTTTGGATGCAGCTGAGTGAAAATGTCCCCCTGCTTCTTTTATTAAGTACCTGTTAACATCCTACTTCAACTACACTGAAGGCAGACACTGTGGAATGTCTAATATTTCACTGGATTCTGTCTCTATCTACTGTATATACAGTGTACACTGAACACTGTTTTAAAAAGTGAGCATTAGCAGCTAAATTATCCATAATTACTCTGTCAATTAAATTCCATTTTTGTTCCAGCCATTTCCATTTGCCTATGTTAGCGATGGCTAACCTTGGCACTCCAGGTGTTCTTAAACTTCAAATCCCAGAAGCCCTGATCAGCAGTGGTAGTGTCCAAAGTTAGCCATCACTGGCCTATGTCAAGTGTCTGTCATGTTTCTGGAGACTTCATTCCCCCTTCCTGTGAATTACTACAGTTCAGAATGAGTGAAATCTCTGCAATATTATGAGTAAATTGCAGAGATTTCACTTACTTTATGAGAAAGTTGCAGTCACAAAAAATCAGCAGAACATTAATGACAAGCTAGTAATCATAAGAACAAGGACAGTTAGAAGTATAATTGGAAAACAGTGTAGCATATCGTGAAAGTTATGTGGAACCATGCTGTCAAATACAAACTTCTTGGGAAAACCCAGTTCACTAGTTAGAACACCTGTTTATACAGCATTCTGAATTCATGTGTGAATTTATGCACCACCACATTGGAGACTTTAGGGAAAAAGACAGGTCCGTGCATACTTCTCTACTCTTCCACCTTCCATTCAGGGAATATTATCAGGATGGATTGAGAAACATGAGGAGATAAACAAAATGACAGTTTTGGGTTTCCATGTATTAGAGGGATGTGATTTTCATGTTGTTGTTTTTTGGACTACAAATCCCATAATTCCCATCTACAAGACCCAGTCCTTGCAGACACCTAAATTACAATCAACTAGAGAGAAGGTTGGACCTTCTCTTGAGGTGAGCAAAATTTAAGTGCTTGTAAGGCCTGGGTGGCTTAGTGGTTAAGATACTGTTTAGAAGGGGTTTAGAAGGATTGATTCAACAATTGATTCAAGGGATCCACTCAATGCTCAGGTGTTTGAGGCAAAATATATGTTGCATGCCAAAACAGATCACTGATCAGTTTACCTGTCTGGAGTTCGCCTCTTCCCGTTTTCGTTCACATCGAGAAGCAGCTCTGAGGAGTCAACAGGTGAGGTGGTGCTGGCATCCAGAAGCAGCTGCTCATGTTGAGCGAGGTACTGGGCGGGGTTCTGTTTGGCCAGCCTTGCACAGTGCAGAAGCTCCCGCTGTAGCAGGGGCAGATTGGCCTGAAAGAGCAGAGGAATAACATCACAATCATGCTCTGCTAGCATGACAAGCACAAAGATGCCCCCGCCCCCTCAATGAAAGCTGATCTTCTTTACCCTCTTAATCAGGGGTGCCCAAACTTTCCAAGCCACAGGCTGGTCACATGGTTCAGGGAACCGGTCACTATGGCCCGGGGGCTGGATGTGGTCCTGATGCCAATTCATCCAGCCCGCGAAGCTCTTGTTGCTCCTGGAAGCGGAAGTAAACCGTGCCTGTAGCATCAGTGTGTGTGTTTCCGAGTACGTGACTGTTATTTTAACCACTGACCAACTTTTGCTCCAGATATAAGCACCACCGGAGCTGCAGTGGCTCAAATGGCTAAGACACTGACTGGGAGGTGGATGGTCAGCAGTTCAATTTCCAAGTACTGCAGGACGGAAGGAGCTCCCGTCTTTGTTCCAGCTCCTGCCAACCTAGCAGTTCAAAAACAAGAAATTGCAAGTAGATAAATAAGGACCACTTTGGTGGGTAGGTAACAGCATTCTGTGCACTCTGGTGTCTAGTCATGCCTGCCACATGACCACAGAAATGTCTGCAGAAGCAGACAGTGCTGGCTCTTCAGCTTCGAAACAGAGATGAGCACTGAACCCTAGAGTCGGATACAAGTGGCTTTCGAGCAAGGGAAACATTTACCTTTATAAGCACCACCACTATCAGTATTTTTTTCTTTATATTGAGCCATAGAAAGATAGCATGGCTGGGATACTGGTCTGGCTAAGCCAAAAGGATTTATTTACCAGCATAAACAATTCTCGAGACTAGGTCGTTAGCGCTTAGAAAGGGCAAAGCAGAACAGCACCACTGAAAATAGGGCTCTCTTAGCTGAACAAAACTACATCATGCTTTGCAACAGTGAGCAACAAAAATCTGCTCTGTGACCATCTGGCCCTTCTCCAGCTGCTGTGTTTTGCCTCTGGCATAAATAGGTTAAAGCACTAGAAGGGGAGGGGGGTTAAAATATTGCAATATTCTCAGGGGATGTCGAGGTCTTTCCCTTTGAGAAAGCAGAGAGGAGAAGAGAGAAGAGTCACACATAATACATTTAAAGCAATAATATTCTCCCCCTCTTAACGGAAAAGATCCAAAATGATCCTGTCATTTAGAGCACAAACATTCCCTCCCCTTCCCCCCCCCCCCCCCACACACACATACTGCCAGTACTCTCTTAAGATATGCAGCTTTAGACATCCATCAAATGCTAGAAGAATTCTCTCTCCTCCTTGTGATGCATTCAGTAGACATGCCCTCCAATCCAACCAAGATACTCCAGGGAGAAATGAGGCCACTCTTTCCTACCCTTTTAGGTCACACCACCTGGTACAAACTGTGTTGTCTGAAGGGGTTATCATATAATGGGATGCTAGTGTTGAAACAGTTTGGCAAGGAAGTTTTCCCCTCTTGTCAGAGGGGACAATCGCACAGGAATCCATCATCTGTTCATTCTTCCCCGCCCCGCTAGTCTCATAAACATCTTCTATTGTGCAGATGTAAAGTCAGAAAGTTCCCACATAATACTCCCGGGGATGGGAGAAGAATTCACTCAATCTGGCATGGAACCAGGTTTCAAAGGACTCAGATCCACATTGTATCTAAATTCTCTTCTTTAAGCATCCTGGATCTGATATTTATGAGAAGCACCATCTGTCATAGTAGAATATAGTATGGGCCTGTTGGTGCAGAAGATCCCAAGTGCAGAAGATCCCAACTTCCACAAATTGCATCTCTAGGTAGGTCTGGCGATGTCAGGACCTGGAAATCCTCTTGAGATCCTGATAGTCGATTTAAAGAAGAAAGCCATGCATCCCCACTAAAACTAAGGGAGTTAAGTTTGCTCCTTGACTTTGCATGGGATAATGATAATATAGGGCAAAAAACAGCAGGGAAGAAAGGCCCAACATAATAATGCTCCCAGTTCCGATGCAATACTAAGTAGGCCAAGGGATAAAGCATATTTTTCAATTTGTATTGCCGTGTGGAATACTAACAGATTTAGGAGCTAGGTAAGATTAGGGATGTTAGGTCCACTGCAGGTCTTTTCCTTACTACCATCCAATTAACCCAACAACGTTCCCCTATGCCCCCCTTGGAGTCAGTATTTCCATTATCTTCAACCAGGTAAGAAATATGCTAGAAGTTGACATTAGAGGATAAATCTTCTCCCTGTCCTAGGAAGCTAACTTTGAACCTCTGTGACCTGTCCCCAGATTTGCTCCTTCTGACCACAGGCACTAGTGATGCCAACCTCTGTAGACACAAATAGATAAAGGATCTGTGCAGATAAGGGAGAAAAGCCCCTTAGATTGGTTAAAGACAATTACAGTGGAATCTCATACAACAATCGCCCTGTATAGCCACAAAATCGCATTGCAATTAGGTTTGGGGGGGGGGGGAATGGTGTCCCACAACAATTTTCCCTATGGAAAGAATCGTACAACAATTTTTCAATGGGAAAAACCATTTAGCAAAATAAATAAATCATTGTGCGATGTATCCCATAGGGAAAATCGCTATACGATGTATGTATTATATAGCAATTGTTTTGTACAACAATGAGCCCTGTGGAACGGATTAAAATCGTTGTATGAGGCACCAATGTACTTAAATTCCTCTGGTTTCTTATCCAACACCCCCTACCACATACACACACAATAATTAAATTTCAAGTTAATCCAATGGGAACTTTAAGAAACCCACACACTATGTCTCCTATTCTCAGTGTGTATTTACTTTCTATCTGCAACCAAGCTTGCTTAGGCTTTAGGACAGCAAGTGCTTTCAACTATGCACACTAACACAACTGTGGAGCTTCTAAGGAAGGCAAATTCCTGAATGGCTCTCAGGAAAACGACATCATGTGCTGGACATGTTGCACACAGATGTCTTTTGACAGAGATTTTCTGGCTCAAGGCCAGGAGGCGGCTTAATATGCATTTTAAGAAGAAACCTTTCAGAAATATAAACATGCTCAGCAGAGGAGCCATGCTCTTACTTTGTAATATTTATTAAAATTGAACTAAATCAAACATATTCACAGGAATTGAAAAACATGTTTCAAATTAGTGTTTGTTAACTGGAGGAGTGGAGGGGAGGAGAAAGCATCCAGAACTACTTTAAGAAATCTGAACTGGAAATACCTTTTGGGACTGGAGAATATGCTAAGTAGCTGTGCATGTTTATTCTTTCCTGTTGGCTATATAGTACCGCTAAGTAATGAGAAATAGCTACATGATCATTTACAAATGTAAATGTACAGATGACACAATACATGAAGTCTCTCACTTGGTACTCCATTTAATTTTGCAGTTCCATAAATATCTTCTCTTTTTTTTTACAAAAAAATATGGTCATACAAAGCCATTCTCTTTGCTGTAATTTATATACCAGATTAGGTAATTAACATAGTGTCTAATATCCTTCCAGTAAATGTTTCTCCATAAATACAAAATGGAACTGAAGGTCTGTGGGTTACATTAGCTTAATGAAAACAAGACTTCAGTGCATATTATTACAGCAGCATTTCAATGCACTTATTAAGACCCATGTTCCCACAACCATATGTTTTTGTCATTAATGTCTCCTTTGAGGAAAAAGTACTAAAATTAGAATAATAAGAAAAAGAAGTTGCATCTTTGATTCACGTAATTCCAAATAAATGACATGGTAACCATATGGTGTAAAGCAATGATGGAAGAGTTTGGAGGTATCCTTGTACCTCCCCTTCCCACAATTTTTTTCTTTTGTGTTCGCTTTTAAAGCTGCCAACCTGACCATGATGATACTAAGGTATGGTGAAATGTAAAGCAGAAAGATTTCTACTCTCTTAAACAGACGTGCACAAACAAGGCCGCCATCGGGGGGGACACAAGGGGGACTGCCGTCCAGGGCCCAGAGCTGGCAGGGGCCTGATGGCGCTGTTAAATTTTTTTTAAAAAAAGGTTTTTTTAAAAAAAATCATTTTTTTAATTTCTACCTTTTTTTAAGCATGGCATGTGGTGCCACTGCACATGCCCTGCCACCGCCAGAGGGTTCCGCCTCGACCCAGAGCAGCATGGCTAGGGGGAACTTGCCGGGCGCACCTATTCCTTAGGCTCATCTGTACTTCCTGCATGCGTCCTTCAGAAATGCCCCACACACACGCCTCGCCCAGGGCCGAAGCCTGAAGTGCGCAGGAAGTAGCCCCGGTGCTACTGGGCCTAGCGCACCTTGTGGGCTGAAGCCTTGACCACAAAGCACACCAGTCCCGGTCCAGAAGAGTGGCTTCAGCTCTCTCTCTCTGTGGGTGAGGGGGGTGGAGGGGGGAGGTAGGTGTGTGTGTGTGTGTGTGTGTGTGTGTGTGTGTGTGTGTGCGTAAAATGGGGGAATGGAGGGGAAGTGTGTGTGTGTGTGTGTAAAATGGGGGAATGGAGGGGAAGTGTGTGTGTGTAACGATGAACTCCCATATCATGCTAACCTAGCAATTCGAAAAGGAAGAAATTGCTCGTAGATATAATTATTTATCTACTTGCAATTTGTTGCTTTTGAACTGCTAGGTTGGCAAGAGCTGGGATGGATGATGGGAGCTCATCATTAGGAACATAAATAGTGTTCTGTGCACTCTAGTGTCTAGTCATGCCTGCCACATGTCCATGGAAACATCTGCGAATGCAGACAGTGCTGGCTCTTTGGCTGTAATCAGAGATGAGCACTGAACTCTAAAGTTGGATACAACTGGCTTTCAAGCAAGGTTTAAAGACTAACTGCTGTATTTTAATGTGAGCTTTTGTGGATCAAATCCACTGGCTCTTTGGCTGTAATCAGAGATGAGCACTAAACTCTAAAGTTAGATACAACTGCCCATCGATTCCTTTTGGGAAATTGTGTATTTTACCACTGCCCCAATGCAAGGAGAGAGAAAAGTGTGTGTGTGTGTGTGTGTGTATGCGGGGGGGGGGGGGGGGGAAATAGGATTGCTCAGTACGGGGCCCAGGAATTTCTGATGACGCCCCTGTGCACAAATAAACAAACTGTGGTCTGGTATCTCAGCTGCATTTGTAGACTCCCCAGCTGCTACCCCAGATAAACAGCTGCACATGAAAGTCATGTTTGCAATAAATAACATCTTTTTCCTTGTGTATACTTCAACAGAAAGCAGCTGCTTTAGTAGCCATGGAATTCTATCCAAATTTCTGTTTCCTGAATGGAAGGTGCTACTACTATCAGAAGGACACCTAGCCATAGAATACTTGAGAACTATCTCCACATTTTTACCATACTGTATATGGCTACAGGGATCTGTGAAATCATTCGCTTTTGAAACAAAATGGATTCCTCTACCATAATAAGCCAAGAATAAATTTCACCACAGAGGCCACTAGTTAGTAATAAATTAAGAAGGAAAAATAATTCTGTCTTCATCTCCACTGTTTATATTTAGAATACCAACACACCTATAAAACTGATGTTGCTTCCTTCCCAGCAAAAGGAAAACAGCAAAAATAAAGTATGTTGCCTCTTTACAGGTTCATGTGACATGTTTTAATGCTGCTCCAGAAGGAAACTCTGTTTGACCATGTGAAAGAACATCCCTATATACCTGTTTTATATACCTGTGTGAAAAGTAAAATCAAAAACTTCTTTGGACCAGCTCTACACTAAATGTCCACACTAGGTACCTGACTTGGTAACATATGTGATCAAGTTGGTTTACACTTTCATCAATACAAACAGAAAACAGAAGGCAGCCAAGACAAAGCAGAGGAAACAGATAAACATAAAACATTTCTGGCATACTTAACATTGCAGCATGCTGTAACACAACTCACTGCACATGTACAATCATGCCATCTTTATTCATTTCAGAGTTGATACTAAAAGCAGGTTCAGGTACCTAACCTCTGGTTTGCTATGTATTTTCTGAAAGCAGCTTTGGGAACCTAAATTAGGCTATGGTTTTCTATGCATTTTCTTCTTTTAAAAGAATGCTACCATTTACAATTTGTGTACCACAAATAAAATGCATAACTTACATTTTCTAAGAGTAAAATGAAGGGGGGATGAGACAAATCTCTCACAAGAAAGATCTGAAAACATGGCTGGCGGGGCAGGTGTGGGGTCCTGAAGATGTCGTGACCCCCACCTGCTGGTTGATTTAATATCAAAATAATCTTCCACTTTTTAATGTGTGGGGGTTTTAGCGGGGTAATTTGTTTTAATGGGGTTGTTCTTGTTTTAAGGGTTTTAAGATTGTATGCCACCCAGAGTCTTTGTGAGTTGGGCGGCTATATAAATAAATAAATAAATAAATAAGGAAGAAATGCAACCTCAGAAAAAAATTACAATCAGGAGAAAAGATTGAATTTTTCCCCCTGCTATAACTCAATTGTGCAATTTGGAGAGTTCTAGAACAAAGAAATAATTTCCCATTTATGATCAATAGTCTATGCATGTTTATTTTCATGAGCATCTCACATAGGTATAGAATACCAGTGGAATAAGGATTAAACTGTGCGTTTCCAGAGAAGTGCCACAGAGAATGCAACTCTTACTATCTTCCCGTAGCAGCTGTTCTGCATGTATTGGACTACAATGCTCATCATTCCCAGCCAGCATTGCCAATGTTCCAAATGGATGGGGATGGCAGGAATCTGTACTGCCTATTATTTTTCAAAGAAAATGGGAATGGAGAGGGACAAGAGAGATACATTTCATCTGCATTTTATGGTTATTTTGGCTTTTTTGTTTTTATAAAAAAAATGATGAGGATACACATTTTAGAAGTGTAAGGAAGTAAATGGATAGATGGATGGAAAGATGGATAGATGGGCATATGGATAACCACAGAAAATAATCCAGAATTCCATGCAAAGATTTCTGTAGAGGATCTAGCTTTGAAGTTGAGTGGGAAATGCTTTGGTATCAAGAAGTAAACAAAGAGACTTTTAGTGAGCATTTGCATGGCATTTTAGTTTAGACTGAAGTACATTATGGCTTTGTGCGTATCTTCTGTGCATCCAGTACTGGCTAAACAATCTTATCAGTCTTTCAGACTTACTTGCAGTGACTGAAGAAGTGAATACTGTATACTGAATACTGTATTCAGCAAGGATCTTGTTGTGCATTAATTTCTATCTGCAGGTAAGCTCCTTCGTAATGGATGAAAAAACATGACACAAAACACCACTTTCATAGATGCACCGGGAACCTTATCCCAACTCTTTACTACTACTACTACTACTACTACTACTACTACTACTACTACTACTACTACTACTACTACTACTACTACTACTACTACTACTACTACTACTACTACTACTATGAAACTGTGATTCCATTTTTTTTCTTTCAGGATGAGTGTCAAGGCAAAGAGGCCACATTGTAATGAGAATTGGAAATCCAATGCAACCCTTCTATGTGTGATCAATATTATTCCAATGGCTAAATTTAACACAAGAACCACCAGATGTGGACATAAGCAGGACAAGGAATACAATTTTAGCCAAGTTATTTTTATGGACTTCAACTACTAAAAACCCATGCTGGACATACAGGCTGGGGGTTCTGTGAGTTGCAGTTATTTATTTTATTTATTTATTTTATTTGTATTTGTATTTCTGTTCTGGGGGAACAGAACAAGCCACATGACTGTAAAAACAACAGGAATGACACCTATTTTCCTGTCATTTGTGGTACTCTATTGTTACATAACCATAACACCTACTCTTACATTATTGACCAGTATTCAGTAATTCAAGTATTGCCTACTGTGATGCTCCACAAATAGGAAAACAATTGTCCAAGATGTGCAGAAACAATACATATTAAAGTATAACACATATAAAGGAGCCTGACAAGACCAACAGCAACAATGACTTGTGGGGGAGTGTCTCAAAACTACTACCCAATTGATTCCACAGGGCTCTAGCATGAGACAAAGCTTCAAGATAGACCTTTAAATAGACACTTTACATAGTTCATTCTCCTAAACATACCAGTTATTATGAATACAAGTATAGGTCTCTCTTATATCCAGACATGCAGTAAACAAATAAACAAACAAAACTATGTATCTTTTTTTTACAGTGAACTTTCAAAACATGGCACTCATCATTTAGAAATTCAGTACACTATCCACATACACAGCTTGGCAATTTATTTGCAACTCCATTTAAAAAATACTTTCACACTAGAATTCTAGATCAGCATTTTACATTTGATGATTAGCAAAATGAAGGCTTGTATGGCGTGTTTTGTACATTATGGTTTGTCAAATTATCTTTTTCTTTAAATGAGAAAGTAGCACTGCAGAATGTTACTGCTCCATCTAGGAGAAGAGATGGTCTAAAATGCACCAGCAACTAGAATCCATGTAGGATGAGGACATGAGTTAGAACAAAATTTTGGCATGGTGAACCCCAGTATTTTGAAACATTTGAACTCTTGAAATTCAAGAACCTATTGCTTGTTCTTGTCTTTTTTTAAACACTGCAAGGACATTATCTGTAGGACAGCATATAAACAATATTTCTGTAGAAATAAACACACTTTTGTGCATTTTTTAAAAAAAGAGACATACAAGCAAGTGCATGAAACCGCTGGAACAAGAGATCCCAGTAGTATAGTATAACAGGGAGGCAGGGAACAAGTTGAACAACTATTACAATATCCAACTTTAGTTCATTTTTAAGGGGAAATATTAGTGGTGGGCACCAGCCGGTTCATACCAGATCATTAGTACCAGTAGCAAAACCAGCTGGCCTTGTCCACCTCCCTGCACTGCCCTCTCCCTTCCCCTCCTCTCCCCGCACTCCTGGCATGACCAGGAGTCAAGAAGAGGAGCTGCCAGGGACAGGGAGTAGTAGTAGTAGTAGTTTTATTTATATCCCGCTTCCCTCAGCCCGAAGGTGACTCAAAGCGGCAAACAACAGTAACTGTAACAACACAACATTGCCACTGTGCCCTCCCCTCAGGGTGTCATAATGGGAGCAGGGGGAGACCACCAGCCCACCTCCCCACCCCGCTCCACCCACCTCCCTGCACCACCCTCGTCCTGGGGGTGAGGAGGAAGAGGAAGCCGCCCAACATGGCTAGCCTGAGCCAGGTGGGACCACGCTGCCACTGCCATGGTTTGGGCATGCCTGCCTCCCCCATGTGGTCCCGGTGTGAGGAGGAAGTGGAAGAGAGAGCTCAACTGCCTGACGTGGCTGCTTCCGCTGCTGCTTGGGCTCTCCTGCGTCTGCCCTGCCCCCCGTGGTCCTGAGGTGAAGAGGAAGAAGGAGCACAGATGCCCGACGTGGTTGGCCTGGGCCAGGCCAGGCCAGGCTTCCACTGCCACCGATTGGGCACTTCTGCCTCCACCCCTCCACCCCCCCATGGTCCTGGGGCAAGGAGGAGGAGGGAGCTGCCTGACACAGCTGGCCTGGGCCAAGATGGACTACGCTTCCACCGCTGCCCCTGCTTGGGTGCGTCGGTCTACACACACACACACACACACACACACACAGTGTCTACCCTGTCTACACACAGACACACACGTCTGATGCAGCTTGGCCAAGCATGGATGCGCCCCGCCGCTTGGGTGTCTCGCCGCCTGCCCCTTCTGAGTAAGTCTGTCTGTCTGTCATTTTTGGTTGTTTACATTCCTCTCTCTGTGTGTGTGTAAGTCTGTCTGTATTTTTGTTTTGTTTACTTTGCTGTGTCTCTCTGTGTTTGTATGTATGACTTGCCTTTGTGTGTGTGTGTGTGTGTGTGTGTGTGTGTGTGTGTGTGTGTGTGTGTGTGTGTGTGTGTGTGTGTGTGTGTGTGAAGAAAGGGATGGTGTGGGTGGGTAGGTGAGTGGAGAGGGATGGTGTGTGTGTAGGGATGGAGGGATGGAGGAGGAGAGAGGGTCTAGAGCAGGTTAAGAGGGTTTCTTTTTGTTTTGTTTACGCTGATATGCTTGAAACACATGCTAACATTAAAAAAATATATTCTGTGCAAGCATATCAGAGAGTAAACAAAACAAAAAGACAAAGAACCAGTGCTGTCTGTGTTTGCAAACATTTTCATGGCCATGTAGCAGACATGACTAGATCACTAGATCACATGCCCCCAGTGATAGCCTCACCCACAGTGTGGTAGTAAAATTTTGTGATGCCCATCACTGGGAAATATGCAGTAATTTTAAACACCTCTACACATGTTTGCAACAACTGGAGATGTGCACAAACAAGACTCAAGGGATTGAGGGGGAAGAGAGAAATTGAGGAATTTGTGTGAAGAATGTAGACTTCTCATATCTGACTTCATCCTGTCATGATCCACCTCCTGATCTGGATGAGATAAGATAAGTTTCTTTCCAGCAAACATACACCAAAAAACAACAACTAAGTGCTACACTGCCTCAAGGAATAAAAAACAGAACAACAATTCATGTAATATGAAAAAGGACTATGAGTGGAAGCAACAATTAAGAACTCTCTTCTTCTTCTTTTTATAGTGGGTGGGATGGGTGGGTGGGATATGGGTCTTTTAAAGTGGGTGGGATATGGGTCTTTTAAAGTGTTTTTATGTGTTTTTAGAACTTGTTGTAATGCCGCCCTGAGTCGGGTTCTGCCTGAGTGGGCGGCATATATAAATATGATTATTAAATTAAAATTAAAATTAATTCATGGGAACTCCCAAGTGCAGAGAGGACTCTAACTGCAGCAGTGCCATTCAGACACTCAGAAATGGGCAAACATGAACACATGAGGAAGGAGAAAGTTCTTGTCCTGCTTCCTGCCAGTTGCCTTCTTGCCTTAGAAAGGGACAATCTGAAGAGGAAAGAGGCTGCTATCAATGGAGTTTCTCCATGAGATTTGGAACCCTGCAAAATCAGAGCTCACATACACATGGAGCCTCTCTCTGTGTAGCAGAGAATCTCCTCTGCCTGTCGCTTTGAGTGAAACTGCATCTTGTTCAAGGTAATTTTACTCTTTTCAAATGGATAACATAAATTAAGTGAAAACACAGATTCAAACATCTATATAAGGATAACACTGATGATTTGAATGGCTGCTGAGGTTAAACGTGCTGTCAGCAAAATAAATAAATAAATGGTGCTCTCATTTTACATGCAAAAAGAAAGACAATATATATGACAAGAATCATGTTCATCAGCCTGAATAAGATTATGAATCAATATGGGTCTTTAGATGGGTATGTGAAGGCATATATTGAACAGTTAATAATAAATATGTTATGTCAAGTTGATTCTGACTTGCAGCACCCTTGCCAAGGGTTCCTAAGTATAGTGATGGACAACCTTGATATTCCAGGTGTTCTTGGATGGGCTTCTGGCAATTGAAGTCCAAGGTTAGCCATTACAAGTATAGGGTATTCAGAAGTGGTTTATCACTCCCTTCTTTCTGGGGCCAGCTTGCCCAAGCCTACAAGGATGGTTCTTTTCCTGGGAGACACAGTGAAAAATCAAAGTCCTAACCTCTCGCCTAATTCACTCAACTATTCATCAAGTTCCCAAGAAGAGAGGAGGCGAGTATTGGAAAAACAAATTAAGAATTACAAACAACTCAGCATAGCAGACATTGTGGCACATGCTTGTAACACTAAGCCAATGTGTTTACTTCACAAAACATGTGTTAAAATGTAACTGTCACCTTGAAAGTTTAACTTGAATCTTGTATAGACATGTATGTAAAACAGTCAGTCATTTCGGATTTTCCGTAGTTTTGGTGATACAAGGTTAATTGTGACAGTTGACTTAACTCTTCCACTGACCCAGGCCAGGGGCAAGATATGGTGTCATGTAGCTCAAGACTGACCTTGTAGGATCCCACCTTATCTCCCTGATGCCTTGCAGAAAGATATTTCCCTTTTTAAAAATGTTCAATTGCTTCTCCCAAAGGTTTAGTAACTAGAAAAAAGAGTCTCAAACTAAAATAGATGAATATTTTTGGCCTCACCAGTAGAATACAGCTACAGAGAACTTCTCAAAGATTCAATTTAGTCTTTAGAATGAAAAAGATCCCCATCCTTTCCTTAACTGAGCTACCCAGAAAAATTCTGTTTCCTCCCTCCTTTTCTCCTTGCCTCTTAGTTGCCACATCTTTTCTACCTCTGCGGAAGGGTCAAGCAGTATCAGACTTAGCTTCACAGCTTCTAGCTGCCAATTAGTTTTCATGTGATAGAAAGCTATTGATAAAGTCAATGCTGAGACACTATAAAGCAGTGTGTATGAGTTAAGGAGCTGACAGATTCCACAACTACATAGCCATAGAAGGAAGGAACATAGTTACTGCAACAAAGACTCATTCATCCACTCCCACTAACAAAGAGGAGATCTTTAACATGAGATTCATTTTCCCCACACTCTTAAAAAGCAAAGCTGTAATACACATCTGTGACCTAGCAACAGGATGGTTTAAAATAATTTCCAGATCAATGATCTGTGCAATACCTTCAAAAATGGGATGACAAAAGGTCGCAGTGGGAAGTTAGTAGCTTCTTGCAGTTTGGAATGAAATTCTTCAATTGTCAAAGTAGAGTTCTGTTGAAGGGAGGAAAAAAAAACCTGACTCTTTAAAATGAATAACAGAAATGTTTTATAACAGACAATAGGCTTACAGCAATTCTTGCAGAGAAACATTTTAAATTACCAGAATATATACATATTAACAAAAGTTAAAGAGTATATACACTATATTACTAAAACTGCTTAATTTGCATAATACAGAAAGCATCATCTCTTTATTACTGTGCACCCACATATTTTTCACTAATGCCACTCTTTACCACAGTACCAATGATTGCTTAAGTTTTAGTGCACTACCAGCGCTTGGGGGAAGAGTCATTTACTCTGACACCATGACTGTCCATTTTGTGTCTCCTTTATAAAAAGAGAATACAAAAAAAATCTCAAAAAGAATACAAAATGACGTGATATCTTCACACCACTTCTGCTCTACTCAGAATAATATGTGATTCCAGACATTGTCTTTAGAAGGGCAGCTATTTGACCACTGTTGCTTAGGCTCCAACATGATGATAAATGTCACAGGCAGGCCTTTGCACACGCTGAATTTTAGACTGCTAATCTAGTGGGCTTTTTAAAGTTCAGATATAAATATACACATAATTCTGTGTGCACCATACTTTGACTTCTACATGATTGTCTCCAAAATGAAATGGCTGTACATTCGCGACTTCCCTGGCAGGAAGCAGTTGAGAGAAGTGGGCCTGAGTATCCAATGCTTCTCTGTGTCTGCTATATAGTAAATGCAGAGCATCATCTGCAAATTTTGTAGGCATTTTCTCTCTCTCTGTATGTGGATAATTTTCATTTGAGGCACAAAACTGCTATATAAGAATAAGAACAAATCCATGTTGTTCAATGGTTAGAACATAAAACCCACATTGAAAATTATTTTAATCCAAATCTTGCTTCCCATAAGCAGGAAAATTAAGCAGTATCATCCAAATTGTTATTCAACTATATATGTAGCTACACTCCACAAGCTCATTCTCTAAATCAGGGGTTCCCAACCTTTTCAAGCCAGGGGCTGGGTCATGTTCTCTCATTTATGGAAGTACAAAGGGACTAAAAAGCTCCCCACTTTATTCAGGAATCACCCCATCCCGAGAAACTAAGTAAAGTTGCTCATTTGGCATAGAACATGGGCAGAAATGTGTGGCAGGAGAGAGGAAGAATAATGGAATTGTACATTCTTCTGGCAGGAGAGAAAAGGAACAATTGCATTGCAATATTTTGTTGCAGGATCACTTGTCATCGCCATTATCTGCTGATGGACCAAAATTCTATGAATTTGTCTCATCCCCTTTTAGAAAAAGGCATCTTTGTCAGTGAACATCATCAGATCTTGTGCTAGTCAATTTATAAATGACTCAAAATTTGTCTGGAGAAGTACATACTTGTGTTTGTCCAGAATCTTCAGGATGGCCCTTAGAGTCTTGATATGTTGAGAAGAAGAAAACTTCCTTCAACTCTAGGTCCATATTCATTCCTCTTTTTAAAAAAGTCACTGATTTGTTCTCTGCGTAATCACTATTTTTCAGCAAAATTTGCCATAGCAATCATTAACTATCTTAAATTTATTTCTCTAAGCTTCATTGACATAAGGGAAATTATCATTGAAATAATTATATTTGGCTAATCACAAATGCCCTCTCCTACTATATGTAGGAAAGCTTCAAGTAAAAGTGTAATAGAGAACAAGAAATCAACAAGCCACAAATTCAGTGTCATTTGCTTACCACAAGTCCTAGTACGAGGGTGCGCACTCTTTCCCCAATCTCTGGTGAAATGTCATTGCCAAACTGCTGTAAAGTTGTAAGAAATCTCTTCAGTTTGCTAAGCTGCCTAGCTCCACAAGCTGGTGGTAACTGCTGGTTAGCCAAAGATGATGACGAGGAAGATGATGGGCCATTACTAAAGCCATTAGGTGGAGAAGGAGCCCCATTCAATGCAGTTGGTGAATGGCTTGTGCCATTGGTTACTAAAAATGGGGTGGAGATACAAAAGAATACAATTAAAAAACATTTATGTCTAGAAAAGTTCTTCATTTTTTTGTATCAGAATATTTAAGCAGACACCCTTAAGTGCAACCATATGGTGATTGAACTAGTCTTAAAACATTCTAAACCTTTTTTAGAGACATCTCTCCTAGTGACAATTGTATTTTGTGTGGATAAATACCACAAATGGGGAGTGTGGGGAGAAGTACCTTCTTTTGTCTGCTTTGAATCTTAAGAATCAGAATAGATTCTTGATTTACTGAACATAACACAGATAAAATGCCATAAATATCCAAATTGAGCTTTGTGCCTAAGGTTGCAACATCATTTTTTTCCTATCCGCTCCCTCTGCAGCACTTTGAACTGCCTGGAACTCCATTCTAGAGGGGTTCCTAGTCCTCCAGAGCTACTTTTGGGAAATGCACACAGGAACATAGTAGTTAGAAGAGTTGTATCCCAGTTCCTGATACTACCAACTTCCACTATTCCACCATGGGTAATCACATTCAGATCCTATTTCTTTCACTGGCCTCTACTCCTCAGCCAATCTAAGTTGCTTCTTATTTAATTTTTCCTTGCTTATTTTACCCACATTTTTTTAAAAAAATTAAAACTTGAAAAATGGATGGTTAAAGTATCATACTCATACTCTTGTGTTTCTCTGGTTGTTGTCTTACATTTAAGGGGATTCAAGTCTGTAGGGCAAGTGATCTAACTATTAGTCTGAGTTTTTTCAGCAACTATAACTGTTTGTACAAGGATGTATTCTTCTTCTTCTTCTGCCATATTTGAATAGGTGATCATCATGGTGACCATCCATGTAGACTGTCCTGAGAATATAATGCAGTGACCTTTCATCTGCCTTCTGCCTCGCAAAATGACACATATCACTGACCCAGTTCCACGAGTCTCTTTCTAGCCATGAGCCCTTTTGGCATGAAAAGTCTTCATCAGTCCCAGGCAAGTATTGATGAAGCTGCCGCCCTCCAACAAGTTGGATTCAAGTGGGATTTAATCCACTTTGGGACCATCACCCTTCCCTGTGGACTGGCACCCAAGGCCTTTTGTTCTCAGTGTTATCATATTAATTAACCGCCGCCTGACACTCACTGCTGAGTCGCTGGCAGTATGGTCTACTCTATTACCATAGCAGGATAACCTGGCCAGACTGTACTCTTGTGGATTTAAAATGAACCGAGGGGGGGGATCCCAAATACTCTCTCACAGCTCTGTTGCCACATATTAGACCAATTTTTACCCACTTTCTACTGAAAATGTGCCTGATGGGGAAAACAAAGGAATCAACAATGATTTCGTCCTCTGAACTTTGTCTTTCTCTGAATATTGTTTTCCTTGATCATTTAAAATTCCCAGTTCACTACAACCTGACTATGCAGTTCACTCACCATTAGAAGCTGTGGCTTTTAAAGTAGTTACAGACATCTACTTGCTATAGCATAAAGTTTTCCTTCACTTCTGTATGTTCCACTCCAGTAAGATTTGTTTTATGATGGATCACTGGGCAGCAGACATGATCTCAGTTTGCCAGCCTAATTGTGAAAGCATATATCTCTAGAGAAATCATGCTATAGGAGGGGAGGAAAAGCTAATCTCAAGGAAGACCCATTATCCTTCATGTCTAGTTTGGCTCTGAGTTTGTGATGTAATGGCTTTATTAACAAATCACTCTTTCTGGACAGGCTATGGCTTATTACTTTTCTGTCTTTGTTTATCTCCTACAAGAGGCAAAGTCTGATAATATGCAACATCGCTGGTATCTGAACAAGCAACAGAAGCTGCTTTTCATAATACAATGTACAGTTCAAACAGAGTTTTTAAAAAGACATCTGATACTAACAGTGTAGCAAACTTGCCTGAGTGACAATGGAGAAAGAGAGTATAAGAAACACAATTATGTGGTGGTGTCTTTATGGTAATAAGAGTTCGTCTAATGTTACTAGAAGCTCAGGCATCACTCAGATCTCAAAGGACGCACCGTTCTATTACAGTATTTCCATTCTCTTGTCCAAAGTACCTAGAAGAAGTGGTGGGCTCCCAAATTTTTTTACTACCTATTCTGTGGGTGTGGTGTGGTGGGCGTGGCCAGGGGGAAGCTCCCAATTAGGACTACTTTATTTCAAAACTTGGATGGGCGGGGACAGCCAGAATTTCTGCTACTGGTTCTGGCGAACTGGTGTGAACCTGCTGATGCCCACCACTGCCTAGAAGTATACACAAAATGCTATTTCCTTTCCAGCCTTAACAACTGAACAAGGCCCTTCATATGGCATGTTCAGATATGATCTTATTAGTTGGCGGGGTTGAGGGAGCACAGCACAAAAGCAGCTCCAGAATGCCAAGGAATGCTGTTTTCAAAGTACATAAGGGGATCACAATTAATATGGAGATACACTGTTGTTTCCCCCCTCTTTACACAGTATGGAGCTACACAAAATAATATAACTGGGCCTAAGAATACTTCTCCACAGTTCTCAGGAATGGTGAGATCCTTGAACTCTGAAACACAGGAGGAAGAAAGTGGTTCTTTCAAAGTGCATGAAATCTACAAAGTGTGACTCAGGCTCTGTGCAGAAGTATTATTAACACATTAAAAACTATCATTAATTTGTCCTCTTCTTGCTTTTGTCTAACTGCTGCGACTTCAGTGAATTTCATTCTCTCCCTCCTCCTCCCCCCTTCATAGTGGCATACATTTCTCCTCACCTATTCAGCAACAATACATCCTTTCCTACATAAATAATATATGGAACAAAAGTATAATTACACGTTGTGGGTGTGAAAGAACTGGTTCTTGGGACTCCTTGGGTAGTGGGAGGAGGTGGCATTGTTGGGGGCGTCAGCCTGGATTGCGTCTTCACATCCACAGGTGAGTCTGGCATTGTGGAATGCTTCTCAATGCGATCTGTAACATACATTAAAAAAATTTACTTTACTTTTCTTCTTTACACCAGTATCACATCTCTCAGAAAAACAACTAAGCCAATAAAGCACCTTTTAGGGACCCAAAATTCCCAAAATGTTTCCAGACTGGCTTAATTTTGAGATGTATAATTGCCATCATTGAAATTACAGATTGGAGACCCCTATTTATAACTATCAGGTAGTATCTTCTGCTGTTTCTTTTAGCAGAGGTCAGATGCAATTTTTACTTTAAGTGTCTGAGCCAAAATAATCATACTTCACTTGGCAACATAAAATCCACAAGTAAGAAGATAAATAAATAAATAAATAAAAGGTCATAATGGTAAGAAGCCCTACTACTGCTCATTTTCGCAGTTGAACGTTAGTACCATATCAGGCTTTATCATCATATCTTTTCACCTTACTGTCTTTAGTATGTGCAAACTACAGCACTGAACTGCCTCCCTTCCAGTTGTCAAGTTCAGCATCTTAACCATCAAACCACCACAGTCCCTCAAGTTATGGTAAATAATTGCCACACTCCTCTCCATCCACCACCAAAAATCCTTTCAACCTAGAATAATTTCTGACAATAAATTATTATTATATCCCCCACAATTTCCCATAACTAATCAAAAAGCTGATCCTTATGCTTGGATTAATATGGAACAAGAGGAAGCTGCGGTAATTAGGGGGATGGTGAAACCCAAATAGTTTGATCTGATGTGTCTTTATGTAGTCACATGTCTTTCACATTTTATGATAGTTGCAGTTCATGCCACCAAATTCTTCCTGATATAATTGCTGCATATGGAAAGCAAAATAGCACCAGTTCCCACACTCTCCACTATGTGAACATGTATAATTTTCCAAATGTATTTTAGGTATCTCACTGTGGAACCAGAGATTTGGAGTTTGCTTCCCTACTGTGCCTCATGGGAGAAGAGCCAGTCTGTGCAGTCATGGGCAAGCTTTACAGTCCCAGGGTGCCCCAAAAGAAGGGACTACTAAGCCACGTCTGTGTATTCTTTATTGAGAAAATCCTAGAAATGGTTCCTCTAAGTTAGAATTGACTTGATCACACACAATCCTCATTATCAATTAGAAATGAAAGGAAATGACCTCCAAACTTCCTGTGAAATTCTGTGAATAGGTCAATACGAAACTAATTTTATTAGTAAAGAAAAGCAAAAAAGTTTTACTAGGTATGTTTTGTGTGAAAATCATCTGTGTATATACAGTACTGCATTAAATTTTTAAAAATAAAGTTGAAATTTTAATGGTTGATTTGGGTTAGTTATGCAATAGAAGTCCATATGGAAGCAATTAGAAAAGTAAATTTGATTTATTATGGAAGACAAGCTACTTTTTATACTGAAACTTTATACTATTATTCTTCCATCACAAATCGTTATTGTTTCACATTTTTCACAATTACACCAAAATAAAATTTTCATCTCCAATTCCTTAGCAGCAGCAGCAGCAGTAACAAAACAACTATAGCATCAAATTATAAACTAATCCAATAAATGGATCAAAAGTTGAAAGCTTAAACAAATACCTATAGCCAGATCAGTTTGATTTACCATATGATTTATTTCATTGTCTAAAGGAGAAGAAAAAAAATGGAGAAATCATAAGATGGCTCTTTGAACTTCCTGTAAAAAGAAAAGAAAACTAATGCATTTGAACAGAATTCATAGAAAAAAATCATATGTGCCAGTCTAATAAAATGAGTGGTATCTATGAAAATCTTCTTTGAATCTCTCAATGTAAAGCATACAAACATGCAACATAAAGAGATGACCCCTAACCCACCCACCCCACCTCATATTTTCAATTCAGCATGCTTTATTTATAAAGACAACCAAGCTAGTTTTCTTCAATATTTCTATTAAAGGACAGAAAATTACAACAAAACGTGTATAACCCCATTACGACACCCTATCAGCATTAGACTACTTATATATCTAGATCTGAAAAGAGTAAGGCTTGATGTCAGTGGGACAAAGTGTTAAGGCATTTACAAATCAGGGTGAAGACATGAGTGTTATAAACTGAATGAACAAACAATGTTCTTTACACAAAGCATTCTGCTTATCCTGTGATCAAATAGTTAAAGAGTAAAGACAACAAATTTAAAAGAGGAAAGGAAAGGAAGGAGTCAGGAAATGTTAATTGTTTTTCCGCACTCACCTCCACCAACCTCAGCCACAGGGGCATAAACAGCATTCAGGCTACAATGCTACAGACAAAAAGAGGCATGGAAAAGACAGGCTCTCCTAAATAAAGGCAAATATTTCTTCCATGCCAAGAAAGGAGAGAGAAGGAGAGACTTGCCAGAACTGGCCAGGAGATAACATTGGCAAGTGCTGGCCCATCTGTTTCTCATTCTGCTAACACTCATGCTGAAGTGTTGGAGAATGCATTGCAGGTATACAGATCTGAAAACATGTGCGAGCCTGACTGTGGATAGAGAGGCAGTAATATGTGGAGGAGGGAAAGAAAGTCATATTCCACTAAGCCTTTTTGTTATTTGCGAGAAACTAAGTATTTAAAAAGCAACTCTTCTACCCATGCTTCCTTGTTCAGAGTCTGCTGATAAATGGGCTCATATCCAAAGAAACTGGACTGGGTCAGAATAATAAGAATTCTAATGCATCTATGGGATCTATCAAGATGAAGACCTCAAATAATCCACATTTTGTTCCATAAATAAATATTAGTAAAGGTAAAGGTTTCCCTTGCTTGAAAGCCAGTTGTATCCGACTCTAGGGTTCAGTGCTCATCTGTTTCAAAGCCAAAGAGCCAGCGTTGTCCGTGGTCATGTGGCAGGCATGACTAGACACCAGAGTACACGGAACGCTGTTACCTTCCCACCGAAGTGGTCCCTATTTATCTACTTGCAATTTCTTGCTTTCGAACTGCTAGTTTGGCAGGAGCTGAGACAAAGACTCAGCTCATTCCATCCTGCAGTACTTGGGAATCGAACTGCTGACCTTCCGCCTCCCAGCCAGCATCTTAGCATTTGATACATACTTTTGTTCAGTCCCCCCCCCCCCCCACCAATTGGGTTGACAGTTGCTTCTTAAACCCCAAAGTCCTTTAAAACATTTATTAAATAGCATAAATTAATCATTGGTCATGCAGTGAGGGGAATGGGGTCTGTTCAAATGCAAGAACCAACCTTTATTCAAAATTATGTACTCAAGAGTAAATATGGAGTGATTCTGATCCGCATCGCATTGCAAAAAGAAAAGGTGTGATCTCAGAACTAAAGTGTACCAGATGTTTAAGGTAATAAGTAGCACAACACATCCTGGAGAAAGTAGGTCACTATTTGGAGCCAAAGACACCTGTAACTGCAATGTTATATCCTGAGATGAAACCAAAGCTATATAGCTGCAAATGCTAATTATTTCTCTGATTTGGCTTCTTCCAAATTTTACTGATGTCCCACCCTTCATTTATCTCCATATAGAAGAGACATGCTTGGAGATCATAAAATAGAGAAATGGCTTTTTAAACTTGAAAGTCTATCATTAATCAATCCATCCATCCACTGTTTTAGGCCTTTGGTGGGGAAAGCTGATTGGTCATGACATCAATTTGATAAACTAAGTGGCAGAATCCATAGAAAAGGCTATGTTCATACAGTTATTCCATTTGCTTATAAATTCCTAGTACCAAATTATAAATATCTTCACGATACTAACACAATCCAGATTACAACTGTGTACAAGTGCAAAGCAAGAGCTCAAAGTAACTATAAAAGTGATATCTCAAGCAGACCACTTCAGATGTACATTACATATTTAGTCAAACATGTAACACACATAGGAGAAGTGCATTGTTAAGAAATGAAGGCAGCTGAATATAAAAATAGTAACTTATACTATAGATGAGGCACAATGAAGCTAGTATTCAGTAAAATTATGGCAAAGAATTCAACCATGTGCAAATCAAAGCACTCAAAATATGAACAGACTAGAAATAAAAATATATATGCATACATCATAAAAAAATCATGCAGGAAACATTTTAGATTAGTGATATTTTATCAATTTAACAGATGGGAAAAACTAAGACTATATAATGGAGCAAACAAACCCATGAACCCACTTTAGTACACTCAGTTGAAAAAAACAAAGGTAGAAAGACACAGAAAACTGGAAACTGGAGAAGAGAAACCATAAAATTTCCCTCCCTCTCTTTCTGGGAGGGAGGGAGCAAGAAACAAAGCAGCATCTGGACAGCCCATTGCCCTGCTTCTGCCCAGTGGTGATAATCACTCTCAATAACTCCACAGTTCCATCATCACTTCTGCTGTCCCTGAGAAACTTACATGCTGAGCTCCTACTGCATCAAATTGTATGTTCTCAGTGCAGAGTGACGGAATAAGCTGGCAAAAAAAATGTTGAAGGAAAGCTTCAAATCAGTACTGTTATCAATTGTTCCACAAATAGACTACCATGCAACCATAAAAGCTCATTTGATTTCTGAAACTAAACAGAGCTGGACCTTGTTAAGTCCTTGGGTGGGAGACCACCATGATATATGAATATTCTCTAGATAGGACAAATCCTGTCTGAAACCTGAAGAGCTACTGGCAGTCAGAAATGAACAGTGGTTTAACTCAGTTTCCTAGGTTCCCCATGGCCCACAAATAATCAGCTGGTATTCCTACAGCAGCCCTGTTGCTATTGGCAGAGCTAGAAGCCCATGGGAGGAGAGAACAGAAGCCAAGTAACATTCTGATAAATTTCTCATGCACACCAAAACCTCTAAATTCCTGCTTTGAGCACCCTTGCATCGCAAACAAGCACCCTTAGCAACAATAACTAAAATGGAACCCCACTACTAGCCTTCTGAATACCAAGGTCAGAGAGAAGGGGGCCATGTCAACAGAAACCAACCTGAACACATACGTATTACAATCTATTAGCTGGGGTACACAAAAAGAGGCTCCTCAAAGACTGCAGATACTTTTTACATTTTTACATTTGTGCGCACAATCAGGCATATCCTCTGCAATGGCAACCTTGTTTTGCCAGCTAATCTTTCTCACACCAGATCACTGGACACAAAAGAAGAAAAATCTATTAGCTGATTGTAATTGCCACCACAGAAAAGTTAGGGAGGGTGAAAATGTTGTCCAAGACACAAAGCTGATTTATTTAGACATCCATAGGCATAGTTCATACTCCCTTCAAGACCAAAGGCTTTTCAACATGTCAGTTTCTCCTATTTGAAAGACTTTAACAACCTGAGACCTTAATTGCAAAAGCCTTTTACAGATTTGTGCCTGTCAACGCCAGTGCTATTGCTCTTTCACTAATCATGCATGTTAGGGAGGTAGCCTAGATGCAGAGACTTACTGCTGATAAGCAGGAGTTAACAAGTCACTGCATATGCCTGAACATCATTGACTACCAGTCCTTCAAGTTAACTGGGCTGCACTATGAGCAGGAAAATAACTTGCACTCTACTCTTCACACCATGGTCCTTCTCACAGTGAACCTGTAACACAGGGGTGTCCAAATTACGGCATATGGCCTAAATCTGGCCCCTGATGCCAATTCATCTGGCCCACGCCACCCTTGTCGGTCCTGGAAGTAGAAATAAAATGTGCCCATGGGCACATTTTACTTCTGCTTCCAGAACCATACAGGGCAGCACAGCTGGATGAATTGGCACCAGGAGCCAGATTCGGCCCGTGGGTTGTAGTTTGGGCACCCCTGGTTTTAGCATAGAAAATGGCAGCCTAAAAATCTATCTCATCTTGTTGCAAAACATCTCTGTTGCAAAACATATTGCAAGGCATGTTTTACTTCCACTTCCGGTGGAAGGAACCATGTGACCGGCCCACTGAACCACGTGACCGGCCTATGGCCTGGAAAGTTTGGGCACTCCTGCTGTAACAGGTACAAGTGTCACCTGTTAAAAGACAATAACATCAGCCTACATATATCCACAAAGATCACATATCCCCAAAGTACTATCTACTTCTGCAAGCTCTTTTGAGCTTTACACACTTTAGAGTGGTGTGTGCTGCATTTTAAAGATTCAAAAACACCCAAACCTCTTCAAACTATTCCAAAAACCAACAGCTTCTCAAAATAGGAGGAAGAAAAAGATCTCACTAGAAAAATCACCCTTCTCTGCAATCAGTTCATGATGAGGCCGAAATAATGGTTCAAAACCATATAGCCCTTTGGTAACAGGAGAGGCTTACAGATAAATTCTCAAAATATGTTTCAGGCCTGGCAGCATCCCCTCCATTTGTTTTGCATTATATTTAAAAAAATATAAAATATGCATTCTTGAATCTCTTTTAGCAGCAAAGCACTAGAAACTATGATTTAATCACAGAAGCATTTTGCCCCTCTCTAAATTAAAGAATGCTGTAAAACCAACTTTAAATTATGACGTCTCTTCGGTGGATTGTTTTGGTTTCTGACACTGAGCTGTTCTTTGTCATACATTCGGTTCTTATTACAGGAATTATTTTTAACACTGTAGTTAACTTTTAGGTGAACTGTGATATGTACTGCAAGTGTTTCCAACTTTATAAAAAATAAATATGGAGACAGTAGACAACCACTAAGAATAACATGTTCAAGATAGAAGAAGTAAAAAAGAAAAGACTTCTGTAGTCAGAAGCATTTGATTTGTTTCCTGTACCTTAATGATCTAATCCATTTTAAAAATAAGATGGCTTTTCATATGTATGGCAACATTTCAGTTTACATGGAAAGCATCCAAAGTGTATGCATCAAGGAAGACTGATGTATGGAACAAAATATAGCATATGTAAATATGCAACTGATGCCTTTTCAATAGCCAATTCAATGTCAGGCAGTTCTGCATGTGGTATGTTTCTAATTTCCTTTTTGAAATAAAAAACGTAGGATATAATAAGCAGTGGCAGTTACTTTACTGTTGCTAGTATAAAGAGTTCCAGATGTATGTCTAGGCATAAAGGATTCTTAAAAAAATACCCTTCATTGGTTTTGAGTAGTGTACTTGTGTTAACCCACAGAACAATGAGTAGAGTAGTTCTAAAGCAGGACTGAGCATATTTTGGCCTTCCTACGTCCACCCCCATTTGCTCTAAGTGGGGCTAAGTGAGGTGGCAGTCCAGCAACACCCACAGGGCTTACAACTGGTCGCCCTCTTCTAAGGCTAGCTCAATTTCTCTATCTTTTGTTTTCCTGCCACCGTGCTTCCTTTAGAATGCAGTCCACCGATCAATGATAAACCTTTAATGCTTCCGGCATGCAAAAGGGATAAGCAGATTGGGCAAAAAAGTTATGTCCTTGGCCCTTTTGTAGTTTGCCAGCTATTGGTTTTATGCCTGATTTCTGTTTTATTGAATTTATTTATTATTCCATTTTATTGCCCTTGTTTTGTATTGCTCTTTTAAGGGTTTTTAATACTGCCTTGAGAGTGTTATACCTTTAAAGATGGCCTAAAAGGAACTTAAAGAATTAGGCAAAAACTCACCTGAAGCTCACGAAACAGAGCTTATGGCTCTTACAAAGACAGTAACTGTACTATTAGATTATCACAGCATTTTTAATTAGAAATTGTGGCTGGGGTAATATACTAATAAGACATAGTTATAGTGCCTGGGAGATCAAAGACAGTAGCATATATGATTCAAGTACTGTACACCAAAAACTTCATTAAAGGTTGAAATAACCTTTAAATGCCATACAACATTTATATAATCAATTAAAATAATTTTAAAACTTTAAGTATAAGCCTTGAAGTATTTTATAAAATGTCTAAGATGTTATAGATAGAACTATATAACATTTTTAATCTTAAAAGAACAATTCTTTCCAGATGGAATAGAGATTACTTTCATGATAACTAATGGCATAATTACTGTTTACAAAAACATTCCCTTCTCCCTATATTTTCTAGGAGAATAAGGGAAAATAAATAATTATCAACACAAATGACAGCATTCTTTTCTGACAATAACTGAAATATTTTATCAAGTCAGTAGTTCAAAGGATTCTCAACCTGCGGCTCGTGGGCTGGATGCAGCCCACACCACCATTTCATGTGGCCCCCACCACCTCCACCACACCAGGAAGAGCCATGTGGTGGAGGAAAGGCAAAATGGCCATCCGGCCCCCGAAGCTGTCTGAGGGAGTGTGACATGGTATCCGGCTTTAAAAGGTTGAGAACTCCTACAGTAGTTTGTAGAAACATAATCTGCCCATTTCATGTTACAATGAACAAAGCAAAGAAGTGACAGCATAGACCAGTTCTTTTTTTCTTTTGTTTGTTCAAATAAAACTTTAAAATAAACTTCTATATGCACATTTCCATTTCATGACCATGCTAGTGTGTAGTATTCACATGTCAAGTTATTATGAGCAATGAGCTATGACAAAGGTTTTCATCTTCAGCATAAAAGGGATAACTCATTTGGTGACCAAGTACTTACAGAGTCAAAATATGCATACATTGCATACAACTATGTGAAGGCACATCCTGGTTTGTCTACACTGGCTACCCATTTGCTTCCATGTCATATGTTAGTTCTTACCTATAAACCCTAAACAGTTGCGGACTCTGTTCATGCCAGAGCCTCTCTTTCTAAAATCTTCTGCCCATCATATCACCCATACCCTACAGTTCAGGGTGCATGCTCCAATCAATCCAATCAAACTGATTGCCCATCAATCAATTAACTGTATGTACCATATATATGCATATATACAGACTGCCCCACAGATGAGTCTCAACAATCTGTTGCAAACTGCAGGAGCAACGATAACCACAATCACACACAGAGAGAATGAATGAAACCTTTAAGCATATAAAAACCCATTCAATTTGGTGCATATAATTTTTATAGCTAAGAGTCTGCATCTGAGAAAAACATGGCAGAAGACATGAACTTTATGCAGAAAGAGAAAAGACAGTGAATGGTACAGTCAACTGAGAAAACAGTTTGCTTATAAAACTCAGAAGTAAGATCAAAGCCAGCTATGATTTCAAATTCAATTAAGCATGTTCATGAATCAGATAAAATTCCTAACATTAAAGATAACTATCAGCCATTAGTTTGAGCTCTGGAATTACTCATGTTACACAATAAGATTTTTCAGAAATATATACCGTATTCCAGAAATATTCTGAGAAGAACCCAAATATTCCCATGTTTTAAACTGTAACACTAGCAGCCAGTCCATACTTGGGAATCATCACAACACTGTAGCTGTTAAATTTTTTTTAAAAAAAACTGTGAAATTGTGAAATAGTACAGGGTCTTAGGAAGTTTAAAAACAAAAAGTAACACACCGTAACTGACTCCCAAGGTATTTACTACCTTCTTGAAATACTGTATATGAGGAGACTCCAGGGCAAAAAAGGTAAAGCTTGTGGTACAGCTGAGTCAACATTTCCCCAATATTTATAACAGGAAAATAAATTAGGAATGAAACCATAGCGATCAAGCATTGGCTATGAAAATAAATGGATAAAGAATCTGAAAGATTCAGAGACTAACCAAAGGTCAAGGGGTTAGATACAAAGATACCCCCGTTCCCATGAATGAAAATAGCTGAAAACTATAGGAGGTACTATAAATGAAAGCAGGAGGAATGGTTTTCAGTGATTCCTATCACAACCCTACAATTTATGTTGAGACAGAAGAGCCCTCAATCTTCTAGAATCTAGACATAGTTCTGGGGAAGGAAGAAAGATGGGGAATCTAAAACTTAGAAGCACCACCATTCCACAAGTAGAAATCCTTTCACAAAATGGTAGATCAGTGGTGGCAAACCTATGGCACGTGTGCCAGACGTGGCACTCCCAGCCCTCTCTGTTGGCACATGCACCGTCAACCCAGCACAGAGTTTGCCCTGCCCCTCTGCCCAGCAGCTCAATGGGAGCACTTCCCCCAGCACAGAGTTTGCCCACCCCACTGCCCAGCAGCCCAATGGGAGTGCTTCCTTCCTCCCCCGCACAGAGTTTGCTCTGTCCAGCAACCCAATGAGAGCACTCCCTCCCTCCCACCAGCACAGAGTTCAGCCCACCCCTCTGTTTGGGTACTCAAACTCTAAAAGGTTCGCCATCACTGTTGTAGATGAATGCACATTTTACTTCCGCTTCCAGTGAGAGAAATCACATGACCAGCATGCTCAACCACATGACAGGCCCTTGACCCAAAAGGTTGGTCACCCCTGCTTTAAACCCTATGTAGTTCCTCCTACATAGCTAATTTTACAGCAAAAGCAAAATATGGTATTTACAGTTTAACTTGGCTAACAACAATCAAGATTCCTTTTCTGGTTGGATACATCCAATTTAGACCTCATCAGTATACATATGAAATTATAGTTTTGCTTTAATTTCAAAATACATCACATTGCACTTTTTTTTACACTCAATCACATTCTCCTATTCTATCACCCAGTCACTTAACCTTCTTAGATAGTTCTTTAATGTCTTATAAGAGGCTGCTTGATGTTTCACCATCCCAGCAATTTAAGATCCGTATTACATTACCTATATAATTCTTTAACCTTGAGAAATTTATTTTAATGGTATAAGTTTTATTATGGCTTGCCAGAAGAGTTTTATCTATTATTCTGAAAATTGAGCAAAGAGGGATCTATAATTTGCTGCAATCAAAGAATTTAACAAAATAATATCTACTTCTAAAAGATATTCACATTTTTATCAGACTTCTACAGGCTTTCCATCCACTTTTTTAAAATTAAGTGAAAAGGTCAGAGTTTTTCATTTAAAAAGGGAGCAAAAAAGTGACAAAATTGCGGGCAAATCCTTGAGGTCTGCTTTTGATTTTCCACCAAAATTCAAATTAAAATACTCAAACTTGCAGTTTTATATTCATAAAATAGGTGTAGTGACAGTGGGAAGTCAATAGCAACACAAAAAATAGCATATTGAAACATTTATTTCAAAATTTAATAGGCTCACGCCTTTTAAAAATTAACTTTTAAAAAAACAGAACAAAATAAAGAATTCTTGACTTGACTAGGGTAGATATACAATTTGCAAGGTAACTAACTACAAGTATGTTACGTGAGATCAATAAAAAGGACAAATGTAAAGTAAAAATCTAAGCAGGAACTGGGTTGCATTAGATTACCACAAAGTTGAAGCTTAATTTGATTGCGGGCAGCGGCATTGAAAGCCTTCCTTAACTAATCTGTCGAGACTCCATGCCATACTGAGGTCTTTCTGGTGATCCTCGATGGCAACCGCAAACACCATAGCAGCACGGTGTCTCAACAACAAAACTAAAGGACCATCCGAAACTCAGCATACTGGGGCCCATTCAAAAACATCACTAGCACCTTCGTCTCCATCAGTCTCACCGCAGCATGGCAAGTTATGATGAGAACAGAGCCCAACTGTGTGGCTCACCTTCGATCAATAAGCACTAAATAAAAATCTTGCGGCTGCCCTCAGGCTTGACCCAGCACAACAACATGGCACAAACATGCCCAGACATGCCTCCATGCCCCCGCCCATCCTAGTTGCCGCGCCTGCACACAGAGTGGTATCAGATTCTGCCGACAGCCACCGATCGCGAGCCGCGACACCAGCACCCTCTGGGAGCAGCAGCCTGAGAGTGGTGGGGTGGAGAACTAAGAGTACCATTGCTCCTGGCACGACATTTAAGATGATTCACACGTAAAATCATGATAAACTAGCACAATGGAAGGTTTTTTGAGGTATATTGGCCTTATTTTAACAATAAAAGTGAGAAAAGTGAGCATTTTCTTAAATACGTGAGAAAAGTGAGTCAACTTCTCCATAAGTTCTATTGACTTTTACCTTAGGCCAGTAAGATGCAATTCAAGTAGACCAATTTAAATGAATGGGAAATAATGGATGGGGTTGACTTACCAAATCCCCACTGATTAAATGGGCCAACTATTATGCGACTTGCTATGCTAAGCAACAGGATTTCAGCCACTTCTTCAAATGCTAATATTTTTGTGCTTGATATACACATACACACAAGCACATATGTGGGAATCACCCTGGGTGTTTGGCTACTTTAGCTACGCCATTCACCAAAAACCAATTTTATTCAGCAAACAATAATTTGGACCTTACATGTCAAGGGCCATTTTTTTATTTATTGTATAATGCTGTCAGAACAATAACCAAACCTAAACTGAAATCCAATAATATAAAAATGCTCTCAGTAACCTCTCTCTTTTATATTATTTAGAGAGAGAGAAGAGAAGAGAGAGATGGACTTTTAACTGAAAACTGGTCTTGTGGATACTGTGAAAAGTCCAACTCAAAATATTAGAATAAGTGTTTCAGGTACACAATTTCCATATCTTTGCTCCCCTTTCAACTTCTTCTTTCCAGAAGAACAGAGCCATATTTCTAAAAACTATATGAACTTAACGAGGAAACAAAAGAAACAGATATATTCCAACTAAAGGTTATATCAAAGGGACTGCCTCTCCCTCTATATTTCACTGCCATCTTTTATTAATGACCAACAATGCTTCCTAGTTAGGGAAGCAATTAGGGCTAGACCAGTGGTACCCAAACTTTCTGGACTGTGGGCCAGTCGCATGCGTGGTTGAGCAGGCCAGTCATGTAGTTCCATCCACCAGAAGCAGAAGCAAAATGCACATGCGTGTGTGCATAACACACCCGCACATGTGCATAACTCTGTTGTAAATGACCTGCGATTGTCGTAAACAAGTTTACAATGGCCGCAGGTCATTTATGGCAGCGTTATATGTATGCGCAGGCATGTTATGCGCACATGCATGCATGTTTTACTTCCACTTCTGAGAGTGGTGCAGGCAGTGTGGACCGAATGATTTGGAGCCATGGGTTGGATCCGGCCCATGGGCCATAGTTTGCGCATCCCTGGCCTAGACCATACGTGTCAAATATCCCGGATTGGCCAGGAAATCCCATAATCTAGCGCTCCTTCCCCATCCTTCCCGCTGTCATCCCATAACCCAGTAACCCCTGCGTGCATGCGCAGTAACCCCTTTCCTGGCCGAAGTGATTACTGTGCAAGTGCGCAGGGGTTACTGCCATGCGTGCCACTGCCATAGATGGCCGCACATGTGCAGCAACCCCTTTCCTGCCCGGTGCTTGGAAACTTACTGCACATGCGTGCCCGGCTCCCGGATTTTGAAAACCGCGGTGTGACAGGTATGGCCTAGACAGCCATACAAAAATAACTTTGGGGGTTTCCCACACTAAATGCATACCAAAACAAAGCATGCACATCTTCCAGTAATACCATAAGCTATATTTACACAGTTTCTCCTTAAACTGTGGTATTGTAAGGCCAATGCAGGTAAAGCAGAGAGAAGAGAAATGAAGCAAAACAGATTATTGTCTTCATAGTGCAAACAAACAGTTTCCCTTTCCCTGTAATATGTATTATTTCTAGTACAAGGGAGCAGAAAGAAAAAGAAGCTAAAAGGCAACAATTGACATCATCTTCAATACACCATGCAAAATGGAATAAGATTGAAATAAGATTGTTTCCCACCAACAGGACATTTACTGACTTGTAAACACTTTCTTTTGTCAATGCAAAAGAATTCACTATTTAAGCATTGATGCTACATATTCAACTATTGTTCAAAGATACAGGTAAATTTATCCACATCAAAATACAGTTTTAAAAATTTAACCAAACCACTTTGCCGAGTGCATCCTTTTAAGCTAGACACTTTTAATTAAAAGAAAAGGATGTTTGCAAAAGCAGTAATTCAAACTATAGACTATAGGAGCTAAGCCTTGGAAAGCTGGCTGTGGAATTTCCACTTGACAGAATTGGAAGAATGCATGTACAGTTTAAGGATACACTTGGATATTATAAGGGAACCAGCAGTTTAAACTATTAACCATGCTTTCAGTGGAAAACAGTTATTTCTTTGTGTCAACATGCCAGCATTTCAGGTTATATTTTGAAATGTAAAGGCACTTTTCAATGTAGTTACCATGATGTATCACTGAAAGGAAATTACAGTGACTGGGGACAAACCACAATTGCCAGCACATCTTTATAAGCGCAAAACTTTACTGTAACAACCAAACATCTATTACATAGATGATTAGCAAGAAACCTAGAAAAATGGCCACATGAATTTAATTCCAAATGTCAGTACTAGACAAACCCAGGTGTACAGAAATGAACATTCCTTTCAGTAATAAAGATATAAACTTCTTGTTATGTGCTGTCAAGTCATCTCCAACTTATGGCAACCTTATGCATGAGAAATCTCCAAAATGCCCTTGCATCAACAGCTCTGCTCAGCTTTTGCAAAATCAAGCCTGTGTCTTCTCTCATAGAATCAATGTATATCATGTTTGGTCTACCTCTTTTCTGACTTCCTTCCACTTACTGATATTAGCAAGATAAGTGCCATACAGTATCTTGTTTTCAGTGGAACTGAATAGCATACCTAAGATGAATCTTCACTGATCCTCTTCATGCCACACACAGCGAGAAAAAGACCCTACACTTCATTTTGGCAGTCCAGGATTTGATCAATACACAAAAGAAAAAGAATCCCCTGGTATCTTTCTGGTGAAAAATCTAAAGTGTGTTGCTTTGGAAATCTAATCAATTCAAAGAAAGAGAAGATGAGGCTTTAGATGACACTTAAAGTGCCAGTACAAACTGTTTCCATGCACTCTGGTGTCTAGTCATGTCTGCCACATATCCATGGAAATGTCTGCAAACACAGACAGTGATGGCTTTTTGGCTATAAACAGAGATGAGCACTAACCCCTAGAGTCGGATATGACTGGCTTTCAAGCAAGGGTGACTTTTACTTTACAAACTGTTTTGGTATGCAAGTCTTATCTTTTCTCTTTTTTTGCTTTCTCACCACACACATCCACTGATCACTACTTCAAGACTCACTGTTGGTTCCAGTTAGAGAGGCTTACAACACACTTTGACACCAATGATCCTACAAAACTAATACACGGAAATTGCTCTTGTTTGCCTTTTTTAGTCTCACAATAAAATATCTGAAGGTGGGCATTAACCAAAGTCAATTATTTGTAAGTTGTTGTTGTTCAGTCGCACAGTCAATTCCGACCCTTTGCGACCCTATAGAACATCGTCCTCCAGGCACCTCTGTCCTCCACCATCCTGACCATATGTATCTAAGTGAAATCATTTTAGACAAACATATTCACAAACACAAGCAATTAAGATTTTGCTATTCCTGAGAGACCTTCAGGGAGAACCCTTTTCATGTTTTATAGTGAACATATTACCCGCAGGTGTGCTGTTGTATTTGTATTGCCTAGTTTTGTTGGGTGTGTTACTTTGGTGGATGTTTTATGTTTTAAACCAGGGCTGGCCAACCTTTTTATGTCATGGGCCTGACCATCCATCTGGACAGCTGAGCAGACCAGACTATGCCCCCCAGAAGCGAGTACATTTACGGTTGTCATAAATGCGCCCACTTCCACTTTTACAACAGCCACAAACGCATTTGTGTATGCATGGGCATGTTTTAAGGCTGACTTAAATGCGCTTGTTTCCACTTCCGTGTGCGGCAGAGACCGCAAAGGGATGGATGGGATGGCATCATGGGCCTCGGCCGGCCGATGGGCCATAGGTTAGGAACCCTAGTTTTAAACCATATAACTGCCTGCAGTAGCTATCGTGCTAGATGGGCAGTATTTATTTTTAATCAATCAGTTGGGGAAATGATCATGTGTCTTTTTCCCTTTCCATATCTCATTCCAAAAATATTGTTATTTTGAACATATAGTTGTTTGGAGATGGGTAACAAGATTCTATGACTAGAATTGGGATGAATGTGCTCCTCAGAGATGAAAATTATTTGACTGAAATGTATTGATGAGCTAATTTAAAGTAAACATTATATTTATCTATTACAGTGAAAACTATCTATGCATTCCTTTTCACAAAGTATAAAGCACAAAAACGTATATGCCATTTAATGAACTACATCTAATGTTGGTTGAGATGACTGCCATTCTTTTTTCTTCCTTCCTCTATTCACTGCCCTCAGATAAGCTATGAAGAGTCTCTGAATCTTTGGGAGCAGATGGGGGAGGGTTTAAAGGTGCAATGAAACCTATTTCATTGATGGATGCCATTTTATAATATACATTGAACTTGATGCAACCTAGAATGCGTGAATGCTTATTAAAATTATTACTACAAATCATGAGTAACTCAGCCTTATTTTTGACAAGTGAACTCATCAAAATGAAGCTCTGTAAATTCAATATTTAACAGTATAAATTAAAACTCTGCTTTGCTGTATATATAAATAGTTAAGCAAATCTTTTATATTACTTTGGTCTACATTTTTATTTCCCTGTAGGATAAAATTGGTTATTAAATTAGTCTGACAACAGGAATCAAATATCCATCAATTCCGGAAGCATCATATATTTTTATACAGGATTACGAAGTTTCAAAGAGCTTATTATGAAGAATGATGATGGTGAGGAATGGGCAGTGATGGATGTAGGTGCAGAAGATGGATAGCTAACTGCTATGGATATTTATATCAATGTGTGGATTATATTATATAATGAACACTTATCAGTCACAAATTACTGTACTGTACTCTAGGGTGGGATTATACCAGTAGTCAGTTCTGTAAAAAGAAAAGTCAACCAAATAGAAACAGATGCTGGCTGTTGTTCTATATTTTTCAGAAATAAAAATACTTCTCAGATAGTGTTAATATTGACCTAAATAATCAGATTTTTGTTCAAAAACAGTAATAAACCTCTAACAGAAATACTTCAAAGTATATACGGTTCTCTTCTGTTGTTGTTCAGTCGCACAGTCGATTCCAACCCTTTGCGACCCCATGGACCATTTTCCTCCAGGCACCTCTGTCCTCCACCATTCTCCTCAGACCACCAAGCTCTGTGCCCATTGTGTTCACAATACCATCTATCAATCTCATCTTTGGATGCCCCCTTCTTCTCTTGCCCTCCACCTTTCCCAGCATCAAGGCCTTCTCAAGTGAGTCCTCCTCATTTCATGTCCAACGTACTTTAGCTTCATCTTTAGTATTTGTTCCTCCAATGAACAGTCAGGGTTGATTTCCTCCAGTAGTGACCTATTTGTTCTCTTTGCTGTCCAAGGGACTCTCAGGACTCTCTGCCAGCACCACATCTCAAAGGCATCTATTCTTCTGCGCCCAGCCTTCCTAAAGGTCCAGCTCTCACACCCATACATTACCACTGGGAATACCATTGCTTTGACTATGCGAATTTTTGTTTTCAAGGTGATGTCTCTGCTTTTCACTATATTCCCCAGGTTTCTCATAGCTTGTCTCCCCATAATCAGTCATTTTTTTATTTCATGGCTACAGTCACCATCTGCAGTGATATATCCCATGAAAGAAAAATCTGTTACTTGCATTATGTTTGTTTTTTAACTATATTGGCAAGTTACTAATTTACTTTATATTACTTTGGATAATTTGCAGGTGTTTAGAAATATGAAGAATTAGAAGTTAATATGGTGCAAATTTAAAACCTGACTTTTATGCACATTAAATAGCAAGACAGACTATTTTACAAATATAAAAATCCCTTTGTTCTGGTCTTTAAGTGTAATAGAATTTTAGTCTGTAATTTAAATAACTGTTATGATTTACCTGTTTTTCAAGTTATTTTTCAGACACATTAGGGACTTTTTTAAAAAAAGTTAAATAGTCTAAACTAGGCAAATAGGTAAATAACACGTGTTTTTGCATCATTCCTAAATCAGTGCAAGTTATTTATTTAGATATAAATGCATATCAGTTTACAGAATAAAAATAAAAAGAAATCCACATAGGTATTGCTCACATATTGAATTTCTCTAACACTGAATAGCATAATCTGCATATTACACAAATTTAGTAGCAACATTTCAATTTTCTGCACAAATACATGCTATGCAAATTAAGTAGATTAAATTGGGTCAAATTGTATCGGGCGTGATTTGCCTGCACAGCAGAAATGATGTAATCAGTGGTGGCAGACTGATATTCATTGCAGATTTCTTTCAATTTTAGGATGCATGTGACTTTGCCTCATTGCATTTTGTCTCAGCTCAAACAGAAAAAAAAATCACTCTTTAATCAGCAGCAAACTGTTGTTGTCAGTGATGTCATTCCCATTGTGCAGGCAGGGCTGTGAAAAAGGACTTTGGCTGTTACACTGTTTCTCTTTCAATACGTTTCATCCCTAGTATCAACCATGTATTAACTACTACTGATCTAAGAAAGAAAGGAAAAATAAAGCAAGGTTTAGAGCAGGGGTGCCCAACTAATGCAAGCGCGGCGCCAAAATGGCCGCCGCGCTCTTTGCGGCCCCCCCCCACCGGACGAAGGCATCCGGGTAGTTAGGGGGCGTGGCCAGCTCCCTTATAAAAGGGGTGGCCACGAGGCAGCCGCGCTGCCATTTTGCGAAGCGACGGAGCGGAGAAGTTTTTCCCCTCTTACCTCCGTCGCTTTTACCCTTCACCGGGAAGCCTCTTGGCTGCTGATTTTTCTCATTTTCTGCTTCCCATCGGCTAGCTGCGATGCCCTCGAAGAAGAAGGCAGCTGTGAGCGTGGCTCGGGCAGTACGGAGGCGCAATCCGGGTCGGAGGACCGCGGTTGCGCCTCCCCAGCAGCCTCCTCTGCCTAAACCCACCGGGACCGGTGGGATGGGGTTAATTCCCCCTTGGCCGGAGGCTGGGGGCCCGCGTACGGGCCCAGTAGCGGCCGCGGCCCTCGGCACACAAGCGGAGGCCACCGCTTCTGGCGTGGCCCATTCCGCTGGGCCTTCCTCCATCGGGGCGCAGCTCGCTCCGGGGGCTTCCAGCCTAGGGGGGTGGTGTGGTCCCCTTCCCTGGCAGGGTGCTCCCTCGGCCCTACCGGGCCCGGGTTTATGGTCGTGGCCCTATTCGGGCCCCGGGGTACAGGGACCTGTACCGCTGCCTGTAGTTAGCGGGACGGCTGGCTCTTTGCACCCCCTTGTTTTAGGTGGCCAGGTCAGCGTGGAGGCCCTCCTGGCCCGCGTTGCGGCCCTTGAGGCATCCCTGGCCCAGGTTAGTCACCCTGGGGCCCCTTTTGGGGTGCAGTTTGACGCGTCGTCTGCTGGGCAGCGGCAGGCGACGGGACGGGTTGAGCTGCCTGAGGCGCGTGGCCCGGCGTCGGCCACTGCCTCGCAGCTCCCCAACCAACAGGCCGGTGCGGGTCAAGCCCCGTCGATGAGCTCTACGGCGGTTGTGAGCTCCGACGCCCCCAATGGGCCGGAACCCCCGGTGGGGGCGGCCCATGGGGGTGCAGCATGTGAGTATGCGGTCCAAACTAGTGCACCTACACACGTGGCCATGCTGGGGGGCGGCTTTTCAATGGCCTTGGCCTCGCACGGGTGGCGCGGCGGTCCAGTCGCTGACGCCCCACCCGGTGACGTCAACTATCACCCAGGGCCCCGTGGTTGGGGGTGTTTCTTACCCAGTTGGGAATGTTTCGGGGGTGACCGGGTTAGTCCAGGCCCCTTTCCAGATGCCCGCAGTTTCTACTGTACCTGTGTCGGCCTTGCCAACAGCGGGGTATTCCTTGCCATTAGGGGACCATTTGGCCCAGACCACCAAAGAGAAGATCTGGCGGGGGGAGTATGTGGATATCTTCTCCCTCCTTAACAGAGAGCCCACCAAGGAGGAGAGGGAGGGGCAAGACGAGAAGGATAAGGAGCAGGCACGTCGTCGCAAGCCTCCACGTACGTGGGCCAACTGGTTGCCGGCCTACCTCATATACATGGCGGTCTACCTTAGGGCCCGGCCGGATTTGGCAATTCCGATGGTCCAGTATTTGGACAACATCTATCGGGCGATGGTCGACTTCCCGGGCCCGTCATGGTTGGCTTATGACGAGGAATTCCGTATGCGGATTCCCCTGCACCCCGAGATGAGGTGGGACGAGCCCTGCCAGAGGCTTTGGCTTCTGTACATGACTCCCACGCGCCCTGCGCCCAGGGAGAGATACCATTGTGGACATGCGGTCCAGCGAGCGGCCCCAGCACAGGTACCCCGCCAGGTGGCGGGGCAGGGGCTTCCAGCCCGCCTGCTGTGCTGGACTTTCTCGTCCAATGGTTCCTGCAATAGGAAGAATTGCAAGTACAGGCATGAGTGTCCCTCCTGTGCTGGCCCCCATGCGGCCTCTGCCTGTCCCAGGCCTGGAGGGATGCGGGGCAGAGGGAGGGGCAGACAGGGGGCTGGCAAGACTGCCGCAGATGGAGCTGGTTCACCGAAAGGCTCCCTCCCCAATTGATGTGGACATGTTGGAGCGTTGGCTCGCATTGTACCCGAGGGGGGAGGATGCGGATTACCTCCTTCAGGGTTTTAGACAGGGGTTCCGTATCCCTTTCATGGGTGATAGGTCCCCTCAGGATGCCCCCAACCTTTTGTCCCTTAGGGGGAGGGAGGAGGTGGCTGCTGCCAGCATTAATAAGGAGGTTGATGCGGGCAGGGTCGCTGGACCTTTCCCTTCACCCCCGTTTCCCCCTTGGGCTTGGTGCCCAAAAAGTCACCGGGCGAGTTTCGCCTTATTCATCACTTGTCCTACCCAGCCGGCCGATCGGTCAATGATGCTATCCCTGATGACCTTTGCTCAGTCAGGTATACATCTTTTGACCATGCGCTGCGCATGGTGCGCTCATGTGGCCCGGGTGCGCTGTTGGCTAAGTGCGACATTAAGTCGGCGTTTCGCCTCTTGCCGGTGCACCCGGGCGACTTTGAATTGCTGGGTTTCAAGTTCCGGGGTGAATATTACTTTGATAAGGCCATGCCTTTTGGATGTTCCATATCATGCTCGGCTTTCGAGCGTTTCAGCACCTTCCTAGAGTGGGCTTTCGTCCGCAGGTCAGGGTCCCGGTCTGTAGCCCATTACCTGGATGACTTTTTATTCGGGGGTGAACGGGGCTGGGACACGTGTACACGTCTCCTCAACACATTTCAGACGCTAATGGAGGAACTCGGTGTCCCTTTAGCGCCCGAAAAGACCGAGGGCCCATCTACCCAGCTAGTCTTCCTGGGGGTGGAGATTGACACGGTAGCGCAGGCTTCCAGGTTACCGCGGGATAAGGTGTCAAGGATAGTGGCCCTTATCTCAGACTTGCTGGCCAAGCGCAAGGCATCATTGAAGGAACTGCAGGTGCTACATGGTCACCTCAATTTCGCTTGCAGGGTCGTCGCACTGGGCAGGGCATTTGCTCGGCGCTTGTGCGACGCCATGGCAGGATTATCCAGGCCCCACCATAGGGTTAGGCTTACCCGGGGTGTCAGGGCAGACATGCTTGTCTGGCTCCAGTTCCTGAGGGGGTTCAATGGGGTGTCATTTTGGAGGTCTGACCTCCTGGCTTCCCCTCACTTTCAGATTCAGTCCGATGCCTCGGGATCCCTGGGTTATGGGATGTACTTCAATGGGAAGTGGGCCTATGGTGGGTGGCCACCGGCCTGGGCAGGCACGGGTCGCCTGAGTGATCTCACGTATCTGGAATTTTTCCCTATCCTGGGTGCTTTGATGCTATGGGCGAGGAGTGGGCCAACTCGGTTGTACATTTCTGGTGTGACAATGCGGCCGTTGTTCACATTGTCAATTCACAGGCTTCCAAATCGCCCAGGGTCATGGACCTAGTGCGCCAGTTTGTGTTGCGCAGCCTGCGCCTCAACGTCCTCTTCAGGACCAGGCATGTCCCGGGGGTCAATAATGATATTGCTGACGCTTTGTCCCGCCTGCAGATCTCCCGGTTCCGTGCCTTGGCCCCGGATGCGGAGGAATTTCCCTCGCCACCCCCGGACGAGATATGGACCATTGGCAAGGAGAGGTGAACCGGGCGATTGGCTTGTCACTAGCGCCACGCACGCATAAGGCGTATCACCACGCATTTAATTCTTTCAGAGCATTCTGTACCCAATTCCGGCTGCCAGGAACCTGGCCGATCCCGGTAACCCATGTACTGAGGTTCATGGTTTACCTGCATGCCCAGGGCCTTGCACCTCGCACCATAGCATCTAGGCTGTCAGCGTTGGCTTTTATGGCCAAGGTGGGAGGTCATGTGGACAGTACCACTGACTTCCGTGTGAGACATGTTTTGGAGGGGTGGGTGCGGGAGCGTGGGCGTTGCCAATTCTTACCCAATTCTTACCCAATTGGCCCGGGGCTGGCCTGGCCTGTGTTTTGATAGATATGAGGCAGCCCTATTTCATGCAGCCACAACGGTGGCATTTTTTGGAGCGCTCCGCATCAGCGAGCTTGTGATGCTGTCTAAGGCGGATGCAAGTCGTAGGGCACTGGAACTCGAAGATGTATATGTTGCCAAAGACTGGGCTCAGTTGAGGATACGCTCCTCTAAGACAGATCAGCATGGCGTAGGCAGTGGTGTAAGACTGCTACGGTGTTCTTTGGCAGACATCTGTCCGGTTGGTGCCCTACAGGAGTTTCTTGCACTGCGTGGCACGCACCATGGCCCGTTTTTCTGTCACCAAGATGGGTCTCCCCTTACTAAATTTCAATTTTGGAAGGTGACAGGCAAAGCGCTGGCCAGTGTCGGCCTCCCGGGGGCCCGTTATGGCACCCATTCCTTCAGGATAGGGGTGGCGTCCACTGCAGCTGATTTTGGGTACTCCGGGGCTGACATACGCAGCATGGGAAGGTGGGGTTCGCAATGTTTTCAGTTTTATGTGCGCCCACTTCCGCCGTGAGTACCAGTTAAGTCACCGTACCTTTCTCTTCCTCGTTTTCCTTACAGATCCTGGGTGTCGTATTACACCGGTGACAGTATGGCTGGTGGGCCATAGCTACGTGCACAGGGCAGCGAGTTATGCTGCGGCGACAGAGTGGGGACCCCGACTGGGACTGGGTGCATACGCAAGTCTCACATGGCATGGTAAGCCCGGGATGTTATGGCGGGAGCTGTTGCCCTTCCTTTTTTCAGGCCAGAATGCTGACCCGCCTGACATTCTGATCATACACCTTGGGGGCCATGATTTGGGCCAGGTCACCGGCTTATCGCTGAAGCATGCGATTTGTGGCGACCTTGCCTACCTGCATTACGTATGGCCCGCCACAACCCTTGTTTGGTCGGACATGGTTCCGCGCCATGCGTATAGAGGTTTCGACCTCCTGGCCCTTGACCGTGCTAGACGCATGGTAAATAGGGCGGTGGCGCGGTTCCTTGTCGACAGGGCTTGGGGGCGGGTCAGTCGTCACCCCGCCATTAGTCTACAAAATTATGACCTTTATGCAAGGGATGGGGTCCATCTGTCGCGAGGAGGTATGGACCTCCTGTTGGGTGATTGGCGAGCAGGCCTGTTGACCGAGCTGACGGTCTGGGGGGGGCGTCGGGCCTTCTTTGAAGCCCCTCCGTGTGGCGGGTAGCACTGGTAAGGTAAACATTTATGACCCACAGGTATCCGGCAGGTTCGCAATTGACTGGACAACACTAGACAGGCATAAGTTGGTTAAACGTTGTCCGGTCAACGACGAACTAGGCGACGGGGTGATGGCTACAGCTAGACAGCATGCATCACCCCGTGATTTTACGGATACGCGTCAGAGGGTGGGGTCATTAGTTAGATATTGACTACGGTCAACAATTTGTTTGTTGTCAACAAACAAATTGATACAAATAGATACATTGTAACAATTGCCGTTGGCAATTTTGGGTGGTACCTTACCAGTGTTACTTCGGCCTGCTTGCCTTAAGAATTATGATTGGTCAATTACCAATAGAAATTTATAATTCGGACTAGGGCATGAATCAATAAATGTGGCCCAATGCCGTTATCCACTTTTATCAGTGTCTGAGTCCTTTATTGGGGGGTGCGCCTGCAATGCAAGCGCGGCGCCAAAATGGCCGCCGCGCTCTTTGCGGGGCCCCCCACCGGACGAAGGCATCCGGGTAGTTAGGGGGCGTGGCCAGCTCCCTTATAAAAGGGGCGGCCACGAGGCAGCCGTGCTGCCATTTTGCGAAGCGACGGAGCGGAGAAATTTTCCCCTCCACCCCTTCCCGAGTTAACAGTGTGATATTTTGGTCGCTTCGGGGCTGGGTGGGAATTTTTGGCTGGGACCCATATTGGCTCTCGGGTCCTGGCTTTTTTGCCCATCCCACACTGTTGCTATGGTTTGATATAGGGGTTTCTGTTGCTGCTGTTGACTTTGGTCACATGGGCGGGTAGCACTGGTAAGGTAAACATTTATGACCCACAGGTATCCGGCAGGTTCGCAATTGACTGGACAACACTAGACAGGCATAAGTTGGTTAAACGTTGTCCGGTCAACAACGAACTAGGCGACGGGGTGATGGCTACAGCTAGACAGCATGCATCACCCCGTGATTTTACGGATACGCGTCAGAGGGTGGGGTCATTAGTTAGATATTGACTACGGTCAACAATTTGTTTGTTGTCAACAAACAAATTGATACAAATAGATACATTGTAACAATTGCCGTTGGCAATTTTGGGTGGTACCTTACCAGTGTTACTTCGGCCTGCTTGCCTTAAGAATTATGATTGGTCAATTACCAATAGAAATTTATAATTCGGACTAGGGCATGAATCAATAAATGTGGCCCAATGCCGTTATCCACTTTTATCAGTGTCTGAGTCCTTTATTGGGGGGTGCGCCTGCAAAGAAATCCTGCATGGGAGATATGCTGTTACAGTATCTGTTTCAGAAGAAAAAAGGCAAAGGAAAGTGAGGGCAAACCGGAAAGGTCAGAACTAAAACAATAATCCTAAAATGGGATATTTTTTTTTGTTCTTAACCTTGTTGGGGGTGCTGAATCCCACAATTTTCATACGTGCATTCACCGAATGCTTCATAAAATGTGCCATAAATACCCTGGGGATTGGAGTTCACCCCAAAAGGACATTACACTTTCCTCTTCTTTGTTCAACTGGCTTAATAATAACATTAATACTAAGAATGACCGCAGCAACTACAACACACTCAATAAGATTTCAATAGTTTATCTTCTTCCTCTGGTTTTATTGGTTTTTTATGCACTGCATACATGCAACTAAGTAAACCAGCTAGGACCAGGCCTTCCCTCAATCTTAGTACTCATCAATGAGTTGGAAGGGGACAGACTTTAATTTATAAATTGGTAAGATTTTGTCAAACTATGATGCACCCAAACTCATTTGTTTTTCAAAAATGGAAGACCTCTTTCTAATGAATCAATTGACCAGAACATTCACTACATTTTGTCTCCTATTTCTGGTTCTAGAAGGCCTGAAGACAGAATGCCTGGACTCCAGCACAGTTGATGGCCTACACAAGTACAAAATGGCATGTCTAAAATTCAGGTTGTGATCAGGAATCTGGATAGTATGGCAACTTGGCAGAGAGGAAATTCAATGGGGGGGGGGGACTGCTTCAGAAATTTACTGGATCCAATTTATTAATCACTGTTTTTAAAAACCATTATTTTTATGCTTTTGAAACACTGGATCCAGAGAAAATCTGTAAAAATCAATCTGTCTGATTTACATGGCGGCAGTGGCTGCAACTCCTATCCAAGAATGATTTTTTTTTTCTTGAAGCAGGAAAAATGCCATTGGTGTGAATTTGTTTAAGGTGGGTCCCAGCTTGCCATGAAGTGACCCACACGCTATGATCACAGAGCCATTTTCTGCAGCATGTAAGAAAAGAGACATGCAGGATTTAACACCGGGACTGCAATGGACTGCCGCAGCCTTGAGGATATTATCAAGGTGTGTCTTCACAGCCAGTCCATCTGGCATGGCCTCTTCCATCTCCATGACCGTTGGGAATCAGGTTCCTCCTCCGCTCATTTTGCCGTTGGGCACAATAAAATGGTTTCCAGTGGCATTTCCTCCACTGACGGGACCATCACCCAACCTAAAGGGGCTCATCCGCCCATAGCCATTGGCCCCATTAGGGAGTCAGGCTATTTACCACCGCCCAACACTCGGCACACATGAAACTTGCATGCATTTGACATTTTGTTTCAGTACAAAAGCAGTATTTTGAATACAAGATCTCTAAATCCAACAGTCAATCCAATTCATTAGCCCTATCAAACTTTATTGAAATGTGAAGGCAACACTGATATACATCAGTGAATCAGTGTCCTTCCTGATAGCTAGGATTAACTAGTCATAAAATTCAGCTACAGAGGGATTTTTCTATATAGATAAAAAAAGGATATTGTGTTCTTTTTTTCTTTCTATTAAAAGAATCTTACCAAACATTTCCACTAAAAGTTCTACTGAACAGCTGTATGTCTTTTCCTCAAACAAAATGAAATACTGTACTGCACATTTGTAGAGGAATGTGTTGTCAATACGAGGAACAGTAAGCCTAAATAAAGTTTGTCAGAACTAATCAAGATGCCTAGGAATACTATTGAAACCAAAATAAACAGAACTGTTAATGACTACTTAAATATGATCAGTTGGACCTTAGCTACCACTTTCCTCTTCTAAGCTTTTTGCATTTTTGAACCCTCAGTTTCATTAGAGTTTTTATTTCAATACCTGTGATGACATAAGAGTAAAAGCTTTAAAAACCTAGTTTGCATAATCTCTTCATGGTGTCTCTGTGGACTAAACAGTGTCACAATTTGGGATGTGTCAACATTACCAATTTATACAGTTATAGTCTTTACCCGCATATACGGGGAATCAGAGTCCTCCAAATAACACTACATGGCTCATCCCAGAAGTCTTTTGAGGATATCAACTAAATTGGCTTAGAAATTTCATTCTTTGAATGCAGTTCAACTGTTATATTCAGTCATGACAGAGGAAGTGTAACTATGCTTAACACACACACACACACACACACACACACACACACACACACACACACACACACACACACACACACACACACATTTCTAAGAAGAGCGCCTTGGCAGAACCATCGTGCCATGAACTTTCATTGATAATTTTCTTGATGCATGCCTGGCTGATGAAATGATCTTGAATCACGAATGCTCGCACAATTGATTTTTTGAGTGATCCAATAAAAGTACCATCTTCTGCCTGCATTTGTTTTGTGTATGGATCACACAGCTGTCTTTGTTTGTCTTTTTACCCTGTTGGTAGTGAGTGAAATGATGGAATAGGACTCAGGAGACCTTAGTTCAAATCCTCACTTGGCCATGACCTCATGGGCCAAGTGTCACTGGTAAAATCACTCAACATAATTTGAAATCCTAGTACATTCCTAGTAGGATAGCTTATGAGTTAGGTATCTGGTTGTGGGACCAGACATTGGAAGTTCAATTCCCTATCATGCAACCCGGAAAAACTACACAGCTAACAGCAGCTAAACAGCACACATTGGCCACAGAAGGTGAGGGACAGGTATTTCTCTCAGGCATACCTAATTTCCTCACACTGGTACGTATAATACATATATAGAGAAATTATATATATATATATATATATATATATATATATATATATATATATATATATATATATATATATATATATATATATATATATATATATATATATATATATGTGTGTGTGTGTGTGTGTGTGTGTGTGTGTGTGTGTGTGTGTGTGTGTGTGTGTGTGTGTGTGTGTGTGTGTGTGTGTGTGTGTGTGTGCATACATAGAGAAATTATAGACAAACTAGTTATAGAATCAAATCCTCCTTTCTGTGGGTTCATTTGAGTAGACTTTAATAAAGCTTGTTTGGAGAAAGAGAAATATCACCAATTCCATACTTCTCCAGAAAGACACAACATTAAATGCATTGCAAACTTTCAGAGTAGCATAAGCCTTTTAAATTAATCATTTTATTTGCAGTTAACAGTTCGGAATGGTAGGGAACTGTTGTGTTCTAAGGGTTTTACCTTCCACATGGTTCACAATGTATCTGAACCAATGTAACCTTGCCTATAGCAACAATGTAACCTTCAGCTGTATCATATGAACCCTGCATTAGGACGCGAGCTAATGACCACCAGCTGGCAGCAGCGAGCGTCCAAGCTCTCTTGGTCCGAACTCATCAAAGGCAACAGCGCGGGAAGCTTTCCCGCCACTACCTACACCTGGACAAGAAGGGCGTGACCAGAAATGATGTCACGCAGACAGTAGCCAATGGGCTACCATGGCACCACGTTCAAATGTATTACCACCGTATATAAAGAGCTATCGATCCGCCATTACCTCATGTTCCCTCTGTCCACGATGCAATAAACCTGAGTTAACCCAGCCTGAGGCTGTGTCCTGTGTCTTGGTTTTCATACACCAAATTGGCGACGAAGGTGGGATCATGGATTCCCAAGGGGCCAGGACACAGAGCGGGTTCAATATTACCAAGCCGCAAGACTGGACCATCTTTAACATGGATTTCAAGGCGGCATTGGTGGAACTCAAAGTCAAAGACGACGAGGAAAGGAAGAGGGCCATCCTCACCCGAATGCTGGGAGTAGAGACCAAGCGGACGCTGGTGGGCATGATCGAACCGAAGACGTTGGATGACTTCAAAACCGACGACATACTGAAGTTGCTGCGTGAGCGGTTCCAACCCTCGAAGGCAATGTTTCCCGCCAGGAGTGCGTTTTGGAGGCGAGTCCAAGCGCCGGATGAGTCGGTAGAGGCTTTCGTAGAGGCCCTGAGGGTAGCCGCCGTCCCCTGCAAGTGGGACAACCTGGAGATGATCATGAGGGACGTCGTGCTGTGTGGCCTAAAGGACAAGGAAGTGCAGCGCAGCCTGATGAACAGGGAGCCGCCACCCACGCTGGCCGAGGTCGTAGAGACCGCGGAATCCGCGGAGTCCACGAATGCGGGAGTGGACGAAATACACGAGTGGCGTGAGTGGCGTCCTAGGGCCAGCAAAGCGGAAAGCTCGGTGCGCGGCAAGTCAGGACAGCCGGTGCACGCGACCCGACGAACCTCGAGATCCTCTACGGATGGCAGCGACGGCGAAGAGGTACAGAAGGTCCGGAAAGGGGGGCGCCGCTGCGATGGGTGTGGGGCGGCCCACGAGCGTGCGAAGTGCCCTTTCAGGAAAGCCGAATGTTACAGCTGTGGCCGGCGCGGGCACATCGCCAGGGCATGCAGAAATCGGAAAGAGGGCCGGAGGCAGTCGAAAGACCGTTCGGCCAGACCGGACCGTCCAGCGAGACCCCAAGATGGCGCCCGAACCACGAGGAAGCAGGACGGCGTGGGTCGCGTCTCGGACGGCAGTGAGGACGACGCCCCCGTGTTCAGCGTGTCCGCGGGACAAAACCATTACTTCGTTGAGGTAATAGTACAAGGGGCCCCTGTTAGGATGGAGATTGACTCGGGGTCCTATTATTCCATAATTCCCCAGAAAGAGTTCTTGAAGATCGATCCCCAAGCGCGGCCCAAACTTAAGACTCTGAGGTCCACGCTACGAGACGTACAAGGGAGCAGCATTCCAGTGCTGGGGGTCGGGAAATTTCGGGTTCGTTATAAGAGACATTCTGCAGAACTCCCCTTGGTCGTTCTCAAAGGGGGGAATTGTAGCCTCCTAGGGACGCAGTGGTTTCAGCCCTTGGGTTTGTTCATAGGGGGGGTGCATACCGTGGGCGCGGATCCGATACAAGCGGTGTGTGACGCGCACCCCGCCGTTTTTGAAAAAGGACTGGGAAAATTCAAGGGACCCCCCGTAGCCTTCGACCTAGACCCGGAGGTCCGCCCGATAAGACTCAAACCGCGCAGGGTGCCTTTCGCACTAAAGGACAAAATAGAGGCGGAACTGGACAAATTGGTGGGCCAGGGGATTCTTATTCCTGTTGATTCCGCGGAGTGGGAAACTCCAATCGTTACAGCTCTGAAGGCTAACGGGGAGGTGCGCATTTGCGCTGATTATAAGTGTACAATTAACAAGGCGATTCGCCCTAATGCATATCCGGTGCCAGTGGTCAGCCACCTTTTGGCCAGGCTAAATGGGGGAAAGTGTTTCGCTAAGCTCGACCTGGCACAAGCCTATCAACAACTCCCCGTAACTCCCGCCACGGCCGCGGCACAAACGATAGTCACACATAAAGGAGCGTTCCAGGTGTCGCGTTTACAGTTCGGCGTGAACTCGGCACCCGGCCTTTTTCAGTCGCTTGTGGAACGCCTCCTGAAGGGGCTGGAGGGGGTGTTACCTTATTTTGATGACGTATTGATAACAGGGGGGAGTGAGGCCGAACTGGCAAAGAGATTGGATAAAGTGCTAACTGTGTTCGAGAAAGCGGGGCTGAGACTGAGGAAGGACAAATGTGTTTTTTTCGAAACCGAGGTCGAGTTTTTAGGGTTTCGGATCACACCCGAGGGTATTAAGCCGTCCAAATCCAAGGTAACAGCCATTAAGAAGGCCCCTCGCCCCACATCCAAAACCGAACTTCAGTCATTCCTGGGGCTCCTCAATTTTTACCATACATTCCTTCCGCGGAAAGCCTCCGTGGCCGAACCGCTTCATCGGTTACTTAAAAAGGAGGAGACATGGATGTGGGGTGACGAGCACGAGAAGGCGTTCAACGAACTAAAGCAACTTTTAACATCGGACGCAATCCTTACGCACTTCGACCCCAAACGGCCGGTGGTCTTAGTCTGTGATGCATCACCGGTGGGGGTGGGGGCGGTGCTGTGCCACGTGTTGGATGACGGTCGGGAGGCCCCAGTTGCGTTTTATTCAAGGTCCCTGTCCCAAGCAGAGCGAAATTACGCACAAACCGACAGGGAGGCATTAGCAATAGTAGCGGGGACCAAAAAGTTTCACGATTTTCTGTATGGCCGCCCGTTCAAAATCGTGACGGATCACAAGCCCCTGTTAGGGATTTTCACAGCAGGCAAGCCCACGCCGCAGATACTATCCCCGAGAATGTTGCGATGGGCCATTTTTCTTAACGCATACCAACACGAGTTGGAGTACCGGCCCGGAAAGGAGATCAGCCATGCTGATGCGCTTTCGAGATCCCCTTTGCCCTTGTCGGACGACCAAAAAACCAGAATAGGAAGAGACCGCCAGGTGTTGCTAATCGAGGTTTTAGACGAACCCCCAATAGTACCAGCCGATATAGCCAGGGCGACAGGCAAGGACAGAACGCTGGAGAAAGTCAGCTCATGGGTGCAGAAGGGGTGGCCAGCATCGTCCCCGAGCAAGGAGTTCGACCCATTCTTTCGGAAGAAGCTAGAGCTGTCCATAGAAAGGGGGTGCCTATTGTGGGGCCAACGGGTGGTGGTCCCAACACCCATGCGGCCGAGGGTACTCAAACTGCTGCACGTCAGTCACCCGGGCATCGTTCGCTCCAAAGCGCTGGCCCGCAGCTACTTTTGGTGGCCACAGCTGGACGAGGACATTGAGCACATGGTCGGAACTTGTGGGGCTTGCCAGGGGTCCCGACCAGAGGCGGCCCGCCTCCCGCATAGGGAATGGGACACAGCGAGGGGGCCATGGTCCAGAGTGCACGTAGATTTCGCTGGCCCTTTCCGAGGAACCATGTTTCTCCTGGTGGTGGATGCATTCTCAAAGTGGCTGGAGGTCATTCCGGTAAAGAGCACGTCCTCCGCCACTACCATTAACCAACTACGGAGAGTCTTTTCAACGTTCGGCTTACCCGACACTTTAGTCAGCGATAACGCGAGTTGTTTCACCTCCTCAGAGTTCGGGGCATTCATGGAGGCAAATGCCATTCGGCATGTCACGTCCGCGCCATTTCACCCGGCCACGAATGGCCAAGTGGAACGGTTGGTGCGTACAACAAAGGAGGCGCTTCGGCGCATGGGCCCCGGGGACCTAAATCACCAAGTATGTCAGTTCTTATTAGCGTATAGGGTGACCCCCTTAGCGTCAGGTTACTCGCCGGCGGAGCTATTGATGCGGCGAAAACTGACTACGCTCCTGTCCAGGCTGGACCCCACAAGAATTGAGGATAAAGGGAAAAACGTGGGGCTGGCAGTCTCGAAAGGTTTCGCCGCCGGCGACCCTGTTCATTGCAGGAACTATGCCAGCGCGGGGCCAGCCTGGGTGCCGGGGACGGTTGTAGAACAGACGGGGCCAGTGTCATACCGGGTCGAAACCCACACCGGTCTCCTCTGGAGGAGGCACGCAGACCAACTGAGGCACCGAGTAAGTGGGCCAGTCAGTGAGGATCACCAACAAGATTCAGCGTTAGGGTTCTCCCCCACCCGTTTAACCCAAGGGGGAGACAGCAGCGGACAACAGTCCCAAGCAAGGGGGGAAGGAAGAAGCAGCGGCCCCGAATCATATCCTTTTGATAAACCAGTTCCTTCAGAGGCCGGGGAAGGGGGAGAGGAGTTCGCGACCGCTGCCCCCGAATGGAATTTTGGTTTTGATTTAGCAAACCGGGGGGGTTTTCAGGAGTGTTCCCCCACCCATCCAAGCGAGAAGAGGGGTTTTTCGTTAGTCCCCAGTGCCCCCGGTTCCTCCCTAAGCAAGAGCACACCTCCCAACAACGCCGCGGAGCCGCGGCAAGTCACTAACGAGTCTCCCTCTCGAATTACAGGACAGGAAACCAGGGGACAAAGAGAAGGTAGCAAACCCGGGGAGAGGCAGCCCGCGTCGAGACCCCAGCGTGTTCGAAACAAGCCATCTTGGCTGAAAGATTTTGTCTCCTAGGGGGGGGAGTGTCGAGAAGCATGGGCTCGAGACGTTGTCTCGTCCTAGGGGGGAGGGATGTTGTGTTCTAAGGGTTTTACCTTCCACATGGTTCACAATGTATCTGAACCAATGTAACCTTGCCTATAGCAACAATGTAACCTTCAGCTGTATCATATGAACCCTGCATTAGGACGCGAGCTAATGACCACCAGCTGGCAGCAGCGAGCGTCCAAGCTCTCTTGGTCCGAACTCATCAAAGGCAACAGCGCGGGAAGCTTTCCCGCCACTACCTACACCTGGACAAGAAGGGCGTGACCAGAAATGATGTCACGCAGACAGTAGCCAATGGGCTACCATGGCACCACGTTCAAATGTATTACCACCGTATATAAAGAGCTATCGATCCGCCATTACCTCATGTTCCCTCTGTCCACGATGCAATAAACCTGAGTTAACCCAGCCTGAGGCTGTGTCCTGTGTCTTGGTTTTCATACACCAAAGGAACCTTAGTGAAAAAAGGTTTCTTGCAATGATTCTGAACAGGGCAGCCAAGCACAGGATGGGTGAGAATAGATACTTTCCTATTATTTTCCAATGGCAGTAAGAGGTAGGGGTGAAAGTTACACAAAAGCAACACATGGATGAATTTGAACTCTAGTCTTGAGCTTGATTAATGTATCACTAATAGTTTTACATTCCAATCAATTCAGCACAGCCACAGTGTGCTTCTATTTATAAAACAAAATGATACAGTCCAAGAAAGTTCCATGAGTATAGACAAAAGCAGCTACAATACACCAACAGCTCTATGTATCTTTGATTTTTTAGCTAGAGCTGCCTACACTGTGAAACAGCCAAACTGCAGTGTAAAGTGAAGAGTTGCTTGTCTTTTTAACAGCAGGATCAGTGTTCATGACAAAGTTTAAAAAAAACCTCCAAAACCACACTTAACTACCTACTATAATGTTGGATCATGTCCATAAAGCTTATACATTGCTTTCTAGCTGGAAGAGATTTAAATGTGGAGTTTAAAAAACAAATAAACACACAATTCATTTAAATCTTGTTAAAATGTTTTTTCAGTGATTATATTATGTTGTTGTTGTTGTTCAGTCGCACAGTCGATTCCGACCCTTTGCGACCCTATGGACCATCGCTCTCCAGGCACCTCTGTCCTCCACCATCCTCCTTAGTCCACACAGCCCCGTGCCCATTGTGTCTACAATACCATCTAGCCATCTCATCTTTGGCCGTCCCCTTCTTCTTCTGCCCTCCACCTTCCCCAGCATCAAGGCCTTCTCAAGTGAATCCTCTCTTCTCATTTGATGTCCAAAATACTTCAACTTCATCTTTGTTATTTGTCCTTCTAAGGAGCACTCAGGGCTAATCTCTTCTAATATTGACCTATTTGTTCTCCTCGCTGTCCAGGGGACTCTCAAAACTCTCCTCCAGCACCACATCTCAAAGGCATCTATTTTTCTTCGCTCAGCCTTTCTAATGGTCCAGCTCTCACAGCCATACATTACCACCGGGAATACCATTGCTTTGACTATGCGGACCTTTGTTTGCAGTGAGATATCTCTGCTTTTCACTATGTTCCCCAGGTTTTTCATAGCTTGTCTCCCAAGAATCAGTCGCCTTTTTATTTCATGGCTGCAATCCCCATCTGCAGAGATCTTGGATCCTAAGAAAGTAAAATCTGTTACTGCTTCTACTTCTTCCCCATCTATTTTCCAGGGACTTATAGCGCCTGTTGCCATTATCTTGGTTTTCTTGATATTGAGTCTCAGGCCAGCTTTTGCACTCTCTTCTTTCAACCTAATCAGGAGCTTCTTTAGGTCTTCTTCACTTTCTGCCATTAGGGTGGTATCATCTGCATATCTCAAATTGTTGATGTTTCTCCCAGCAATTTTGATCCCATATGGTGATTCCTCCATCCCTGCATTGCGCATTATGTGCTCTGTGTATAAGTTGAATAAGCAGGGTGACAGAATGCAGCCTTGTCTTACTCCTTTTCCTATTCCAAACCACTCCGTCATTCCATACTCTGTCCTAACTGTTGCTTCTTGACTCATGTACAGATTTCTCATGAGACATATGAGGTGTTCTGGTATTCCCATCTCTTTAATTACTTGCCACATTTTGTTGTGGTCCACACAATCAAAGGCCTTGGTGTAGTCAATGAAGCAGAAGTAAGCTTGTTTCTGGTATTCCTTTGTTTTCTCCATGATCCAACGTATGTTGGCAATGTGATCTCTGGTCCCCCTGCCTCTTCTGAACCCAGCCTGCACCTCTGGTAGTTCTCTTTCTACATGCTGCTGTAGTCTATCCTGCATTATCTTGAGCATCACTTTGCTGGCTTGTGGGATGAGCGCAATTGTTCGATAATTTGAACATTCTTTGGCATTGCCCTTTTTTGGGATTGGGACATATACTGATCTTTTCCAATCCTGTGGCCACTGTTTCGTTTTCCAAATCTGCTGGCATAAAGCATGTAGTAGCTTGATTCCATCATCTTTTAGGGCTTTGAAGAATTCAACTGGGATACCATCATATCCACTGGCTTTGTTATTTGCCGTGCTTTTTAGGGCCTTTCTGACTTCACTCTCTAGGATGTCTGGTTCAAGTTCAATTTCCCCCTCATTGTTATTATCCGCGGTGTTTAGGTCTTTTTTGTAAAGTTCCTCTGTGTACTCTTTCCATCTTTTCTTTATCTCTTCTGCATCCGCTAACTCTTTGCCATCTTTGTCTTTTATCGTGATCATTTTTGCTTTGAACGTTCCCTTGACTTCCCCAATTTTTTTAAAGAGATCTCTAGGTATGCATAGGTAGAAATAGAATAATTTCATTTCTTTTCGGGAGGCACATGATAAACTAATTGTAACAATAAATGCAATGTTAATTAACACTTCACATGATTATATAACTGAAAACAGATCTACATGATATCATTCTAAAGCGCAGAGCAGGCTTCTAGAGAGGTCAGATGGTTATTGAGGATCGGCTGTATTGCCAGCTAATCTTTCTCTCACTGGGTCAGGCGAAAGGAACTACAGAATGAACTCACCAGAAGGTAGCTTCATTTTGGTAGTTTTACATCTGGCCTAAATATTGAAGAAGCAGCAGCTCATGCATGTAATTGTTGGGAATGGACAAAATCAAGCCTTGGAGCTGTCAAAAACTCCTTCCATTGTCAATTTCTGGTATCATGAAGTAGCTTAATAAGTGAGTCTAAGATATCAGTAAATTGAACACTTTCCCAGTTCAACTGTAGAGGAATAGGGGAAATATTTTTTTTAGTCTGATAGACAATCTCTGATGCACTGAATCACTTAAAATTAAATTTAGTATGTTTCTTTGCCATTGTTTAAAGCAGGGGTTCTCAACCTGTGGCCTGTTGGCCAGATGCGGCCTATGGCACCATTTCATGTGGTCCACCATCACACCAGGAAGTGGAATGGAAGGACAAAATGGCCATCCAGCCCCCAAAGCTGTGACCCGGCCTCCATCTTTAAAAGGTTGAGAACTCTTGGTTTAAAGTGTCAATTGAATCCATGGCTGTGGGCAGATTCTTAAACAGCACTGCAAACAAGTAAAATAATGTTTTAAACTTTGATCGAAGTGATTTAACACATTATCAAAGGTCTAGCAGGCTCAACAGAATTAGTTTCACTTCCCCTGCCCCTCTGCAAATGAGCCTCACAATACTGGAAGTACATTCAAGTTGATATGTTATTTTGATCTGATGATCACACGAAGAGGCATTTCACTCCTACTCCTAATCTCAAGCAACCATATTTAGACCACACCAGCTAGCGCCAAATGGGCCAGGGCTGTCACTCCCACATTTAAAACATTACATATGAACATTCTGTTTATCTTTTATTTCAAGCAAATAATTTTCAGTATTTAACTAGTAGTCCCGTGGACTAAGATTTTTGAGGAGGTCCACCCCCAGTGGTGGGATTGAAACATTTTTATTACCTACTCTGTGGGTGTGGTATGGTGGGCATGGCCAGGGGGAAAGCCCTGAGTTGCACCTGAATTAGGACTACTTTATTTTAAAACTTGGAGGGGTGGGGCCAGTCTGAATTTCTGCAACCAGTTCTGGCAAACTGGAGCAAACCTGCTGAATCCCACCACTGTCCACACCCGTAACTCAGGTTGCAGATTGTCATTGTATTTAATACTTTCATTTTTTTCCTATGTTTATCTGCATTATCTAAGCATCCTCTTGATATCATTTGTAAAATAGCATGATGTACCAGAAAAGAAGGGGGTAGTGGAATCTTCTAAAACAGTTAATGCCATGATATTCCTAGAAAAACTAACCACAAAGAAAAATGATGGAGGGGCGGTGGGGGAATCAACTAATTCTAAATGTGGCGTTAGGGGAAAGCTTTTACAGATATTATGAAATATAAGAAAGAAAGAAAACATGTGTTCTTAATCAAAGTAAGTCTGAACTCTCACTAGAAGCTAAAATGATTTGACTGGGCTTACTACCTACTTTGGTTGGACAGTCTTCACTTGGAAAGACAATTCTAGCAAAAGCTGGAGAAAGTAGGAGAAAGGAAAACCCAAACATGAGAAGGATTGATCCAATAAAGCAAGCGAAGGAAAATTATTAATTACCTCTAAATAAATAGTCCTGTTAATGATAGGATCTTTTGGAAGTACTGTAGTTAAATCATAGGGTCTCCATAAACTCATAGCATGTAGCAAGATAAATAATTGCACATTTTTTCAGCTCTTAAGCCATTGCATGCCCAACAGAAACATAACTGTTAAATAAGAAAGTTTAAATTATCTATGTTACTGAAATTCAGAAACAGAAAATAGGAGAAAATAGTGAAGTCACTATCATGAGCAACTAAACTGTTGTTTAAGGCTGAACACTAGAGAATGATAGAAAAGAAGAATGACCTTTATTGCAAACCCATCTGCACAAGCCTCAGAAAGCGTATGTTGGAGCTATTTCTAAAGTCTAAACAAAGATCTTGTCTCATTCAATTTGCTCATAAACACTTGTTAAACTCTGCTTATGAATCGATAATTAACCATATGTTAAGTTTAAGGCCAAACTATACAATCATGTAAGCCACCTTGAATCCTCTTGAAGAGGAAAGCAGGTATAAATATTTTATGAATAAATATAACAAAATATGGTTGAAGGGTGTAGTACCAAGTGTGGTACAGTGGACAGAGTAAATGGACTAGGTCTCAGAAGATCAGGAGTTTATTCCCTGGCTCTGTCTTGCTTGGGGTTGAGGTGGGGTGGTGGAACTAGTAAAACCAATCTTTAAATACTTCAACTTACCTTGTAAACTATTTTAGGGTTGCTAAAAGTCAGTTGTGATTTGACAGAATATAACAATACAGTACAGTATTTCAATTAAGAGAAAAGATATAGGAAAATATAACACCATCAACCTTGTAAGAAAATATTAGCCCTTAAGCAACTAGGTTATCTGAAGAAAGATTTACAAATAAATATCTACAAATATACTATTGACTGGCATGCAGTGAATCAATAAACTCTTCCCTATCATTGACAGCCCTGGAGGCTATTAGCTTGATGAAAATGTGAGCTTACTGTAAGAAGGCACAAGCAAGCCAAAGTTAAGTCCTTCAAGTTGGAATGATTTCAGTGGAAACATTAAGTGTATGCTGCATTAACTATGCCTAGGTTCCAACCCTGACTCAAAGTGCTGTTCAGAGTGATTCCACCTTGATATACCTCTAGGTCAACTACTCCAACTGATATATCCCATCCTTAGGTCTAGCCAGCCTCTTGGCAAAGTTCTCTGGTCATCAAATACAGACAAAGAGTGCACACAAAAGCAGTGGCTTCCCAGACAGAAAAAAATCTGTTCCTAAAGTCTTCCAAAAACTGATGCTTTGTAATAATATGGCATACAATTTTCTTATATAGTCAAAGAACAGCTTTGTTCCCAGAAGAAACACATAGGAGCTTTTAAAGTCATATATCCCTTATTGCAAATGCATTTCAGATGTTTTTTAATACAGTTCAGATATCTGGATCTATTTTGTGCTATTAGAAATGGTCCCAATTACTAGAAATATATTAAAAGCATCTGTTGAATCATAGAGAATAAGGATGATTCCACTCTGATAAAATTTGATGGCACCAAACAGGAAGTATGAGAGGAGGTACATCACAAAAGTGACCATCTTCCATTGCTGTTTTCATGTAATGGTTGTCCTGTTTCCCAGATAAAGCTAGTCTATCTCACAAAGAAACAATACTCTCTCGAAGAAACAATACTCTGGATGCAGATGAAGTTTAAATTCCTCCCTTGCATATTGTCATCAGTCAGCTCCTTAAATAGGTGCATATTCATTTAGATCAGTGATGGCAAACCTTTTAGAGACCGAGTGTCCAAACTGCAACCCCATACCCACTTATTTATCACAAAGTGTCAACACAGTGACAGGGAGAGAAGAAATGCTCCCATTGGACTGCTGGGCAGAAGGGCAGGACAAACTCTGTGCTATGCTCTGAGTGCCACCGCTGGCACACGTGCCATAGGTTCACCACCACTGGTTTAGATCTTCCTCGCTCCCCCAATTGTTGAACTTGAGTATCATTAGAAACAAGCCACTATTTTTATGTGTCATTGTTTCCTTCACTATTGAACATAATCCTCACCCAGTTTTAATTCATTTATCTTTGCAGTGATGACTTCACTTTTAACACCAAAGACTTCAGCCTATCACTTTAAAAATGTTGCCATAAATAGCCCTGCTGGTGTTTATTTTGGGTCTGCTGTAATGAGACAAAATGATAATTTTTTTATTAAAAGCCAGCTGTTTCATTCTTGACACTGACTTTCCACACTTCCTTTTCACATTGAAGCTAGAGTACAGCTGCAATACATGTGGCTCTCTGCAAGATGTGCAGATGTTAACAGTACTGTAGGACATCAAGAAACATTTGAAGACACTTGTAATCACTGACTAAAGTTGCGCTGTCATTCATGCTATCTCCTCCACTATCCTATTCAGCAACATCAGGGCCTTCATAAACATTTCAAAGAGACAAAAAATGCTCAACACATCCGGCAGTCTTAATGACTAGGTCAACATGTGTTTCTAATAAATACACATTTTATTCAAGACAACAAAGAGTTTGAGTTCTGAACAAGAGTAAAGTTTACCTTTTGCCAATAGGTTTATTGCAATTACTACTTTTTTGAGAATTAGAATTATCTATTAATTTATGATAGGTGGTTTTCTGTAACAGCATATGCTGATGTTCTAAGAATGTTTTAATACATCAAACACAAAAGCTTTACACAGGAATAAAAACGGTATAATTAAATAGTAATTGTAAGTTTGGCCGAAAGCTCAAAATGATTTGGATATGGTGTAGCTCATTGCAGTTTGAGATAAGACAAAAAAAAAGGACTGCTTCTGCATGCAATTGAAAGCAGTCCCACTAATTTTAGCAGTAACTAGCTGAGGGCCCGGCCCTGGCCGGGTGGACTTAACTCTGTCTGAGGGGACGGCCAGGCCCTTTGCCGCTATCTCGGTTCCCAGCCTTTGGTGCCCGTACCGAGTGGTGGACTGGCATTCTCCTTTGTCGCTTCTGGCAGCTGTGCTCCCACTGAGGCCTCCAGGCTGTGGGCTGGGCCGTGGTCAGTTGGTTGCTCCAGCCAGGGGCTGGGAGGGGATGATGTGGTGGTGGCGGTTCATCAGCTATTGGCAGTGTGCTGGGGCAGGACTCACTGGCTGGGTGCCCTGTCTCCAGCCTGGGCTGGAGGTCTGCCAGGTTTCTGCAGCGCGTTCGGTCTGGAGTGCGTCCCAGCAGCAGGGCCACCATTGGTGCCACAGCTTGCTGTTAGCAGGGATGTCAGGGCCTTTCCCCAGCCTCAGGCAGAGGATTGCCAGGTACCTCCAGTGCAGCGGGGGCTGGATGGTGGTCCGGCGGTGGCGGCGGACCTACTAACCGGATGTGTTCAGGTTGGGACCAGGCATAATGGAGGAGGCTGGCAGGCCTCCATCCAAGTCTGGAGCGGTGGGGGAGCATCTGGATAGTCCTGGCCATGTGCTCTACCGGTGGGTTCCCGGAGATGGACAGAGAAGAAGGGGATGCTCAGGTCAGAAGGTCTAGGTGCGGCAGCCTGCCAGCAGGCCTCTGGAGATGGCTGATGTGATGGGCAAATTAAAAAGGAAGACATTTATTCTCATTAATTTTAATTGTGTAAAGTAGAAATGTCCAGTTAGATTTTTATTCTATGATGTAATGCTAATTAGCAGGTGTTAGCCAGACTACAAGAAGTAGGCATTCTTTCACACACCCACATATTGACGCCAAGATTTGAAGACCCTATGTCTGAGAATCTGACAGGTACATTTATCTCACTAGATAAGAGATGGGGACATGAGATAACAGTCTCACATCACACTTGCAGGTGCAAAAATACAGCTGGCAGAGTCCAGGTGTCCAGTCTTAATGTCACCAAAATGACATAACTGGAAAAAATGTATAAATACTGATACCTTTTAGTGTTCAAAAGGAGGTCGGCTTTTCTCTTGCCTAAGAGAAACGCTGCTTGTCTTTTCTTTTCCTTAGAAATCGGACAATGCCGGTCTGATCTCTATGGAGGGGCCTCTGGTCCCAAAGATAAGTTTTATTTAGTCAGCTTAGTTATTCATGTTTGTTTTATGATTTCTGTTTTGTATTTTTAAATGCCTATTTTAACCACATAATAATCTACCTCATTTTTGTAAACCAATAAAGGCTGCAAATTTGATTATTTTAGTAGTCCTTGGTTTGTTCTCTTCTAAGTGAGATAGGGGAGATTTTTAGAAGTCCAGCATAAGCCATAAATTTAAGGTTTTGTCAGGAAGGCTAGATTCCAGCAGCGGAGGAGAGAGACAAGATGACTGGGCCTCTCCGAAGATTGTTTTGAGAACAACGTTATCTTGCTGGTACCTTCCTGCACCGAAGCAATCGTTTTATCTCAAGGTAAAGCTGGACTCTCAGAGTGCCTTTAGCGGGAGAGGGAGCGTAAGAAGGCGGTGGTATTCCACCCCACCCAACAGACACAGGCCCAATGCTCTGTCAGGGGATAATCCCCCAGCCATTGCGACACCGTCACAGCACTGTCTTTGAGCAGGGGGTGCAACTGGCAATGGCCCGGCCTGGAGCCTGGAAGCCTCAGAGGGAGTTGGGCTGGTGGAGGCGATGGAGGAGGACAGCCGTCCTTGACCAGGTAGGGTGGCTGAAGGCTGGGATTTGAGGAGGGGGAAAGGGGGCAGACCGTCCTCTTAGTTCAGGTTTGGTCCACCTTGGTAAGGCAGGGCCCTCAGCTGTAGTGTGCGCGCGCGCATTGGCCATTACTTTGTACATTTGTGTGCTGGCCATCCTGCCTCCTCCGTGTTCATGTCCTCCTGCCAGATTGGCTGTGGCATGGCACGGAGGATGCTGGGATTTGTAGTCTTTGTATGTTTTCTCTTGTGTGGGGCGCAGGCCTCACTCTCGGCCTCTGGACCCTCGCGGGGCTGATATCAGTTATGATAGGTAGGTGTGTACGGAGCATTACTGGATCGGCTCCACGGGTGTGGAAATGCATTCCGCACACGTATGGTCACAGCCCTTCCTTATAGATAGATTATACTAAGTTTATGTTAGTAGTTCCCAAATGTGAGGACTCAGATTTTTAGACTACAACTTCCAGGATTTTGTAATGACTATTTTGTTTTTTATAAAGTACATTTAGTTACAATTTCCTACAATTTCCCTATGTGTGGTGGCTTATGGGACACCCTCTAGTGTTGTAGATATGGAGATATCCAGATTGAAATCCCCACTCAGCTATGAAATTTACGCATTATGTTTTAACCTTCCCTCCTCAACTCAATAATTGGGAGAATGAAGGGTGAGGAAAAAGAGATGAGAATTATGTATGTCAACTTTGTATGCTACCAAAGGAAAGACTGAGTGAAAATTTAATGAATAGTTAGTATTATAAATTCTACACCAGAATGCTTCTTTTTATATACTGTACCAGGAAACATCTCACACAAGTCATATCATTCCCTATGCTTTATAGAAGATGTGAGGACATACGCTCTTTCTCTCTCCAAAGAAAAGATCAAATTACAAATTAGAAGAAGACGAGGGGATTTTTTTTAAAAAAATGACATTAGCATCAGCAACAGAAATGCAGATATAACATTCAGAGAAAGTGCTTATTCATAGCTCAGTCATTTGCTTGACTATTCTCTGTGAGATACATTAGTTCTTTAAGACTTTGAGCCTAAACAGCACAGTTTGCCTTGGTTTTGGAGCAATTAAGAAGAAGAACCTAATCATATATGAAGAAATCTTTGTTGTCATTCTTTTACATTGGTGGAGGCAACTTGAGTAATAGGTTACCCATCCAGTTGGATAGGACTAAATTCTCTCCATACCTATCATCATTGTTTACATTGATTTGGTAATGCCTTGAAATTAAGACATTAATTTAATTTAATTTAATTTAATTTTGTTATATGATCATCTGTGAATTGTAACAACCAAAAAAGTATAATCAGCAGATGGCAAATCTACTTGAGGTTTTAATTTGAATTTTGGAGGAGCTACTTGAAGCCATAGTGGAGCCTATTTTGGAAATGGGTTCAGCAGCTTGGAATATTCTTATGAATTTGGACTGAGTAGTGCCACTGCCCAGCTGAAAATACAGTTATGGGATTTATGTAGCTAAATAAAGCTTGTAAATGCCTTTCAGAATGTGCCCATTCTTTAACAAAAATAGACAGAACTGGATAAAATGGATTATAATTCAACATATGCTAAAACACATTGATCTGTATACTTATCTGTTATGTTAATCTTTCTGTACCTCTGGACCCGATGTGTATAAATTGATGCAATAAAACATCACTCCTATGTCTGACAAAGGGTACATGATCCACAAAAGCTAACTTTTAAATACAGCAGATAGTTTTTAAAGTGTCACAATGTTTTTTGTTTTTGTTTTGTTTTTGTTTACTCTCTGAGATCCAAAGATGTTCTTCTATTTGTGCCATCTCTTACCTGAGAGGTGATTATTTTCACACCCTTTTATCAACCAATTGTGTATGTGCCTACAGCCATTGTTATTCACCATGAAGCATTCTCACTTCTAGGGTTCTTCTGCTGTAAAAAAATCTTTAATATACTGTGATACAGATACTTCATAACAGTTGGAACAAGAGGTCATGAAACAGTACTATTACATTGTATAGTGCTGCCCTCAAGCCTATGTTTCTAATGATCATAAAATTATGAGTCTTTTGAATGACTGTCTACACTTTAGATCAGGCATTCTCAACCTACGTCCTGCTGACCAAACCCAGCCCGATGTCAATTCATCCGGTCCTCGACGCCATTGCTGATCCTAGAAGCGAAATTAAAATGCATTCTGCACATGTGCAGAATATTCTGTGCACGTGCGGCATGCATTTTACTTCTGCTTCCGCGTGAGAGGAACCACATGACCAGCCCAATCAGCAGTCCAGGAGGCGTGGTCAGGCCCGTGACCCAAAAACCTTGAGAAAGCCTGCCTTAGATATTTGTATATGCTGGATACAAGTCAATGAAATTATCAGGAAAAGCAATGGGTAAATAAATTATGTTGTTCTGGATGTAGAATAAAGGGTACTATGTTGTTTAGCATGTCAATACAGCACTGAAGTTAGAGAACAGCCCTACAAGCTTCAATTCAAAGTTGTTAATCCTTAATTAACTGTTCTTGGTTACAAATGCAATAAATAAATAAATCCCAAAGAATTTTCACCACATCGTTTAATTCATCCGGTCTCTGTAATTAACCATGAATACAATACTCCAATTAGTATCAATGGTCCTCCCATCCAGAGAAATCATTGCAGAGCCAAATGTTTGCATTCCCCTCTCAAATCCTGATCTGATTACCAAATGCTATGTCTTCAATGTATGTAGAGAACTAAATCAGCCTGAACAGGATGCAAAAATACAGCATACAGAAGGGCCATTGGATGTTTAATTTCATATTTAGTTGGGCTTTAAACCACTTGAGATAACAATGTCGGGAACTCAGCATGAAAACAAGACAGTAGGATAATACGACAGAATAGCTTAAAATGACAATGAAAGTAGTCTAAACGTATCATGAATGAGACCATCTTTTTTAATCAAATGAATATTCATGATGAGTAATGATGCAAAAGGTGTTAGCAGTAATGAATAATTTTTTAAAAAAACATGCCTAAAGTCTAGGAAACATCTTGTCTGGTGTAATGGAAAGAGAGTCAGCAAGGATTTGGGAGAGCTGGGTTCAAATTCCTGCTCAACCATGGAAATTCACTATTGGGAAGGATGAGAATGGCACACCATTTCTTGAACAATACCTCATGTACCCTGAAAAACCCTATCAGTTACTTGGATGCAAATTGATGTCACATAACAAAAAGAAATTCTATGAAAGATATATCAATTGGATCAAAGATAGGCATACCAGCTTTTGGCAGTTCTACAAGACATTAGAACAGGGGTTCCCAACCTTTACAAGCCAGGGGATGGATCACGCTTTCTCAGTCAACTTTGATGGCCAGATGGTCATTTTGTCCCAATAGCTTTGTGGCCATTTTGTTTCTCAAATACCCTTGGAGAGGTGGGGGAAACATGAAATGGCACCATGGGCCAAATCCGGCTCACGGGTCTTAGGTTGGGAACCCCTGCTTTAGAATGTAAACATAAATGTAACAAAATAAACAATTTAAGCAATTCAGGGTGAGCTAAAAACTTATTTGAAAGTTATTTAAAGGTGTTTTTAAAAATAATTTTCAAATAACTAGCTGGATGGAGCTTCGGAAGATGCAGTATTTATTTTTCTTAACTGCCCCCATGAAGGGACATGTATATTGTATTTTGTATATCTTTTTGGGACTGCAGTAGCTCAAGTGGCTAAGACGCTGACTGGGAGGCGGAAGGTCAGCAGTTTGATTCCCAGTACTGCCGGACAGAATGAGCGCCCGTCTTTGTCCCAGCTCCTGCCAACCTAGCAGTTCAAAAGCAAGAAATTGCATGTAGATAAATAGGGACCACTTGGGTGGGAAGGAAACAGCATTCTGTGCACTCCGGTGTCTAGTTTCCTGCCACATGACCACGGAAACATCTGGAGAAGCAGACAACACTGGCTCTTTGGCTTTGAAACAGAGATGAGCACTGAACCCTAGAGTCAGATACGACTGGCTTTCGAGCAAAGGAAACTTTTACTTATATCTACCCTCTACTTTCCCATTCTTTTTTCTCTTTGTTTTGATTTGCAATAAATTATTTTTAAAGGGGAAAACCTGTCCCTTAGAAATATTTTGAAGGCGCCTGCACTGACTTGTGCGTGTAATGCAGATATATACATGACTCATTTATGGATTTGACATCAAGCTATATCTTCATTGCCTATTCAGAAATTGTAAAGTAAAAATCAGAACCAAGGATAAAAATAAAGAAAGGAGATCAAATACATTCTTCTGTTTCTTGACCACTGGCAATTTAATCCTTGTCTCAATATTCAAAAACTTCCTTCCAGGTGTTAGCTTGCACATAGCATGTCTGTAGGTTTGATGAAAAAAGGAAAAAAAAAAGAAAAAAACCTATTACAACTCCGTCTGTTCTTGACTTAGAGGGAATAAACATGATTGAAATGCAAAAGGCAGCTCCGAGTAAGAGGACGCTTCAATTAATATGCAAGTGATGCTTCCTTGCCTTGAATACATTATGAACTTACAGCATGCTAATACGCCATGCTATCATAAGCACCAGATGGAATGGTAGGCAGTAGATGTCTCATCAAACCTCCAGAAGATGTATTAATGCTACTACTCTCTCTTTCTCTCCCCCGCCCCAACGCTTCCTCTTTCCTCTGTTTTAATTTGTTTCCTTTCTACAAACTGGAACCTCTCAGCTTTGCCTGTATCTTTACACATTTCTTAGCATCTATCACCTGCTCCCAAAGCCCAGTTCTCCAGGGTTACTTCATCTTCACCAGGTGGTGTCAAAGCATCCTTTTCAATCTTTTTTATCTCATAAGGCAAAGGCCATGCAATGTGTCAGGCTGTGCTTACTGAAGAGTACCAAGTACGAAAGATAATAACAGAAGATAAATGATAGATTATGGGGGGTGGGTAGGAGGGAAGGGGGAATACATCTGGTTTTCCACTAGCACAAATTGTCTTAAATTATGCATAAGCAATGTGACAATTTTCTCCCTCCCACCCCTACAGACATTCCTATAAAAAAGAATGAATGATGATATTAGGAGAATGAATTATTTTAAATAATTCTTGCAGTTCTCCACAAAACCTTTTCAGAATAGATCAAACTTGAGCCCAACTGTTATATCCGGCCCTTATATGCACCAGTCCAGGACAACGATGAACAAACAGCAACAGGCTTTATTTAACAGTCAAATAGAGATGAGCTTACAAGGTGTTCCAGACCCTGAGATGGCTATACAATCCTAGCGGAGTCAGTCCCTCCTGACTCTTACCCGGCAATGGGCAATAAACTAGCTACCGTAGAAGCGTAGCATAATGGAGGGACTGACGCTTAGCGCTACCCGGCTACCTGTAGGGAGTAGGAAGTATAGATCCAATCCGGCCACACCCTTGTTTACCCATGGGATTTATATAGCGTCTCCCCGCAGTGGCTCCTGGATACAAGGTAGCGACCTGCCAGACAAACGTAACTAACCAATCATAACGAGGAATATATGTAGTTAAGCTCATTTCTGAGGGGCCGGACCCAGTCGGTATGGTTGGAGAGTGAGAGGTCGAGTCCTAGGCCCCTAAAATATGGGGAGCCTCAGGGCTCAGTACTCTCTCCTCTCCTATTTAACATCTACATGAAGCCGCTGGGTGAGATCATTCATTCCCACAGGGTGCGGTACCACCAGTACGCGGATGACACACAGTTGTACATCTCGGCCCATGGGGACCCCAGTGATGCAGTCAAAGTCCTTTCAAGCTGTTTGGAGGCTGTTGGGGTCTGGATGGGGGCAAATGGGCTACAGCTGAATCCTAGCAAGACTGAGTGGCTATGGATAGGGGGTCCTGCGTTATCCCGGGAGCTACCATCTTTGGTTTTGGATGGGGCTGTTTTGCCCCAGACCAACCCGGTGCGCAACTTGGGGGTCCTCCTGGATTTGTGGCTGCTGCTAGAAGAACAGGTGGCGGCTGTGGCCAGGACGGCCTTCGCCCAACTTCGGGTGATTCGTCAGTTGCGCCCGCTCCTGGACTGGGACTCTTTGCTCATGGTCACTCACGCTCTGGTGACCTCCAGACTAGACTACTGTAATGCGCTCTACATGGGGCTGCCCTTGATGACCATTCGGAGGCTGCAACTGGTCCAGAATGCTGCGGCCCGGGTGGTGATGGGGTGTGGACGTTATGCCCATGCCTCACCACTGCTTTGGGGGCTGCACTGGTTACCAGTTTGTCTCCGGGTGCAATTTAAGGTGCTGGTTTTGACCTTTAAAGCCCTACATGGTAGTGGGCCAGGGTATCTTAGAGACCGCATCGCCCTAAGGACGTCTGTCCATCCAACCAGAGTGGACCGGAGAGGCTCTCTAATTGTGCCATCAGCCAGGGGGGCTCTCCTCTCTGGCACAAGGAGGAGGGCCTTCTCCGTGTCCGCACCAGCCCTTTGGAACCTCCTGCCTGTGGAACTGCATCTCCAGACAGAGTTGTTGCCCTTTAGGAAGGAACTAAAGACCTGGCTGGCGGGCCAAGTTTGGGTGCGGTTGGGGATGGGGGTACCATTGGGTGGTTGGTATAGAGAAGTGTGCCTTCCCCCAGGTTCCCTTTGGTTCTTGCGCACCTTTTAGGGGTGGGTTTTTTAAAAAAACTTTTAACTTTTTTATCATGTGTCTTTTATGTATTTACTATCCGCTATGTAAACCGCCCTGAGTTGGGTTGTACCTGAGTGGGCGGTATATAAGCGTGAAAAATAAATAAATAAAAAAAACCCCAATGGAGAACAGGATCCAAAACTGTAACCAATCACAGGGATTGGTTTACCCTAACAAGCGCACCCTTTTAATAATTTAATTTAATTTTTAGATTTATGCGCCACCCACTCAGGCAAGCCTGACTCAGGGCTGCTCACATACAATAAAAACAGATAAACCCCCCACATAAATAAAAACCCACCCACCCCAACCCTAACAAACTCACCCACCCCATTCCTAAAAACAGATAAAACCACCCACCCTATACTTTAAAAAGGAAGAGAGAGAGGATCCTGCTTATTAAATAAGCCAGCGGGCAGGGGTCGTACTTCCATCAAGTCCCCATACCTGCCGTGCCAGCCAGGTTTTAAGACCCTTCCTAAAGGGCAGCAACTCCGTCTGGAAATGTAACTCTGTTGGCAGGAGGTTCCAGAGGGCCGGTGCAGATACGGAGAAGGCCCTCCTCCTTGTGCTAGAGAGACGGCCCCCTCTAGCAGATGGTACAACAAGAGAGCCCCTCCAGTCCGCTGTAGTTGGGCGGACTGACACTCTTAGGGAGATGCGATCTCTCAGGTAACCTGGCCCACTACCATATAGGTCTTTAAAGGTCATAACCAGCACCTTGAGTTGCACCTGGAGGCAAACTGGTAACCAGTGCAACTCCCGAGGTAGTGGCGAGGCACGGGCATAATGCCCACACCCCATAACAACCTGAGCAGCCACATTCTGGACCAGTTGCAGCCTCCGGATGGTCGTCAAGGGCAGCCCCATGTAGAGCACATTGCAATAGTCTAGTCTGGAGGTGACCAGAGCATGAGTGACCATGAGCAAGGAGTCCCAGTACAGGAGCGGGCGCAACTGGCGAATCACCTGAAGCTGGGCAAAAGCACTCCTGGCCACAGCCACCACCTGTTCTTCGAGCAGCAGTCGCAAGTCCAGGAGGACCCCCAAGTTGCGCACCAGGTCTGTCTGGGGCAAAATAGCCCCATCCAGAACCAAAGATGGTAGCTCCCGGGATAACGCAGGGCCCCCTATCCATAGCCACTCAGTCTTGCTGGGATTCAGTTGTAGCCTGTTGGCCCCCATCCAGACCCCATCAGCCTCCAGGCCCCTGGAAAGGACTTTGACAGCATCACTGGGGTCCCCCACGGGCTGAGATGTACACCTGAGTGTCATCTGTGTACTGATGGTACTGTGCCCCATGAGAATGGATGATCTCACCCAACAGCTTCATGTAGATGTTAAATAGGAGAGGAGAGAGCCCTGAGCCCTGAGGTACCCCATACTGGAGAGGCCTAGGGCTGGACCTCTCACCCTCCAACCACACCAACTGGGTCCGACCCTTCAGAAATGAGGAAAACCAGGATCACACAGTGCCCTGGATCCCCAATCCTCGGAGCCGTTCCAGAAGGATACCGTGGTCAATGGTATTGAAGACCGCTGAGATGTCAAGAAGAGCAAGGATGGACAGATGGCCACTGTCCCACTCCTGCCAGAGATCATCCAACAGCACGACCAATGCCACCACCTCTGTACCATATCCAGGCCTGAATCCTGACTGGAAAGGGTCCAGATAATCCACTTCTTCCAGGACCTCCTGCAACTGACGCACCACGGCCTTTTCCAGAACTTTCCCTAAAAAGAGGAGGTTGGATACTGGCCTATAGTTGGCTGGGACTGCTGGGTCAAGGGATGGCTTCTTTAGGAGGGAACACACCAAAGCATGTTTTAGAGGTGCAGGAAACACCCCCTCCCGCAATGAAGCATTTATTGCCCCGACCCAGCCAGGGGCAGGGGTCCAGAGGACATGTGGTGGCGAGAACAGCTGCAAGGAACATGTCCACTTCATCAGGAACAACTGGATCAAACCAATCCCAGATAATACGGCAAGACTGCAATCCGGTCCCCCCCCCCCCCTGACCCTCCCCATCCACACCAGGATTAAACCCCGAATGAATCTGAGTGATTTTCTCCAGCGAAAACCTCAGCCGATCCCTGCCATCCGGGCACTGCCCCCCCCCTTACCAAGAAAAGACCTGGTTACCCAGAACAGGGTGGCAGGGTGATTATCTGTGGAGGCAATAAGGGTGGTGAAGTATTACTGCCTCATCACCCCCATCGCCGCCAGGTAGGCCCTAATAGTGGCCATAGCTAGTGTCCAGTCAGACTCACTCTGGGTCTTTACCCAGCGGCGCTCTCGGTGTCTCTTAGCCCGCTTAAGCTCCCGTAGTTCTTCTGTGAACCATGGGGAAGATCAAATCCCACGAGCTCGGAGAGGCCGTAGTGGTGCGATCTCAAGGCTGGGGTTTTGTGCCACTTTGCAGGGGTTTCACGCCACTTTGGGCTTCTAATTAGAATGGGGGGAAACCACCATTTTCCTCTTGCAAGAACACTCCTTGGGCTACTTGCAAATGTGCCTCAATACACAATACCAACCCAGTCTCATTTTCCCCCAAATCTTTTTTAAAGGGGATGTCATAAGAATGTATCAGGGATTTATCAGGGTCAACTGATAAACTGGTAGGGTAGGCAAAACAAAAAGCAAAACAACCATTCATACTAAACATTTTCAAAAATCTAACTGGCTTCAATTGGCTACACCTAGTGAGCAAACTGAATTTTATTCTCATTATGCTGGTGGAAGGTTGATGCATTTCTGTATCACCCAGGGGTGTGCTGGACGGGGCGAGGGGTAGTGATCAAGGAATGGGGGAGAAGGCTGCCCCCAGGAACCGCTTGGTTGCCGCCCCTCATTTGGTCCTTCCAGCGGGCGGCACTTTAGAATAAGCCATTGCTCGAAGCTGAAGGAGGGAGCTTGGAGCAATGTCTTAATCTAAAGTGCAGCGCACTGGGCAGATAAGATAATAATAAAATTATTATTTGTGCCCCAGGACACTAGAGGTGAGCATGCACCGGGATGAATCCCCCCCCCCCTTCTTGGTATCGCCTTTCCCCTAGCCAAATAGGAGTTTCAAAACAAGGCAATGGGGGAGATGATAAGTACAGATTTTTTTTTGGCAGACGTTTGTTTTGAGAAGTTGGGAAGCGAAATATAGCCAACAGCTATCAAGAGTGTAGTCTAAAAACCAATCTCCAATGCAGAAGATGCCTGGCACAAACATCTGCCATGAAATTTGAAATCTCATTTATATTAAAGTAATATCCACATTTGATATGTGACCTGAAGAAGTGATCTTGAATCACAAAAGCTCTCTGATGGTTTTTCTTTTTTTTTTCTTTTTTAGTGGCCGGATAAGGTATCTCATGCATCTGGAAACAGTTCTCTAACAGAGCACATCTTTAGGGACTTCAGAAAAATATTTTGATTTAACAAAGAGCAAGTGTTTAGTTTTAGTTTTTCAACCACCTCTAAACTGGAGGAGAAAAACAGTTAATGGCTTTTTAAATAATCTGCTTACTTTAAACATAGAGATAGACTGAGAATGGACTATATTGGCCAATCATACTTTGGTAAGCTACATACTCCAGTCTAGTAGCTAGAGGGCTTGCATTATTAAAAACTCAGGCCACAAGGTGGAGCTCACAAAGCAACTAAGTATAAGTACAGTAACTGCAAAAATACAATAATACAAAATTTGTGATAAATGCAAGGTGAAATACCAAGAAATAATATTCAGTTTGTACAGAAAGCTCTTCTTTAAGTATTCAGTTTTCTCAGATAAATATGATTTGCAAACACATTCCATAAAGGTATACTGTTTAGGTACACTGCATTTTTAATATACCAATTGTGATAATTTTATGCCAATCAAATTGTACATAGTCATATTTTATGTTCCTAAAGTAACAGAGTGACTTTCAAACTGTTTTTTTAAAGTGCAAGTGTTGCTTCCCCCCCCCCCCAGTTTTTCTGAAGAAAAATAATATCCCCGGAAAAAACTCCTCCTTTTCAAGGCTTCTGGAAATTGAACATATCTAATGATATATATTGTTAAAAATTGAAAAAAATCTTAAATCACATGTTTCCCACTCTAAACCTTTATTGGTAAACAAGAATCTTGCTTCAATCATCCATGTACTGCAGGTGTAAACACTAGTATCTTCCAAATGTCTTGGCTCATAACAATAATAATTTAATCATAAAGCAATCATAAATTAGGAGCTGCGGTGGCTCAGTAGTTAAGAAGCTAGACTTGTTAGATGAAAAGCTGGCAAGTCAGCAATTCGAGACCTGGGTACTGAATGATGGATTGAGCACCCATCTCTGTCACAGCTCTTGGGGACATGAAAGGAGTCCCGTTTGGGTGTTCCCTGAGCAGAGTTTCTTCCGCAAAAATCCTTTCAACTCAGAATAATTTCTGACACAAAATTATTATAATAGCAATCATAGGCCACACTGGCAGACACTGTAATAGTCCAAAACATCTCAAAACTCCTGGGAAGCTCAGTGATAGATGGCATGCATGTTGAATCCCATGCCTCTTCATTTCAAAATACCAGAAAGCAGGTGATGGGAAAGATCTTTGCTTGAATATCTGAGAGTAAACAAGATAGAACAGCAAAAGAAAAAAAATGTTGTGGCACCTTAAAGATTAATTCCTGTATTTAAATGTTCATCAGACATAACAGTGAGGCCTCATGGCATCAATTTATACAGACATGAGGAACACAGGCTCACAATAAATGGCCAGCCTAACAGAATAGTATCATTGTATCTCACAGACTAACACGGCTACCACTTCAAACATCTTTGCTTGAGTCTCAGAAAAACCACTGTCAAACAAGAATAAAACAATATGGGAGAGATCACCAAAAAGACTCTCAATCTGATAGAATTGGATTGATACACACAGACCCATTCCAAAAAGACTGATAACCACACAGAAATAGTTGATGGAAAAGCCATGCCATTCTTCTTCTTCCATGTCTAGGCCGGACATGAAATGGCCCAAAGTGAAGGCACCTTTTGGTGAATTCATTCTGCAGTTTTCTTTTCCTGATCTAGTGTGGGATAGATTAGCCAGCAACACAAGGTTTACGTTACCAGAGAGTAAGCTCAACTGTGTTTCAAAAATACCACAATCTTTGAGGAGGCTCTTTCTGTGTACCATGCCATGCTAACTTTCCAGACACAGAGAATCTGAGGATGGAAGGAATCTTTCACAGAATCTACTTCCCATAATCTACAATTGAATATTCCAGGAAGGAGCCTGTATTCTTTTTCTGTACATTTCAGTTTGCTATGAATGCAGCCACACAACAACAGGTGCATCTACACGAAGATGCCAGCGGAGGAAATAATCCAGATGACTGAAGAAACTGGATCAACTCACATTGCAAGCAGAAAGCAACAAGAAAGTAAACAGTGTCACTAAGACATTTGACCTTAGTAAAAAAAAAGAAATCCCTTCCTTGCCTGCTGATGTACCTGATCAGCCAGTAGGTTGATTCCTCCCTCCCTCTGCATTTATTTATTTAGCTTTGTGTTCCCTTTTGCACGTTCTTTCTTTCTTTTGCATGCAACTCCCATTTTCTTCTTTCCTTGAAAAATATGCATCAATGATATGCATCAAGGCTGTTCTTATGTTCTTATGATGACAACTGAGCCATTGTGTGAAAAAGGCAAGGGAACTGAAGGTGAATGACCTTGACCTACAGATACTGTAAAATTGGCTTTATATTTGATGAAAACAGAAAAGCTATTGCTATACTGGGGGCAGGGGCGGGGGTAGAACCTGAACCATTGCCCTGGCTTATTTTGATTTGTTCTAATGTTCTTATACTGAAGTTCAATAAAAGAATTCAAAGCAAATCCAATCCTGTTTGTAATCTCACCCCTCTGAAAATGAGGTGGTTATAGAATCTGACATGGGAAATCCTGCATCTATAACATACGGCAGCTCAATCGTGGGGGCATGCAGTAAATCAGTTCTCAATTTGTCACTTCTAAATTCTCTTTTTGCACCTTACTGGATAGGTTAGGTGCAAGCACGGCTCCGGACAATATGGGACCTGCTACGGAACCTGCACAGAACCGTTCTGCACAGGTCCCTTCTACGCATGCGTAGAAGCCTTCTATGCATGCATAGAAGGGACCTGCGCAGAATGGTTCTGCGCAGAACTCTTCTGTACATGCGTAGAAGCCTTCTACGCATCCCCTTCTGCGCATGCGTAGAAGGGTTCTATGCATGCGTAGCAGGGTTCTGCACAGAAGGGGGTGCGCTGTAACTACTTTTCCCCCGCCGTCAAATTACGGGATGGTGGCAGCTCAAGGCGGGAAAGGAGGAAAAGCGGCGCTAAATTACGGGAAATCCCAGCCAATACAGGATACTTGACAGGTATGGTTAAGTCTATGAACCTAAGACCCAGGTACAAAATCTACCAAAAGAATAAACGGAACCAAATAACCTCCTCTACTAAAAGCCTCCAGATGGAGACTGGGCCATTATCTTTTGGGGACACTTCAGCTCTAGATGTTCTGCACTGAGAAAGAGGCTTTGGCTTTCTTATACAAACCCCCCACCACTTAACAATTCTTTGACATTGAAGAATCACAGTTGCAAAGAGTATGTGGAGGACATTCTTACACAAGTGACGCATAGATGAAGAATTCCACGGGAGGGAAGCCATTGGTGCTTGGATGAAACCAATGTATTTCTCAGGAGAAAAAGGATTTATATCAATCTGTGTCTCTCAAACAACTACTCTTAGCCATGATTATAGCCTTTGTTATTAGCAATTCCAAAGAAAGATATGATTAGGAATGGTTTCAGAAATTTGATCTGTGTGAATTCCTACAGCAGCTCCCAGAATGATATATTTAGCATTTTGTTTTCCACTGAATTTTGCATTTGCTTAACAAAAATCAAATTAACAGTGCATAGCAATGTTTTTTGCCTGGTATATTAAATAAAGCATATGTTGGACAGTGCCAAGCTAGATATCAAAATAAAGAAAATAAAAATCCCACATGGATTTCCATGAAAGTCTCTCCCTATATGAGAACTTTTAGATGATGTGCCAATATAAAAATTAGATCTCTACACTGTTACGAATGCCCTCACCAAAGAAAGAAAGAAGGAAAGAAGGAAAGAAATCATATCCATTGTCTAAGAAAAGGTTTCTAAATTAATTCACAAAGTACCTGCAGGCATTTTTCTAGAAAGGAAGAGGAGAGATAGGAACAGCCTTCAGAGAGGATAGAAGAAAGAAAGCTAAGAGTACGGATATGTTCATAGTTTCTGAAAAGCCCAAAGAGAGGAAAATACCTAAACTATTTGAATATACCTTAGCCCCAAAATAGATCACTTACTACATCCACTCTTACTGCCTCGCTCCTTACTCATTCACTTATTTACTGCTTTGATTCCCTAACTTCTAAAAAAAAAAAGGGGGGGGCTACTTTGAAAAATGCACACCTATTAGTAAAATGTACAAGGAATATGAATACCATCCTTACATTCAGTGGTCACATTTGGAAAAGATGAGTGAAAAATGTGTACATTTGGGGGGAAACTGCACAAAAATACGTAAAGATATCAGGCCTAAAACTAACATTTGCATAGAAATATATAGGAAGAAGTTTGAAAAAAGGAACAACTGTGATGAAGTTGAACTTGAAAGATTTGCTCACACCTTCGAAGAGACTAACTAGAACGGTCTCCTTGCCACTGAGGAGTGGCTAACCTTTTTAGGCTGTGGGCCTGACCATGCCCCCCAGACAGTTGAGCTGGCCAGAGTCCATACCTGTCAAGTTTTAGGAAATTTCTGTCAAATAAGGGAAATTTCCTGGCCAAAACAGGAAACTGGATAGCTATGCTTATCCCGTGCTGGCCTCCAGTCTAACTCCAGTCTAACTGCAGTCTAAGAAATACGGGATGATGGCAGGAAAGAGTGTAAAATATCGGGGGGGGGGGTTTTGACAGAAATTTCCCAAAACTTGACAGGTATGGGCCAGACCATGCCCCCCAGAAACAAAAGTAGGTGCATTTATGGCTGTCATAAATGCTCCAACTTCCACGTTTACGATAGCTGCAGGAGCGTTTATGACAGCTGCGGGTGCATTTTACAGTTGACGTAAACACACATGCTTCCACTTTCAGGTACGGCGGAGGTGGCAACAGGTCAAATGGAATGGCATCATAGGTCAGGGTCAGCCAGTGGGCCATAGGTTGGGTTTAGAGCTTGCTGGTTAAACAGTGTAACAGAAGAGGGAAACATCATCAAGGGAAAATGCAGAGAAACTGGAATTGTTACCCATTTATAACCTGGTAACAAGGAGAGCAGAGAACTTGGCCAACACCCATGCAAATCTCTGTGGGTTACTCACGGAAACTTGTTAGGGACCCCTGGATTAGTAGAAGAACAACCAGCACTATCAAGTGTCCTTTGTAAGGCAGATATTCATGTGCAGCTCCTATTCACCTTAATAGAACTTTCACAAGATAACTTTGTGGTTCTGCTTATGCTTTGTGAACTTTTCTTAAAATTGCTCATACTATATCAAGCTTTATAAAGCACAAGCTTTCCCTAAGTATCTCACAAGAATATCTTCAAGCAAAAGCCTATTTTCTTTTAACACAGAGGATGATACTAAATAGCAATTAACCTCAGCTCAAAGACTAGCCATGGTACATCTCTCAATTTCTTGCCAGGCTGATTTCAGGTAAGGAAGAATTAATCTGCTTTAGTTCCTAAAATGTCAAAAATCTGGGAACTAAACATTACAGGTCTGGCCACAACCCAACTAAAGCATGATGGTAACAGGTGGTTTAAGTTAATTTAATCAAATCCACCTTGTAGCAATTTTCACGTTCATATGAAAGCAGCGTGTAAAAAGCATAGCAAAAACGACAGAACGTAAAAATGTTAAAATAATGCTACACCTTTGTAGAACTAACAATAGAGTTTACATCTTCAGTTTCATATTTATGATTGATTATGCTTTGCTAGGATTAGAAAACAATGAATCTCATCACCATCCTATCTCAAATCATTTAGGACAAAAATAGTTTTTTCTAGGACTCCCTATTTAGACAAACACTGTTTTTCTGGAGCATTGATATCACAATTACACTCACCTCATTATTTTCCAAAATCCTCTTACACCTGCCAGGGTAATGCAGTCACCATAAATATCAGCAGAAAATGGCTAGTGTGGGCATTTGCTGTTGAGTTATGACATTCAGTATGTAACAGTAAATGCTCATACTAATTTCTTAACTTGCAGCAATTCATCACCAAGATTTATGCTGATTGTACAATGCCACAGTATAATAATAATTTCATGTCAGAGATTATTCTGGGTTGAAAGAATTTTTGCTGGAGAAACTGCTCAGGGGATGCATGAGTGAGGCTCCTTCCATGTTCCCAAGAACTGGGACAGGGACAGGTGCTCAATTCGTCATGTAGTACCCAGGTCTCGAACTACTGACTTGCCGGCCTTCCAGTTAACAAGACAAATTTCTTAACCACTGAGCCACTGCAGCCCCTTAATGCCACAGTAAAAAACATCTTCAGTTACACTGTTTTTAAGATGTTTTTATCCATCACCCAATCCATTTGATTAGGCCACATTTTGTTTGACACAAGAAAACTAGAGATGTAACAGAAGCTGGAGGTAAAAGATCTCACATTTGGAGTTCATATAATGTTCTTAACAGAAAAGCCCACCAAATCCCTATGATCATGTGTTACTGAAAGCTAATTATCAGTTGAACCAAATGGGATTCTGAATGATACAATCTTAACCAAGTCAAGTATTTAAGTTCAGAAATGAGTACTATAGAGAGTGGCCCGTAAGTCCCTACCAGGCCACAAAAAGAGTAGAGCTCTGCTGGGGGAGAGAGGAAGCACTCCCATTGGACTGCTGGGCAGAGGGGCAGGGCACGTGGAGAGGATGAGTAGGGTCTTACAGGCTGGGTAGGGACTTATGGGCCACCCTGTACATAATTATGTGTCTGTTTATAGCAACATATTTATAAAATGTAGCTGAAGTTTATCTGACATGCTTTACTGAAATGTTCAGCAAATGTCTATGATTAGGCATTACTAAACACTCGTCAGCCCATTTGGAGTCCCATGAGATATAACTTTCCAAGATATTTAAGTAGGAACATCAGTAGTATCCCTGTTTCTAATCCTCTGCACTTTTGAGATCTTTCAGAAGAAACAAATATTTGAAAGTATTTGTAATATTAAATATTTAAAAGTTTAAATATACATTACACCTTTCTGCCAAAACAAAAGACAATTCTGACATGTAAAAAGAAACGAACATAGTCTAAAATCCTCTGTACTTTATTACACATGCAGAAGGAAAAATATGTAATATTCTGTCTGAAAATTAACAAGTCACAGCTGGGATTCTTGGAGATACATGCACCTGCTGGAATCCCAGAGAAGATTCATTAATTGCGGTCTAGGGACAACTGAATACTGCAATTTGCCTTCCAAATGCATAACAAAGCAACAGGATTTCTATCATATAATTAAAGCTTTAAAAAACATTTAAAAGCATAATAAACATACACAGACAAAAACAACAGTTCCATTCCATGATGACCTAGCTTACACTCATCATAAATAAATATTGTTATATCTTCATCTTTCTCCATAATACTAAAATCCATTTTTAAAGGTTGAAAGAAACATTCATGACTGGTGCCCAAATGGTAGGAACTATATATAAAAGGTTTTTAAGTTGGCAGCACATGACTTAAACAAAATATTCCTATTTACTCCTTTAACCTGATAGGAATTCAATGTTAGGAAACTGAAGAACTAAATCAGGAGTTCTCAACCTTTTTAAGCCAGGGCCCGGGTCACGCTTTGTCAGACAGTTTCAGGGGCTGGATGGCCATTTTGCCCTTCCTCCACCACATGGCACTTCCTGATGTGAAGGAGGCAGGGGAGGGGCATGAAATGGTGCCATGAGCCACATTCAGCCCATGGGCCACAGGTTGAAAATCCCTGAACTAATGATGAAGGAGTGTTTCCCTTTTTAAGAGGACTGTATGCTCTCCCCCTCCTAAGAATAATGTCACTACACCATAGAATGTACTGGGTGCATGACCAAGAAGGAGTTCATCTCAATCTACCCTGTACCCATGCCTCTGAATTAAAACAGATTTATTTGAGCTACCTTTATGAATTATTACTAAGAAGAAATGTGAGAGGGGGCAGAATCACATAACTCTTTAAGAATATTCATATGGTTTTCACCAGCTCTCAATATGTTTTCCAGAAATCCTCAAGGCTGGAAGGGTTTCTCAGGGTTTTTACTCACTGTCAGAAATCCTCTGTTAGACAAAGGCATTAAGTATGATGACTGAAACAGTGATGCAGCATTGGCTGCAACAAGCTTTTAAATATTTCCAGACATACTTTCCACAATTGGCAGAAAACTTGTTTTGCAAAGTATTGAGTTGTCTTGAAAGAACAGCATAGCAACAGCAAGTTAAAACAGAACTGAGCCAAGTTAATAGTGTTTCAGGCTGTTTCCTGCATCATCATAGGTATACATATATACCTATCTAAGGTATATATGTGAGAACCCCAAACAAGTGGATCGTCCCCTATGTTAAGCCAATTGGACACTAACAGTTGTGGGGCCAGGGCAATTGTATCCCCAATTCTTTAAACATATCATCACTTGCTTGCACTAACTTTAAAACCAGAAAGCTGTCTCAAGTACACAGTGGCCATAAATGCCAAATCAATTTTCAGCAGATAATAAAGCCCATGTTTTACAATCAGCAATGCTATGTTTTACTACACAAAATGTAAGCTAATAATATATAGCTCTGCTAAATGGAAAATGCAGATACCCTGTTAAAAATGGCTGTGAGATGATAGATCATTTCTTCTGGGACCTTCTTAAAGCTATGTGCAAATGTTTTGAAAATATCACATGATGTGGCCATGTGTTAAAAATTATAGCCAGTTAAGTTCTCTGCTAAGAAAAATATGTGGGCAATTTATGAAATGCACTCCAGGATGGAGATGTCTTAAGTAAAACCAGATTCTGAAAACAAATCCTCCCCCCCCCCCCCCCTTCTGGAAACATGAACTTAAAAAGTTTTGCAGTCACATCTGGAGAGCAGAAGTAAAGAAGGGGTGGTCTGACCTAATACAGACCATCTTCTGAAAGAACAGCATTATTTCTGGGCTACAATGACTGTGATCAGTGGTTGTCCTTTTAAGGCAACCATCCTGAATACTGCCATCGGCAATAATAAAGTATTTTGTAGGCCAACATCTGCTCTATGATACAATGACGGGTAGGCTTGTAACCAGTGTGGGGATGGGGGAGGAACAAAGGAAGGCATTTTAGAGTAAACATGCACAAAGAAGTTAACTGCTGATCGTATTTTGTTAAAAACCAACAAGGCAAGGGTCGTATAATGCAGTTTACTTATTGTACACATCCAAAAACCGTCTAGTCATTAAATCAGGCAGAATGTGGCAGTGTTGCCATTTGGAATTGCAGTTCTCTAAACCTCCCATCTAGCATGTTCTGGCTGGTAATCTGTGAGAACTATAGTCCAAAAAAACAATGTTTTAAGCCCTGAAACCAGGGGTGAGCTGGGCACCATGAGAGGGCATTGGACAGGGGCAAGGGGCAGCAGAGACCAAGGGATGGGGGAGAAGGCTGCCCCGGAAACTGCTTGGTCACCGCCCCTCGCATTCTCCACCCAGCGCACAGCACTTTAGAATATACCATTGCTCCAAGTTGAAGGAGGGAGTTTGGAGCAATGGCTTAATCTAAAGTGCAGCACGCCAGGTGGATAAAATAATAAAATTATTATTTCTGCCCCAGGGAGTCAGAGGCAAGGGCACACCAGGATGAACCTCCCTGTCCCATTGGCCCAGCCCCATGCCTGCCTGAAACCTCATGGTTAAACAAAATTGCTTTCAGCTTACTATGCACAGTACTGGAGTCTTAAAGATGTGCATACTTTTGGTACCGTTTGAAGAAGCTACTTCACTGAAAATTGCAGCTTCATTCTTAAGAAAATAAACCTAAACTATACTACTTCAGATTGTAGATGGAGGGTTGAAAGGGAAAAATACTTCTACATGAATCAACATTGTTGTCATCATCACCCCATGCATCCAGAAAATTAGTATGTCAGGGAGAAGACAAGGAGCCTTTTATCTAATATTTGGTTTTCCTCCGACATACCCACCTGCATTCTTATTACCATATAACCCAAACCTACATTTATTACAGCAGTGAAAATCAGCCTACATTTGGATGTATATAAATCACTTCAAGCCAAACACTTCATACTACAGCATTCCATGTATCTTAAAGAAAAAGGCCACCCTAGCTCAAAAGCCAGTCATATCCAATTCTAGTGTGCAGTGCCCATCTCCATTTACAGCCAAAGAGCCAGCACTGTCTTGTGTCTGCAGACATTTCTGTGGATATGTGACAGGCCTAACTAAACAACAGAGCGCACGGAATGCTGTTTACCTTCCCACCAAAGTGTTCCCTATTTATCTACTTGCAATTTCTTGCTTTCAAACTGCTAGGTTGGCAGGAGTTGGGACAGAGATGGGAGCTCACTCCATTGTGCAGTACTCTGGTCTCGAACTGCTGACCTGCCAACCTTCCAGTTCAGCAAGTTAAGCCACCACAGTCCCTTTCTACGTGTCTTAGGGAACATTATTTGTGACCTGTGCTTCACTGCTATCCCCCATGAACAGCACCCCAAGCACAGGCTTAAGAATATGACAAATATTTGCAGCCAATCACACACAACAGGATTTAGTTGCTGTCGTGGGGTCATCCCTTATAAGAGTGCTAGTGCTATATGCAAAGGTAGAGAAGGAGATGTTTAATACACCTGTTTCAAAAATACAGGGGTTTGACCTGCCCTGAACTGCCTTAAAGGATGCTTCCAAAAAGGTCAATGCTCATGCAACATATATACTCACAAAAACTGCAATGACATAATATCTCATTACACAAATATACACTTCCTTTTAATCTCCTGAACATAATATGCTTATTTTTAAAATACAAAGTCTCTCCCAGATGGCTAATAATGCCCATTTTGGGGGGGAAATACCAACAACACATTAATAAAAGGCTGAAATATGCTATGAACAGATTGAGAGGCAGTGTATCCTAAAAGTTGGAGGGGGGAGAGTACAGATGGGTGTCAAAAATAGCCAAGTGTCAGATCTGCTCAAGTATCTCCATTCTGGCACATGCTCCCAGTCACAGCTGTTAGTGTATTCTCTGTATCCAAGTGCAAGGTTTTTTGACACTCAGAGCTGACATTAAGAAACAACAACCAAAAGAACCTCCCAGCCCGCCCACCCCCAACAAAAATCCCCACACTTAGTGCACCTCATTTTTGCTACCGCTTTAGGAGCTTGCTGGCAATTAAAAATTAATGTAATTATTAAGTTCTAAGTATTGATAAGTATACATAGGCAGACTGCAGCTCAGCCCTCCCTTTTTAAATTAAAGATGCATGACAATTTAACCAGCAGGTAGATTAAGTAATCTGAGAGCCAAAAGCTTAATGAGAAAGAAGGTTTTTGAAATTTTGTTGCTTTAGACTATCTTTGATAGCTTAAAAGTCACAAAATGATTATATAAAAATAGTAAATGGATATTTCTAACAAACATACACCCACACAAGAGTAAGCGAGCTATTCCTACATTAAATGGTCCATCTTTTCTCACTAAAGAACCATTGTGTTCTTGGCTGTCATCTAGGCAAATTAATTTGCCCATACTCAGACCATACACATATCCTTAGCCTTGCAATCTGGGCATACAGAGCTCCATGTTTTGATTCTCGTTTTCCAATTGTAACGAGAAGCATGCTGACTATGGGATATGACGATGCATCGACACATCGTATAGGAAAATTTTTCTTCAAACAAATGGCATTAGCTACCTACAACTGTGGTCACAGCAAACTGGCAGATACTATTTCAAAACATCATCTACAATGGTTACACTTGGGGGGATGATTTTCCCTCCCCCACCCCTTACTCTGAAGAACCAGCTAGCTGAAGAAGGACTATGTTTTTATTTTCTCTTTTTTGCTCTTAATTTAAGTGACCATTTTCTCCTGCATACATTAAACTTGTAGGTTTCAGAATACCCCTGCTCTCCTACCCTATGGATGCTTTCTTTCTTGATTTACAAACAATATTTCTTTTCTTTTTCTCCCCCTCCCTCTCTCCCCCTCTCATTCCTTGCATACAGACACACACACAGAGAGAGAGAGAGCCAAGAAACCTCTTCATGCAATTTACCCTACACATATGAAATATTTCCACTGGCAGCACCATTTATCAATTAAGCAAGAGGTCAGGATCCAAGGATAATATTTTCAGGAGGAAACTGACATGCTAAAAATTTCCACTCCCACAACAGTTTCACCCATTCAGCAGAAACATGTAAGAATTTAAGAACTACAGTTCATATATTCAGTCACTGCTCACAGCACAAGGTTGTGGGTTTCAGTGAAAAGTCGGAAATAATTTGTTTTCCCTCCCAGTTCATTTCTCTAACATAAGCAGCTTTTCAAAGACATCATTCTCAGGGCTGTTTCCCCATGATCACCCTGCTCATCTCACCCAATAAATCTAAGGGTTTCCAGATACAGAGTACAGCTCAATCATAAGAAATAGATAGAAGCTATATATTTTTTCATACCCCTCACAGAATCGCGCACACCCACAGGAAGAAAGATCTGCTACTGTCTTTCCATTTCTTATTCAGTTTTGCAATATACTACATACCGAGCAATACATTCCACACACATGCACACACATTATGCATGGATCGCTCCCCACACAGGCTACGATTCGCATCTACAATTGCTTTTTGCACATGCCAGACTCTGTATATTCTCCTTTTGCTAGCAGAGAAATCTGACTTTTAAAAAATAGCTGTGCTTTCTCATTTTCATAAAGGAGAAATAGAGAGGGGGAAGGAGGAGAGGGGGGAGAGAAAGAAAAAGAGACCACTCACCAGGCATCTCGAGAAAAACAGACACACGGCAAAAGGCGCTCCCCTCCAAAAAACCCGCTTATTTGGGACTCAGCGCCTCCTGTTCTGGAATGAGCAAAGAGAAGCAAGAAGGGCCATCCTAACTGGCTGTGGCAGTGTAGCTGGAGGCAGGATGCAAGGCGCATGCATTTGCCAGGCAAAGACAGACGGAGAGCTGACACTCTGTATTGCACTTGGAGCAGAAATGTGAATGATGACAGGAGCACATGTGGCCTTGAACCCAGCCGGTCTCTTCAGGCAGAACAATGACAGGGGTGTGTGTGTGTGTGTGTGTGTGTGTGTGTGTGTGTGTGTGCTCGCAAATGATCACAACCCCCTTCAGCTGACTCCTTGTACTGTACCTTTCACAGCAAGTTCCAGAGGACCAAAAGAATAGACAGTTTAAAGAAGCAGCAGCAGAGTGATAAAGCCAAATGCTGAATTATTCATTTTCTCCCTATTTAAAAAGTTAACCCTTTCTCCTGCAGAAAGCATTGATTTTTTAAAAAGAGGATGGTGTTCTCCCTTCTCCTTTCACAATTAACAACTAACAATTTTAATTTCAGTTGCTAAAAAGATTTTTAAAAAAACAATGCTTTAAATTGATTCTATAGTTTATAATACACCATATATGCACATACAAGAAGGGGGGAACAACTGGTCTTTTTTTTTAAAGGAAAGAAAGAATTTTTGCTATTGATGTGTCATTTTATCACAGGGAATAGAGTATCAAAATCATTCCTTTTGTCAGCTTCTCGGTGGTATGTATAAAATAGAACACACTTAAGAGGCTGCCCACTTTCATTTTACTACAATGCTTTTAACCCCCTGGGATTCTGGCATTGATATGCTCCAAACAGTCACAGCTAACTCTTCCCTTTACCTTGCATGGTGATCCATGGGAGATGAAAACAAAATCTTCCCTGTAAAGCTTTTTCAAAAGCTAAACAATCATGTTCTCCCGATTTCTGATTCCTGCTCTCCCCTTAAATGTTTATCCTTCACATGAATAACATATGCCTGGCTAGCTTCAATGCACTCTTCCCTATTAAGCTTTAATAGACACCATGATACATAAAACTACAAGTCTTTGTTACAGTGCTTTGTCTAAAGCTGGCTATTTTCCTCTCAGCGGTCTCTCTCCAGTCCTTTGTAAAACATCCTCTGTCTCACAGAAGAAACATACGCCTGCCTGACTCGCATACCTTCTAAGACACAGAATTCCAGGCAAGATGCAAAGCCAACTGTATTTCTTCCCCTCCACCCCCATACCTCTTTTTCCCTTTTAAAGCCCACTGAAAGGATTCTGAGACAAAACAAATTTTACAGCTCGAATTGGGCTCATTCTTTCTTTCCCAGCCTATGTTCAACAGCATTTGAACCCTGTGTATTCATGTAAATCTGGGGTGAGAGTGAGGGCTTAAAAGCTTCAGCGCCCAAGGAATAATGCTAGACTTTATTGCACAGTAAGAGACATTCACTCTGTTCCTCTCCCTTATGGCAACACAACAATTAAAATGCCCTATCTTCTTATGAGGAGGTGCTGTCTTCAAGGGACCATTAATGCATTTTGATGCAAACTGGTTTTATGAAGAACTACTGCCAAGCCAACAATGACTATTAGCCACATCGAAAATATACCACATTTCCTATATATCTAGCAAAATCTCCCTATTTACCATGGTTCATTTTGGAATGGTCTTTTGGGGAAATATGTACAGTAATCACTCATTGTCAGCCCGAATAGAATAGCAGAGTTTTATCTGGAGGGCAATACTGTAGTCCTCCTAAGTCTGAAGTATAGTAGCAATGTTCTGCATTCTGAGAGTACTGAAAGATCTGGGAGATAAGAAGTATTTTCAAGTGGAAAGTGTTACACATGGCAGCAGCAACTTGAGCGGGGCAGTGAGAGGGGTGGTAGTGGGGGGAGCTTCAGGGATGTTTATGCAATACAATGTTTAAGAAACACCACGGCTTCATTATTTTAAAAACACCAAAACACGCAAAGCTATACTTCAGGTGGAAATAGGTGTGTGTGTGTGTGTGTGTGTGTGTGTGTGTGTGTGTGTGTGTGTGTGTGTGTGTGTGTGTGTGTGTGTGTGTGTGTGTGACTACATAGTAAATCCTCAAAGCACGTCTCAAAATATTGAACACTGCCATATGCTGTGATTATACATCTTTTTATGTATAAAAAGGCTTTTAAAGCTGTTATCTGACTATAGTAATTGCCATTTAAATTGATCCTTATCAACAAAAACTGGATCCCTGGAGATTCTCACCTAGTAGACTACTTATGGAAAGGCCTGGCCTAACAGAATGTCTGTGCATCCAAGACTATTTCAGCATTTTCTCAAGCTGCCAGCTGCAAGAAGCGTTCCCAAGCAGCAACCCATTTGGCAGTCCTTCTGAAATAAATGTTCCTACATATATATGCACTTTTTAAATGCACCCACTTAATGGATTACTGTAAAAACATTTCTATTAACAAAGCCACACACAAAGTGCATCTGAATGGTGTAGCAGTGACATACAGTCTGTGTCAACAATTAATTACAACTCATCATTATAACTCATCATTCTCTGCTTTTGCACAGGTGACCAAAACGAGAGAGAGAGAGAGCAGAAATGTTTTTGCATGCAAAAATGATTTACATCATATGCTTAAAAAGATATAAACATTATCTACAAGAGACAACACAACAGGCTTAAGGTTGCCTTATAAAAATGTTGTGCTGTGTTCATTTTCCCACCGTATTATCCAAACTATTTTCAAAAGCAATGTCAAAGGATCTAGGACAGTGTCCTCTTCCACACAATACACAAAATACCAGTCTACAAAATCTGATTTATTCTGGACCTTAGAAAATTGTTAGCCAATTACATTACCCATAAGGAGGAATGTTTTCATAAGCCAGAGCAATAGGCCCGTAACTCTATGTGCAAACAAAACTATGTGCAGTAAAATTATGGGGACCTGCAAACATAAGTGTGTAGCTTTTTCAGCCTTACACCTGATTTACCAACAAGAAAAAAATTCCTCTGAATTCCATATACAGCTAATGAATGTTCTTTGTTAAAAACCAAGGAAGAAACTGATTTAAAGTTTTTCTGAAGGCTTCCTAAACTTCCCTCCTCCTCCTCCTAGCAGACTATAGTGATACACTATGACTTCACACAGCCCGGGTTTTAAGTGAGTTAATTCAAAGGCACTGAAACTTCATTGATCCTAATTGAAAGCAATACACCCAACCAAATAGTTTCCTACCCCATCTGTTCTGGCTTGCCACCAGCTATTCATTCTGAGACAATTAATAGTTTCAGATATTCGAACTGACCCAATAAAGGCACTCATTTAAGCAGGACTGCATTAACAAAGTGAAAAACCAAGGGCGAAATGAGTTCAAATGGAGCATTTTACTCTAACTTGGCATTAACAAAGCTGATTAATGCTTATTCTGACTTTTTATGTGCAAGGCTTGATAAACTGAATGGGAAGGCACTCAACGATCAGGCAACGAGCATTGATGAATGGTCATTAGGGCACCCCCTTCCATGCAAGGCAGGCTATTCCACTGAGTGGCATACCAGTTGGAAAGGGCGGACTCGTTAATGTCCAAATTTGCCCACTTGTTTGTTGCACTTTAACTCTGAGACCACCAGCCACGAAATGAGGCTGACATATTGGAAAATAATCCTTTATGGGTGAACAGCAAGTAAAAATACAAGCATTAACTGGTCTTTCAAATTTTGGCCTGCTAAGTTTGTCAGGCCCAAAGGTTTGATTTTCCACCCAGCTGGAAGCCATTAGTGTTTTTTCACAAGGAATCCAACTGACAAGGCAAACCCATCTAATAGATGAGATGTTGAGTGTTTTTCTTTTTGTAGGGAGATTCCTTTTCGATGCCTTCCTCACTTTATGCAATATTCATAACAACGTACTGTACAGTCAACATCCCACCACTTGAAGACAAGTAACAACTTCTTACAGCTGTTGACACTGTTCTTCTGCTCTGTTTGTCTAAAATATATCTGTTGCTTTCTTTTTGTCAAAATAATTAACTAGTGCTAAGCATTTTTCCAACTTAATCTGTTCTTGTTGTCTACATTAAGATGAAAATTAAACCTGTCTCACTCTTTTGTACAAAATGCAGATCTATGTTCTTGTACTGCAATGATCTGTGTTAAAATATCACAGCTGTATTAAAGCGATACAGCAAATGTTCCAGCAAAGATCAGAGACACAAAGAACTAATTTCTCTTTTTAGTCCTGCTACAAGACACTATCCACACTAAATTTTTATAAGGAACATCATTAAAATAAAATAACAGTACTATGACACTTCATTGGATTACCAAATACATGCATTTTTCTTAAACAATGTACATGGGACCAGAAAACCAAACACAGCATCACGCCTAGTGAGCCAAGATCCATAAGATCCAGGAAACCCATGTCCAAGTAGCCTTCAGTAGCCCCATTTATGTGTTAACCATGAAAAATGCAGGTGAAAAATCCAATAGAAAGGAGCAAGTTTTAGACCTCTCTCCCACCCCCGGGTGATAGATCTGAACTAGGATGCTAGAAAATTGCGGATTCAGCTCAGATGAACAGCACCCATATAAAGAATTTTATTTCTCCATCTGTGGGACAGCAGGCAAATAGGAAATGGAGGGCTGTTGTGTTTACCCATGTGATTAATGCTGAAAAAGATCTGGTATACAGTACTGTATATCCATTCCCTCTGAGCCTCAGTTTTCCCACCTTTAAAACAAGAACAGCAGTGACCTAATTCACAGGCTTTTAAAAAAATAGCTCCCACCATGAAGATTATAATCAGTTCTGCAAATTAAACGGGATCTAATGTTCCAAGCAGTCATGTCTGCTAACAATGCCAAGAAATAATAATTGTCCAGGGATGGCTATGCAATATTGGCCTATTGCCACATATTATTATTTCCACTATTTAAAATATCAGATACCTATACTATACTGTACGGCACAGATGGAAAGAGTAGACTTTTCCACACAGACTATGAATTCTGCTGTCTAGGGTTTCCAAACAGGGGTCTGAGTTGGTCACAAAACCCCTGAATGACCTTAATATAACAGATATTGAAACAAATCTCTTTTCTCTCTCTCTTTTGAACTTGTCAAAGAGAGCCTGCAAGCACTGAACATCACTGGCTTCAAACAGGGGATAATTTATTTATATAATATTATAAATGCCCCCCTATACTTTAGAAATGTTTTGATATTTGTGACATGATTTCAGGCGGTGGTGGCGAGAGGGTCACAACACTTCACAGATAACTTTTCTTGCGTTCCAATCTCATCATTTCCCCATTTTGAGAGAGTTGGTTTTGTTAAAATGCAAGGGGATGATAACATATGCTCCAGTGAACTTTTCCCTCCTCAGCACCAGAGACAAAAACCAGCAGCTCTGTTCTGCGCTGGGAGCCATCTGGTCAGCTTTCTCTCAATGCCTGCCTCACCATCACCACTGCAGGCAACATTTCAGGGCTCTGAAGCTCTGTGGAGCTATTCATGACATACCAATTTCATATTTTCTGCTACTACACTTGCAACAATACATGCTAATGCAGACTGTGATTGGCATTTTAAAAAAAAGACATTTAAAAAAAAAAGGTCGCAACATCCCTCGCATACAGAGGTGCTATTTTTTAAACTTCACCTTCTAGTTAGGGAGCCATTTGCAATTTAGGATAGAGAAGGAAAATGTAGCCATTGGACAACAATGGTTATGATCACAACATAGCGATCTTCTACCAAATGGACAAGAAACATTAGTAAACTAAGCTAACGGCATGTAGATTTTTGTGTACGTCAGTGCACTGCAGAAACATTTCCGCATAACTCTCATCCTCTCTGACTGCATTGCTGCCTCTTATTGCGAAAGCTGGTTTTATCTGTTTGCAAAGAAGAATGGGGAGGAATGTTTCATCAAACATGTGTGACCTCAAATAGCCATATATTCTGACAAATCAATTGCTAATAAAAAAAAAGACTAGGGATAAACTGCTATCATTAATTGGTTCCAAGTGCTATGATCCCATTAAGACAAATGAAATGACTGAGTACAGGCAAGCAAACATCCCATTCTAATGTTTTCTTTTTAAAAGCTTTTTAAAAATAATATCCTTATTAACACAAATTTTGAAAGTTATTTTGTTGGGGTTAATATATTTGAGCCTCAGTTGTAATCAGCTCCCAGTCTTTAACCATGAATAAGACATTTTTCATATGAGCCACCAGGTGGAGCAAATACTCAATGCTACAGAATTCACAATTTAAAAATCCAAGTGTACCACTGTTGTTCTGGTGAATGGGGAAGACTGCTGCGCTCCTCTTTTCCCCTCTAGCAGCTTCCCCACCCTTTCTTATAAATGTGTAGTCTGCTAATTTGCCATGCAGTTGAACCTTTAGCATCTCCATCCACGTTATACAAACACTGGGTTACTTGAACTTGCTGTTTCGCCACACTGATGTAATATCATTTAACTTATGCCTTTTAACGGATACTAGCCATTCTCCCAGAACTTCAGGAAAAGCTGTGTGTTTAATTATCAGCTTACACTGCAGAAGAGAAGAGGAAACAAATGATCCTCTCTTACTAAGGAACTTGCAATGATCAATCTACAGATGAAAGAGCAGCTTTACAGCAGCTGTTAAAGTCTCAGATCTCATGGCTTATCACTGCATAGTGGTTTTTGTAAAACAACAGAATAACTGGGATAGAAGGGGTCTGTGAGACCACTGAGTCAAACCCCCTGCTCAATGCAGGTTGTTTTTTTTTTTTTAAAAAAAAACCTAGATCTGACAGATGGTTGTCCAGTTTTCCTTTGAATGCCCCCAGCATTTAAGTACTCACCACATCCTGAGGTAATTGGTTCCATTGTCGTACTGCTCTAATAGTTAAGAAGTTTTCCCTGATATTCAGCCTTCCTGTAACTTGAATCTGTTATTATGTATCCTGTACTCTGGGATGATTAAGAACAGATCCTTCCCTTCCTATTCCAAGTATTTGAAGTGCTATTGTATCTCTTCTCAATCTCCTTTTCTCAAGGCTAAACATGCCTAGTTCTTTCAGTCTTTCCTCATGGGGTTTGGTTTCCAGTCCCATGATTATCCTTGTTGCCCTCTTCTCAACTTGTTGCAGTTTGTTGGCATCTTTCTTAAACTGCAGTGTCCAGAACTGGACACAGCCTCTAGATTTGGCCTGTTTTGAAGAAATGGTGGGAGAAAGATGGAGTCAGAATCTGACAATCCAGAACCTCCCTTGATCCACAATCAGCAGCACAATCCTATTCTCTTCCTATTACTGTGGAAGCAAAAAGTCAATGGCACTTTAAACTACAAAAAAGAGGTTTCCAAGTAGGTGTTCTCCTCCTCTTACTGCAAAATCCATTCTCTACCTTTTGACAAGGTGTATGGCAACATCCTACAGTTTTATAGAGACCATACAATTGTGAACTAAAGGTCACAGCAAACATTCTGCATGAGCTCTGTAATGCTTTTTTGTTAAACACCTTTACTCCTACACTATAATTGATACTATCCTATGTCATCTTTGTGAGAGACCTAAAGAATTTCCTTTCTAAGTAGCCCCTCTTGTCTTATCACTCAATGTTCTTGAGTTAAATTTGCAGCTAAAGACTGAAAAACCTACTATAGTTTCTCAATACAGTTTGTATGCTTTTACTTAGTAAAAGCTGCATAAATGTTTGGTCTCCCCACTGCATAAATAATTCTGCATCACTAATCGAATACATATGTTGACTTCTTAACATTGGCATTTGAACATTATTATTAATACAGCACTCTCGTTCTCAATGAAGTCTTCACTCTGAATGAAAAATTAAGTGGCTGCTCTGACACAAACTATTTTGTTTATAAAGGAGGATTTTTGTTTTTATTGGATAAGTCATTGTCAAATCTCTCTTTTTTTAAAAAAAAGTTGTTTTGTACAAAATTAATGGAAGCAACAACACGCAATCAGCTACCACCAGAACAAAGTATTTCAGACCCAAAATAAAATGAGCTAGCGTATGTTGATGGTACAGGTTAATAATATACCAATGCCAGAAACACAAAGGAAAAGAATAAATAGAGCCAAGTTCTTTTTCCTTCATCTTCTTTGAAAGGGGAAAAAACAGACCAGCCTTTCTGCCAGGGTTGTCAGGACTGAAAGAACAGCACAGGCAGGAACCTCACATTCCTGACCAAACCCTCTTGCACACAATACCTCCTGAATGAAAGGAACTCAGGCCCGGCAGAGATAGCCGACTGTCAGGAACCGGCCCTGACGTTTGTGGACAGACAGGGTTGGCTTTTCAGGATGTCAGAGCGGCAAACTGCAGGGAGAGATACTGGATTTTCACACACTTTTAGATTGGATGTTTTGCTCTTCAGGTAATTAGACAAGGAAGCAGGGCTGAAATGTATAAGCCTGACCCCGGTGGTGCGGCTCCATAGTTCTGCATATCAACTTCCGCAAGAACTGCCTGAAGCATCAACATAAACTCCTATGTGAATGCCTCTTTCTCCTTTCACTCTCTCTGTTCTATAGATGCAAACACAGATCCCTTCACCTGATACAAAAAATATTCATAATTTTATCAAACAGTTTTGAAATAATTGTTCCCCTGCACTGAAGTAAGCTTAATTGTACTGAGGAAGCAATCTTTTTTTGTTGTTTAAAAGGGGGAAAAGGGAAAATATAATTCTTTCATAATATATACCATAATATTTATACTATCATACATAATTTCGGCAATTATTGCATCTATTTAATCTAGGCTAAATATTAAATATAGAATAAAATATCTAACAAACAAAAGCTAAATAAATGCCAAAAATCAATGGATTCCATCGTGGCTTTTTGTAAATCACCAGTCTCTGCTAGAATGTTGAAAAAGTGACATTTTTCTATTAAAAATAATTCATACTACAAATGTGTCAAAGAAACAATAGAGGACTTAGCTAGGCAGTCTGAAGATATTTTCAAGTTTTTCTTTCTCCTTTGTTTCACCAACTTCTGCCACTTCAGATTTTTAAAATCAGGTTTATTTTTACTCATAAAGTGAAAAACTTTTCAATTGCTTGAAGCACAACTTGTAACTGGCAAAAAAACACAGAAAAATACACAGGGAGGATTCTGCAACTGACCTAATTTCTTCCTGTTTAAAATGCTACATGAAAGAAAATGTTATTTTTAAAAATGAAAAATCAAGCAACATTCTACATTCTTTCAAGAATCCACAGAATGAAGCATGGACTGAAAGACAAGAGAAAATAAGAGTACAAAAACAAGCTTGCTTGTCCCTGTTCAACACAAAGAACAGTAAATGAAAACAACTGGCATGCTGCCAAATTCCTATAGAGGCAAAGAGATTCAAATAAATTGATTTCACGCATCACACTGACCTGAGATCAGTGAGCAGTAGTACAATATACTCAGAACTCCGTGTGAGGCAAAGCCCATTAATGTTATCAGACCCTTAGTATATTACCAAGGGAAAAAAAATACATGTGGACTCCTCTCTCTCTCTCTCTCTCACACACACACACACACACGCACGGACGCACATATGAGAGCTTAAATAATAAAGATATTAACTTTAAAATATAACAATATTATGGCCTATTTATTATTACCTGTTTATAACATTTTTTTTCCTTTCAGCAATTGCAAATGTTCGTCAGCTTCTCTTGTTTTTCCATTCATATCATGCATTGCTCCAGGCTTCCCTGAAGTAATGCAAAGCTTGAAAAGAGTGCAGGCAGTGGTACTCAGTTTCTCTTCCTTCAACACTAGACTTCTCCAGCATCTTCTTTGTCCTTTTTGCTTTATTTGCAGGTATGCATGGAGAACAGGAGTAGAGGCAAAAAAGCACTTCCTTTGAGGCACCCAATTCCCTTGTATCTGCTAACTCTAGCCCAAAACTCACTCTGTCTCTCACACTGTCTCTGGACCTGCAAGTTCTTATGGTTGTGGCTGCTGCATGTCTGTTCTCTCTTGTATCTCCTTTCAACTAGATAAGGTTTACATACTCTAAGCCAGGGGTTCTCAACCTTTTCAAGCCAGGTGCTCTCTCAATTAGCTTCAGGGGTCGGATGGCCATTTTGCCCTGCCTGCACGATGGGGGTGACCATTTTGTCCCAACAGCTTCAAATGGGGTGGTCATTTTGTTTCTTGAATACCCTTGGCAGTAGGGGGCCACACAAAATGGAACAATGGGCCGGATGCAAACTGCGGGCCTTAGGTTGGAAATCCCTGCTCTAAGCTCTATCACTTATAAAGAGACTCCCCACCTGTTTGAAAAAGAGCATATCCCAACCTTAGTCCTACTGATGAAACAATGACAGGTAAGCTATTCAGAAGAGATCAGATCAGTCAGTCTATGGCTGGGCTTTCAGACTTTCCTGCATCTGTGTTGACTTTGTCCATTCAGGTCATCCAGGTCTATGAAGTCTTGCTTTCCTTTTTGGAAGCATTTCGCACTAATGTTTTATGGGATGCCTTCCTTATAGTGATATAGTATGAACAAGTTCCCACTTTTAAAATTAAACAATACAATGGCCAAAATTCTGTTGCTTAGTAACTACCACCAGAATAAGCCCCAGAATCAACAGGATTTTGCCAAGTCAACTCTCCAGTGTGGTACTGTGGCCGGTTCTCACCGGTTCTAGTGAACTGGTAGCAGAAATTCCAAGCCATGCCCTCTTGACGGGCCACACTAGTCAGACTAGTTTTATCTCCTTGTTCCGCAGCCTTATTGGACTGTCTCCCTCGACCAGCCCCCGGTTTTGAGGGAGACGAGAGGCAACGGTGCCGAGTGAACGGACGGATGTGGGAGCTCTGCAGCTGTCACTACTGGACTCCCCCCCCCACTTTGGCCAGCCCCCGGCCTTGAGAGAGATGAGGTCTCTCTGGATGAGCTCTTTTGCCTTAAGTCTGGAGGGAAGGTGTCGGTCTGAGTCTAATTTTGTGTATGTTCTTTTTGGCTTTTTCTTAGGGTATTATCTGAAATCTTGATTGTGTGGTGTATTTGATATTTTTGGAATTTTTGCACTGTTGTATTTTGTATTCTTATTGTATTGCATTTCTATTGTATTGTATTACTGATGTGCTGTTAGCCGCCCTGAGTTGGCGTAAGCTGAGGAGGGTGGGATATAAATAAAAATCTATCTATCTATCTATCTATACACACACACCTCTTGGCCTCCCCCTCCCAGCGCTGCCAGAAACGCGTCCCATTTGCCTCGCCCAGGGCCGAAGGCGCACTTTCATCTCTGCACTTCCCTTGTGCCTTCGACCCTGGGCGAGGCAAATGGAGCACGTTTCAGGCTGTGCTGGGCTGTGGGGGGAGGCCAGCCAGCGCCAGCCCACCAACTCACCCCGCTCACCTCCCAGAAGCACCACTGCTCTGGGACTCCTTCTCGTTATCTCCAGCAAGAGAGCAAAGTAGGTTTCTTTTCTCCCGAGGGGGGGGGGGGTTTGAGGCCATGCACACAGATAGCCATGCACACAGATAGCCATACCCACCAAGTGGGTAGTAAAATTTGTTAGTGTTTCACTACAACTCACCCATACATTCCTTGATTCAAATGGGCCTACTCTGTGACTTACTATGCTGAAGTAACAGAATCAACTGATCTTATGGCTCAGATCCATGAAATCCCAATTATTCACTGGGGCTACTCAACTTCCGTGCACTCCGGTGTCTAATCATGCCTGCCACATGACCACGGAAACGTCTGCAGAAGCAGACAATGCTAGCTCTTCGGCTTTGAAACAGAGATGAGTACTGAACCCTAAAGTTGGATAAGACTGGCTTTTGAGCAAGGGAAACCTTTACCTTTACCTACTCTACTTCAGTTTACTCAGCTATGCAATAGGATTTTGGCCAAATATGGAATGTATAATTAAATCCAACATACAGTATCTCATTATATGGGGATTTAAAAGGTCCCTCAAATAGTACTATAGCTAAGAAAGTTTAAAAAATAATTCTTTAATTTTCACTTCTCAAATATTAATAAGCAATTACTTCCTTGTTCCTTTTTTTAAAAAAAGTGAACACTTCAAGATGCTGGCCTAAAACACAGACATATACTTTCCTCACTCAATTCACTGTCACCTAACAAAAACATTAGGAAAATATTAGAACTGTGGGATAGTCTCTTACACTCTCATAATGGGGTCATAGATCTGTAACTATAACCAATTGTAATTTTAGTCATCAATCCAAATGGGGACTGCAGCCAAGAAATCAGAGGAAGACTGAGACTTGGAAGGGCAGCAATAAAGTAATTAAGAAATATCCTCAAGTGTTAAGGATGTTTCACTGGAGACAGAGACCAAGATCATTCATACTCTTGTATTCCAAATCACCACTGTACTGATGCAAAAGCTGGAAAGTAAAGGAAGCTGATAGGAAAAATTGATTCATTTGGAATATGGTGGTTGGAAGAGAGTTTTAAGGTTGCCAAAAAGTCAAACAAATAGGTCCTACTGCAAGTCATGCCTGAACTGTCTCTGGAGGTAAAAATGATTAAACTGAAGCTGTCCTGCTTCAGGCATATCATGAGAAGGCAAGATTTTCTGAAAAAAGACAATAATGTTGGGAAACATAAAAGGCAGCAGGAAAAGAGGAGGGTCACATGTGAGATGGTTTGATCCTCAGTCTAAAAGAACCATAATTTGCAGAAGAGGAGCAGGGCTGTTGAGGACAGGACATTTTGAGATCTCTCATTCATAGGGCTGCCATAAGTTGGAAATGACTTCACGGTGCATAACATCAAGTTGCAGCCAAAATATAGGTGAAACTAAATTAATTGCTGGTAATTAGTTTATCTGCATCATGCAAAATTAACTGTGATAAAGACACAATTGATACATCCATCTTGTTCATGGGGGTCCTAATTTAATAGCAAGAGAAACAGACATGAGATGTGCACTGAACTAGATTTCCTTGTATTTGATTCCTTCAAACAATATTTACCTTTCCTGACTCTAATACAATGAATAAGCAAGAATGGAGGAGAGTATTTGGAAGAAAAGGCATAGGTATCCACCCCACTCTGAAATTCTTCTTTAAAAAGAGACAAACCCCCATTCCATGTCAACCTTCTAGATACTTTAAAAAGGGAACATATATATCTTCTCTTAGAACATCTAATGTCTAGACCAGTGGTTCCCAGTGGGGACCCGGAGAGATTGAAATAAAGCTCCCAGAAATCTTGTCCAGTACAAGCATTTGTGAACACTTTTGTGAGCTGAAGTCTAAGAATATTTGCAGTCTCAAGGTAGAGAACCTCTGGTCGAGACATACCGACATATTAGAGATGAAGAACATTGGAATACCCAGGGCCTATCCTTCTCCTTGGTGAGAGACAGAAGGCAATCTCATTATTCTTACTCCTCCCCTACATTCAATGAACTCTGTCCACAGTGAAAACTGGTCTCATACATATAGAAAACCCTAAGCATACAGCTTTTTGTGCCCATACTATGGAAAAGACCAGCTTATAGGTATTAACCCAGCGAGCTGGGCCAAGAAGAACAGGGCAGCAGTTCTTTCTCACATACTGAATACATGAGGTGGACAAACAAGATGTGTTGGGACTAGAGCTCCCAGAATCCCACAGTCAGTGTAACCACTGACCTTGCTGGCTATGATATCCTGGGAGTTCAGGAAAACAAACTTTTCCCATCTTTTCAACATACCTATTGATGAGGCCCAAGTCAGTCCTGCTGAAGAGAGATTTGTTTAAAGAGATTGCAGCCTTTTAATTTTACATTGAGATAAATTTAGTTTTGTTATTCCAGGCACCATCGAACTGCAGAGCTTAAAGGAACTCTATTTATCATTGAGTCTGGCCTCTGTCATGGAGGTACAGTGGGGAATCAAACTACCAATCAGACACCAAATCTACTAAGCCATCCAGCAATTACAAGCTTATTAATAGTTTCTCTCTCCTCTCTTCTTCCATTTAAATAGTAATCCTTTACACATTGAAATCTTCTTCTCCCACATTATGTTTTACCTTGCTTATATATTATTTTGTTTGTGCCTATAAATCTGGTGGAGGATAGAGGTGCCTGGAGGAAAACGGTCCATGGGGTCGCAAAGGGTCGGAATCGACTGAACAACAAATAAATCTGGACCAGTGCCCAGCACAACCATGTGAGCTGACACAGGAAACTGAATAGAATAGTCACCTCTTGTAATTGTTCTACATTGACCTGTTGTGCATAGACAAATTATTCAGAAATCAGTTATGCACAGAAGTCTTAGTTTTCTGTACATCCCTTGAACACAAAATCAGAGGAATATACATCTATTTTTAAGAAGGTAGATCAATATTCAGGGACAAACTATATGTTAGAGGTAACTTCTCATTAGAGTTGAAATATTACAGTACAGTAAAACCCCAATTTACAAATGACTCAAGTTATGAAAAACTCAAGTTACAAAAGGGTTGTTTGCATAAATTGGTGTCCCGATTTACGCAAATAACCCGACTTACGAAAGGGGTTTGTTTAGATTTTTACAGATAAAAATGGTGCTGCTGCCATTTTCGTCTGTAAAAATCAAATGTTTAGTGCTCAAAGGGGTGGTGCCACCATACCTGTCAACCCGTGGCTCCAGAAAAATGGGACCTGCGCAGGTCGCTTTCCACGCATGCGTGGAAGGGTTTTACACTTGTGTAGAACCCTTCCACTCATGCGTGGAAGTGCTCTGCCACTTGCGTAGGGGCTGTGCAAGCAGCGGAGTGCTTCCACGCATGCGTGGGAAGCGTTTCCCCCCGCTGCCAAATTACAGGGTTTTGGCAGCACGGGGAGGGTTATGACATCAATCGGCGTCAAATTCCGTGGTAATCCCGGCCAAATCAGGATGGTTGACAGGTATGGGTGCACCATTTTGAGCTCTAGAAATCCACCCACCCACCACCCCACCGGAAATCTTTAAAAAATCACTTACCTTTGTGGCGGCAATCGTGTCTTCGGAGAATAGCGGGGACTGATGGGATCCCTTTCCCAAAACCTTCCGGAGGTGGAGGGGTTGGCAGACATACCAGACACAACATCACAAACGGACATGGGGACGTTGTAAAAAACATCCTCATGGCCTTTTGTGCAGCTGTGTCTGGTGTGTCTGCCACCCCCTCCACCTCTGGAAGGTTTTGGGAAAGGGATCCCATTGGTCCCCGCCATTCTCTGAAGCCCAGTGCCTTTGCTGCGACCAAAAAAATGGGGGGCTTTTTTGATCACAGAAAAGGCACTGGGCTTTGCAGAATGACAGGGACTGAAGGAATCTTTCCTCCAGACCCTTCTGGAGCCTGTGGACCTGGTGGACAGGCCAAGGGCAGTGGCCAAAACAGCCATGGGGGCAGTGTAAAAATGGTACTTTTGCGGTCGCAGTGAAGTCTCTGGGCTTCGGCAAGGCCAGACAGGAGGATATGGCCACTGTGCTCTACCTGACCATAGAAGCAGCGGGGGGCAGCAGCGGTTCCCACTCTCTGGAGTATCAGGAGGAAGGAAGCAGCAGCAGTAGCCAAAAGGTAGGGAGATCTCTCCATTTAAATTCTTTTTTTTAAATGTATTTTTCTATGCATCCCTATGGCGATTCCTCGAGTTATGAAAAAAATCAAGTTATGAATGAGGCCATGGAACTGATTTTTTTTGTTTCTCAGGGTTTTACTGTACAGTAAAATCCCTACTTATGCAAAAAGTCTGTTCCATAGGGTTTTGCTTGAATTGGTTTTTGTGTAAGGAAAAAATATTTTTTTATGTAACTCAAAGCAAACCCATAAGAAAAATAAAAATTTTATGTAACTCGAAGCAAACCCATAGGGAAATGAAGTTTTACATAGCTCAAAGCAAACCCATAGGAAATCGTGTTACGTAAATTTATGTAAATCGGGACATTTATGTAAATCAGGACATGGTTTTAGCACAAAATCATTATGTAAGTTGAATTTTATGGTATTTGTAAGTTGGGGTTTTACTGTAATTTAAACAGACTTTTACATCAGGAAAAATAGATTAGAAAGCAAATCTTTTTCTTTCTTAAATGATTACAAAACAAAGCAATTTTACTTAAAAGTTACATACCGTGAGAAAAGCTCCTGATGTGACAATCAGGTGCCTTCAGCTCTCAAGGAATCCCCTCTTCTAAAGACAGATTAATTTACCCTGGCTAGTGCTAGGAGACAGCTTGAATTCTAAAATTACTGAACTGTCGGATATACTTGAAATTAACAAAGAGGCTTCCCTGAGCCCATACATACACTCAGTAGTCTTGTTTCAAATACAACACCAAACTACAGTTTGGCTGTACTTGGGCTTCTACATTCTCTTCCTTCAGAATTATCTTGTGCACTACAGTTCCTTCTCACACTTCCTGCTTTTCACAAAATGGGATGCCAGATGTACCTTGGCATTCCAACTAATGTTGGGGCAGCACCCTCAAGATGAAAGATAATAAAAAGACCCTGAGAGAGTTGTGGCTTCTTTGGAACCCTGGGAAGGCTGAGATGGTGATTGTTTTGTTTTGTTTTTTTGTATGTAAGTGTGGATGGTTTGAGATATGATGAAAGTCAGCAATTCAATTTCTAAGTACTGCAGGATGGAATGAGCTCCCGTCTTTGTCCCAGCTCCTGCCAACCTAGCAGTTCGAAAGCAAGAAACTACCTTCGGTGGGAAGGTAACAGCATTCGGTGCACTCTGGTGTCTAGTCATGCCTGCCACATGACCATGGAAATGTCTGCAGAAGCAGACACCGCTGGCTCTTTGGCTTTGAAACAGAGATGAGCAATAAACCCTAGAGTCGGATACAACTGTCTTTCAAGCAAGGGAAACCTTTACGAGCAGTGGGCCAAAAAAGCATAGGTTGTCATTCATCTGAACTTGGCAATCTTTTTCATAAAGACAACTCTGTAGTGTAGTGGTGTAAGATAAAACTTTCCAACATGATTTTAGGGAAGGCACAAGAGGGAAGACAGAGCAGATGGTTGGAGAGTGCAGAAGATTAAAATTTCACTGAGTTACATCTGAGACCCAAATTTGCTACAGAAATGCAAATTGGGAGCAGACAGATCACAGATAGCTCTATTCAATCATTTCTCCTCTTTGCCATACAATTAATTCTACACATAGACCTGTTAGCTGCAGTGACATTATGCACCCTACCAGGATCTACCACCATAGAGTCTTAGAATTGCTAAGTTGGAAGGGGCCTTGTAGCCATCGGGTCCAACCCCCTGCTCAATGCAGGAATCCCAATCAAAGCAGATATGACAGATGATTGTCCATGTCATCTTCATGTTTTGCATGACATCTATAAAAGTAATTTGTATAGGTCTCTACTCTACCATATATACTCAAGTATAAGCCAACCCAAATATTAGCCAAGGTACCCAATTTTTACCTGAAAACCCAGAAAAATAGATTGGCCGAGGGTGGGAAATGCAGCAGCTGATAGTGAGTTTCAATAATCAAAATACATGAAGATATGGCAAAACTAATTAAATTGTTGGCACATCTCAATCCACTGCAGTCTTGGGGTCCTCATAGTCGTTGACCTAAGTATAAGCCGTATCCCCTTTTGGGGGCTCATTATTAGGGCTAAAAAAACCTCAGCTTATACTTGAGTATATACGGTACTTGTAGGTGTCTCTTTAGAGGTTTTCTGAGAAATATAAAGTCATTATACTGTATTCTGCAGTCACCATTTTGTATCAGCTGACTAGCGAGTTGCATTAGCAAAATAATCTATCTATTGCCAAAAAGATTATGTAACTGACATAGTGAAGGTTCCACACTTCTGTCAATCATGCTGAAACTTTAAAAGTTCATTTTCTGTGTTAGTCATGTTAGTCATCACCTAGAAAATATATCACCTCATCCCCATTCTAACATGAATTGTGTATATATAAACTTGTGGCCTAAATATTGCACTACTTGTATTGAGGAGGTGGATTATAATCCACCAAAAGACACATTGAAATAAATTTGTTAGCTTTAAAGGTGGCACAATAATTTGGTTTGTCTTTTCTTTTCCCTTAGTTTTTGTTAACAAGGCCATTCCTCTTTGGGATTAGTTTGGAAAATAACTGTTGCTGGAGGAGAATAACAGTTTGTTGTTATCAAGAATATACTTCATTATTGCACATTTAAATCCAACACATTTATTATAGCATAGTTTTCATGAGTCAGATATCACCATTAGATGCTTTCAATAACATACATGGACTTTTAAAAATAGAAACAGTAAACCCTAATGGCCAAGATATTCAAGCTGTATAATTTGACACATAAAAAGGAACGATTACATCCTGGAGTAAAAAGGTAGCCCCAGTTTCAATTAAACCCAAATTCAGAAATAATGTCTAATTCAGCAGTAATTCAGCCTCTCTCTGAAGTATTTTTTTCCTGGAACATTATGTTTGTCAGATGGGAGGCCGGAAATATTCTTCCACTCGGATACTTTTGAATTTAGCATTGGCAGTACTGTAGCTTTCTTATTGCAAAACATAACCGATCTACTTTAGACAATAACTTAGTATAGCATGACCAAAAGTACAGTGACCGACTGTAATAGAGTGGTTGTGAATATAACACACTATTCTTTTCTCTCTGAGTTGGGCTTTGTATAGAAATAGGAGATACTCTTATTTACAATCCTATCCCACCCCCCCACCCCCCCACACACACACACTGTTTCTGGGCCTGTATTTGTTTTATTCTCTTTGCTGTGTGTGTATGTGTGTTTATTTATTCCAAACTCAGTGTGCATGTAACATGGAAAAATACAACACATATATAAGCAGTTAACCATGTCTGCACTCTCTCTACTTCTATAGAGTTATAGCTATCTTGTACTGACTCAAAGACATCTGTATTGTTTTCTAGCACTCTATATGGGTTTTGGCCTCAAAGGCCAACAAATTTATAGGCACAAAGAGGGTAAATTTTAAGCAAAAACCATTTCTCCTCTTCCACAATATGACCATGCAGCACATCTCTTTAACGGTACCTGCTTTAGCTCCCAAAAATCTAGCAATGTGGACATGTTATCACCTTAACATCACTTTTAAAAACAAACATAGGTATATGTTAGTCACTGGATTTCCTTTATGTCTGAAAAGGAAATTTGATGTTAGAGTATCAGCAATCCCTTATCAGAACATTACTCTTCTAGACTACAGCATTCCCATTATGTTCCCCATGTATCTGACTCTTTTTTTCTTGAAAGTCAATCTATTTGATATATGAGATTATAAATACTTAGTAATTAGTCATTAATAACAACCAGAAGTCAGCTTTTAAGATATCTCAAAGTCACTTTTATTCCATGCAATCACTTCAATGAAAGGGGCTTAGGCTATTTCCAGGAGATCTTCTGTACCTCCTTGGACAAATGCCCAACAAGCCCAACCAGTTTGTTAGCAGAATGATGTGAGTGGCCCTTTGTGCTGTACTGTAACAAAAAAGGAAGAACTAGGATTAGTTATTGAAACTTTCCTTTCTATCAAATTGTAATAAAAATAAATGAAAATGAGGGCTGAAATTCTATTCTGATTTATTGGGCAGAAATCCTCAATTTATGTTGGAGTTAAAAAAATAAAAGAGTGAGAAGAACAGAATCCCTTTGCAAATATTTCACTTCCTGCAGACACTTTCTGCTACAATTCCCCTTTGGGAACTGGGTGGGCCAAGTATGTTCAAGCCCTTCTCTACCCCTCAGTATATGTTCCACATCAATCACTCTCACTCTCTCTTACTGCACATTTATTGACTTGGATGCCAAGTGAACATAAACAAAAAATAACAACAATTTGAACTGTTTATCACAGGGGTCCCCAATGTTTACCCACCAGGGGCCAGTTCCTGCCACCGTGCTTAGCTGTGGGGGCCGGAGGCGTGGCTGTGCCCTTTACTTTCATTTTCATCATCATTGGCAATGGTGGCAGGAATCACAACATTTTTGGCGGTTTTCTGCCACTTCTCTGCTGCGTTTTGGCAGCTCAAGCGGAGCTGTGGGTGACCTCTATCGTGATAACTTTCAGCCGACACACGCCTTGGTTCCCTCTGATTCAGAGGCCCACAGGTGCCGCACTGTCAAGAGACCCCGGTGATTTGGCTCAAGTGGCTGAGAAGGGTGTGCTTTCTCAAAGTTGGCCCGAGAAAGCGTGGTCCAGCGGAGCTGGGCAACAGGTTCGCAGGGAAATGGCAATCTGTGGCTATTGTCACAGTTGAAATTAAAGCTGCAGAGCCCCTTGGGACGAGACTCTGGATTCCCATGTGAAAAACACCCTTATTTCTTTTTGGGGAATATAATGGCCTTGGAGCTGGGTGAGGTGTGTGGGAGTAAAGCAGTTACCTCTGCAGCAGCTCCCTCTTCTGTAGCTGAATTCCAGGCCTCGAAACAAAGTTTCTCCTTCGGCAGAAGCTCCCACAAAGTAACCCAAAAGCTGTAATCCTTCTCTTAGGGAAAAGGCTGTATTGTTAAATATCCCCATTCAATCTGTTCCGCTTCGGGAGGAACAGAATGAGCACTCTTGACAATCAAAGTCCTTTTATGATTTATTGAAGAAAATAACTGAGTCCAATAAATGCAATTCCCGCCCGCCCCGGAGCTCCAACACCGCTCCGGGGGATTGGAGTCACCTGTGCCCGCCGCCCCCTCCGGACCACGCCGGGTCGGAGGGGTGAAAAGGACGCCGCCACCGCCGGTGCGAGGAGGGATTCCCGCCCGCCCCGGAGCTCCAACACCGCTCCCGGGGATTGGGGTCACCTGCGCTCGCCCCCCTCCGGACCACGCCTGGTCGGAGGGGTGAAAAGGACGCCGCCACCGCCGGTGCGAGGAGGGATTCCCGCCTGCCCCGGAGCTCCAACACCGCTCCCGGGGATTGGGGTCACCTGCGCCCGCCGCCCCCTCCGGACCACGCCGGGTCGGAGGGGTGAAAAGGACGCCGACGCCGCCGGTGTGAGGAGGGATTCCCGCCCGCTCCGGAGCTCCAACACCGCTCCGGGGGATTGGAGTCACCTGTGCCCGCCGCCCCCTCCGGACCACGCCGGGTCGGAGGGGTGAAAAGGACGGCGCCACCGCCGGTGCAAGGAGGGATTCCCGCCCGCCCCGGAGCTCCAACACCGCTCCGGGGGATTGGAGTCACCTGTGCCCGCCGCCCCCTCCGGACCACGCCGGGTCGGAGGGGTGAAAAGGACGCCGCCACCGCCGGTGCGAGGAGGGATTCCCGCCCGCCCTGGAGCTCCAACACCGCTCCCGGGGATTGGGGTCACCTGCGCTCGCCCCCCTCCGGACCACGCCTGGTCGGAGGGGTGAAAAGGACGACGGCGACGCTGGTGCGAGGAGGGATTCCCGCCTACCCTGGAACTCTTATACTGTTCTGGGGTTCTTGGGCTACTTGCAACTGCTGTGCAGTTGGAATTGAGGACTTTCCTTTTGTGCCCTCTGGCCTATGTATGTATTTTGTATTGATCGTTTTAACTGTATTTTTTGATTAATTATTGTATTACTATTGCTGCTTATGTCTTATTGCATTTCTGTATTATTATTATTTTTTGGTACTTTTGAATTTATATCCTTTGATTATATTGATCACATTGTTGCTATTGTTGTTATACTGTGTTTTATTTCTAATATTTATTGTTTATTTTGCTGTATTGTAACACTGTACCATTTGTAATTTTTGTATACTGTATTTGATTTACTTGTTGTAAGCCGCCCAGAGTCGGCCCTGGTCGAGTAGGGCGGGGTATAAATCGAATAAATGAATGAATGAATGAATGAATGTAATAGAAAAATTGCATAGTCTCAGAAGAAATTCTAAGTGTCGATGTCTCTGCAGAACCTAATTCCCATCACCTCTGGATTTTAGGCTAAGTGCGGAGGTGCTCCGCCGCTCCATATGAGATGGTTCGATGGGGGAGTCTAGCTCAGATGTCAAGAGAGATAGAGCTCCCGCTGCAATCCAGATTCGACTCTCGAACAGAGCAAAAGCCCTGGTTTTTATACCATTTTTCCTGGGAAAGTATCTTTGAAAAGAGCTAATTGACTTCTCAAAGTGACAGGTTTTGTGCATAGATCAAAGGATGCCAGGTGGCTATCCTATCTTTGTTCCATTTTAGCCCGTGAGATAGAACATCTTCCCAGACAGTGTACTTGCGAATAAGAATTAAAATGTACTTTCCCAGAGAAAAGGGATGATGCCATTTAATGGCAGGTGCCAACTAAAAATGGCTCCGGTTAGGCTAAGCAGAGAGTATCATAGAAACAAAAGAAAAGCAGATTTAGAATCCTTACTTAATAACGTATATGATTATAATGTAATAAACATTAAAAAAATGAGGTCTTTCGAGATGGAATCACAACAACCTCCTGGTTCCATGCTGGGATCCCAGGTAATGATGTAAGCTCTTCCCAGGACCAGAAGTCACCCACAGCCATGCTCGAGCTGCTGAAGCACAGCAGAGAAGTGGCAGAAAAAACCCAAAGCGGAGCAAACATACTCCAAAAAGCCTCCTTCTACCCTGGGAAGCGATGGAGGCTGTCCAAGAACCTTGGGAAAATGTTGTGATTCCCAACACCATGGTAAGTGATGTATCACAACTTCCAGTGGTGGTGGGGTGGGTCTAGAGGTGCCCGGGTGGCCACCGTGGGACAGATTAATGATATGAATGGGGTAGATTAGGCCCACAGCCCGGGGGTTGGGAACACCCTGGTTTATAATTCCAACACTGTAGCTTTTAAATCAGTGGTTCTCATCATGGGACCCATGCCCCACAGGGGGACTTCAATTCCCAGAAGCCTGAGTCAGTAATTGGCTGATCAGTGCTTTGGGGAATTGACATCTGGGAATTAAAGTCTAAAACCAAAGATTGTGAAACACTGTTTTAAATAATTCTATCTGAAATTTTGCAGGTTTCGTTCTTAAAAACAACTCTATAATATATCCCATTTATATCAACAACTGAATGGGTTACAGTAAGTGTATCACCTGTCCTTGATTTTTAAATTTGCTCTCACAAATTGCTCCCCACCCCCAAGAAAAAAACACCACTGCATTAATCCTTCTGAGATTTCATAAATTTCTTAACTTGGGGCCACAGGTGCTACCAGGGGTTTTGTTTCTCATGTTTCCTCACGAGTCCATTCTCCAGAGAGGAAATGATCTAGATGAGCACAGGTCAAGCAGATAACAAGAGGACCCAATCCCACCAAATGTGACACATGGTTTTCAGTGAAAAAATTGAGCACATGAATAAATGTCTCCTTTTTGAAATCACTGGCATTTAAAAATATTTAATTTTGATAGCTCTGAAGTCATAGTATATGAACTGGCCCTAAAATTCTGCTTTCTTTTCACACACACACACACACACACACACACACACACACACACACACACACACACACACACAGAGAGAGACCTGTATTACTGTAAGTAATTTACTGTCCAGTGCCAATGGCAGGGTGGCATAAAAAAGATTATAAAAGTAGTATAGTAGAACAAAAGCAAATTTACCCAGAGGCATAAATCCCTTTAATACAAACATACAAACAAGAAACCATCCGCCAATCTAAAAAGCAATTTGGATTTAATTAAATGTAATTTAAACTGCAGTGGTTCAAGTGGCTAAGATGCTGACTGGAAGGGGGAAGGTCAGCAGCTTGATTCCCAAGTACTGCAGGACAGAATGAGCTCCTGTCTTTGTCCCTGCTCCTGCCAACCTAGCAGTTCGAAAGCAAGAAATTGCAAATAGATAAATAGGGACCACTTCGGTGGGAAGGTAACAGCGTTCTGTGTGCTCTGGTGTCTAGTCATGCCTGCCACATGACCACAGAAACGTCTGCAGAAGCAGACAGTGCTGGCTCTTTGGCTTTGAAACAGAGATGAACACTGAACCCTAGAGTCGGATACAACTGGCTTTCGAGCAAGGGAAACCTTTACCTTTACTATAATTTAAAATGAGAAGAGTGGATTCACTTGAGAAAGCCTTGATGCTGGGAAAGGTGGAGGGCAAAAGAAGAAGGGGGCGGCCAAAAATGAGATGGCTAGATGGTACTGTAGATGCAATGGGCACAGAGCTGGGTGGGTTGAGGAGGATGGTGGAGGACAGAGGTGCCTGGCAGGCAATGGTCCATGGGGACGCAAAGGGTCAGAATCGACTGTGCAACTGAACAAAAAAATAGCTAAATCATCCTCAAGATGCCTGGGCAAAGGGCTACTTTCTAATTTTGGAAGACAGAAAGGTTATGATGCCTGCAGCTGGACCACTAACATAAAAACTGTCCAGAATTGGAACACTAACACAAATGTCCTCTAAAAATCTCATTGTGCCGGAGAGGAGGTGAGGATCTTCATTCCCGCTTTTTAGGCACCAAACTGTTCAATATTTAAAAGGTAGTTATTAACATCCTGTATTCGAAGACAGAAGTGAATATGAAGACATGCAGAGAGGGGGCATATGCATCACAAAATCAGATGACTTACACTTGACCTGGCCTAATTGCTCCTTCAGTATGGGTACGATTTGGGGTGGGATTTGTTTGTTTTTTAAGGTGGGTGGGTGGCAATGAATAATTATGTACTCTCCTCTGCCTTGGTATAACCCTACTTCACAGAGTTATGATGAAATCTGGGATGGGAGAATGAAAGCGCGGTGCCAAAATGGCCGCCGCGCTCTTTGCGCCCCCCCCACCCGGACGCAGACATCCGGGTGAGTTAGGGGGCATGGCCACCCCTCTATAAAAGGGGTGGCCATGAGGCAGACGAGCTGCCATTTTAGAAGAAGCAACGGAGAGGAGAAGTTTTTTCCGTCGCTCTTCGTTTCTTCAGTCTTCGGCTGTTTAGCCATTTCGGCGCTTGCGATCCCCGGAAAGGGATCGTCTTCTCTCAGCGATGCCTCCCAAGAGGAAGGCCATGGCGACCAAGCCACAGCCAAGAGGGAGGAACTTGTCTGGCCCTGCGCTTGCAAGGGGACAGCATTTGGGTCGGAGGACTGCGACTGCGCCCCCGCAACAGGGCCCCACATTGATTGCACCCACCGTTACCGGTGGGATGGGGCAGATTAGGGCATGGCCCTCAGCTCTCCAGCCTCAGGATGGCCCTACAGGGGCTTCGGCCCCCGGCCCGCAATTGCCGGCCATGGGTCAAGACAACGGGGGAGGGCCTGGTGCGGTCACCCAGCAGGGCTTGCCTCCGGCCCCTCATGGGCCGGAGTTTTGGGCATGGCTCTATTCAGGATCTGGCTCCCAAATGGGGGTCCCCAGTGTGTCACCCAGTGGGCCGTGTGGCCCACCTTGCCCGCCTTATACCGGGGGTTCTGCGACTGTTGATGCATTGTTGGCATGTTTAGCCGTGCTGGAAGCATCCTTGGGGGTCACAAACAACCCCTCGGGGGGGGCCTTCACTGCCGACTGGGGCCCCCTTTTGCCTGCCTGCCACCTCGACGGCCACCACTCTGCAGCAGGCAGCCAGTAGGGTTGAGCTGCTGGAGACGTCCGGCCTGCGCCGGCCGCGATCTCGCAGCTCCCTGTTCGTCCTGAACTACAGCCGGGGAGTGGCCAGATGTGGCCCCAGAGCTCGATTGCGATCGCGAGCTCCGACGCCCACCATGGGCCGGAACCCCCAGTGGGGGCGGCTCACAGGGGTGCACCCAGTGAGTATCAGGTTCAAGCTAATGTCCCCACATCACAGTCCACTTCAGGTGTTAGTTTTCAGTGGCCATGGCCTCGTCACGTCGAGGCGGGTGGGTATCAGTTCCCAGCTTACCCTGGTGCCACTGGGTCCCATACTGGCACAACATTCGGCGGGGGGGTTTCCACCCCCAGGGCTGTACCGGGCATCGCAGGGACTGTACAGGCACTGCTGCTGATGCCCCGTGTGAATACCGTGCCGGTGTCGGCATTGCCAACTGCAGGGTATTCCTTGCCCCTTGGGGATCATTTGTCCCAGGCCACGAGGGAAAAGATTTGGCGGGGGGAGTATGTTGATATTTTCGCCCTATTGAACCGTGAGCCCACCAAGGAAGAGAAAGAGGGGCAGGATGACAGAGACAAAGAGCTGTCTCGTCGTCGCAAGCCACCGCGCACTTGGGCCAACTGGTTACCCGCATATCTCATTTATATGGCGGTGTACCTCAGGGCCCGGCCCGATTTAGCCAGTCCTATGGTCCAATATTTGGACAATATTTACAGGGCGATGGTGGATTTTCCTGGCCCATTGTGGTTGGCTTACGATGAGGAATTCAGGATGAGGGTGCCCTTACACCCGGAGATGAGATGGGATGAGCCATGCCAGAAGTTGTGGCTTTTATATATGACCCCCACGCGCCCGGCGCCTGGGGAGAGGTACCATTGCGGCCATGCTGTCCAGCGAGCTACTCCAACGCAGGCTCCCCGCCAGTTGGCGGGGCAGGGGGTTCCAGCCCGCTTGCTGTGTTGGAGTTTCTCAGCCAATGGCGTATGCAATAGAAGACAGTGCCGATACAAACACGAGTGTCCCTCTTGTGCTGGCCCCCACGCCGCCACTGCGTGGCCGCGAGCCGGTGGGTCACGGGGCAGAGGTAGAGGTGGACAGGGAGCGGGCAGAACTGCCGCTGAAGGAGCTGGTCAGTCAAAAGGCCCCCTCCCCGGTTAACATATTTATGTTAGAGAGGTGGCTCTCGACTTACCCGAGGAGGGACGAGGCGAGGTACCTACTCGAGGGTTTCCAGTGTGGTTTTCGTATCCCATTCAAGGGGGTGCAGGGACCCCAAGATGCTCCTAATTTGCTTTCCCTGAAGGGTAGGGAGGAGGTGGCCGCCCTAAGTATTGCCAAGGAGGTAAATGCAGGGAGGGTAGCGGGCCCCTTTTTTAGGCCTCCCTTTCCCAATCTTAAGGTTTCCCCTTTAGGTTTGGTTCCCAAAAAGGCCCCTGGTGAATTTCGTCTAATTCACCATTTATCATACCCGGCGGGTCATTCGGTCAATGACGCCATTCCTGATGACCTTTGTTCGGTCAGGTATACGTCATTTGACCAGGCCCTGCGCATGGTGCGCGCTTGTGGCCCGGGTGCACTTCTGGCGAAATGTGACATTAAATCGGCATTCCGGTTGTTGCCAGTGCACCCGGGTGACTTTGAGTTATTGGGTTTTAAATTCCAGGGGAAATTTTATGTAGATAAAGCCATGCCTTTTGGCTGCTCTATTTCCTGTTCAGCATTTGAATGTTTTTGCACTTTTCTCCAGTGGGCCTTTGTTCGCAGGTCTGGGTCCCGGTCTGTAGCCCATTACCTCGATGATTTTTTGTTCGGGGGTGAACAGGGCTTGGACACGTGCACGCGTCTCCTCACTACATTTCAGACGCTAATGCAGGAACTTGGTGTCCCTTTAGCGCCCGAAAAGACCGAGGGCCCATCAACTATGCTCACATTTCTGGGTATTGAAATTGACACGGTCGCGCAGACATCCAGGTTACCTATGGACAAGGTCACACGGATCTCTACGATGATTTTGGCCTTGCTGGCCAAACGTAAAGTGTCACTTCGTGAGCTCCAAGTTCTACATGGTCATCTTAATTTTGCCTGCAGGGTGGTCATGCCTGGCAGAGCTTTTGCTCGACGCCTATGTGACGCCATGATTGGGCTATCGAGGCACCACCACAGGGTCCGACTGACCAGGGGCATGAGGGCTGACCTGTTGGTTTGGCTTAAGTTCCTGCGGGAATTCAATGGGGTATCATTTTGGAGATCTGACCTCTTGGTCTCCCCTAGGTTTCAGGTTCAGTCGGATGCCTCTGAGTCCCTCGGATATGGGATTTATTTTGAGGGGAGGTGGGCCTACGGCCAATGGCCTCCAGCATGGCGGGGCACGGATCGTCTACGCGATCTTACATTCCTCGAGTTCTTCCCGATACTGGGAGCTTTGATGCTATGGGGCGAGGAGTGGGCCAATTCAGTAGTCCATTTTTGGTGTGACAATGCTGCGGTAGTGCACATTGTCAATTCTCAGACATCTAAATCGCCCAGGGTCATGGAGTTAGTTTGCCAGTTTGTGTTACGCAGCCTGCGCCTCAATGTGCTCTTTAGGGCCAGACATGTACCAGGCATTAATAATGATATTGCTGATGCTTTATCCCGCCTGCAGATCCCCCGGTTCCGCGCCTTGGCTCCGGACGCGGAGGAATTCCCCTTGCCACTCCCGGACGAGATTTGGACATTTGGCAAGGAGAGGTGAACCGGGCGATCGGCATGTCACTCGCGCCCCGCACGCGTAAGGCGTATCAACACTCATTTAATCAATTTAAACAATTTTGTGTGCAGCTCCGGTTGCCCGAAGTGTGGCCCATTCCAGTTGAACAAGTTCTTCAATTTTTGGTTTAACTACACAGTCTGGGCCTCGCTTCCCGCACCATAGCATCCAGGCTGTCAGCACTGGCATTCATGGCCAAGGTGAGGGGTTTTGCTGACAACATAACTGATTTCCGTATATGACATGTTTTGGAGGGGTGTACACGGGAACGTGGACGCCGCCCGGACACTCGCCACCCAATTTCTCCAGGGGTCCTTACCCACCTTGCACGAGGCTGGCGCGACCTGTGTTTTGACAGGTATGAAGCAGCTCTTTTTCATGCGGCTACCACGGTGGCCTTTTTTGGAGCGCTCTGCATCAGTGAGTTGGTACTACTGTCTAAGGCGGATTCGGCTCGTAGGGCACTGGAACTCGAAGATGTCTATGTCTCTAATGAGTGGGCTCAGTTGAGGATACGGTCCTCAAAAGTCGATCAGCACGGTGTAGGCAGTGGTGTTAGACTGCTACGATGTTCCATTGCAGACATCTGTCCGGTTGGTGCCCTACAGGAGTTCATTGCACTGCGTGGCATGCACCCTGGCCCGTTTTTCTGCCACCAAGATGGGTCTCCCCTGACTAAATTTCAATTTTGGAAGGTGACCGGTAAGGCACTGTCCAGTGTTGGCCTACCCGGGGCTCGTTACGGCACCCATTCTTTTAGAATAGGGGCTGCTTCTACTGCGGCTGCTTTTGGGTACTCTGAGGCTGATATACGCCGTGTGGGGAGATGGGGATCTAGGTGTTTTGCATTATATGTTCGCCCTATTCAGGTATGAGTACCAGATAAGTCACCGTTCTCTCCGTTTTATCTTACAGACCCTGTGTGTCCCCGCACACCGGTGGCAGTATGGCTGGTGGGCCATAGCTATGTGCACTGGGCAGCGCAGTACGCTGCGGCGACAGAGTGGGGACCCCAGCTTGGACTGCGTGCCTCCGCATGTATCAGGTGGTATGGTAAGTGTGGAATGTTATGGCGGGAACTGTTGCCATTCCTTTTCTCCATCAGGGATGCTGAACTGCCTGATGTCCTGGTGCTGCACCTCGGGGGCAATGACCTAGGCCAGGTCACTGGCCTTTCTTTAAAATATGCGATTTGCAGCGACCTAGCTTATTTGCATTATGTGTGGCCTTCCACAACGCTGCTATGGTCGGACATCATACCACGTCACGCTTATAGGGGGGGTATTAACCTCCATATCCTTGACCGTGCTCGCCTCTCAGTGAACAGGGCAGTTGCTCGGTTCTTTGCAGACAAGGGTTTGGGGCGGGTCATCCGACACCCCACCATTAGTTTACAAAATTATGATCTTTATACAGGGGATGGGGTCCATCTGTCGGCTAGAGGTATGAACCTCTTTTTGGAAGATTTGCAAGCAGGCCTGTTGACCGAGCTGACGGTCGGGGGGGAGGGGGGCGGTGAGTCTTTATTGAAGCCTCCCCGTGTGGTGGGTAGCACTGGTAAGGTAAATATTTATGACCCACAGGTATCCGGCAGGTTCGCAATTGACTGGACAACACTTAGACAGGTACAAGTTTAATAACGTTGACCGGTCAACGACGAACCAGGCAATGGGGTGATGGCAGGAGCTCTTCAGCATGCATCACCACGTAATTTGACGGGTACACGTCAGAGGGTGGGGCCAGTAGATAGTTTATTGACTACGGTCAACAATTTGTTTGTCGTAACAAACAAATTGATACAAATGGATACATTGTAGCCAATTGCCGTTAGCAATTTTGGGAGGAACCTTACCACTGTTACTGCGGCCTGCTTGCCTTAAGAATTATAATTGGCTGAGTACCAATTGAAATTTATAATTCGGACTAGGGCATTATTCAATAAATGTGGCCCAATGCCGTTATCCATATACCGGTGTCTGAGTCTTTCTTTGGGGGGTGCGCCTGCAATGATCCACCCTGGTAAAAGGCAAAAAACCCGAAACTGGTTCTGTAGAAATCAGTGTTTGGCAGTTTGGATTACTAATAAAGATGGTACTTGTGGTGTTTTTTTTGTTTGTAATAGAGAAAACATTCAAATATATTTATTGACATAATTCAAGTTTCCATTTTGAAAAAAGACTTTTTTCCTAACAAAGAGGTTTGGTGCTGTTTCCTACAAACCTCTGTACTTTTGTTTATATATGGAATGTGACACACAGCTCCTCGATCGTCACCAGAAAACAGCCAACAATAAATAAATATTTATTTTATTTTATTTTATTTTATTTCTGGAGCTGGCTGGACAGCTCAATGAGTTGGGAGCACCTAATCATAGAGTCAGTGTTTGGGAGTTTGATCCCTCACTGTGCCTCCATGGAGAATAGTCATCCTTTGTGGTCTTAGACAAGCTGCACAATCCCAGGACATCCCCAGAAGAAGTGAATGGTAAACTTCCTTTGATTACTTTACGCTCAGGAAGATTTGTGAGGGGCTGCCATAAGCAGCAGCCAACCTGAAGACATGCAAATATTATTTATGTATTGCTATTCTATGCATCTCATCTAAGCAATGTACAATACAATCTATTAAAATAACAACATAAAAACCACATGCACAGTGACAACAGCATGCACATAGCATGCAACATAGCTGCTTTTGCTCAAGTTTGAGTGATTTGCCAGTTACACCCATTCCTTGACTGAGACTCCTTGCTCATGGTCACTCATGCTCTGGTCACCTCCCAGTTATATTACGGTAACGTGCTCTACATGGGGCTGCTCTTAATGACCATTCGGAGGCTGCAACTGGTGCAAAATGTGGTGGCACGCATGGTGTTGGGGTGTGGTCATTATGACCATGGCACACCCTTGTTGCGGGAGCTGCATTGGTTGCCCGTGTGCCTTTGGGTGCAATTCAAGGTGCTGGTTATGATCTTTAAAGCCCTTCATGGTAGTGGGCTAGGTTACTTAAGAGACCGCGTCACCCTGAGAACATCTGCCTGCCCCACTAGAGCGGACCGGAGGGGCTCTCTACATGTACCAATGGCTGGAGAGGCTCACCTCTCCAGCACTAGATGAGGGCCTTTTCGGTATCCGCTCAGGCCCTTTGGAACCTCCTGCTGACTAACCTCTGCCTCCAACCACAATTGTTGGCCTTTAGAAGAGATTTAAAGACATGGTTTTTGGGCTGGTTTTTTTTCCATTTTGGGCTGGTTTTGGGGGGCGTGGACTCTAGGCCCTGAGGACTTTCTGCACCTGCCCTCGGACTTGGCCCCGGTTGGGGCGAAAAGAGGCCCATTGGTCATGAGCGCCTTGATTATTTCATCTGTCGGCGCTCCCTGCACTCTCTCACCTGGAACGGATTTGGAATGGTTTGTGCTGTCGGGCCTTATTACTTTCGTGTATTCTGATATTGTTTAATTCTTGATTTATATTTTGTATTGTATTTTTTGCACATTCTGATGTTTTGATTGTATTAATTGTGCATTGCCTTTTGTATTTTATTGTATATCTTGCTCTGTTTATTGGATTTATATATGTTGTAAGCCGCTTTGAGTGGCACTTGTGCTAGGAAAGCGGGATAGAAATAAAACTTAATAATAATAATAATAATAATAATAATAATAATAATAATAATAATAATAATAATAATAATAATAATAATAATAATAATAATAATAATAATAATAATAATAATAATAATAATAATAATAATAATAATAATAATGGTTGGGCCAGTGGCTGTGAGGTGCTTCTATTGGACCTCCCACCCCCCACTGGCTCATATGATTATCGGTCAACTCTACCATCTGGTTTTTAGATTTGAGATTTTCAGATTTTAGAGTTTTATGATGTTTTATTTATGTGTATTGTGTGTTGGAGTGTTTTTATGTCAGTGTGGTTTCTTACATTGAAAACCACCCAGAATCGCCTTGGTGAGGGGGCAGTTAAATAAGTCAAAACAAACAAACAAACATCACTTAAAAAACAGTTTTAGAAGCAAAATACCTGCTCAAAACAACAGGAAATTATATGCCAACACATGGAATAAGTTGAATCAGTACGCAAAATGTGACTTGGATCTGCTGTTCATCTCTGCAACTTCAATCAAACGTATCTAACATAAGGCACATAAATTACAGCAGCTCCAGATTTTTTGAACTTGGGGCCACTCTATCAGTGTTTAACTTTTATCCAAGCATTGTCTTACCCATGACAAACTGGGTTATTTTAAGAGTTTGATTACAGTCCAGGATACTGAGTTATGAACTAGCTCAAAACTAGTTTAGGATTAGAAATGAGCCATAAATACAAGCATATTTCAACCTGCACATACTAGGCTAAGGTAGCTTTACTCAATTTCGTGCCAGCTTAATGCTTTGAATTTCCATTGTTATTCACCAGTGCACTGCTTTGGGTGATTGGCAGTAATCCACCATATCTGGATAACAGATACTTTAGAGAAGACTGGTTTAAGTAGTTTTAGATAGCCACCTACTCTTGAACCAATGTAAGAGCCAATATAATGTAATGGCTATAATATTGAACTACAATCAAGGAGATCTTGATTCAACTCCCTACCCAGTCATGAAGCTGGTAAAACCCCATCAGTCACAATTTGGGGATCAGCATATCAGCAGTGGAAGAAATATATTCAGGCTTGGAAGCAAAAAGTTTCGCAAGAAGCAAAATATTTCTGAAAATCAGCCAGGAGTGCCACACTTTTCGAAGGAGAGATGCTGATATTTCAGCGTTTCCTCATCTCTGCTTTTCATTAACAATGTGGGTGAAATCTAATCCTAAGAACATAAGAACATAAGAACATAAGAACAGCCTTGCTGGAACAGGCCACAGCCCATCCAGTCCAGCATTCTGTCTCACACAGTGGCTCACCATTTCCTTCAGGGTATTCCCAAGCAGATGCCTTCACCTGCTTAGGATTCCCTGGAAATGATATTGAGAGATATCCTGCCTATCTCTCCAACCCCGAGGTTGTCCTTCAGTATCCATAATTATAGCCATTGATACTCTTGTCCTCCATGAACTTGTCTAATCCTTTCTTAAAGCTGTCAAGACTGACAGCTGTCACCACTTCTTCTGGCAGGGAGTTCCATAGACCAGTAATCCTCTGGGTGAAAAAGTACTTTCTCTTATTTGTTTGAGAACTAGTACCCAAAAGTTTCATGGAGTGTCCCCTAGTTCTAGTGTTATGCGATAGGGAAAACAGTTTTTCCTTATCTACTTTGTCCACACCGTGCATGATTTTATAAACTTCAATCAGGTCACCTCTTAGACGTCGTCGTTCAAGAGTGAAGAGGCCCAACCGTTGCAGCCTCAGATGGTAAGGAAGGTGTTCCAGTCCCCTAATCATTCTGGTTGCCCTCCTCTGCACTTTTTCCAGCTCCATAATATCCTTCTGGAGGTATGGCGACCAGAACTGTACACAGTATTCCAGATGGGGCCTCACCATAGATTTATAAAGAGGCAAAATGACATTTGGTGACTTATTTTTCTATAACCTTCCTAATGATCCCTAGCATTGAGTTTGCTTTTTTCACTGCTGAGGCACACTGGGTTGACACCTTCATTGAGTTGTCCACCAGGACACCAAGGTCTCTTTCCTGGTTTGTCGCAGAGAGTTCAGACCCCATCAGTTTATAAATGTAATTGGGGTTCTTTGCCCCAACATGCATCACTCTGCACTTACTAATGTTGAAACTCATTTGCCACTCTTTTGCCCACTCCCCCAGTGTCGAGAGATCCCTCTGGAGCTCCTCACAATCTCTCACAGTTTTCACTACCCTGTATAATTTAGTGTCGTCAGCAAATTTGGCTACCTTGCTTTTTACTCCTACCTCTAGATCATTTATGAAGAGGTTGAAAAGCAGGGGTCCCAGTACTGAACCTTGGGGGACCCCACTCTTTACTTCCCTCCACTTGGAGAAGTGTCCATTTAGTGCTACCCTCTGTTTCCTGTCCTTTAGCCAGTTGCTGATCCAGGACAAGACCTGTCCCTTTATTCCATGACTGGTAAGTTTATTCAATAGCCTTTGGTGTGGGACCTTGTCAAAAGCCTTCTGAAAGTCCAGATAAACAATGTCAACTGGATCCCCCTTATCCACATGCTTGTTGACACTCTCAAATCCTGAATCATACTATTTGAAAGAGTAGCTTCTTTTTATAATATAAAGGAAATATACCCCTTACCCATTATGCTAAATTTGTTTCATACATTGTTGTTGCGTGATGTGATTTTCAAAGGTAGTCATTAGATCCCTGAAGATGTCTGAGAGAACTGGATCTCACTGTGTGACAAAACTTCAGTTCAATTCAAAAAAACAATGGCTAAGTTTTCAAAATGGATACTAAACACATCTGCCTACTCATGACATATGTTTTTAGATTCAGCTTTAGCTGGCTTGCCTTTCAGAGTTCAAAGCAATATATGAAATATTGAATTCCAAACAATTTATTTATTATAGTACACATGAGATTGGGTAGATAAGAACTAACTAAGCGCTTAACTCTACCAATGAAATAACTAGTACTTCAACTGGATTATTTTTGACAGAAGATCTGGTTGCGTCATGAAATATAAGGGTTGTATCAAATGGCAAAAAGCCAAACTTTACAAAGTACTTAGAACTTTCTCCAACAACCATTCTTCTCTGCCACCTCTGGGCCCCCACCAATGGCTGGAGGGAGAACACGCCATGGCCTGGCAGGCAGCTGAGGACCACACTGCCACCACCTGACCCCCACCAATGGCCGGAGGGGAAATAGTCTATGTTTTGTTTTGTGGGGTTATGTTTTATGGTTGTTACTGTACTATTGTTGTTTTGATTGTAAGCTACCCTGAGTCTCTATGGTGAGTGGGCAGCAATATAAATCTAAACAAACAAATAAATAAATTATCTTTCCCGCAATATTTTCCAAATACTTTGTCAAAAGAATCAGTTGTGAATATGCAGTGTTTGAGGGTGCTCAACAAGGCAAAACATTTATAACAGCTTCAAGAGAAGGTATGGAAATTACAACACTGGCAAAAAAGTTCCTTAAATCAGAGGGTGTGCTGCTCCCATATAAAATGAGCATACAGAAGGATGAATTAAAATGACTCATGCCCTCCTTTGGACAGCACTATGAACACATAAAGTGCATGCAGCTTGAAGAATTCAGAATGGCAGGAAACAGCTCCAGTTTTTCATGGACTGCCTCCAAAATCTGTGAATGCCTCAGGGCTTCCATCCTCAATGGATGTGCCTTATACTCTTTGTAGTTTACATACAGGCATAAATATAGATCAAAACATAAGTTCAAAATGTAGTTGACCTTCCTATTCATGAGAAATATTCAGTAATTCAAGCAACAACACAATTATACTGTCAAGAATATCACTCAAACCTCCTCAATAATACTTCCAATTGTAAAATGAATAATGTTTTAAAACCTTGTTGACGTAGCCTGGAGTCCTTAAACCATTTAATGGAAATGGTCCCATAAGTTGTACTAGGGCATGGTTCTGTGTAACTAGCTTTATGAAACAGAAAGTATTCCTTTGTACTGAATCAAGCCATCTCACCTTGTCCTCACCTGTTGTACCACTGTGTCATCATGTGCACATATACTGTATTATCTATCATTATTAGTGGAATCTATACTCAGCCTTTTCCCCCAGTGAGCTCAATGCAATATAACATTACCTTCACTTTATCTTTGGAACCATCTGGTGGTAGAAGAGATTGACAAAGAGTAATGGGACCAAAATGACATAGTGAGTTTTATAGCTCCATGAGAACTTGGACCTGGATATCTCAAGTCTCAGGCTAAACACTGTAACAACCATAACCTTCTCAGTTATACTGGAGGCAATATTAGTTGTAGGGTCTATGTGCAGAAGATAACCACAAGGTCCCCTTTCTTAAACATCAGTTTCATTGCTGGCCTTTGTGCTTACAAATGCCTGCTAGAGCATCTATGTGATGCCACGTTTATTAACTTGTAAAAATCCCTTCCCAAAATCCGTTTCAATTAAGTTTCAGCACAATTTATTGTTTCCTGTGACCTAGAGTAATTTAGTCTCTAAGCCTAAAAAAATGTAACAGAACAACTGGGCACTGTTTCCCTGTTTACCCCACTCTCCTTATTCCTATATGTTATGTTGTACCCTTGTTTGAATGTTTAGATTCTACACGCCATGGGGCAGGGATCACACAGAGATCACAGGCATGAGGCTCATAACATTAGACGGTAAGTGTGTAGACACTATTTCAATTTCAAACCCAAATTGCAAAAGAAATTGGACATGAGAATGAAATACTCATGGATAGGAGCAATCTATTACAGATTTGTTCCTTTGCTCTTTTAGACTTTCCAGACTTTGAAATATGAGTGAACAAAGAATTTCTTTTTTCTAAATGAATTCTTCACACATGCCATTCACAATCTGAAATTCTTACAGTTAAATTCCCAAGAAATTCAGTAGAATTGGGGAGCAATGAAATAATAATTACAGGATTAAAAAGCACAGTTCTAGAAAGACAAGGTACAAAACATTTTCCCCTCACAAATAGCATGTTAATTACAAATCTGTTCCTTACCTTGACAAAATTCAAAGTTCCCTTTTTTCCGGCAGTCACCTATTACTAAACTCAGTGCTCTCCAAGTGTTTCTTTTGACAGATATCATTCTCCACCAATCGTCCTGCTAATTTCCTCTCTCCTTTTCTGACTGGGACAGATACTATGTTCACCAGCCCAGAGATCAATCTTTTCTATTGACAACAACAAAAAGAAACAAACAAAATGCACATATCACAGTCGGGTTGAAGCATAAAGCCCCTTGATTGACTTAATATCAGATCCAATGAAAAGTTAATATAAATAGTTATATTGCTATTATAGTTAATAGTTTATCATTGCATGTTAAAGCCACCATTTTATTATTTATTATTATTAAATTATTAAATGGTTGAAAAGCAGCATTCCTGCTCATAGACTGATATATGCTCACTCCTGTTAAATTAATACAGTCCCATTCAATGAATCATTTGGGTATCATTGTGACTGCATTTTACATCTCAGCCCTGTGGTCTTGCAACTTTCCAAGAATGTGATCACACTTTCACTGCAGATGGTTTGCATATAATTGCCCAACATTTTTAAAGAATGTTCCAGGAACATCTGGAATGCCCGTGGAATAAAGCATCTATCCCAAAAAGGAATGCCCATTGGAAGAATCATTTTTCTTATTTTTAATTCCTTTGTATGAGGACTGACAGCAGAGACAGACGGAAAAAGTTACTTTTTTGAATTAATACAGCTGTGTCTGAAATCAAGTCTTGCAGCACCTTAAAGACTAACAAGTTTTTTTTGGCAAAAATTGTTGTGGATTGAAGCCGGCTTTTTCAGATGCAAAAAGCAGAACTTGGATATGGAGAAGTAAGTTAAATCCCCAAAAGCTTGTTGCCAAAAAAAACTTGTCGGCCTAAATCCAACAGGGCCAATTAGTTGGCCAGTCCCAATTAGAGTTGATCTTTTGTACCAACATCATGTACAACGTGCTGACTCATCATTCAGCAACTAATTCAATAGGTCTACTTTAATTAAGGTTACCAATTTCATTTAGGCCATTCGACTTCAGACACAATTCTTTGCTGATGTTGCTTCACATCAAAGTTTAAAGAATTCCATAGCAGTCTAAAAGGTCTGTTCCAGACTGCTGCACATCCCAAAGTTGCCTAAAACTACCACAAGGGCTCTTTTCCTTCTCAACTCTCAAAGTACCTCTAATTATTAAACTTTAAGCAGAGAAAATGGCAGCTTAAAATCGTATCTCATCCTATTGCAAAGTTGCATTTTACTTCCACTTCTGGTGGGAGCAACCATGTGACCACCCTGTTGAACCATGTGACTGGCCCGCTGAAGCACATGATCGGCCCACAGTCTGAAACGTTTGGGCACCCCTGCCCTAATATGTTAACATAACCAATTTTAGTTCAGAAAAGATGATCCTATATCACCAATTATTTTAAAGGCAGTATGTCAAGACAAAACACACACATACACCAAAAGAAAACCAAGAACAGAAATGTTGTGACATCTTAAGGACTGTTAAATTTCAACATGGATCCATGAAAGCTCACACTGAATGACAACAGTTAATCTTTAAAATGCCGCATTATTTTTACTTTTATTTTTGTCTGGATATTTAGGATAGCAGCAGTTCAGAAATATTAGAGTTACTCCTTTATTTTCTTTTAATGACTCTGGTGGCTTTATTTTGGCAGTCTAGAGTTTGATTGAGACCCAAAAGAAAAAGGAAAATGATCTGCTTTCAGGAACAGATTGTCACAATGAAATAAACATTGTTAAATGCCAAAAGGCACTTTATCACTTGCACGTACATAGCACAGCCAATATCCTGGTGAGTTTCCACTGGGTCGAAAGTCACACCAGTGTAGAAATGAGGGGCTGTGCCATCTGCAGAACTATGCATATTCTTTATGATGTATTTAATGTTATATATTTCTTTATTATTCTTAGATTTCCTGAAGAAAGATTATTCTCAAAAGTTTGATTAACTGGCTCAACTTTGAAACCTACTATTTTGGATCTTTGCATTGTGCTTTTGTGATTTACATGTGATGCAACAGTTTTCATTTTCCTTAATCAGTGAAGAAACATTTTTAATTTGAAGATTTACGGCTTGACTCACAACTATCATGATTGAGAATTATATATATATATGGAATTTAAATAAATAATGATTTTTTGAAATCAAAATAAACAGTTTCTTCTTTGCCTCAAATGGTTCTCACCTTGCTGCATTTTCACACCGTTTGGCTGCTTGATTTTCATCTGCAGAACTATAGCTGTAGCCCAAACAATTGTTGGGTTTCTTTATGGAGAACACCACTTGGGCAATAGTATTTTTTGCATAAGATGTCCAACTTCACATTGCTACACTGGTGGGATTAGCCGCAAGTATGTTTTATTAGCTTTATTTCTAATAAGTTCTTACATGTTATTGAAATGTAGTCATTTCCCCCCTAAACAAACATGTTTTCATGAAAATTTTGTTACTGGAAAAATACATTCTTTAATTATTCTCTTTTAATATTGAATGGTTTGTGTCAAACATGCTCTGTATCGGCCACTAAACTTAATAATTTCCCTCCATGATTCCCTTCCTCCCTTCCATTGTTATCTATCTTTCCTCTCCTCCATGTTGTGCACCCTGAAGATAGACAGGTGTCAATACAATGGCACATTATGGCTGAAATCTTGGTCATTTGCATAAGCCAAGTCATAGCTTTCATTTCATTTCTCCCTATCAAACAAGAGAGAATCAGAGAAGGGGCACTTTGTTTACTAGGGAGTAATTCACAGAAAGTGACTATTTGGCTTATACTACAAATAGGATTTCAGGCTACATATATATATAAGATCAAAGCTATGAACAGTAAGCAAGAGGGTCCCCCCCCTCCTTTAACCAAGAAGCCAGACTGACTATTTCCCCATTTCCAAAGGAAGGAGTGAAGCTGGGCAGATTTCTTCATGCTTTTCTCTGCACTAAAATCCTTACAACACTTACTTTACAGGTATTCTATAAATATCATAATGAATAACTAAACTGCATGCTTGCAAATTGATCGCAAGTATGAACAAGCAGACAAGAACTGATGCATGCATTTGCAAAATCTAGGCAATTGATGGCAAACCTTTTAGAGACCAAGTGCCCAAACTGCAACCCAAAACCCACTTATTTATCGCAAAGTCCCAACATAGCAACAGGGGAGGAAGGAAACACTCTCATTGGGTTGCTGAGTAGAGGGGAGGGGTGATCTCTATGCTGAGAAGAGGGAGGAAGTGCTCCAATTGGGCTGCTGGGCAGTGGGGCAGGTGAACTCTGTGCTGGGGGGAGGGAGGAAGCACTCCAATTGGGCTGCTGGGCAGCAGGGCGGGGTGAACTCTGTGCTGGGGTGACTGCATGGGTACTCAAAGAGAGGGCTCTGAGTGTCACCTCTGACACACATGCCATAGGTTCACAACATCACTGATCTAGGCCAACTATACTGCATCAAACATATTGTCCTATCTGTTGTTTAGATATTCCAAGACAATAAACATATAGATAAAAACAAAAACTTGCTGTGAAGCCTAATGGTATGCTACCTGATGAGCTCAGAATTCAGTAAACTGGGTACATTGACTTGAGAGTAAATCAGATAATCTGTCAGGTGGACAGCACTGACTTTCTACACACAAAAGTGCTCTCACAGATGTACACACTCTCTCATTCTCTCTGACACAGATACTGCAGCTGGAGAAAACTCCAAAGCAAAAACATAATAAAACTTTATCTTAAGTTCCCCATTCTTCCCCTCAGAAAGAGACACAAATCTAGCTCTAAGCACATGAAAAGGTTTCTCGGGGAGAATTCCACCAAACATGCAAAGGAGAGTGAAAGGAGGATGCCTCCATGTATGGCCACTCTACAGTAAGGCTACAGAGGATGGCAGATGGCATGCGGGTTGCAAAGGGTCAGACTCGACTGTGCAACTGAACAACAAACAGTAAGGCAGGGAAGGAGATGGGAAGGGGAGTGTCAATAATCAAACAGTGGACAAATTGAAGCAATCAAAAGACTAGCAGGGACCTTTGTTAAAGGCAATAAAATATCTCCATTGTGGACATAGGTGAGAGATAAAATATATCATAGGACAGATATTTGCAAAACAGACCACTCCAAATTTCCCTGTTCACGTAGGATCTTGCTTTCTTCTTAATGGTTAAGTACAGTAGCCCCTTTCCCCCTATCTGCAGGATCTGTATGTGAGGTTTCAGTTAACTGTGGCTTGTAAATAGAACATGAAAATGTATGTTGCTATCTCCAAGGTGTAGTTACAAGCATAGGGTGCTAGATGCCACTATATACAATATAGTATTACTGTACTGTACAGTTTGCTTCTTTCTGCGGTTTCAGGCACCGGCACTAGTCTTTGGAATATATCCCCCATGGATGCAGAGGGCCTTCTTTATTTGTACCACTATGTGTATATCTACCAAAACATTTACCAGAATTTAAGCTCTGATAATAACTACAACTACAATAACAAATACAGTAATTTTCAAAAATGGTCTGCCATTTTTCTTTACTACTTTATTCATTGTCCAAGCAAACAATAGTTTGAATAGCAAATTTTAATTATTGACAGGAAGGCAATATGAAGAGTAGTAGTAGTTGCCATAATCATTGTTATTTAACATGTTAATTAGCTGCTTAAAAGAATTGTGTCTATATGTACACAGAAGCTAGATATTTCTTTTAAACAGAAAACACTAAAACAATTTGTATTTCTCCAGGAGAGGGGCATTTTAAAAGCTCATCATTTTATATAACCATGGAAATAGTGAAAAACATACATTCCCAAACAAATATTACTTTTTCTCAATGGTATGAAGTAATTAAAGCCATATGTGTAAATCTGTGATCCATGCAGTAGTTCAAGCTGCAGTTAATAGAAAATACAGAGAATGAACTCTGCCATATAAAAGATTCTTGTTACAGAAATATAATGTGAAAACCAGATGCACACAGAAACTTAATCACAGATGGGAATGTAATCACTGGCATACAGAATATTTTTTGGTCCATCTTAACTATATGCAAAATGTATTTATCCTGTGCAAAATGCAATAACTTGAGAGAGCATTCTATTTTAAATTAACCTCACAGTTAAAACTCTTTTATCTTATTCCTCCACTCCTTTCCAAGATATTATGCTCAGGTAAGGTTTTATGAAGAGGAGTTATTGGGCCTGGCAAATCAATTCATGCATCAGTTTATCTTTCAATTTTTTTAAATAGGATATAAAAAATACAGATATGAAAATCAACATAAAAGAAAATCAAGTGCCGTTACCAACTTCTCAATTGCTTGGCTACTGCCAGGAGTCCATTCATCACCTAAGCAAGTGCAGGTTTCTGTTTCATTGTATAAGTTTTTGTTCCTGTCACAAAAGAACGACTGTTCAGTAACAGAGAACCACATGGAAAGTATGCCAGAAGTGAGACAGATACAGTGTTTTTACCAACTCTAGCAGCACTTAATTAGCAACATTTGCATTTGCATACTTTAAAATAAACCTAACAAATAGGGAATTACAGGTAGCAGTCATCTTATACCTACCGTCTTATCTTGAAATCATTCAGCAATTCTGCTTAGCTCTTGAGAAAAAACAAAACTCAGTACACATTTGGTTATCCTGGTAATACCATAGTGTATCATGATGAGAATGAGCTTAGGGAAGTTTGCTTTTTTTCTTCATGGTCCTAGATTCTAAAATCCAACAGCACAGATACAAGGTGGTCGAAAAGTGTTCCTTTCATTTTGATTAACCAAAAACCTTACAACATTTTGTCACCTTTAAAAAAAAACCAACAAACTAGTTACCACAGTTGTGGTTTGTTTTGAAACACGTGTCAAAAAACCACAGTCTAAATTAATTATAATTTAGCACTCAGATGGAATGCTAAACTGTGGTTAATGAATGCTGGAAGCAAAACTCTCCATTTTCTCACAAAATTTGGGCATTTCCCCATCATGGTAAACCAGAATATGTTGTTATATCTGGATATAGACTTGATATACACTGAAACAGTTATCACAAGAATCCACCAGATTCAATTTCTGATCTATACGGTGCTACTTCACTGGTGCAAAAATCTACTGTTTTTACATCTGATTTTATGTTATACTTCCCAAAGCAGGGAGTATGGGAGGAAACTCCTGCACAACCTGAGACAAGAGAAGATTGAAAGTGCATTATAAGATTGAAAGTGCAAATGATTATGGATTTCTGTCAGCACTGTATTATATAACTATTTCTACATATTCCGGTAGCATGATTGGAGCAAATATGGATAAAGAGTAATACGGACATGTGTTTTCAACTTGTATCTTTATTTAGGAGCAAACAGCAGAAGCTTCATGGTTGAGCAGAGAGCCAAACTAAAGTCTCCCTAGCCCTTATTCTAACATGCTTGAAGATTTGCATCACAACACTGTGCACGTTTACTGAGAAGTAAGCCTTTTTGTCTTATCCCACATAATGGTGTACATGTTCTGAAGGAAACTCACTCCTATAGTATACTCTGTGTAGTCAGCACAGAACTACATGTTATCTATAGGAGAAAGCTTAACTATCTAATAGCAGTCCATCATTACTGATAGATAAGATAGCCATCAGATGACATGACTTCAAGCTTAAAAGGGAAAAAAGAGACTATAATCTGGAAATTCAGGTTGCCCCTCAACCAGAGAACTATAATCAATTTAAAACTTCCATTTTGGAATGTTCTCATACCTCCATTCCAAGAGGATTCAGGATCAATTAGAATCCAGATATCTCTCCCTGGAAATACACACCCAAAATTCAGTGTGGGTGTGTATACAATAAAAGCTGGGAGAAATTTGATCTCAACTCTTGCAGAAACAAAAGAAACTCATTGGATAGAAAAAAAATAACATGAGCTTGACATGACAAAATACAACCAGAAAACTTGGAAACTACCAACCAATGGTAAAAATAAAACATCAAAGGGATATTCAGTGTGAATCCAATGAATTTTGTACAGCCTTCATATTGATGGAACTAGAGGAAGCCAAAAGAAGATGTAGGGATGGCAAAACAACATCACTTTATTATACCTAGGTGGAGAAAAAGTAAACATTTTGGTCAAAACACAAGGCAATGTCTCCTTTAATTCTTTGATAACTGCTGGATGAGCAAAAAAAATTCGGGGAGGGGGGGGGGGAAATGGCAGAAGACAAAAATAAGTGCTATACTGAAACCAGGCAAAGAACCATCAGGTCCCCAAAGCTACAGTCCAATCTCCCTAGAATGTCACTTAACAAAGTGTGTGAATGAATGATATTAAATATTAAAGCTGAACTACTTCTAATTCCAGATCAGTCAAGCTTTAGACCAGGCAAGAGCTGTATGTCTCAAATTGAACCCAGCAGACAGATAAGTGGAGCATTTGTCAACCTTACAGTGACATACTGTCCACCATCAATTGCTGCTCAGAAAGCTCTGCCTCCTTACTAAAGATGGTAAACTAACAGAAATCATTACCATTCTACTTCAAATCCATGTATAAAACAGAAGAGGCTATGAAGAGCAAAAAAACAACACATCTCATTGAAAGGATGAATGCCAAAGAGTGTCTTCCACCAAGACAAGATTCTGGATGGACCATCTGGAAGCCACTTAATAGACTTTGAAATTAAGTAGGAAGATTAAAGAATGTTTAAGTAAAAGGGGAGGCTTGGATACAGGTGAAAGTTTCTGTGAAATTCAATCAGTGCATCATATACTATAGGGGCATGCAATTTATGCCCCACCATGTGCACAAAGTAAGATTGAGCAAATGGATGAGATAATGCTATTGAAATAGCCTGCTTCTGATTAAAAAAACAGCATAACAAAAATAATAATTTATTCTGAATTTTACCTATATTCCATATACATCTACAGTTTTAAATTGTGCAACACTCTGATACAAATAAAGAAGAAAGAACTTAAAGCAGGTACAATCAGAAACTCTAGAGCAGTGTTTCCCAAACTTTGGTTTTTGGATTACAGCCAATGTACAGTGGACCCTCGAATAATGACGTTACTTGGTTCCCCAAGTAGCGTCGGTATTCGAATAACAACAAAAAACAAGTAACAATGTCTTTTGTCGTTATTCGAATAATCACATTGGGAGCATTGTAGTGCCGTTAATCAAAAATGACACTATTCAAACGCATTGTTAATTGAGGGTCCACTGTACTGACTTGGGCTTCTTGGAATTGAAGTTCCCCTATGGTGTGTGGGCTTTCACATTGGGAAGCACTACTCTAGATAGATGCATGAAGCTTACTGGCAACACTTCAATACTGAATAATGATTCAGCTTTTTTGAGTAATTATAGCATGAAACATCCCACCTTTGGTTTATCATCTGGTTTGGAGGACTGCCAACTTCACTCAGCTACCCCCAATGATAACTTAAAGAGCCAAACTGAGAATAAAATGAACACAGCACAAGGGGATTGCATCATCTTCATGTTTTAGGAATATTTCTAGAAAGAAGAAAGGGTCTCTAGGTATAAGTTTAATATAAACAAAGAGAGAAAGCAAGTTTACAAAAGAACAGCTACCATAACAATATTTACGACAGCTGCAGATGCATTTATGGCAGCGTTTTGCACACACACGTGTGTGTTATACTTTCAGGAGTGGTACAGGTGGTGCGGGCTGAATTATTATGTACCTTGGGCCGGATCCAGCCAGTGGGCCATAGTTTGGGCACCCCTGTACTAAATCATACTATAGCTTGGAGAGAAAAGGAAAATATCTTTGCCTTCAAATTTATATAAAAAAATTCAAACATTACTGAGAACTGTATCAAAGTTTTAAGCAGTAGGAGAGTGTACTAGAGCTTGTGCAACACTAGCACAAAAACCTGCATAATCAGTGCAAAAAATGCTACATTTAAATAATTCAATGAGTTTTGAAACAGCTGTGAGATGTCTTACAAATGCACGAAAAAAGGACAAGACCTGATACTTGTGTGAAGAAAAGAAAAGACTTGTGTAAAATAAAAACCAGAGTTTCCACAAGTAAAAGGAGCTTTTATGCTAGGAAAAAACCCAATACAACACATAGCTGGGCAAGGGGCAAGGATACAGGAAACAACTGCCCTGAACTCATAACTGGAGGGGGCCACATTCACATTGGCACTGGCATAGTTGCCAGTTCTTTTATTTCAGAATCCCACTAACTTGAGCCTCATGAACCTAATGGGGAAAAAAATTACAAAACAAACTCTACAGGTGGTGATGATAATGTCCTTCTGTCTTGGCAGCAGGAACAAAAAGGTTATAGCCACAGGCAATGCTAACAGCATCAACCTAGTCTTTGCTTAAGCACAGTCAGACTTCTTTCCTTAACCTATTATATTTATATCCTGCCTTTGTCCTCTAAGGAAGCCCAGACTTGGTCTTTCTTCTCCAACCATAGTATACTAGAAAGGATGCAGAAACGTTAATGAGAGCTCTATTCCCAAACAGAAGCCATGCCAGAGAGAGAGAGAGAAATGTGTATGTTTTCCTTTTACTAGTTGGAGTGTAGAAAGCTATCCTTTTTTACCTCTTCTTTACATTTCTTCTGCTATCATGTGTAAAGCAGAATAAGACTCAAGATGGGTGGTTATATTCCCCAAGGATTCTCTCCTTTCCTATGAAAATGTACTGCAAACCAAATGGGAGGCAAGGTTGTAAGAAAACTGAGATACTTAAATTTGCTAACCTACTCACACCTCCTTTCTTACTATACCTATTCATGTTGTTTCAATCATTGCAATGCCAGAAATCTTAGAATTTCTCAGCACAGCCAGTGACAATGACTTAAGCCAAAAGAGCAAATCAAAGGGCCTATGAAAGGAAAAAAAATAACTAGACATGAAAAGGAAACATTGCAAGCATTGATAGGACCTGAATATGATGATTATGCATATTTGGATGGGATAAAATGTTGATGTTTAATAGATACAGGCTCCCAAGTAATCCGTTGATGTGAGACATTTACAAAAACCACCTGTCCCTTAAATAGCTGGGCAGGTGATTTTTTTTCATCATACAGAGTTTAGCCAAGAAGACAAGAACAAAAAGAATTTACCATTACTGTATATCCTAATTTTGCAGGTTCAAATTTGAGCGAATCTAAACCATGGGTTCCCAAACTTTTCCTATCAGGGGCCTGACCACGCCCCCTCAGTTAGCTGAGGGGCCAGTCTCATGGTTCTTTTGTTTAGATCAGGGTTTTCCAACCTACAGTCCATGGGCCAGATCTAGCTCCTGGCCCGAATTGCCTCCAATTCTGGAAGTGACCCAAGAAGTGCCCCAAGAAATGTTTGCAGCACATGATTTGGACCTAAGCAAGTTTTCAGATTTTACACACAGAATTAAATCAACAAGTGAAGTACCTTTTAGGGAAATAACCAGGCATGTCTCACCTGCTTCTTCTGAGGATTTAGGGTCATAGCTAAAGGATCTGGCTGCACTGGGGGTTACTGGGGAAACTAGCAGTCAATAAGTAACTCCTGTGGTGCTCATAAGGAAAAAGAATGGAGCACTGAGGATGATGGTGGATTTCAGAAAAATGAATAATTTAAAGAAAAAATGCTTATCCATTACTTAAGATAGAGAAGACTTTAGATTGCTTGCAGGGTCTAAGTGGTTCTCTGTCTTATATCACAAAAAGCAGAAATTATCAAGACCTAGTGGAACCAGCAGATCATGAGAATGTCAGCACATGATGGAGAATATTATACATGGTGTATTTAATAGAAGTAGTTGCATTTTTAGATGGTTTGATTTTTTTCTCAGCTACTAAAGAACAGCACTAAGAACAACTTGTAAAGTTATTGGGAAGACTTCATAATTATGATCTAAAGCAGGGGTGCCAAAACATTTCGGGCCGAGGGCCAGTCACGTGGTTCCTCCCACCGCAAGTGGAAGTAAAATGTGCCTTGCAATCTGTTTTGCAACAGGATGAGATAGATTTTTAGGCTGCCATTTTCTCTGCTTAAACCAGGGGTGCCCAAACTACGCCCCACGGGCATGTTTTACTTCTGCTTCCAGAAGTGGCAAGGGTGTTGTGGGCTGGATACGGCACCCTTTTAAATGTTGGCTGTTTTAAAACACTTGTAAGATACACGGGCATGTGATATGCAGCAGGAATAGAGCCAGATAAGGGGGAAAGCTAATGCCATTCCTATTAGGGCAGTGCCCATCATTCTCTGGGTACTTTGACAATACCTTGGATTTGCAGGCTACTACAGGATGTTAGTACCAAGGTACCCTGTCATAGCCAAGCCATTAAATTCACAATTTGCAGGTATGTCTAGGAGTAACATGAGTTCTGGCACTCAGTCTCTTAGGCATAAATGGTTTACCAATTGCAAGACAGTCTTTGAGACCCTGAAACAAAAACTAACTACTACACTAGTGCTAGGGTTTGCTGACTGGAGACTTCCATATATACTGCACACAGATAGGAGCAGCAACATTCCAGTTCCAGAATGGCCATCTTCAGGTCACTGCTTATGCCAGTAGAGGTTTGAGTTGCAGTGAATGCAATTATCCAGTGCATAAACTGGAGACTCTGGTTTTGAAATGGACTTTCCATCACAAATTTCATGATTTTTTATGGGACCAACAATCATTCTTTGGCATATGTACTAAGTAGAGTGAAACCAGATGCTGCAAGCCAAAAATGGGTCTCAGCCTTGTCCTTATATAGAACTTTGAAAAAGAAAAGATCTGGATGGAGCTGCATTGGCTACCAATGTGCCTTTGGGTGCAATTCAAGGTGCTGGTCCTTACCTTTAAAGCCCTACATGGTAGTGGGCCAGGTTACTTAAGAGACCGCATCAGCGTGAGGATATCAGCCCATCCCACTAGAGCAGACCAGAGGGGCTCTCTAAGAGTACCAACTGCTAGAAAGGCTCACCTCTCTAGTACCAGACAGAGGGCCTTTTTGGTGGCTGCTCCGGCCCTTTGAAACCTCCTGCCAACTGCCCTCTGCCTCCTATCAGAATTGCTAGCATTCAGGAAAGGCCTGATGACCTGGCTGGCTCAGGGGGTGTGGGGTGCCACAATGGGAGCCACACACACACACCCGGCTCATATGACTATTCTAAACAACTCGCCATCTAGGGACCTTAGTTTAACTGTCCAAGGATGTTTTTAATAAGGTGTATTTTAGTAGTTTGAGTTGCTGACTTTGTTTATAGTATTGTGACTCGATTTTACTGTGACTGTTGTTTTTGTTCACTGTAAGCCACCCAGAGTCGCTGTGGTGAGCGGGCAGCAATATGACTAACTAACTAAATAAATAATGTAGATGCAGATTTTCTCTCTTGAAGACAAGACAGTGTTCCAGTAGAAGATGAGGAAGACACTAGACAAGCAGAGTAGATTGCCAAACGGTTATGTAAAAGTCAACAAGAGATTTGAGGATCACAGGATGCTCAAGCTTGCAAGGCAGTCATTTGCTGACCCACCTGCATCCAGGAAATCACTAGGAAGGAGCAGTAGCTTTATTGAGACAGGAGGACAGTATCCCAGAAGAATTTGTAAATCAAAGGTGCATTGGTGGCATGCTCTATGAACAGGGTCTTATCAGGCTGGAAAAAGTTGCAGAGAAGAGACATGTAAATATCCAAAGCAATACAGCAGTGGTGGTGAACCTATGGCATGTGTGCCAGAGGTGGCACTCGGAACCCTCTCTGTGGGAACCCATGCAGTCACCCCAGCACAGAGTTCACCCAGCCCCTCTGCCCAGCAGCCCAATGGGAGAGCTTCCTCCTCCCCCCCCCCCCAGAGTTTGCCCTGCCCCTCTTCACAGCAACACAATGGAGGCGTTTACTTCCTCCCTTGTTGCTGTGTTGGCACTTTGCGATAAATAAGTGGTTTTTGGGGGTTGCAGTTTGGGCACTCATTTTCTAAAAGGTTCACCATCACTGCAATACAGTATTTGGAGACAAGTCACAAATCTATCCAAGATCTATTAAAACAGGAAGAATATGAGTCATGACTGTATTTAAGAGAGTGGCATAGTCTTTTCCTGACAGATGGTATCCTTTACAAAAAAGTACAATTGTGGTAAGAGGAGATAGAGCAACTAGTAATATCTTATTCCTATAGGAAGAGAGTTCTAGAAGATATCCATGATGGAAAGAGTCATTTTGAGTGGAAAGGATCTTGGAATTGGGAAGGGGTAGACTTTTCTGACCTAAAATGACCCAAGCTGTGAAGCAGAAGTGCCAGAATTGTAAATGCTTAAACAAAGGAAAGCTAAGGTGGAAAGAGCAGTTCACATAATTAATATTAAGGTGTATATCCCATTTTTTGCATAGACTTTATGACTCCTGAATCTGATATGACAAGTGTCAAAAACATTTTGCCAGCCATTGATCACTTTACTAAATATGCCCAAACTTATCATTCTAGGGACCAGACAGCAAGAACAGCAACAAACACCTTGTGAAAAAAAATATTATCAGTCACTATGGATTCTGTGGAAGTGAACAGGTTGTGGAGCTGAGCAAAACTGCCAGTACTATTGACAGATTCGATCATACTGTCAGTTTCTCAGCCTTGGATTCCCAGATTTTCTTGGACTTCAGTTCCCAGGAACCCTGATCTTGTACTGACTGGGACTTGTGAGAATTAAACACAGAAAACAAGCACAACAATTAATTGGAGAAAGTGCTTAAAGCCACTGGTGCATGCCTAAAACTGCACAAGGAATAATACTACAGAATAATCTCCATTTTTTTTATGTTTGGAAGACAAGCATTTATGCCTATTGATTTGAGTTTCAAAGAAAAATGCAGGGGACTCAATGAAGTAAGTCACCAGGAACATGTGAGGAACTTCAAACACAGCTTGTGTTATGATTATGACTTGGCCACCTAATAAAGTGAAAATCATTAGTAAGCAAACAAAAGGAAAGGATGTCAAAGTTGTGAGAACCAATACTGAACCAGGAGATAGAATCTTAGTGCATAATTTGAGCCCAGGAAGAATGCGGATGGATGGATGGATGAGCCCAGGAAGAATGCGGACGGACAGACCAAAATTCTGACATGCGTTGTCGTCAACTGCAACTCATATCCGAGAATGCATTTTTCCTGGAAACAGGAAAAATGTCATTCGTATGAAATTGTTTAAGGTGGATCGCAGCTTGCCATGAAGTGACCACCATACACTATGATCATGGAGTCATCTCCTGTGGCACATGTGAAATGAGACATGCAGGATTTAACACCGGGACTGCAATGGACTGCCGCAGCCTTGAGGATATTATCAAGATGCGCCTTCACAGCCAGTCCATCTGGCATAGCTTCTTCCTCCTCCATGAGCATTGGGAATCAGAATTCCACCTCTGCTCATTTTGCTGTTGGGCCCAATATGATGGATTCCAGTGGGATTTCCTCCACTGAGGGGGACCATCACCCCACGTAAAGGGGCTCATCCACCCATAGCCGTTGGCCACTTTAGGAAAGTCAAGTAAGTTAACCACCACCTGACACGCGGCATTGAGTTTCAGACAATGGTTATCTAACCTGACTCCCTAAAGGGGACAATGGCTATGGGTAGATGAGCCCTTTTAGGTGAGGTGGTGGTCCCCCTCAGTGGAGGAAATGCCACTAGAAATCACTGGAAATTGTGTATAAATCAATGGACAATTTATCTTCTGCTAATTTTAATTTGGTAAATTCATCCTGAGACTGTAATCCTACATTCTTTCATCTAAAAGTAAGTTCTAATGAACTTTTTGAGATTTACTTCTTCACAGGTAAGTATAAGACTGAGCTATATGGCAGCTGATATTAGGTAAAGCAAAAACATATGGAACACATTACCCCTGACTTAAGTACTATTGATCCAAAGGGGAGTCTTTTTCTTCTTCCACATCTAGGCTAGACATGAAACTGCTAAAATGAAAGCACACCTTTTGGTGAATTCATTCCACAGAAAGATTAGCTGGCAACATAAGGTTGCTGTTACCAGGGTACACCTGGTTGTGATTCAAAAATACCACAATCTTCAAGATGGCTCTTTCTGTGCACCCAAAGGGGAGTAAATTCAACTTACTCCTCATCCAAATGAATATCTTTTGTCTGATTTTAAAGCTGATCAGTTGAAATAGGCTGCATTCCACTAAAGAAGGTAAAGGTCCATCTTGTTCATTGTATGCCCTTTTTTCACAACAGCAGTTACAATTTTTTAAAAATCACTTTTTTCACAATCATGCCAACATTTTACAAGGGAGAAGCTATACAATGCCAAACTCTTTACGCTAAGTCACTGGCTGCAATCCTGTTGCTTACTCAACTAAAGTAAGCCTATTGAATTAGTTGTAATTTGGTGAGTCGACATTTCCATAAATTCCAATAATTTATTGTTTATTTATTTGTACCCCGCCCTCCTGGTGTAAACATGAGACTGACAGGCTACTCTAGTTGCAACTTACTACACTAAGCAACACGATTTCAGCCAAAGCTATAAAGACAAGGGGAAAATGGACTAGAGTATTTGGATATAATTATTCATTTATATGCTTGCACATTTAAAATTGCCCATTGCTTATTATGAGAGCTAGTTTAAAATTTTAAATAATAAATAATGTACCTAAATATATAAAAAGACATTCCAGTTTAAAAATAAGTCAGTATCCTATTTCATGGTGAAAACAACATAAATGCTTTCTTTGCACACACACACCCTCCAATTTCATCGACAAGGGACAATCCCTGGAGAACAAAGAAAAGAGAGAACCAATTATATCCAGAGGCTGGTTTCTCCAAAATGAAGGCATCTGTTCCATTCCAGTGACTTCCACACAGAAGAAAAACAGAACTTTGAAGGCATCTGTGTTCATGGTTGACAGTTACAGATCTTAGGGACTTCTATAATTGCCCAGCTGCAAACATAGTTTGCTTACTGCAGCTAATACCACTGCTGTTGTCAACTGATCTCATCTGTCTCTCTCTCTCTCCCTCTTTCTTCCTTTCTTGCACACACTAAGATTAAAGTGATCATTTATAAAGCAAAGTTGAGAAAACCACACAGAACTGTCAGCAGCTGTCCAATCTATCTTGTTCTTCTCCTTACCTGGGATTCACTTACACAAAAGCTGACATAACTGAATATGGAGTTTCTCTATCTCCTCCATTTAGTATACTTAGCTCTATCTCCTCCATTTAGTATACTTAGCTCAAGTCGCTAAGACGCTGACTGGGAAGCGGAAGGTCAGCAGTTCGATTCCCGAGTACTGCAGGACGGAAATGAGCTCCCGTCTTCATCCCAGCTCCTGCCAACCTAGCAGTTCGAAAGCAAGAAATTGCAAGTAGATAAATAGGGACCACTTCGGTGGGAAGGTAACAGCATTCCGTGCGCTCCGGTGTCTAGTCATGCCTGCCACTTGACCACGGAAACGTCTGCAGAAGCAGACAGCGCTGGCTCTTCGGCTTAGAAACAGAGATGAGCACTGCACCCTAGAGTCGGATACGACTGGCTTTCGAGCAAGGGAAAGTACAATCTGAAACTGCATTCAAGTTATTTATCATACTCTCATCCCTCTTCTTCTTTTGGTTTGCATGGAACTCAAGGCAATAATCAAACTCTTACAATACAAAAATTGCACACACCCCAATAGGAAAATAGAAACTGGAACAGAAAAACATAATCTCGATCAGGGTTCCTCAAACCTGTTTCTCCAGATGTTCTTGGACTTCAATTCCCAGAAGCCTTGATCAGCAGATGTGCTGACTTGGGCTTCTGGTAACTGAAGTCTAAGAACAACTGGACAGCCAAGTTTGAGGAACCCTGATCTAGACGGTTAGGAAATGTCACATAACTCCCAAAACTTCATAGTGAAGATAAGGACAGTCTGATATATATGTTAGCAATTCAATTCCCATTATAATGATCATTGTGTAATATAAGGTCAGACTCTTGGTCCATCTACCCTAATCTTATTTACTCTTTTTAGCAGTTACTCTCCAGGGTCTTTACCACCTACCACCTTGCTGCTTCAACCTAAATTTCTAAAGAGGAAGAAAAAGGAGATGCCAAGAGTTAAGTTGAAGACCTGGAGACCTTCTACATGCCAAAGCATGAGTTCTGCTCCATTTTGCTACAGTTCCTTACCTTTGATTGCTCAAAGATAAGTCTACCTCCATTATTACACATTGCTAAAAGTTATTTCAAGGCTGCTACCTCTGTATTCATGCATTTATACTTCAATAGTCATATGCAGAAAACATCTGAAGCAACTGTCAGTAAGCTGACTATAATTTTTCTCCTTTTAAAAAATGAGGGATTAAATCCAATTTTAGAGTGGACCTATTGGTCGAAATCATGTGTAGTTCTGTTAATAGCATGATTCTTGGAAGTGACATGTTTTAAACTAAGAAACCTCCATAGATATCTGTTGCATAAAGTATCACATGACAGCATGCAACAGATGTCTTTAAGGATTTCTTAATGACAATTTGCCTCTAAAAGTTATGCCACTTTCATCACTATGCAACAGGATTTCAGCTACTGAATCAATGAATCTTGCCTAAGTCTTGATTGATCAAATTCTCATTAATTCAATGGAATTACTCAAGCAGGTACTAATAACTGGGTTTAGGCCTTAAAAACCTTTATAAAACATTTAATTACACAATGATTGTTTCCGATTGTATTTATTGCAGAACAGATTTTGGAATCCAGACTATACACAACAAGATTCATTTCTTAAACAGGAAACATGATACATCAGGAATTTCTGGCATATTATGTCATCTCTATACCATCTTCAAAGTAGCAATGGAATTTAATGGGGATGGTCATAAACATGGCACTTTGAAAGTCTGAAAACAGTATTATTTGTTGGGAAGGAGAAAAAGTTTAATATCGTCACATTTGCACAGAGAAATATCTATCTCTGACTTCTTAAGTTTGATAATGGAAGAGAATATATTTTGCCTGAAAAAATCTATATAATTTCTGAAGCTTCTGATATATTTCAGAGGAAAAGTATACAAAATAATGACAAGATTTTTTAAAAACCTACACAATTTTTGAAACAATGCACACAAGTCTTGCAATTTAGTACACAAGTAAGTATAGTGTGAACATGCAAGCATAGCTGTCAAGTCTCCCATTTTGGCCTGGAAACTACCGTATTTTACCCCTATTTCCTGCCATCCTCCCGTATTAGTATTTTCCCATAAATCTCCCGTATTCAGTGCTCCTCTTCTCCCCACAATCCAGGCGCATCCAAGAGCCTAGATGAAGAGGAGGAGGAGGAGGAAGAAGAAGAGTCACAAGAGCCAGGAAGGAGGAGCCGTGTTGGGCTCCCCTGGGTGGAGGAGGAAGCGCCACACAGGCACTCCCTTTAGCACCACTGCTGCCCCTCACAAGGAGCAATGCCCCAGCAGGCCAGCCTCAGCTGCAATAGAATATTTCAAATGTCTTTCCCCATTCTCTGCCACAGCATTTCATAATATGGTTATTTTTATGGAACTGTTTTTTATACTTATATCATTTAATTGTCTACTGTATTATCCTTCTGTACCTCAATTTCATTTTTTAAAAATCAGTGTTTAAGACAAGACCACCGAAATATTTTCTTTATGTTGCATGCAAATATACTTGAAGCCAATTGGCTCTCTGTCTCTTCCCTCTCCTGGGAAGGAACACCTCTGTATGGTAGGCAGTGATGGCTAGAGAGGCAGCAGCAGAGGAAGCCTTTGGCTGGAATTTAAGCTCTGTGACCTGTTCAAAGACACAAGTCTCCTCACGGTGTCCAGGAATTATCATATTTTTCGGAACTTGAGCAAGGAGGCAAACAGAAGTTCCTTGGGTAGAAAAGTCCCTTTCCCACCCACCCCTGTAATCTTTAAGGTGCCACAATGTTTTTGTTTTTGTTTTGTTTACATTCTGATCTCTCTCTCCCTCTCTCTCTCTCTCTCTCCCTCTCTCTGGTGTTTAAGGTGCCACAACATTTTTGTCTTTTTGTTTTGTTTATTCTGATATGCTTGAAACACAGACTAACAGTAAAACGACTACCATTTCAAAAGTTTTATTCTGTGCAAGCGTATCAGAGAGTAAAGAAAACAAAGAGACAAAAATGTTGTGGCACCTTAAAGACTAACTGCTGTATTTTAATGTGAGCTTTTGTGGATCAAGTCCACTGGCTGTTTGGTTATAAACAGAGATGAGCATTGAACCCTAGAGTTAGATACGACTGGCTTTCGAGCAAGGACAACCTTTACCTAATAACAGAAGATCCCTGATTGGTATTCAAAATTGCTGTGAGGTTTTGCCTCTGTTTAGTTGCAAGTTGTTAGCAAAGGTCTCTCTTGCTCAAAACCCAGTTGTATCTGACTGTAGGGTGCAGTGTTCATCTCCACTTACAGCCAAACAGCCAGTGCTGTCTGTTTGCAGACATTTCCATGGCAATGTGGCAGGCATGACTAGATAGCCGACTCAGTCACATGGCCACCCCCAGCAAGTCACACGGCCACCGATTTGGCCACACCCACTGATTTGGCCACACCCACAAATTTGGCCACGCCCACAGTGTGATGGGATGGCTCGCGGTGGGTGTCGGAAAATTTCATTTATTTTCAAATCCAAAACTTGACAGGTATGCATGCAAGTGGAAAATCGAGAAATTCAGTGAGAGTGAGAATGACAGATTTTCCAATTACAGTACTCACTATCTTCCTGATGGTTCAAAAGGTTGTTTAAATAGAAATGGGCCTTTTGTCCAGAAAACTGCAGGATCTGATAAGAATGGGTGCAACTTGATGGTCTCTTGTGCTGACATGTGCACATAAAACCTACATAAACTCAGAAATAATACATGCTATGTGTAGCTACAGATGAACACTCCACTTGAATAACCTGGTAGTGTCCTGACACTGGTTGAAGGTTACTTCCCCCATTGTTAAACAATCAAGAGTTTCAGCAAGCTGCTTCCAACAATTTCTCAAAATAAAAAATATACTGCCTAAAGGTAAAATCCTGACATTATTGACAGCAAAGCAGCTATTAAGTTCACATCCTTAAAAAATTCCACAGTATTTTTGGCCCTTTTTTCCAGTAACAGGATGAAATCTTGGGTGTTTCGCTGTTTTTAAGCACTGACCTACAACCTGGCACCATTGTTCATAAATGTCTGGCAACAATATCAAGTTTCTGGCAGCTGAGCAGCACAATCACTTTGACAAACAATCCTACCTGGAAGTCCCTTGGAGCAAGTTGTCTTAATCTACTGTAGCACTCTTCCCAAATTTCCTTTGAAGAAGTATCATTAACTGCCTTCTTTGTAACAGTCTAATTATCTCATGTTGGGGCAACAATTCCTGCCTGTTTCACTATTTATGCTTCAAGATTATCTATCTATATATTATATATCAATTCTATATTCTTGGTTTACAGTTTCTTGATTTCATTCCAAAGACAGAACAATGTTCAATGTAGACCAATATCATTTAAACTATGTAGAAACATCCTTTGAGGCTCTCAAGAAAAGATTTTCCCCAAACATCTTACCTTAAGTATTTTTAATTAGGTCAACGTGGATAATTTATTTTTAGATCATGGTTTCAGGACTGATACTCACTTAGCTTTGATATTAAAGCAAACACCATTGGTTGGTTGTTTTGTTCCTTTTAATATAGACACCACTAAGCCAATGTGGCATGGCTATTTATGTATCAGAATGCAAAGGCCTGCTATAACTCTTATAGTTGTATGCATTAATATAACTTGTTACGATGAAATAATGAAAATATACTTTGATTCCTGCTGCTCCCAGGCAAATGAGGTAATCTAACACTGAACAGAGAACATCCGCCCGCCAGTCTATTGTGGAAAATCTTTTGACCCAGACAATTGAAACATGACATTTGAACTACCACCTACAGAGGTGACTGGGCGGTCATCATCAATCAGGCAAGAAATGTAGTCTATAAGCTCTTCAAATAAAGTGGATCACAAAGGGATACTGGCTGGTGGTAATGACTGGTACTTATGCAAATTGCATATTAACGTCCAGCCAGGCAGACATATTGAAACCTCCTATAGCTGCCAGTGCTAACTATAGGTTCTTATACTACTGATGGGGCTGTGAATCTACTTTCTCAGATGGTGGTTAACATTCTCAGCTTCCTAAAGTGTGATGGAAAATAACCTGTTGGAAGCAATGATGTTTAAAAAATGAATGCAGCAAGTATCAAGGTACAAACAATGGCCCAATATGCTTGCTGGATAATTGTACTGTTGGTGGAACAGGTTCAATCCATTAGATCCATGATGGCGAACCTTGACACTCCAGGTGTTCTTGGACTTCATTTTCCAGAAGTCCGTCTCTGTGAATCCACCCATTCGTGTGGATTCACAGAGACTTGGGATTCTAGGTATTGAAGTCCAAGAACACCTGGAGTGCCAAGGTTCATCATCACTTGACTAGATGGAGTCTTGCTTATGAAGGCAAATTGCAAGAATTGAAGGCTCTCTTCCAGATGCTTTCTTTTATGTTAAAAGTCCTTATCACAGATTTGTGGCTGAAAAAATGCCAAGAAAATCAATGATACATCAGAGAACTTGCCTTTACTGCTGCATAATTCTTCATCAGTAAAATGATACACTAAATTCATTTTAACATTTCATTTTTAGCTCACTAACTTTTCCATTTGCTTTTTAACAAAGCAATGGCTTTTCTTGCAGCGCCACTTTAATTCTGAGAAAAAGTAATTAAAACAATTTAATCACTTGAAAACATGGCTTCTGTATATATAATGCTATTTTTAAGAAAAACATTAAAATCTCTTGAAAACTGTACAATTTTGCTTTGATTAAAGATTACTGCATCTTTTTGAATGCATTCAATTTTCCTCCATCAGCCACTATCCTGTTACATAGCTCTACCAATTCAATGAGAGCAATGCTATTGGCAGTCTGCCATTAATTAAACAGTTTCTGCTTTGATTTCAGGTTGTGCATGACTTCAACTCATTGCATGCAAGCCACTCACAAGCAAAAGCAAAACAGGAACTCTCTAATTAGTAATTCAACTGCTATCATTGATGTCACTGCTGTTGCACAGGTATTGCTATAGAGGGGACTGTGGTGGCTCAATGGTTAAGAAGCTCACCTTGTTAGCTGAAAGGCTGGCAAGTTTGCAGTTCGAGACCCAGGATTGAACACCCATCTCTGTCTCAACTCTTGGGGACATGAAAGGAGCCTCATTTGGGTATTTCCTGAGCAGAGATTCTTCCGCATAAATCCTTTCAACCCAGAATAATTTCTGACACAAAATTATTATAATTGCTATAGAAAAGGATATTGGCCATTCATTTTGAAAAAAGTGCTGTTTTCTAATGTCTACCTCCTACACTAGTCCATTTAATAACCTCTACCATCCCCCACTGGATGTGGCCAAATTATATATAAGCATTTTTCATTAAACATGATTAACATCAGTATTGAAAGGTATTTTTTAATATTTGCTCAAATATAATTTAATCATTTTTGGGAAATGTAGAAAAGTTGCTCTGAAAATTCTGTTGACTAAAACATTTTTAATTGCCTTAAAATTTAGATTTTCTGGATTAAATAAAAAATGAGCTACACTATATTTCTCTGAGGAGCAGAACAGCAGGAGAAATTAGTAAAGGTTGTACTCCAATATATTCTAGATCTAGGTCTTACCTATGTGTACTCTTTTAAGGCTCGGGTTTTAAACCCAGGTTTCCCCAAATTAATACCTATTAAGAAATATATCTATAATTAATCATGATGACACAGATTTATTGTACATCATCACTATAACATCCTAGCTGCATAACATACTTTTTTTTATAGAGAATGCCAATAAACAAAATGCACATTAAGCTAGAGATTTTTCAGAACAGATTTCCCCCCTCAAATAACCCACTCACATTAACAAAAGATTGCAATGGCTTGCAAATTACAGGGTGTTATTTTTAGTGGAAGTAGTTCAATATTCATATTGTAGCAGATGTAGCAGTTTAACAAAACAGCTCTTCAAATCGTGCACAAATTGAAAACAGGAAAACTGATTGCATTTTCTCTTATCACTTTCCTTTTCTGAATTGACACTTTTGGCCTTCTGAAAATTTACACATGCCTTTCATCTCAACAGCACCTGCTGATCAAACAGAAGCCTAACATTTTCATAAAAATGGTATGAAGGACTCGTTTTCCTCTTGCCATCTCATGGGGGCATCAGCGGTCCACTTCACAGCCATAATTATAGTATTATTATGGCACAATCTGATTGCATTTTGTATTTTCTTTAAACTATTTTTAAAAGATAGGTTCCATCACTAGTGCCTCTTTTCATATTAGCTCTTTGTCTACTTTAAATTAATTTCTGTCTCCATGATTGCAGAACACTGATGGGTTTACTCTGCTGCCAGTTCTCATTTTACTGAGTATCTCAAAGAATTTTCAATAATAAAGAGTTTGCTATAGATTTCATGGTCAGATATCTTCAATACATGCAAGTATACTAAGACAGTATTTTCTTCAGAGAAAAAAGGCAAATCAAGACTAACTTTCTTCTTACTACCAGAAATAGATCCAATGGGTATCCACTGAGACTAAGAGGGAAATAAAGAAACCTTGTTTAAGCTGTCTATTTGAATCATCACAATAACCCAAAACCAGCAGAGTTCTAACAGGTTATTTAGTATGTATGCATCAATGTAACTGTGAATAGCTGACCTATTAGTTCTTTCAGAAAATTTTATGCTCCCACATATACTTCATAGTTCCCCATAAAAAATAAATAAATTAGGAAACACAAGTACCTTGTTAGCCTGTCTGCTCTCAGCCCATAAACTCTGATAGGGAGCAGCATGGGCAGGTAACAAAGGGCTACCATAATTCTAAGTATAATTAAAGATGCTCCTATGATCTGCTGCATGTCAGTTTTGTAACTGATAGAGCCCTAAACCCTTCCCAAGTGCTTTGCAGTCATCCATTACTATTCTGCCTCAACGATAAGGTAACGTGAAGGCAGAGATGACATATAGTAATATATGGGGCACTCTGCCTGTTGGTTTGTGAACTTGTGTTCCATCATGATCACTGAGGCAATCATAAAGCTGAAATGTCAATATATTCAGTCAATGGAAGTAAAATAATGGCACTCTATTGTCTTACCCTATTGATTGGCTGTTGTCAACATGGATACATATCCTCCTGCCCATTTCAGCTTTAAACAAATTTTAATTAGGTTCTTAGCTACTGGATCATATTTCTATATCCAGCTATGTAAATACCTGACAAAGTGCTGTAGCATGAGGGAACTGCTAATACCCCAATCTAAAACACATTTATTTGATAGTAAGTTCCACAGTTTTCAGGGAAATTTATTTCCTAACATTTGTACTTAGTATGGGGAGTGGGAGTATGGATCCCATGAGGCTTTTGGTCACAAAGGTTTTCTAGAAGACCTCAAAAATTATTTCCAAGTGTTTGGGGGTTTCTTCCCCAGATATACCTAATTATTCTTTTCTTGCTATCTTGAAGAATAAGCATTATATCAAAATTAACTGTTTAAAAATCTTGCACATGCAGATCTAAAACCTATCATCTCAAAACCAGAGACAGCTTTTAAAACACAAAGGATCTTCTCTAAAACTGAAGCATTGTTCTTTCCCACAGAATCCCCCAAAATATACATTCAATTTGGACATAAAATTAAAATCAGAAAATACCAGAGGCTGCAATCTTTGGCACCAACTACAAAAGAGTAACTCCCAATGAATTTGCTGAGCTTGCCTCTGAGTAATCAAGCTTCGGCAACTGCACTATTAATTACACTCCTTCACTGGGGGGGGGTGGAGGCTGCCTCGTATCAATTAGAAGAACACACATTCAGAAACGTCAGTCATGACAGGGTAAAGAAAGCAAGGCTAAAACCTTTCCATCATTCACAAATCAATCAAAAATTTTCAGAGTTCCCCTCCTCCCTTCTCTTGCATGAGAGCAACTGTTTCCTACCCATTTTCATTGAATCAAAGAGCTAATCAGGTTGTTATGATGGTCTTTCTCCATCTAATAACTAGAAAGCCTGGTCAATAAATAATCTCCTCTTCCCCAGAAAGAAAAGAAGAAGAAAAAATACTCAACTTCCTTTGCTTTCATCAATAGTGTGAAGAAGGAAAAACCCACCCATACTGCTAAACCCCTTTCATGTTGGTCAAATTAAACCCAATTAAAGACAAGGAGATTTGGGGGGGGGGGGACGGGACCAGGAGCGAATAATCTCCTCACCTGTGCCAGTATGAATAACTGTACTGATGGGATAACGCCAGGCCAGGTAAGGTTAGATGCCTTTATAACCTCACACAACAAAAGGCAGATCCCTCTTTTTTCCTCCTCACTCCAGGCTAATTTTTAAATGTAAATTCCCCACCAGCTAAGAAGAGAAGCAAGATAAGAGGTTACATCTTCACTTCTCCAGAGCCTGTTATCGACTTCAGCATCATTTAGAGAAAATGGGGAGAGGTGGTGTTGAGGGATGGAGGGAAGAAGAGAGAGACAGAGATAGAAAGAAGGAGAAGGGTTGCTATATACTTCTATCGGCCCCCCTTTCTCCCCCCCCAAAAAAATGCTTGGAGATTACCTTATGGATGAAGAGAGCACAGGCGGGAGCGAGGAAGCAGCACAGCTAGGGCTTTGTATTCATTAAACACACATCGCAGCTTATCTGAAGTAAGAGCCTTGTCAGGATGGCACATTGTGTGAGAGAGAAAGCAAGGGGGGGGGGGGGAGAGGCAATGTGCATCAGGGTGATTACAATATCAGCATGGCCCAGATGGAGGCAGGAAAAATAAACAGAGAGTGTGATAGGGAAAGAAAGGCAGTGGCGTATGACCGAGTGAGGAAAGCGAGGGGGGGCAAACTTCTTCTCGTGGGAGTGGGGAGCCCAATTCTGGCATACATATGCACACACACCTGCCAGTAAAGCCACCCATCTTGCAGTCTGGGCAACTGTTATCTGATCTCTAACACTTTTTTCCTTGAGGTAGCATCCACCTTTACATGTGATATTAACAGATAATCTCTTTTTTCTAAATAAAAAAATCAGGATGTTTGGGAACAGGGTAGAATAGTATGCAGGGCTTTGTTTCTGAGAGAGTTCGCCAGAATAGTTGGCAGTGTTCCAAATCAGAGCCAAACATGGATAATTTCTATCTGTGATTTAGATTTATGTCCAATCCCTCCTACCAAGAGCAGAGGGTGGTTCATGTTGCCACTCCCCCCAGTTTGATTTCTTCCCTGCACAACAGCCCTGTAATATAGGTAAGGCTTAAAGATAGTAACTGGCCCAAGGTCAGCCAGTGAGCTTGATGGAGCAAGGACCAAAACATGAACCTCCTGAATCTATCACTCAACCACCCTAACCACCCTAACCACAGAATAGTTACTATGCTCCCTATTATAAAAATTAATGCTTGGATTATTTCACTTCTATGATTCCACCGGTATTAAAAAGATAACTCCACACACACCCTCTTAAAAATCTGACAGATTCATATTATCCAGATCAGAATACACCAACCCACAAGATCAAGGCAAGTGCATCCTAACAGGATTCATTTTAACTCAATGTAGAGATACCCAAAATCTTTCCTTGAACTGTGAGAAGGGTGGTTTTTTAAAGAGGTGGTATGGAGTCTTTTGTTGGAAGTATGATTCTAAGGAAAATCAGCATCTACAATACACAAATTTTTAAAATGTTCAGCCAGCTCTCTAATACAAATTTAGAGCGAAGTAATACCTGTTCAAAAATGAATTATAGTGGGGTGTCTTCAGTTTGTTTGCAGGTATCTATAGCATATATGGTACCTTGGAGAGGTAGACCTCATGTGTCCAATGAAAGAAAATTTAAGCAGTCCTCTGATTAAGTCAATGGAGAATTAACTTATATATAAATAGAAATCATCAAAGTAGCCTAAAAATACCAACACAGCAAAACAATTCATAGGGATATTATTGGCTAGAAGGAATACTGTATTTAAAAACAGATATCTCAGTCTATCAAATGCAAGCTAAATGCAAGCCTCCCCTACTGTTACTTGACCCAAACTTCCTAGAGGCATCAACTGTCCACAAGTGATTATATAAGAAAGCTAAATGAACATTTGCTGCAATCCATAACACTTGTATTTATAAACAGAATTGAGCTATCATTCACATAAGACGGGGATGATGTTAACTTGCTTTTTAAGTCCAGCATTCCCTTGAGATAACTGCCGAGCAACAACTCAAGAGAAAGTAGCAAGACACTACAGTTCTCCAATCAAATGTCTTGGTCCATAGGGACTCTTTTTTGTCAAAGAATAAATGAAAGAGGAATCCACATATGGCAAAAAGCCAAAAGCAGAACCAAACACCAGAAGAAGAGATGCATATGTGTGTAGAAATTATGTCACTATAATAAAATACCACATAAAAAGGCCCTCTTATAAATTCTCCATTAATCCATTAATGTGAAAACTTCATGGCAGCACTGGATGAAGCTTTCTTTTCTAATTTTTCAGTCTTCTGACTACACAACAAACCATTCATAGAGAATATTTATTTCTACTGAAGAGTTCTCAGTCCATAGTCTTACATCCTGATCTTCAAATGAGTTCCAAAAACTGAAGTAGAATTTACTTCCAACAAAATAAGTTTAGGGTGTGAAAAGGAATACCTGCATAGCCTCTGTCAAAAAAATTTTTTTGAATGGACAATAAAAGAAACAATGTTGTACATTTAAACTGATGAGTCTTTATATAATCTTTCATTTTCAAAACATAAACACTTCCACAATGCTTCCTTCATATAATCTTAAACAACAGCCATGGAATGGCCAACCATATCTGACAGAATTTAGACATACAACATTATGAAGTGAATTAGATTTATACTAAACTCATTTCAAATTGGTGCAGTTGAAAATTTCCATGTATCAATGATACTTTCTATGAAACATGGATTGATGGTGTTTGATTGGAGTCCTAGGCACACACTGGGGTAAGTACTACCCATCACAATATGACTTAATCCAAGTAAATACACATAGGACCAGGTTATTAGTTTAGCAGCTATTGGAATCTATTCAAAAATGCATCCTGTAACAACCCTAAAGAACAATAAATAAGAATGCACCACAAAAGTACAACTAGGTAGCTATTGTTTGGCCCAAGTTTAGCATAAGTGGCTTAGCTCAAGTGGCTAAGACGCTGACTGGGAGAAAGAAGGTCAGCAGTTCGATTCCCGAGTACTGCAGGACGGAATGAGCTCCCGTCTTTGTCCCAGATCCTGCCAACCTAGCAGTTCGAAAGCAAGAAATTGCAAGTAGATAAATAGGGACCACTTCGGAGGGAAGGTAACAGTGTTCTGTGCACTTCATTGTCTAGTCATGCCTGCCACATGACCACAGAAACATCTGCAGAAGCAGACAGCGCTGGCTCTTCGGCTTTGAAACAGAGATGAGCACTGAACCCTAGAGTCGGATACGACTGGCTTCTGAGCAAGGGAAACCTTTACCTAGTCTGCACTGCATCCTCATATCAGCCTATGTTGTCAAAATTCCCTTGATTTATTTTCCTGAACTAAATCATAAGCTTGCTGCGAACCTATCTTTTCCAAAAGGAAGATCAGAGAACCAGCATCTTTCTAGAACAATTCCTTTAGAAATATCTATTCCTCCCTCCAAACTTACATTTTTAGAAAGCAATATAAGGCAATATGCACCATGGTCAGATGAAAAATGTGTAACAAATGAACCATTCATAATCACAGCTGTCTGAAAGTCCAAGCTTGAGGCTACAAATCTTAATTTCAACTGATTCTGTCTTAATAACGGGTTACCTCCTTATAAAGCAAGAAGGCCCATCTGCCTCAGGCAAAGGGGTTTGGGGCTGTTTTAATGCTTCAAACCTAGCATTTCCTTTCTTGCATTGAATATGTGAATTCTAGTGTGTTATAATGTGAGAATACCGACATATGACCATTATGCCATAATACCTCATTGCTCAGCTCGTCATTACTTCACTTGTAATTCTTATGTTAATTATGCTCATAATTACTATAAACAGATGTGGCAGAATATTCATTTGGCTTTTTTACTGCAAAATACATTTTTCACTCCTTTAAAGTTAGCACACATACACACTTAAACTACTAAATCAAATTGGAGGTAGCTAAATAAATAAATAAAATATGACTCTCCTACACTTCAGTGACAATCTTCTGACTATCGTGTGTTGAAAAAAGACAGTTTTCATTAAAATGAGTATTTTTTTAAAAAAAAGAGAGATTCAAAATATGAACTACAACTAAACGTTCTTTAAAACCTTACAAAGATTATACTCATAGTAGAAACCCAGCAGCTTCTTTTCACCCATTTCCTGACTCACAACTGCAAGTGTGTGGAAACCATACAGCTGTTTGTTTTCCTTTCAAAATTAGCATTGCGCTTTGTGGACAAATCTCATTTACAATAAAATCCACTATGGACTTCATTACCAGAAAGACTACTCAAATTTCATCCCCACTCTAACTATAATTAGTGTGGACAGACAGGTGACCCTTCTTTAGTACAGATGGCTCTTAAAGATGGCACAAAAGTAGTTCCTTCTGTTTATGCATACAGATAACCAGCTTTATTCTTATCACTCACAATTACCTCCATTATATAGTGAACCAATGCTTACTTTAATAAAATACCTACTGCTCTTCAAACATCATTTGAGATCTTTCTTATCACCAAACAATAATGAAGTTGGGAGTCAATTTATTTCAGATTAAGCTAATAATGGATTTTATATCAAGATCACTTTTTAGCTATATTCTTTATTTGCAGAAAAGTATAAACAAGTTTTAACATTATTAATTATTATTATTCCAAGTCTGTTCATGTTTATTTCTGTTCTTCCACAAACAAACATAAGCTCTGAATTAGAATATTACCATTGCTAGGGTTACAAAGCCCTCAAAACATGGTGTTTATTACATACAACACGTGAGTTCAAATTAAGAGGCAATTTTGCAATGTGTCTGTATGGTTCATCTTCCTGAACTGTCTAGCACTGGGCATGTTAAATGGAATGTGAAGATTTAAGAAAATTCACAGCATAGGCCTTCTTTAATAAGCCATGCATAAATTCTGCATTTACATTCTAATAGCACTCCCTTTAAATGTCTAAAACTGCCATAACTCCTAACTTGAGATTCAGCAAAATGTTCAGTTTTTAAAGGACATTCACTTGTAGCCAATCAGTTGGAAATAAACGTCATCCCACTTCAGATGCCCATTTTGTTCTGCTGGAAGGTGCAAATGTAAATTCTCACGGGGGGGGGGGGGGGGACGACAGCTTGTGACTTTGGAAATTTTGTTTTTGTTACTTTTGTTGTTCTTTAAATGGTTGTGCTACACCTAGTATTCACTGTCAGTCCTTTTTAATTAAACAGTAATTATCAGTGACAAAAAAAATCACAAGGACCAAAATGCCAACTACAGTAGCTTTCTTCCCCCACCCCCAAACATCATCCCAAACACAAATAATGCAGAGATACCAATTTTGTTTAGGGTGCCTTCCTTGCTAGCAAAAGCTCTGTGGAGTGTCTGTGAAGGAGACTTGGCATTCAATGCCTGTCAGCTGAACTCCACGTCAGGAGAGAGAAAAACAAGTGTGAACAGAGAGATGGCTAGCCTTGAGCTGGCTGGCCACTGACCAGTGCTTCAGATGGACTTGCTCCCCTCCTCTCTCTTTTCTATAGCATCCCCTACAATCATCCTGAGTCATGACGCAGGCAAAGGCATAGAAGAAGTAGAGGGTTAAGTGCAGATGACACAGTGATACAGACAAAGGTATACCCAGTGTATAGCTGATAAACAAAGAGTGAGCAGTATCAGGTTAACCCAAGGGGTGGGAGAAAACAACAAACAACAACAGCAGAACAAACTATTTCTCCTTAAAGGATTATTTAAAACACTGACACCCTTGAAGAATAAGAAGTTGGATTGTAGCCTTTGCTAAAACACAGTAACTCAATGGCACTGTCTGCATTCCATTGCAAAAGAAGGAGGCTGCTTGTTTGTTTTATCACCCACAACAATTTGAAAACAAAGTAGTATTTCTCATTAGTGTGTCAGCAAAGGTGGGATTTTGTATCAAGTCACCAGTACAAGATTTCTACATTCATGCTTCTGTTTGGTTTGTTTTAAATTTAAAACACCGTACAGCTTTTTATACTACAGGCGAATGGGAATGGGGAAATAAAAATAACAAACCAGAATCCCCATGTGCTAGGGCAGTAAAAATACACAATGAAATTTGATACACTGAGGAGAAAAGTTTCACGGTAACAATTGAAAGAGAGAGCTGGCCAGCTAACACAATGGCATTGTGGGACTGCAAGAACATTTTTATGCCTCTAGGTCACTGATGTTTAAATATTTGTCATAAATACCTCTAATTATAAAATTTAAACATTCTGTAGAAGTTAGCAATCTAGAAATCAATTTTGTAGGCAGTTTAGCTTGTTTTTAAAAAAAGATTTTCAGATTTGTCATATTGTTAGGTACTAATTAAGAAACAGTTCCTGAATAACTTGAAGACTTTGAGATTTTCCAGAAGAATATTTTATTCTTACCAAGTTGTATAGCTACTGGAGTGTATTATCACCAGAAAACAGCCTATGCCATACCATTTATCAATTAAAAATTAAAACAAAAATGGAACTAATGTCTGATAGGTCAGCATTAGGACTATCCCATATTACAGGCTAAATATCTTCTTTTAAGCTGCTGATTTCTGTTTCCTTTTTTGAAGTAACTGCTAGATGTCACAGAATCAACCAAAAAAATGAAAATATGAGATGCTCAAATTGCTTAAAACATTTGGGGTTTTAGAAATATTGATGTGTTTTGATCAATATGCAGAGACCTGTTCTGTAAAAAATGAAAATCTATAATTTCTAAAACAAATAATCAAAAGAGAGTAAAGTTGACCTGGGATGGAAGACAGAAAATAACCTTATTTGATCAGCAACTCAGAGTAGCATCAAGAGATAAATCAATTTCCAGCCGCATGAGAACAGCCATTTAAGACTGGGCCTAAGTAGATTAATTAGGGGGAGTAATGTTAAAACTTAAAGGCATCAGAATTGCATCAAGTATACTTCTTCTTCTTCTTCTTTTTTTACTGAAGCAAAAGATTAGCAGTACATTCCAAAACTCAAAAGTCATCCATAAAGAACATGGGCCATATTATGTTTCTTAGGAAATCTTCCTTTGAATGTAAAATACAGTATGCTTATGAGGAGTCCATGACTAGTGCCTTCTACACATTTAGCTAAAAATAAAGCCCTACACAAAAGAACTTTCACGTAAACATACTCAAAATTGAAACATAACCTTTGCAATGACACTCACTATTATCTTCTATTATTGTGACAGCACAGCTGCCTCAATATTCAAAGACAGAATGAACCATATTTATATTTTCATAATCTCAATTAGTCAACATGACTCAAAGCTCCATAGTATTCCCCTCATCAATATTTCTAAGCAAAATATTTCTAGTTATCCTACTGCAAAATTATTCAGTAAAGAAAATGCACTGACCATTGCTTCCAGTACTGAAATGACATTAAAGTCAAGTAACTTTATATATTTTGTAACCTGTATGTTGTGATGATCACACACACGTCATGCCACTGAATAAAGCTAAAGTTGCAAGTCTATCTTAAATAGAGTGAAAGTTCCATTAAACTCAACTGAGTCTTACTTCTCAAATACTGTACTGTAAACACGTTTAAGATTCTGCAGCAAGTTTACAGAACTCTTTTCCAATCAGACTCCTTTTAGGTGATTAGAGAACTCAGTCTTGCCAAAATAGAATCGGAATTAGTGCTCTGAGTTTCTTGTGACACAGGTTTATGTACACACCTGTGAATTCTCCACACCTCCCTTACATATCGGGTGGCAGCAAGTATATAACTGTTTGGCATGGTTTTAAAAATGCAACACTTTATCATTTTGAACACACTCAACATTATTTCGTAATCCAACAGTAAAATACATTTTTGCAAGACAACCTGAAGTGATGCTTAGTGTAAAATTCTCTATGGGTTTTCAGCAGGCAAAGTACTTGAAAGTTTTTGATCTTATTGTTGTCGGTATGAAAAACCACGACTTCGAAGTGACAATGTGTGCGGACACATATCTATGAACATCTACATAAAGATACGGAATTTTATTTTTTATTTTTGTTTTTTTGTTTTTGACACAGACAACTCATAAAAATGGATAAGAACACAAGATCCCGTAAGGAAGGGGAAACCATCAAGTACAGGAACAGAGACCTGCTTTCTGATTTAGAAATTCTGCCCAGGCTACGCGACTGTGGTCAGGGCTCAGCAATGAATGAAAGAATTCTGCACGTGCTCCGAGGCGCCCCTGCACACCGAGCGAGCGCCACCGGCTGCCACCCTTCAAAGGATCCCCGACGGAGATGGTTAAACCTTGCCTGAACCCACCGCCAGTTCGGATCTTCCTTCCTCCTCTCAAACTTTCGCCCGCACTGGGCTGAAGTCGGAGCCCAATCGGAGGTGGGGGTTCGACTTCTCGTTCCCCGCGCAATCCAAACCTTTGGCGCGATCGAGACCCGACGGGACGGAATCCAATTCAAGCTGCCCAAGAGCCTTTTGAGCTCAAGAGCAGGGAAAGAGGGAGATCTGTGGATCTCTGTATTCTCTCTCCCTCCCTCCCTCGAAATACCCCAACCCACCCGCACCCCCGTTCAACTCCTACCCCTCGGCTCCCTGGTTGCCCCTCTCGGGGCCACTGGATGGAAGTACTTACACTGAGGAGGACCGGAGATTCCCACCATCCGCCGGCGTCCGAGCGCTGCAAACAACAAGTTCCCGTCCTCCTTGGCGGAGATCCGACAGCCCAGGGCGGCTGGGGGTCTGGGGGCCGGCGGGGCCAGGCGGCCGGGATTGGGGGGGCTGCGCTTCCCTTCGGGCCTCCCCAAGCCGGACGGCCCCCCTTGACACACCGACATGCACGCCAGTACCGCAGCCCGAGCGGTGGGGCGGGAAAAGTGGGCGGGGGGGGGAGGGGGACGAGGAAAGTGAGGGGGGGCTTCAAACGCCCTTAGGGTCCAAAAACTGTCCTGATATGGGGGGCGCTTGGAAAGCGACGGGTGAGCGGGAAAAATAAAGGAAAAACCAATCCCAGCGAGGCTTATCGGCGCCCGAAAATGCCCCTCAGGAGCATACTGAGGACGAGGAAGAGCCGTGCGTGGGGGGGGGGGGGGAGGGAGGGACGCGAGGAGCCCCCCTCCCCTTCCCTCAGTGGTGCCCGAGCGGCTAAGGCTCCCTCGACGTGGAAGGAAGCGCGGGAAGTCCACGCAAAGTCGCTTGGCTGGCTGGGCGCTGTCAGTGGCGGTGGGTGGGTGGCTGGGCGCCTCCTTCTCCTCAGGCGGCTGAGTTAAGGCGGCGAGGCAGCCGAGAGTGGCCGGCGGCTTCCCCTTTTCGTGCTGCCCGCCCGCGCGGGGGAAGCAGCAACTCCATGCAAAGGCGGCGGCGGCGGCACTGTGAGTGAGGGAGGGAAAAGGCGACGGCGACGCCGCTGTCTGGCTCTTGTTTGTTTGTGTGCCCGCTCCCTCGCGCACCTCCCTGGCTGGGCGTGTGTGTGTGTGTGTGCGCGCGCGCCCCTCTGTCTGTCTGTGTGTCTGTCTGTTTCGCGCGCCCTCCCTCCCTCCCTCTCCCTCAGCTAGCAGCAGCAGCAGCCACCTCGCTATAGTCAAGCCGCCGACTGCAAGGCAGCTGGCCCGGCTCAGCTACCCAGGTGCAGGGGATGGGAGGGGGGGTGGGCTTAAAAAGCGGGCGGAGGTGAGCAAGAGGTAGGAGACATCTGTGGCAGGAGGAGAAGGGGAGGCGAGGGTTGTTTGGGGGTGGGGGTGAGGGTGAGGGAGGGACAGAGCGAGGCTGGGCTCGAGAGGGGGTGGAGGGGGGAGAGAGAGAGATGAGCGGTCAAGTATATGTTAAGGAGAGAGGGAATGAAATGAAATAAAGGAAATAATGGACGTTTTTCCATTTCTCTCTCTTTTAATTTAGTGGACGTGTTAACTTGCTCCGAATTAAGCCGGTTCCCAAGGTTTGCCTCCCTGTAAGAGTCAAGACTACCCTGCATCAACCTGACCGTGATGGCGAACCTTGGCACTCCAGATGTTCTTGGACTTCAATTCCCAGAAGCCCCCGTGAATCCACACGAATGGGTTTACTGTGATTCATCCAGCCCACGCCGTCCCCGTCGCTCCCAGAAGTAGAAGCAAAACATGCCTGTAATTTTTATGTGTTTTTAGAACTTGTTGTAATGCCGCCCTGAGTCGGGTTCTGCCTGAGTGGGCGGCATATATAAATATGACTATTAAATTAAATTAAATTAAGGGCACGTTCTGTTTCCGGTTCCAGGAGCGACAAGGGCGGCGCAGGCCTGATGAATAGCAGTAAACCCATTCGTGTGGATTCATGGGGGCTTGGGCTTCTGGGAATTGAAGTCCAAGAACATCTGGAGTGCCAAGATTCACCATCGCAGAAAGATAAACACTTTCCACAGCAAACTGGACATATAACCTTTGAGGCTGGCAGCCCCCCCCCCCCTTTACATAATTTCTCTCTCTTAATTTAGCGGACATGTAACTTGCTCCGAATCAAGCCCATTCCCAAGGTTTACTCCATTTAAAAGTCCAGAATGCCCTCCATCAATCTAAGATAAACACTTTCCCCAGCAATCTGGATGTGTAACCTTTGGAGCTGGCTGCCCCTCTTTATTTCATTTCTATCTCTTTTTTTTAAACTTAGCAGACGTGTAACTTGCTCCGAATCAAGCCAGTTCCTAAGCTTTGCTCCGAATCAAGCCAGTTCCTAAGGTTTGCCTCCCTCTAAGAGTCCAGACTGCCCTGCAGTAACCTAAGATAAACACTTTCCCTAGCCATCTGGAGAATTGCTGCTGTTGCTGCTGCCTTCGCTGCCTGTATCTTGTCACTGTCTGAAGAGCCGGTGCGGCTCGAAATCGAGACACTCAGAGACCCGACTCTTCCCTAATCCCCTTCTGTTCCCTGGTTTTTGCAGCCCTGACTATTTGCTTTCCCATTAAATAATAACCCAAGAGAAAAACAATGATCATCCCAACCCTTCCTCTTCTCCACTCTTGATTCTGTTCCCGCCCCCCTTCTGCCCACTTCCGATTCCCTCCCTTTTCTTTAGTTTTCCCATTTTAAAAAATAAAGTCTCTTTACTTGGGGGTGGGGGAAAAAGAATCAAATGTTTCAATGTTGGGGGGTTGTTTCTTTTTTAAAAAAACAAAACAAAAGACAGTGAAGTGGGGGAAGGAGCAGCCAGCCTTTCTCGATTTGACACTTGATAGACAAGGGAATCCTTGAAAAATTCATAGGCCATCTTTGAAGCACGTGGGAATGAACTTTTAGTTAAAGAATTTCAAACTACAAATATAGTGTGGGATTCAAGACACTGCTTGCCATTTCCTTGCAGAGGCTGAGCTTCAATTTATTAACCCTTGTTGCATTTAACCAGTTTCATTCACAACTTCTGGAAATAGGGCTGTTTAATTTGATTATAATTGAAATTGCCCCTTTGAAAGAAGCATTGCTTATTTTCAGTGAGCATGATACTTGAGCATGATGCTAAAGAAATTAGCTATGTCTTGGGATTCAAGTCATTGGGTGTAAGGTAACTCCTGCCCTCCTCACTTAGGTTGTACAGCTAACAGCTCCATCCTATAAGAGGAATGCTATTTTATTTTCTTGTTTTTACCCTGATGCTTCTCTGAATTTTTCATTCTGGTGACCTCCCAATTTAGCAACACATTGTTAAACAACATTTCACTTTCTCCACTGAGCCCTAACAATTCAGATACTGGAATACTATGTTTCTTTTATCTTATACAGGTACATTGTATAAGAAGCTAATAATAAAGATGCAAGTGTTGTATTACTAGGCTGTAATGTAGCAAGTTGTCAATTGTTCTTAACTGAAAGTTCAATGTCCACATAAAGGGAAAGAACTAAGGTCAGTAGGTTGCCCATGAGTATTAGAGAAGGAAAAGGGCATTCACGCTAATGCACCCTATAAGCTTCACGTTATTGACTGTTTTCTTTTGTTCAACCTTTGGACACCAAAACTTAAATTTGTCCATTTTGTTCCTTCTTTGTGGCTTTATGTAGACATTCTCAGCCAAGCGCCATCTTCCCAGTGGAACACAATGACAATTTTGTGGCATCCCCTGGGACTAGAAAGTGACACAGGTGGGATCACTCAAGCAAATATTTTTCTTCTTCTGAAAAACGATATCCAAACAACCAGTTGGGGATCAAGGAGGAAGTGGTAACTTCATCCATTGTTATTTATTTATAATGTTGCATCTGTAGCCTGCCTTTCTCTTCGATGGGGGATTCAGGGTGGCTCACAATGTTAAAAAGATAAAATTAAAACACAATAAATTATAAATAAAACACAATTTAGAGCAATAAATAAAATACATTAAATGTTGTTGTTCAGTCGCACAGTCGGTTCCGACCCTTTGCGACCCCATGGACCATTGTTCTCCAGGCGCCTCTGTCCTCCACCATCCCCCTCAGCACTCCCAGTTCTGTGCCCACTGTGTCTACAATACCATCTAGCCATCTCATCTTTGGCCTCCCCCTTCTTCTTTTGCCCTCCACCTTTCCCAACATCAAGGCCTTCTCAAGTGAATCCTCCCTTCTCATTTGATGTCCAAAGTACTTTAGCTTCGTAAATGATTAAAAGCATAATAAAAATATGACATTTAAAAAAACAGACTTAATTCAGCTAAAACCCAGCACCCAGGGGCTCAGTTTTGATTATTAAAATCCTGCCTTAAGAGATGGGTCTTCAGCTGTCAGTGGAAGGATAAAAAGCACGGTGTTGACCTCACCTACCAAAAAAAATTTTTAACAATTTGGGAGCTACTACAGAAAAGGCCCTGTCTTGTGTCCCCACCAAGCATACCTCTGATGTCAATGATGTGGAGAGGTTGGACAGCCACATAGAAAGAGTTTGGCACTGCAAATTGGGGACCCTTGGTATAGATGACCTCCCTAAAGTCTGCCCTTTTAGGGCTCTTATTAAAAGGGAAAACTTGTGACATTTGCCAGAAACTGAGTTTGGGGATTCATCTTGGTTAGAAGCCATTGACTGTTGCCTTGAAAAAGATGTTTGAGCCCATAGCTTCCACTGAATTATCTCATGTACATTTACTCCTAAATCAGAGGATTATGCCTCTGATCCTGAAATGCCTTGGGTGGAGCTTGTCACCTACAATGCAATAAAAGACATATTGGTGAATCAGTTTGTAGGTTTTTGTTGAGTTATCCACAAATAGAGCTGCCTGTGGAATCTGAATGAAGCCATGGAATATCTCTGTGGGTGGATCTATGACTCAAGTGCAATTACATTCTTCATGGGACAGGGATTGATTTTATTAGTGGAAGGGAAGCTCTGTCTGCAAGAAGATTGTGACAGCATTTCAGCAGTTATAGGAACATGTAAATAAACTGGAAAAAAATCTGATAGGCCCAGGGAAGCCAAGTATCTTTCTGTAGGAGACAGCATGAATCTTCAAAAATGACTCTTGTGAGCATGGTCTGATAAATTAAAATTGGCAGTGAATAGATCGCCTTTCAGTACCACTTTGCTTGAGAAACAATTTTTGAGGAATCATAGCTGAGTAATTTATTGGGAAGACAATGAAAGATGAAAAGATATCAAGTAAAATATAGAAAATATCCCAGAAGAAGAAGAAAATATTTGACTCAAGTGTACTGGAAGGCCACTCCAGGTAGTTGGTGGTCAGAAGAAACTATCATTTCCCTGGGCTTATATAAATTTTAGTAAGTATGGAATGAATTTCATAGGGATTTATTTTTGCTATCAAGGAATAAAAAAAACAGCTGGACCCAAACATTTAGCCATACAAAGATTTGTGAAGATCTTTCTCAGCTGTACAACAGGAGACATTCTAAGTGTTGAGAATATGACATAGAAATCATCAAATTGCTGCTGTGTTGGATAGAAGAAATCATTGTTTGATCCCCAAAATACATAATATGTGGAATATAGCAAGTAGAATAAATCAAAAGAGACTTTTAAACTGTGCATCAGTTAGACACCTTCTAAAATATGTAACTAGGACTCTACTACATCTTCTTCCAATATCACAAAGAAGGAAGTGATACATCAAAGGTTCTATAAATTTAGTGTATGGGACCAAAGACACCAGGACTGCCGAAGAGCTGGCTTAACACAACTTTATTACATGCTGGTCAGAGGGAACATGTGGTAATGGCGGACGAACAGCTCAATATATACAGTGGCTATACATTTGAATGTGGCTCCTTGACAGTCCATTGGCTACTGTCCGCGTGACGTCATTTCAGGTCACGCCCTTCTTGTCCAGGTGAAGGTGGTGGCGGGAATCCTCCCGCGCTGTTGCTCTTAGGTGAGTCTTGGACCAATGAGCTTGGACGCTCGCTATTGCCATCTAGTGGTCACTAGCTCGCGTCCTATTATGGTTACAGTGATGCAGCTGAGGTTACAATGTTACACATGGAATAGGTTGCATTGGATACACATGGATAGATACATTGTTTAAAGGCACATGCTTTAGAACACAACAATAAACTACCCTAAATACTTACAATCAAATGGCGTTGTTGAGCATTTTCACCATCCATGGGGATTTAGTAGCTTCACATAGGAAGGGCTTTTGAATGGGGTGGCAATGCACTTTTGCCATTTGTAATGATATCATGCAAAATAGTGCCATGCCAAACATTTCTCCCATGGGAATATTGACCGTTCTAATTCAATTTGACAGAAAATTCAAAGGATATTTTATTCCAGAGATATTTTCAAGGGTCAGCTTCAAATTGAATATTTATCTTCTTCAAAAGATGGTTAGGAAATGTGTGCAGGTCTTCTCTCTCACTGCAGAAGCAGTTTTGTGGCAGGCAGTAACACATTCCAGCTTCCCACACAACAGATAAAATTCAGAGCAGATTCTTCCACAGGGTTCTTTTAGATTAGAGAGTGTAGGCAACAAGGAAAACTGCAAAGAAAAAGAAGATACAAGGCGAAAGAGGACTGAGAATAAGAAATTAAACACTGATGCCTCTTTGATAGAAAATAATATTTTGGGAAAATTGGAAGAGATGGGGGACAAATTATGGCTAAGTACCATTTTTCCTAGGGACTGCAGTGGCTCAAGTAGCTAAGATGCTGACTGGGAAGTGGAAGGTCAGCAGTTCGATTCCCAAGTACTGCAGGACGGAATGAGCTCCCATCTTTGTCCCAGCTCCTGCCAACCTAGCAGTTTGAAAGCAAGAAATTGCAAGTAGATAAATAGATAAATAAGTACCACTTCGGTGGGAAGATAAACAGCATTCCATGTTCTCCGGTGTGTCTAGTCATGCCTGCCACATGACCACAGAAACGTCTGCAGAAGCAGACAGTGCTGGCTCTTTGGCTTAGAAACAGAGATGAGCACTGCACCCTAGAGTCGGATACGACTGGCTTTCGAGCAAGGGAAACCTTTACCTACCATTTTTCCTGGGGTTGGACACAATTCTGCTCTTCCTCATATCTGAGACAGGCCTTGAAGAACTTTACAGAGTTTGCAGGCACATATGGTTAAGAGAAAAATTATTTACTATGATGTATTAGAAATGTAACATTTGGGATGCCTAGAAGGTGTGTGAGTCCTGAATAATGACAATACTGAACCCAAATTTCCCAGAGGACATTTTTACCCTGAGAAACATGCCGAGATGTTGCATTTTTGTAGAAATATGGAGAGCACTCTCAGAATTATTTCCAAGCTTTCTGTATTTGGGGGAAGTGGTTGGCTAATTCCCTGTTGCTAGCACCATGCTGGTGTCCTAGAAAGACACCATATTCCATATACAGTGGAACCTCATACAACAATTGCCCCATATAACAACGAAATCGCATAACCATTAGGGTTTTTTTTTTGGGGGGATGGTGTCCTGCATAACAATTTTCCTTATGGAAAAAATTGTACAACAATTTTTCAATGGGAAAAACCACTTAACAAAAAAAATTGTTGTATGATGCATCCCATAGGGAAAATCGCTATACGATGCATGTATCGTATAGCAATTGTTTCGTACAACAACGAACACCATGGAACAGATTAAAATCATTGTATGAGGTACCACTGTACATCCAGATTTTTAAATTGTACAACAGTCTGATATCAAAAAATGTAAATGCATCTTTTGTATGTTTTTTTAAAAGGTTCCAGGTTCAATTGTGACTATTTCCAGGAACTGAGATCTAGTAGGAGATGATAGGAACAAAACTTTCCCTACAATCATGGAGAGCTGTGACCAGTCAGAGTGCCTGGCTATATAAAGACAAGAAATCTGATTTGGTGTAATGCAGCTTCCTATCTCCTTATGTTTCCCAAGTTAAAGTGGAAGGAATTTGTTTTGCATCCAACAGTGTCAAAGAGCAGGAAACACTATGCTGCAGAGATTTCAGGAAGGAACATTAGCAGATGAAGTATTGCTGCCATCTCTCTCTCTCTCTCACACACACACACACACACACACACACACACAGAGAGAGAGAGAGGATTTGTCACAATTCTTTATTTTCACCATCTGCACTTAATAATTATTCTTGTATTATCAGTTAGTAATAAAATAAGTAGCTGTGAATTCTTTACCTAAAAACAACAACCTGTAAACACCTTAAAACAAGGGTTCCCAACATTTTCAAGCTGGGTCACACTCTCAGTCAGCTTCAAGGGCCAAACGGCCATTTTGCCCTGCCTTCACAATGGGGTGTGGTGGGGGTGGCCATTTTGTCCCAACAGCTTCAAAGGAGTGGTCATTTTGTTTCTCAAATGCCCTTGGAGGGGTGGGGGGCACATGAAACAGCACCATGGGCTGGATCCAGCCCACAGGTCTTAGGTTGGGAATCCCTGCCTTAAAAGATGAACTGGAAAGGCAAGAGAATGGTTACTTAGTCCACAATAGGGCCAGGTCTCTTGTGACAACTTCCCAAGAACAACCATAATACTTTCCAAATACTGTATTTTGAACATGCATTTAAACAAACGTGCCCCATCTGCAGAGTAGCCATCTCAGGAAGTTGACTGTATTGTAGTAAATCCAAGATGTTCTAAGCTGTTCCACTTTAAGCAGTTTAACATCCAGTAGTGTACATAAAGCAAGCTATATCTTTGTTTGGTATTTTGACCTTGGTCTAGCTAACATTATCTCTTGTGGCTTAGTTTTATAGAGGGAAGTAGAATTTGGCATAAGCCTGATTTACATGGAGCAAAAAAGCAGGTGTACCAATATATTTACACATCACATGTTCATTATGATCCAGATTAAAATCCTAGGGTTGACTTCTGAGTAAATATGCCTATTGCCTAGCATTGTGCTTTACATTGAAACCAGTGCTGGAAGCTAGATTAGGTACCTGTAAGACCTGATCAACAAATACAGCAGAATGGTGTGTAATTAGGTAGAAGCTTCCACACTTTGGGGAAGCTCCTTCCAAGATCTCCTGAGATCTTAGTCACTGAATGGACAGTGTGACTTCAGATGCTGATGATGGATCACATTTATGGATGTCTCTTAGTAACAAGTGGCCTGGAGTCCTTCTTCCCAGATGTATGAGTTACATGGATTGTGTTTTTGATTAATACACTCAATAAATACAGCATATTCAGTTATCACATTCTGAAGTCTTCGTCATCTGCTACTCATATCCGAGCATACATTTTCCCTGGAAGTCATTTTCACAGTTGATGGAGGTGTCTCTGGTGACTCAATAAACCAATCCTGGCATGTAACATGCAACCACACATATCACACACTGAATAGATGGTGGAGTGTGTAGTTGAGTTTGATGAAGCTTCCATGCTTGTCGCTTAGCTTCTTCATGTCTGCAGCATTCTCCTTCGAAGTGATTGGTAGCAGCAGAGATGGGTTGGCACCAAAGTGGGCAATCTATAGCCACTGCCTCCGAGGTTTGTGACACCTTCGTGGTTTGTTTCAGCTGGTCTTTTAAAGCTTCAAAGGAGCTCCACAAGGTCTTGTACTGAAACTAAGTTCCCCATAAAGAATTTGATGAGGATGCCTGGAACCATCTATACGGTGGACAGGCCCTATCCATATAAGATGATGAGCTATGATGGAATCTTCAATGCAATTATTTACATGTGCCTTTTTGAGAACTGCAATGCTAGGATGCTAGTCATCCTATTTGATGTTTAAAATGGATCCTAGCTTATGTTGGTGAAAGTACTCAAGCTTTTTGATGTCTTGGTGATAGAGGGTTCATGTTTCACAGCCATACAATAATGTTGAGATAACAACAGCTTGGCATACCATGAGTGTTGTATGAATTGTCCCCCTCCCCAGATGTATGAGTTGCATGGATTTTGTTTTCAATTTAATTTAATTTAATTTACACATTTATATGTCACCCACTCAGGGCCGCCCGACTTAGGGCGGCTTACAACAATAATGCAATATATATACAACAATACAGAATACAATATACAATATAGACAATAATTAAACCATATTCATCCTCCAAATGTACATATCATAACATAATACAAAAGTACAAAGGCCTTTCTAATCCAGCCACAGGCAAGTCCGAGGGCGGCATTGGCGGCAAAGTCCTACTGTTCATCACCAAAGCAGCCTTTCTGCCCTGGCCTGGGGTGGGTCAGGGCCCAGGACGCCGGCAGTGGTGGAGGGGTCCCGGTGCCCAATGCTACAGCGGCCTCTCTGCCCAGCCACAAGGAAGCCCGGAGTCAGCAGTGAAGTCCTGCTGATGTTGCGGACTTTTCTGCCCTGGCCCAGGTTGGGGTGGGGCCCAGGACGCCAGCAGTGGTGGAGGGGTCCTGGTGCCCATTACTGCAGCGGCCTCTCTGCCCAGCCATGAGGAAGCCCAGAGGCGGTGGTGAAGTCCTGCCACCATTGCGGCCTTTTCTGCCCTGGCCCAGGGCAGTGCCCAGGATGCCGGCGGTGGCATCCTCAATTAGCACATTCTGAAATATCCTTCACTTGTATAGTCCACTCTACCATCTGAATCCAGTGATTCACCACTTGTGTTGAATCCATGCTTCCTTCTTAGCTTTAAAATGCTACCCCTGTTTCAGTGCATGTCTTAATTGAACAGTTATGTTGAGAACATGCTGGTTGCAGATTTCACAAAGTAGCTATCTATAAAAAGGTCCATTTATAGCATCTCAAAAACTCCACATTTCCAACTGTGCATGAAAACAAATTGGAATGGCTAGTCTCTGATGCAACTGAAAGCTCACTTCCATCCAGCCCAGCCTACTGTTTTTAAAGCATAAAGCAGATGTTCGTAGGGTTTTATTACTTTTCTCTGTACAATTTTGAACAGAAACTTTCTTGAAGAGGTTTCCACCCAGATGATTACTTTTCCAGTATGAAATCCAGCTGCATTTTAGCTTTCCTCACATATTTCCATAAATGTTTCAGAAATCCCAGAGGAATGTTGGCATCCCTAGTCCTCTATAATTATTCTTTTGCCCCACAACATCACCATAATTATATGGTGTTCTGTCAGATGTGAGAATTGCCTTGCACACTAGTTCATTTGTCACACAATCAATTTAGAAAACACTTTCACAAGAGATTCATTATTCAATTCTTGCCCTTGGAAAGCGCCTACAGATCAAGCTGGGAAACATTTGTTTAACATAAACTCTTGGTGTTCCAAAGAAATATGTTATCTGATATTTTAAAGTCTGAAAACAATGAGTGGAAATATTAATAATAGCTTTTCTACATCTTCTGTAACTGTTTTTTAAAATCATGTTAGTTTTAGAGCAAAACATGTGTAGCCTGGTTTGCCAAACAACAACAACAAAGATAAATAATCAGTGGGTTTTCTTATCACTTGCACATCATTACTGCTTTTCTGTGTTAGTCATTTATTATTTCCATTCCTAGATCAACGTGAAGAAACCTAATAAATACTGTTGTCTAAGGCCAAATGAATTGTCTTTTCATTGAAGATACTTATGCATACCTTTTCCTTATAGCTGATGGGAAAAGTTGTGTTCAGCAGATGAGGCAAATGAGCATAGCAGAATAAGCATTAAAGAACCTATCATGATTTCTTATCATGATTTCCTCCGGGGCCGCCCGGAGACCATCACCCCCAGCCGGGTGGTGAGGAGGAGGACCAGCTGAGCAGTGGGAAAACCACCCACTGCTGCAGCCGTGAGGCCTCCAGAGCCAGGGGCCGCCCAGAGACCACCACCCCCAGCTGGGGGGTGAGGAGGAGGAGGACCAGCTGAGTGGCAAGGAAAACCACCCACCGCCACCACCACAAGGCCTCTGGAGCCAGGGGCCGCCCAGAGACCACCATCCCCAGCCAGGGGTATCCACCACCTCCAGGCACCAGCTGAGCGCTGAAGGAGAGGACCACTTGGCAGAAGGGAAGAAGGCAGAGGAGAAAAACCAGGGGGCAAGACTCAGAGCCCCATGCAAAGGATAAGTAGCTGATGTGCAAAAATGTAGCTGACTTAATATAGCAATTCACATAGAGACTTTATACTGACTTAATATAGCAACTGACATAGAGACTTTACACTGACTTAATATAGCAACTGACATAGAGACTGTGTTTAATATGCATGATAATATGTTGTTTAAACTGTTTTAAACTTTTAAAACTGTGATAAAATGTATGATGGGAGAAAAATGGCGTAGAAACCTGCAAACCACGCCACAAATCTTGCCAAGAGAACCCTATTGACCAAAACAAAAGGCAAAACAAAGGAGCAGTTTAGATGATACAGGATGCTTAGCACAACAGAGTGGAGGAAGGGAAGGGACAGGAAAGGGGGAGGAGAAATACAGTGTTGCAAGGAACAATACTGCATAGGGACATGGAATGTGAGATCAATGAATCAAGGTAAACTGGAAGTGGTAAAAATGAGATGGAAAGAATAAGCATTGACATCTTGGGAATCAGTGAGCTAAAATGGACAGGGATGGGCGAATTCAGCTCTGGAAACCATCATATCTACTATTGTGGACAAGAAAACCTTAGAAGAAATGGAGTAGTCATAATTGTCAACAAAAAAGTGAGAAAAGCAGTAATGGGATACAATCTCAAAAATGACAGAATAATGTCAGTCAGCATTCAAGGCAAACGTTTCAATGTCACTGTGATCCAAATATACGCACCAACCACTGGTGCAGAAGAAGCCACAATGGACCAGTTCTATGAGGACTTACAACACCTCATAGAACAGACACCAAGAAATGAAGTCCAACTTATTTTAGGAGATTGGAATGCCAAAGTAGGAAATCAACAAGTGAATGGAATAATAGGCAAATTTGGTCTTGGTACACAAAACAAAGCAGGGCAAAGACTGATAGAGTTCTGCCAGGAGAATGCACTTGTCATAGCAAACACTCTCTTCCAGCAACACAAGAGGCAACTTTACACATGGACATCACCAGATGGTCAACACCAAAACCAAATTGACTACATACTCTGCAGCCAAAGATGGAGAACCTCCATACAGTCAGCAAAAACAAGACCTGGAGCAGACTGTGGCTCAGATCACAACCTACTGATTGCAAAATTCAGGTTTAGACTAAAGAAAATAGGGGAAATAAGTAGACCAGACAGATATCACCTAGACAACATCCCTAAAGAATACACAGTGGAGGTCATGAACAGATTTAATGGCTTAGATTCAATAGACAGAGTGCCAGAAGAATTATGGACAGAGATGTGGGACATCATGCAGGAAGCAGCAAATAAAACCATACCAAAAAAAGAAGCATAAGAAGTCAAAGTGGTTGTCTGATGAGGCTCTTAAAATAGCAGAGGAAAGAAAGAATGCAAAAGTCAAAGGAGAAAGGAAAAAATACAATCACTTGAACACAGAATTTCAAAGAAAAGCAAGGAGAGATAAGGAAAACTACCTAAAAGAACAGTGCAAAGAAATGGAGGAAAACAACGAAAGAGGCAGGACTAGAGATCTTTTCAAAAAAATCGGGGAAATCAAGGGAACGTTTAAAGCAAAAATGACCATGATAAGGGACAAAGATGGAAAGGAGTTAGCTGATGCAGAAGAGATCAAAAAGAGATGGCAAGAGTACACAGAGGAACTCTACAAAAAGGACCTCAACACTCCTGATAATAACAATAATGAGAAATTTGAACTTGAACCAGAATTCTGGAGAGTGAAGTCAGAAAGGCCCTAAAAAGCACTGCAAGCAATAAAGCTAGTGGAAATGATGGTATTCCAGTTGAATTTTTCAAAGCCCCAAAAGATGATAGAATCAAAATACTGCATTCAATATGTCAGCAAATTTGGAAAACAAAACAGTGGCCACAAGATTGGAAAAGATCAGTGTACGTTCCAATCCCCAAAAAAGGCAATGCCAAAGAATGCTCAAATTACCAAACAATTGTGCTCATCCCACATGCCAGCAAGGTGATGCTCAAGATAATACAGGATAGATTTCAGCAACATGTGGAGAGATAACTACCCGAGGTGCAGGCTGATTTCAGAAGAGGCAGGGGTACTAGAGATCACATTGCCAACATACGTTGGATCATGGAGAAAACAAAGGAATACCAAAAACAAATATACTTTTGTTTTATTGACTACACCAAGGCTTTTGATTGTGTGGGCCACAACAAAATGTGGCAAGTAATTAAAGAGATGGGAATACCAGAACACCTCATATGCCTCATGAGAAATCCGTACACGAACCAAGAGGCAACAGTTAGGACAGAGCACGGAATGACAGGGTGGTCTGGAATAGGAAAAGGAGTAAGACAAGGTTGCATTTTATCACCCTGCCTGTTCAATCTATACACAGAGCATATAATGCACAATGCAGGGATGGAGGGATCACAGTATGGAATCAAAATTGCTGGGAGAAACATCAACAATTTGGGAAATGCAGATGATACCACCCTAATGGCAGAAAGTGAGGAAGACCTAAAGAACCTCTTGATTGGATTGAAGGAGGAGAGTGCAAACCTGGCTTGAGACTTAATATCAAGAAAACCAAGATAATGGCAACAGGTCCGATCAGTCCCTGGAAAATAGATGGGGAAGAAGTAGAAGCAGTGACAGATTTTACTTTCCTGGGATCTAAGATCACTGCAGATGGTGACTGTAGCCATGAAATAAAAAGACGACTGATAATGGGGAGACATCACCTTGAAAACAAAAAGTTCGCATAATCAAAGCAATGGTATTCCCAGTGGTAATGTATGGGTGTGAGAGCTGGACCATTAGGAAAGCTGAACGCAGAAGAATAGATGCCTTTGAGATGTGGTGTTGGAGGAGAGTCCTGAGAGTCCCCTGGACAGCAAAGAGAACAAATAGGTCAATACTGGAAGAAATCAACCCTGACTGTTCATTGGAGGGACAAATAGTGAAGATGAAGTTAAAGTACTTTGGAAATCAAATGAGAAGGGAGGACTTGCTTGAGAAGGCTTTGATGCTGGGAAAGGTAGATGGCAAGAGAAGAAGGGGGCGCCCAAAGATGAGATGGCTGGATGGTATTGTAGACACAGTGGGCACAGAGCTGGGCGGGCTGAGGAGGATGGTGGAGGACAGCGGTGCCTGGAGGAAAAAGGTCCATGGGGTCGCAAAGGGTCGGAATCGACTGTGCGACTGAACAACAAAATACAGTGAAATGCATGTAAAAAAATTTAAACCCAAGGAGTAAGTGCTGCCGAAAAACCTAGCTCAGCTGTTGACTTTATTTGTGTTGGGACAGAGTGCTGGTCAGGGGACCCGGGAGAATCAGGGTCAAATCTTTTGTAAGGATAGCAGCTCAAATGGCAAGGAGAGAGAAGGGTTAGAAGTTAATCAAACAATCATATTATCATGATATTAACAAAATATGCCTACAAAAATATCCTAAATTCAAACTATCTTTCTGGGAGTGGCTCATTAATCAGTTTTTCTGTTCATTGAGGATGGTAGTTGTTGTCAGGGTATGATTTGTACCCTGGGCACAGCCTCATTCCAAGATGGAGATTTCCAAGCATGTGGGGGAGGGGCGCTATGGCACATTCCTTAGAAGGATTGGTATTTGAAAACATGCTAGAAGAAATGCTAGAAGAATTGCAACCTAATTTGTGATAGACATGTGATACTGTGATCACTCTCTGGATTCCTTTAGGGGAATGACAAGAGGGTGGACCATGTGTGAGGAGATAAAACCCAGAGGGAGGAGCCAATACACTCCCTTGATCCCATGCTTCATGCTGAGGGTGAGCTGTGAAATTAGACAAGTTGTTGCTTAAGTCAGAAGGGGGCCCCTAGACTTCCCCAATTAAACAAGTTTTCTTTGTTTTGATGTGCTTTCTGAACTTTTGAAAAACTTTATTCTGCAACTTACTCTGATTACAATATATTTTGAAAAATACCAGAAGATGACTGGAGTGTTTAATTTCCTATATGCTACCTTGCTTACAACCTAGATTCAGATCAGGAGTGAGAATGCAAGCGCGGTGCCAAAATGGCCGCCGCGCTCTTTGCGGGGGCCCCCCACCGGACGAAGGCATCCGGGTAGTTAGGGGGCGTGGCCAGCACCCTTATAAAAGGGGTGGCCAAGAGGCAGCCGGGCTGCCATTTTGCGAAGCGACGGAGCGGAGAAGTTTTTCTTTTTCCCCTCTTACCTCCGTCGCTCTTGCCTTTCGCCGGGAAGCCTCTTTGGACGCAATTTTTCTTCATCTTTATCCGGCTTCCCAGCAGATAGCAGCTATGCCCTCTAGGAAGAAGGCAACTGCGAATGCGGTTCGCTCTGCGCGGAGGCGCCAGCCGGGTCGGAGGACCGCGACTGCGCCTCCCCAGCAGCCTCCCTTGCCAGAGCCCACCGGGACCGGTGGGATGGGGTTGATAGCCCCTTGGCCTGAGGTGGGGCGTCCGCATACCGGCCTGGCAGGGGCCGCGGCCCGGCCCGCAAGCAATGGCCACTGCCCCTGCCATGTTCCATTCTTCGGGGCCTTCTCCTCTTAGTACGCAGCTTCCTGCGGGGTTTTTTAGCCATGGGGGGTGGTTAGGTCCCCTCCCCTGGCAGGGCATGCCCCCGGCCCCGGGGTCCAGGGACCTGGACCGGCGCTTGCAACCTGTGGGCCGGCCGGCCCTTTGCCCCCCTTGGCTTCGGGGGATATGTCAATGTTGAGGCCCTTCCGGCCCTCGAGGCATCCCTCGCGAGGGTCAACCACCCAGGGGTGCCTTTTGGAGCACAGGTTGATGCTTCGTCTGCCGGGCAGCGGCAGGCGGCGGGACGGGTCGAGCTGCCTGAGGCGCGTGGGCCGGCGTTGGCCACTGCCTCGCAGCTCCCCACTCAACAGGCTGGTGCTGATCAGGCCCCATCGACGAGCTCAATCGCGATCGTGAGCTCCGACGCCCCCAGTGGGCCGGAACCCCCGGTGGGGGCGGCCCACGGGGGTGCAGCATGTGAGTATGCGGTTCAATCTAGTGCACCCACACACCTAACTACATTGGGGGGAGCATTTCAGTGGCCGTGGCCTCGCACGGGTGGCGCGACGGTTCAGTCGCCGACGGCCCACCCGGCGACTTCACCTCCCACCCAGGGCCCTGTTTGGGGTGGTGCCTCCTACTCAGTCGGGAATGTGTTAGGGGTGACGGGGTTGGTCCAGGCTCCTTTTACAATGCCCGCAGTTCCCACCGTGCCGGTGTCGGCATTGCCGACAGCGGGGTATTCCTTGCCCCTTGGGGATCATCTGGCCCAGTCTACCAAAGAGAAGATCTGGCGTGGGGAGTATGTGGACATCTTCTCCCTTCTTAACAGAGAGCACACCAAGGAGGAGAGGGAGGGGCAGGATGAGAAGGATAAGGAACAGGCACGTCGCCACGCACGTGGGCCAACTGGTTGCCAGCGTACCTCATATACATGGCGGTTTACCTCAGGGCCAGGCCGGATCTGGCAATCCCGATGGTCCAGTATTTGGACAACATCTACCGGGCGATGGTTGACTTCCCGGGCCCGTCGTGGTTGGCTTATGATGAAGAATTCCGTATGCGAATTCCCCTGCACCCAGAGATGAGGTGGGACGAGCCCTGCCAGAAGCTGTGGCTTCTGTACATGACTCCCACGCGCCCTGCGCCTGGGGAAAGATACCATTGTGGACATGCGGTCCAGCGAGCGGCCCCAGCACAGACACCCCGCCAGGTGGCGGGGCAGGGGGTTCCAGCCCGCCTGGTGTGCTGGACCTTCTCGACCAATGGTTCCTGCAATAGGAAGAATTGCCGGTACAGGCATGAGTGTCCCTCTTGTGCTGGCCCCCATGCTGCTTCCGCCTGCCCCAGGCCTGGAGGGGTGCAGGGCAGAGGTAGGGGTGGACAAGGGGCTGGCAAGACTGCCGCAGAGGGAGCTGGTCCACCGAAAGGCCCCCTCCCCAATTAATGTGGACATGTTGGAGCGTTGGCTCGCATTGTACCCGAGGAAGGCAGACGTGGCTTACCTGCTTCAGGGTTTTCGACTGGGGTTTCATATTCCTTTCACGGGGGATAGGTCCCCCCAAGACGCCCCCAACCTTTTGTCCCTTAGGGGAAGGGAGGAGGTGGCTGCTGCCAGCATTACTAAGGAGGTTGATGCGGGCAGGGTCGCTGGCCCTTTCCCTGCACCCCCGTTTCCCAACCTTAAAGTGTCCCCCTTGGGCTTAGTGCCCAAGAAGTCACCGGGCGAGTTCCGCCTGATTCCTCACTTGTCCTACCCAGCCGGCCGATCGGTCAATGATGCTATCCCTGATGACCTTTGCTCGGTCAGGTATACATCCTTTGACCAAGCACTGCGCATGGTGCGCTCATGTGGCCCGGGTGCGCTGTTAGCTAAGTGCGACATTAAGTCTGCCTTTCATCTCCTGCCGGTCCACCCGGGTGACTTTGAGTTGCTGGGTTTCAAGTTCCGGGGTGAATATTATTTCGATAAGGCCATGCCTTTTGGCTGTTCCATATCATGCTCGGCCTTCGAGCATTTCAGCACCTTCCTACAGTGGGCTTTTGTCCGCAGGTCAGGGTCTCGGTCTGTAGCCCATTACCTCGATGATTTTTTATTCGGGGGTGAACGGGGCTGGGACACGTGCACACGTCTCCTCAACACATTTCAGACGCTAATGGAGGAACTTGGTGTCCCTTTAGCGCCCGAAAAGACCGAGGGCCCATCTACTCAGCTAGTCTTCCAGGGGGTGGAGATTGACACGGTAGCGCAGGCTTCTAGGTTACCGGGGGATAAGGTGCCAAGGATAGTGGCCCTCATCTCAGACTTGCTTGCTAAATGCAAGGCATCACTGCGGGAACTGCAGGTGCTACATGGTCACCTCAATTTTGCTTGCAGGGTGGTCGCACCGGGCAGGGCATTTGCTTGGCGCTTGTGCGACGCCATGACAGGCTTATCCAGGCCTCACCATAGGGTGAGACTGACCCGGGGTATCAGGGCAGATATGCTTATCTGGCTCCAGTTCCTGAGGGAGTTCAATGGGGTGTCATTTTGGAGGTCCGACCTTCTGGCTTCACCTCGTTTCCAGATACAGTCCGATGCCTCTGGATCCGTGGGTTATGGGATGTACTTCAATGGGAAGTGGGCCTATGGTGGGTGGCCGCCAGCCTGGTTGGGCACGGGTCGCCTGCGTGATCTTACGTATCTGGAATTTTTCCCCATCCTGGGGGCTTTGATGCTATGGGGTGAGGAGTGGGCCAACTCGGTGGTTCATTTCGGGTGTGACAATGCGGCCTTTGTCCACATTGTCAACTCACAGACTTCTAAATCACCCAGGGTCATGGACCTGGTGCGCCAGTTTGTATTGCGCAGCCTGCGCCTCAATGTGCTGTTCAGGGCCAGGCATGTCCCGGGTGTCAATAATGATATCGCTGACGCTTTGTCCCGCCTGCAGATCTTCCGGTTCCGCGCCTTGGCCCCGGATGCGGAGGAATTTCCCTCGCCACTCCCGGACGAGATATGGACCCTTGGCAAGGAGAGGTGAACCGGGCGATCGGCATGTCGCTAGCGCCACGCACGCGTAAGGTGTATCACCACGCATTCATTTCTTTCCGAGCATTCTGTGCCCAATTTCGGCTGCCAGACACCTGGCCGATCCCAGTGGCCCACATCCTTCGATTCATGGTTTACCTACATGCCCAGGGCCTCGCACCTCGCACCATAGCATCCAGGCTGTCAGCACTGGCTTTTATGGCCAAAGTAGGCGGTCATGCGGACAGTACCGCTGACTTCCGTGTGAGACACGTTTTGGAGGGGTGGGTGCGGGAGCGTGGGCGTAGCCCGGACGACCGCCACCCAATTTCCCCAGGGGTTCTTACCCAACTGGCGCGGGGCTGGCATGACCTATGTTTTGATAGGTATGAGGCAGCCCTGTTTCATGTGGCTATAATGGTGGCCTTTTTTGGAGCGCTCCGCATCAGCGAGCTTGTGATGCTGTCTAAGGCGGATGCAAGTCGTAGGGCACTGGAACTCGAAGATGTCTATGTTGGCAATGATTGGGCTCAGTTGAGGATACGCTCCTCTAAAACGGATCAGCACGGCATAGGCAGTGGAGTAAGACTGCTATGGTGTTCTTTGGCAGACATCTGTCCGGTTGGTGCCCTACAGGAGTTCCTTGCACTGCGTGGCACGCACCATGGCCCATTTTTCTGTCACCAAGATGGGTCTCCCCTTACTAAATTTCAATTTTGGAAGGTGACCGGCAAAGCGCTGGCCAGTGTTGGCCTCCCAGGGGCCCGTTACGGCACCCATTCCTTCAGGATAGGGGCGGTTTCCACTGCGTCTGCTTTTGGGTACTCCGGGGCTGAAATACGCCGCATGGGGAGGTGGGGATCGCAATGTTTTCAGTTTTATGTCCGCCCTCTTTCACCGTGAGTACCAGTTGAGTCACCGCCCCTTTTCTCTTCCCCTTGTTTTTTCTTTGACAGACCCTGGGTGTCGTATTACACCGGTGACAGTATGGCTGGTGGGCCATAGCTACGTGCACAGGGCAGCGCGTTACGCTGCGGCGACAGAGTGGGGACCCCGACTGGGACTGGGTGCATACGCAAGTCTCACATGGTATGATAAGCCCGGGATGTTATGGCGGGAACTGTTGCCATTCCTTTTCTCAGGCCGGAATGCTGACCCGCCTGACATTCTGATCATACACCTTGGGGGCAATGATTTAGGTCGGGTCACCGGCCTATCGCTGAAGCATGCGATTTGCGGCGACCTTGCCTACCTACATTACGTGTGGCCCGCCACAACCCTCGTTTGGTCAGACATGGTGCCGCGGCACGCTTATAGGGGAGGGTTCGACTTCCAGGCCCTTGACCGTGCTAGACGCATGGTAAACAGGGCTTGTCGACAGGGGTTGGGGGCGGGTCAGTCGTCACCCCGCCATTAGTCTGCAAAATTATGAACTTTACGCAGGGGATGGGGTCCATCTGTCGCGAGGAGGTATGGACCTCCTGTTAGGTGATTGGCGAGCAGGCCTGTTGACCGAGCTGACGGTCTGGGGGGAGGGCGTCGAGCCTTCATTGAAGCCTCTCCGTGTGGCGGGTAGCACTGGTAAGGTAAACATTTATGACCCACAGGTATCTGGCAGGTTCGCAATTGACTGGACAACACTAGGCAGGCATAAGTTGGTTAAACGTTGTCCGGTCAACGACGAACCAGGCGACGGGGTGATGGCTACAGCTAGACAGCATGCATCACCCCGTGATTTTACGGATACGCGTCAGAGGGTGGGGTCATTAGTTAGATATTGACTACGGTCAACAATTTGTTTGTTGTCAACAAACAAATTGATACAAATAGATACATTGTAACAATTGCCGTCGGCAATTTTGGGTGGTACCTTACCAGTGTTACTTCAGCCTGCTTGCCTTAAGAATTATAATTGGTCAATTACCATTAGAAATTTATAATTCGGACTAGGGCATGAATCAATAAATGTGGCCCAATGCCGTTATCCACTTTCATCAGTGTCTGAGTCCTTTATTGGGGGGTGCGCCTGCAAAGCAAGCTTAAAAAGGCTGGACTGTTTAGCTAGGAGACAGCAGGCAGTATCAGGTGGGATCCCATTATGAGGAGGCTGAGTTGCTACTTGTGAGCAAGAGGATCGTGACAGTGGTATCCTTGAATCTGTTTCATTGTTGCTGTATTTTATTTTGTGACCTCATTCCATGGCAGGGGTAAGTTTGGGGTAGTTATGTTTTCATGTACATTGCTGCATCTTGCAGCTACCTTGGAAAAGTTAGTGACTGACTCAGTGTTACCTAGAGAGTTTACCGGCCAGCTAAGATTTCATTCTGAGACATGCCATCCATCACACTACACTGACTCTAAAATCAGGCCTCAAATGTTGCATTGTATTATGCAGAAATCCTGTTTATTGAGCAAGCTGATATAACAAAACAACAAAAACTAAAACAACAAAAAGCAACACTAACCCAATAAAAGCCACAGGATTCAAGTTTGGGAACTTATACTAAGGACACTATAGTTAGCTTGATTTTGTTTATTTTATTTTATTTAATTAATTAATTTCTATACCGCCCATCTGGATGTTATCCCACTCTGGGCGGTGAACAAACAGAAAACCAATAACAACAATACCCACCACTGACAAATACATTTAGATTATGTGCCTCTACATTTCAATCTCCAAATTAGATTTTGCCTCCCAAAACAGTCTCCTTAAACTTACCTGATAATTTACATAAATTTTACCATTTTAGAGGGAAGGTAAACAGCATTCCACAGACTAGTCATGCCTGCCACATGTCCACGGAAACGTTTGCAAATGCAGATGACAATTGCTCTTTGGCTATTAACAGAGATGAGCACTGAACCCTAGATTAAACTTTCAGGGTGACACATTTCAAATAATATTCTCAAAATTCTATCTTTGTCCAAAATCTTGGCCCTCAAAATTGGCATACTGTACTATTTGTCTCTAAATGCGTAGCCACAGAGAGGTATCTTCAGTTCTCAGGAACTAGTTATTGTGAAGAATGTTGTTCCCCTACAATCAAGTTGCTACCATGTCACAAGCCATCTTAAAAGCATTGCACAGGAAGAGTTTTATGCATTGACCAGGATCCAGTGCTAAATTTCCTCTGGGTCCTGCAGCCTTTGGCCCATTATATAATCTCCTTTCTTCCTGAAGTCTCCATCACCACCATAAAAACTTGCTCCACCTAAAAATCTGTTGTGTATGAAAGTATATGCCTTTAAGAGAAACTGTAACAGGAAGAATGAAAGAATGTAACCTCAATGAATACAATGTAACTCAATGTAAGTCAGCTGGCATGGAACGCGATTCACCTGCCACTAGATGGCAGTGACTTGTGACCACATGGTATTAATCAACCAATCACAGCCTACCACGGGAAACATTCCCGCCACAGGTAAACCAGGTGAAGAATGAGGGGCGCCACAATGACATCACGAATACAGGAACCAATGGGGAACCATGTGGCTATATTCAAATGTACAATTCTGTATATAAGGAGCTGCGCCTCCGCCATTACCTTATGTTCAGATTGCATACCTTGCAATAACGATGTGCTTGGCCCCGTAACTGCAAACATCAAATTGGCAACGAAGGTGGGATAATGGTGTCCCAGATCACCCTCGCCCCGTTCGACACCTCAAAGCCAGAGACATGGGACCTCTACGAAGAGCAGTTCCTATACACTATGGATGCTGAGGGAGTTGATAACGAAGCAAAGCGACGAGCCTGCCTACTGGCTCAGTGTGGGCTGCCGACCCTGGAGCTGGTGAAGAACCTTCTGATGCTGAAGACACTCCGATCGGTACCTCTCACAGAAATCCTCGCAGCACTAAGGGGACATTTCTGCCCAAAGGTGTCAGTGTTTCCAGCGAGGCTGGCGTTCCACCGGCGCGACAAGCAGGCCGGAGAGTCCGTGGCCAAGTTCGTTGCTGCCCTGCGAGTGGCTGCTGTCCCATGCCAGTGGGGCGCATCCCACAGTGATGCCTTGCGGGACCGACTGTTGCTCGGGTTGCAAGATGAGGAGGCCCAGAGAAGGCTCCTGGCCTGAGAAGAGGACATTACCTTTGAACAGGTAATGAGGGCTGCCCAGGCCGCCGAGTCGGTCAAAGACGGGGTGCGGTCATGCAGGACCAAGACCCTCACTTCAGGACACTCAACGCCCGGGGCTCCGGTTTACAGCTGCTCATCGCACAAAGGGCGGGAATCGGGAGCGGCGGCAGCCGTCGTCACATCCTCATCAGACTGCAGTGAAAGTGATGGGGAACTGGACGTCCAAAAGGTCCGGAGATGGCAGGCCGGCAAGCGAGACACCGCCAACGGAAACCGATGGTGCGACGGGTGCAGGGGCACCCACGACTGGAGGAAATGCCCATTCCGGAAGGCCGAGTGCCACCACTGCGGATGATGGGGCCACATCGCCAGGGTCTGCAAACGGTGGAAAGGAGGAGACCAGGAGCCAACCAAGCAGCCGCGTCGAAGCGGAGACATTGGATGGATCAGTGAAGATGAGGCCATTGTGGGCCGCGTGTCAACTCACCAACGTTTTTTTGTGGAGGTACTGTTACAGGGGGTCTCTGTTCGGATGGAGGTGGAATCAGGGTCATTGTACTCCATCATTTCCCATAAAGAATTTTTGTGCATTCCCCCAAATGAGCGCCTGAAACTTAAGACTTTAAAAACCACCTTACGGGATGTACAGGGGAACCAAATCATGGTTTTGGGGGTGGGGGATTGCCAGGTGAGGTTCAAGGGTTTCAGGGAGAAGCTGCCCCTCGTGGTTCTTAAACGAGGGACGAGTTGCCTCCTGGGGAGTCAGTGGTTTGCTCCTTTAGGCATCAGGCATTCATGCCATAGACTCTGACCCACTGCGGGATGTGTGCGATGCACACCCAGCGGTTTTTGAGAAGGGGCTCGGGAGGTATAAGGGGCCCCCAGTCTTGTTCGACCTGGACCATCCGGCTCAAGCCTCGCCGAGTACTGTTCGCCCTCAAAGACAATATTGAGGCGGAATTGGACAAACTGGTGGGTCAGGGGATATTGGTTCCTGTGGACTCTGCAGAATGGGAAACGCCAATTGTTATGGCATTAAAGGCAAACGGGGACATCAGGATTTGTGTGGACTACAAATGCACCATTAACAAGGCCATTCGCCCTAATGCATATCCGATGCCGGTTGTTAGCCATTTGCTCGCCACTTTACATGGGGGTAAATGTTTCACCAAACTAGACTTGGCACAGGCCTACCAGCAGCTCACAGTCTCGCTGGCTACTGCAGCTGCCCTAACAATAGTCATGCACAAGGGTTCATTTAAGGTAACTCGCCTTCAGTTCGGCGTAAATTCATCCCCAGGTATATTCCAATCTCTTGTGGAACGCCTCCTCAAAGGGCTCCCTGGGGTCCTCCCCTATTTTGATGATGTATTAATAACTGCGGGGAGCAAGGCGGAGCTAGCCAAGAGATTGGATCAAATTCTGACGGTATTTGAGAAAGCGGGTTTGAGTCTTAGGCGAGACAAATGTGTGTTCCAGGCAAGGGAGGTAGATTTCCTTGGGTTTAGGATAACCCCAGAAGGTGTTAAGCCCTCAGATACAAAGGTTGCAGCTGTTAGGAATGCCCCTCGCCCCACCGCGAAATTGGAATTACAGTCCTTCCTAGGACTTCTAAACTTCTACCATTCATTTCTGCCGGGGAAAGCATCCGTAGCAGAGCCATTATACCCGCTTTTAAAGAAAGACGCAGTTTGGCGGTGGGTCGACAGCCAGGAGAAGGCGTTCAAGGAACTCAAACAGCTCCTCTCCTCAGAGGCAATCCTCACGCACTAGTGTGCAATGCTTCACCAGTGGGGGTGGGTGCAGTACTGTGCCACATGCTGGAGAATGGGCGGGAAGCCCCAGTAGCCTTCTACTCTAGGTCCCTCTCCAAGGCAGAGCGCAATTACACGCAAACAGACAGAGAGGCCCTGGCCATAATTGCTGGGACAAAGAAGTTCCACGACTTCCTATACTGCCGGCCATTCACGATCATAATGGATCACAAGCTGTTATTGGGTATATTCACCATGGGCAAACCCACACCCCAAATCTTGTCCCCCAGGATGCTCCGGTAGGCAATATTTCTCAACGCGTACCAGTTCACACTGGCACACCGCCTGGGGAAGGAAATCAGCAACGCGGATGCACTTTCTCATTCGCCCCTGCCAGCGCTAGGGGAGCCTGAATGTGAAGTAGAACAGGACCACCAGGTGCTACTGATTGAGTCTCTCAACTCAGCACCAGTCGTACCCCCAGACCTCACCAAGGTGATAGCAAAGGATAAAGTCCTGTCCCTAGTTAGCTCCTGGGTAAAAAAGGGGTGGCCCGCAACTCCACTGAGCACAGAATTCCAAATATTCTTCAAGAGGAGGGTAAAATTGTCCATTGAAAGGGGTTGTCTCCTCTGGGGCGCAATGCGCTCAAAGATACTTAAGTTACTCCACGTAAGCCACCCAGGGATTGTGCACTCAAAAGCGCTGGCCAGAAGCTATTTCTGGTGGCCCCAAATAGACGTGGACATTGAACACATGGTAGGCACTTGCAAAAGTTGCCAGAACTCCCAACCCGAAGAGTCCCGACTTCCTCACAGAGAATGGGACACGGCCCGTGGACCTTGGTCCAGGTTGCACATCGACTTTGCAGGGCCATTCAGGGGATCGTATTTCCTCCTGGTGGCCGACTCATTTTCAAAATGGTTGGAGGTTTTCCCAATGACCAACACCTCCTTGGGTGCAACCATCAAGCGGTTGTGGAACCTATTTAGTACTGGTCACTGACAACGCCAGTTCTTTCACCTCTGTCGAATTCCAGGCGTTCCTAAAGAGGAACGCGATTCGGCACATTACCTCAGCCCCGTACCACCCTGCAACAAATGGGCAAGTCGAGCGCCAAGTGCAGACGACTAAAGAGGCACTTTGGCGAATGGGTCCAGGGGATCTCAACCTACAATTGTGCAAGTTCCTACTCTGCTATAGGGTAACACCCCTCGCATCCGGACGCTCACCGGTGGAGCTCCTGATGCGACAGAGACCAGTCATGCTTCTCGACTGCCTGGATCCTGCCAGGATGGAGGACAGGGGGAGAAATATAGGAATTGAGCACTCAAAGGTTTTTTTGGAAGGAGATACGGTGTACTGTAGAAATTACGTGACTGGACCAAACTGAGTGCCAGGGGTTGTACTTGAGCAGATGGGTCCGGTATCATATAAGGTGGAAACGAATACGGGGTTAGTATGGCGGCATCACGCCGATCAACTCAGGCACAGGATCACGGATACCCAGGAAGACAATGAATCAACGTTAGGGTCCTCCCCCACCCGCTCATTCCAAGGGGTAGAAACAGGGCAGTCACTGTCTGGAAATCTCCATGGAGACACAGAGAACCTTCTCCCAAGGGGACCCCCCAGTATTAATTCCTCCCACAAGAATGCATGTTTTTCAGGAGGGGAAGAGCCTGAGGTGCCTGACAATTTTGATTTTGATTTAAAGGATCGGGGGGGGGGTGTTGCGGAGTGGTCCCCCACCCGTCCAAATGAGAAGCGGGGTTTTGATTTAGCCCCAGGTACCCCCGGTCCCATTAATTTGGAGTTCACCCCCGGCCCCCGGAGAGTGAGGCGTCCTTCCGTTGAGTCACCCACCACCCCCAGAAACAGGTGGGATCTTGAGTTGAGGAATTCCGCTAACGAGTCTCCTCGTCTTCCCATTGCAGGACAAGGAACCGCGGAATACAGGACCCCTAGTAGCCCCGACCTCGGCCAGGCAGTCGCCCGACCCAAGCGTAATTGCAGAAAGCCACATTGGCTGAGGGACTTCGTCCCATCCTAGTGGGGAGGCTAGATTCAAATGTACAACTCTGTATAAAAGGAGCTACGCCTCCGCCGTTACCTCATGTTCAGATTGCATACCTTGCAATAAAGATGTGCTTGGCCCCGTAACTGCTGCCTACTGCGTATCAATCTGCAAACATCAAAAAACCTGAGCAAGAAACCTTCTGGAACAAGCATTGGACATTACAGAAAAACACAAGGGAGGCAAATGGAGCTTATATCCTTTTTTAGTCATGTAATCAAGATTCAAAAAGTGTTGACTTATGTTGGTTTATTACTTCAACGGAATCAGTTGTGGGATTCAGCAGGTTTGCCCCAGTTCGCCATCCATGTTTTGAAATAAAGTAGTCCTAATTTGGGTGCAACACCCACCATATCACACCCACAGAGTAGGTAGTAAAAAAATTGAATCCCACTACTCAGCGCAATTATACAATGAATTGCAAAACAGTGTCTGATAAAGCAAATTCTGGCCATGAAAGCTCATGCCACAATATATCAGACAGTCTTTTGGGTTCTATAAGATTTTGTTTTGCCAAAGCAGAGTAACTCAGGTCCCTTCCAGAATATTTAACCATCTTTGCTGAGCATCAAAATTTGAACACAGAACAAAATATAGCAAACTTTCTACAGTAAAACATTAATTTCATGGTAAACAAGAGATGAATATGGAAGCTTAACCCTAGAGTGTAGCATTTAAATCCCTCTTAGATGATGTGAGTTTGGTATCGCATGGGGCTTGGAAATTTTTTGAGGCTGGGGTTCCCAGAATCTCTCTGCCAAGCTTTAGTCCAAAAAAGTACGTTTTCCAAGTTCTAATTTATGGTCTTTCATTTTTTATATATTTTTTTATTTTTGGTACAACATGGCAAATGACATTCAAGAATTTTGCTTTGAGCAAGATGTGTGCTCCAGAAGTCATGCAGTGTTTGTATTTTGCTTAAAAAAAGTAAATTCATCATTCTTTGCTTCTGGTGTAATATATGAAAACATTTATTTAAATGGAATGCAATAAAAGGGACAATTCCAAAGCTGTGAGTTAGGACTGTAAACACATCTTAAGAAGATTGTGGATCTGTTATTAAAAGCATCTAGGATGCTCTAGTGAAACACACTTTTAATTAACTGACATTATGCATGGCACAGATTCATGTTTTGCTAAAGTAATCGATACCTTAGCCCATTCAGTAGGTGTAGTGAACCTACTGAACCAATTGCTATTTATATTTTTAAGTGGAACATTTTAACTTGCTTTTAACGTGTGTTCCTTGGGTTTTTGTAGTCAATGCCTTCTTCTTACTTGATAGGTTTTCTTCCTTGCAGTTCCTTTTTATGGCAATGTTTTGAAGCAGATGCTCTGGCTGCTTCTCCAGTCAGTCCTGCCAACTTCATGAATTTTCCTTGCTGTTCCAAACTGTAACTCTTACTGTGCCAAGGACCAGTTATAAATGAGAGCTATGTATTAAAAAAGAGACTAGGGAAGAAATGTCAAAACAAAAAGCAAAAGTGAGCTGGTGAATGATAAAAGATTTTCTTTACTACTGTATTTTCTGGCGTATAAGACTACTTTTTAACCCCGAAAAATCTGTGCCAAAGTCAGGGGTCGTCTTATAGGACAGGTACTTAACTGCAGCTGACAAGTATATTCCAAACTCTATATTTTAACTGGAAAAGTTGGGGGTCGTCTTATAAGCCCAGTCGTCTTATACGCCGGAAAATACGGTACATATATTCTCTATGATCTTGTTTGACTGAGATCTTCATCACCCATATTAAAAATATTCAAACCCTTCCAATTATGTTTTAAATAACACAGATAGCAGGTTAATAGGAATACAAAAGTTACCATAAGCAGGTTAAGACTAGACAAATCATTCAACTCTTCACCCACATAAGTAGTAGTAGTTAATCCAAATATAGGCGATCATCATGGCGATCAGCCTTGAAGACTGTCCTGAGTATATAATGCAGTGGCCATCCATCCTTCTGCATCGTGATACCCATACAACTGATCCAGTTCTGGAAGTCACTTTCTGGTCCTGAGCTCTTTTGGCACACAAAGTCCTCATTAGCCCTAGGCCAATATTGATGAAGCTGCTGCCCTCTATCAAGATCAATTCAAGTGGGATCTAATCCACTTGAAACCATCTCCCTTCTCTGAGGACTTCACCACTTAAGACTGTTCCTCTCTCCATCCTCCATCCATTGTTTGGTAATTATCAAAATCCTTCCCAGTAGCCTGACAGATGACTGAGCCAAATAGCCACATTTTGTGGCTGTGTTCCTCCTAACATTTGGAACAGGGGTTCCCAACCTATGGTTTGCAGGATGGACCCAGCCCACGATGCCATTTCATCCGGCCTGTCACTGCCTCTGCTGCACCCAGAAGTGGAAGCAGGCGCATTTACATCAGCAGTAAAATGCACCCACAGCTGTCATAAACACGGAAGTGGGCACATTTATGACAGCTGTAAATGTGCCTGCTTCTGCTTCAGGGGGGTCATGGTCCAGCCTGCTCAGCTGTCCAGGAGCGTGGTCAGGCCTGCAGTGGAAAAAGATTGGCCACCCCTGATTTAGAACATTGGAGATGGCTCTGTTTTTACATACTGTACTTTCCTTTAACTGGATTGGTTTTTTTAAAATCTAAACAGGTAATATTGTCTCCTTCGCCTCTCTAAAGGTTTTTGAGGTATGTGAGATGTTTATAGTTCATATTCACACTAAGTTTCCATGGCCAAGCAATGATTTGAAGTAATGAGTGAGGGGGGGGAGCGCATGTAGGAATGGGAAGAAAAATTAAACATCATTGCAATATAATAATTTTATGTAATGTTTTCTTTGGGGTTGCCACAAAGAGTTAAGTCAGAGCGGCATGAACTAGCATCAGATATATGGGCACAATGAGCTTTTTACTGAAGTAATTAAAATTGTTTATAATTAATACAGATGAATTGGTTCCTGTACAATAGTAGTTAGGAGATTAACAAAGGCCCTACTTTGGCAACAGGATTACATTCCTTTCCAAGAACTATGGGACTTTATCCAATGAATGTCTGTCCAACCCAGCTGATTCTTCAGAGATGCCATATGGCCCTGTTATCCACTACATTTTTCTCCCTAAAAGGCAGCCATATGACATAACTGATCTTCAAAATGTTGTCAGAAGGCATTACCTGGGCATGCTATGAGCTACTTTAGAAAAATCTAGCAGACACAGGGACTATTAATTATGAGCAAAAGAAATCCAAACACACATGCTGGAAACTTGGCATTCATTCCTATGATCTATTAATTGAGCATCCCAAAGTACTCAAGGTAAGAGATAAAACTATTCAATTTCCCACTCCCAAACAAACAAGATATATATCTTCCTCTAATGTTGAGAACAGAATCGTCGACTGCAACTCGTACCTGAGAATGCATTTTTTCCTGAATCAGGAAAAATGTCACTGGCATGAATTAGTTTAAGGTGGATCCCATCTTGCCATGAAGTGATCCACACATTATGATCTCGTAGCCATCACCCACAGCACACATGAACTGCAATGGACCACTGCAGCCTTGAGGATATGGACAAGGTTCATCTTCACAGCCAGTCCATCTGGCATGGCCTCTTCTGCTTCCATGACTGTTGGGAATCAGAGTTCCTCTTCCGTTCATTTTGCTGTTGGGCCCAATATGATGGTTTCCAGTGGCATTTCCTCCACTGAGAGTTACCATCACCCCACCTAAAGGGGCTCACCCACCCATAGCTGTTGGCCCCTTTAGAGAGTCAGGTTAGTTAACTCGGCATTGAGTCACAATACACAGTCAAAATCAGTTTCAAAATGTCAGTGAACCTGATCTCCAGGTGCTTCATATTCTGTCTCTATGCCTTCTTACAAAAAGTAAATCTCAGTAAGTTTGGTAGGTTTTACTGTAAACAGTGTTCTGTGCACTTCAGTGTCTAGTCATGCCTGCCACATGTCCACAGAAACATCTGCAAACAGAGACAGCTATAAACTGGCTATAAACAGAGATGAGTACTGAACCCTAGAGTTGGATACAACTAGATTTCGAGCAAGGGCAACCTTTACCTAATACAGTATTGTCAAGGATTCAGCCCTGTAATCAGAAGTTATATATTTTTATTTAGAAATCCTTTGAATGCATCCTTATTATGAGTTTATATCATTTTTTGACAGTATGTGAATTATAATATTGATCACATTGACAGAATGCATTATAAGGATTGCTAACATTGCATCTGTGAGGTACTGTATTTAAACTCTTTAGACCAGGGTTTCTAAACTTTGAGGCCTCAGGTGTTCTTGGACTTCAATTACTAGAAGTCTAAGTCCCCTGCTGATCAGGACTTCTGGAAATTGAAGTCCAAGAACATTTTTTGGGGGGTGGCAAGGTTGAGAAACTGTTCTAAACTATTTACCTGATATGCGTGTCTACTCTTGAGATGCATTGGAGGAAGCTGTCCCATCATTGTTTGGATAATAATGTGCCATTGAATTATGGCATTGCTTGGGACAGAGTAGAAAGCTACAGTTGATGATATCACACTACTAATTTGTGAGCAGTCTATGTTAGCACTTTCCTCCAGCTGTTGATCAGTGTTGAAGACCAGATAGAATGCTGGAAACTAGATACAATGGTACCTCGGATAAAGTCTGATTCGGATAAAGTCCAATTTGGATAAAGTCGTGGTTTTCATGCACACGAGATGCATTGCATAAAGTCCAAAACCGCTTAAAAATGGACATTATCCAAGGTATTTGGTATAGAAACCTCGGATAAAGTCCATTTTTGGACGTTATCCAATGAATTGCCCATTTGATTCGGATAAAGTCAAAAATCGGATAAAGTCCAAACTTGTGGAACAGAGTTTGGACTTTATCTGAGGTTCTACTGTACTGGTAGGCTACTGTCCAATGGAACAAACAGCAGCTCTTTTCCAGATTACTTTTTCAGCAGAATATATGAACCAATAGAAAGTAACAACACTCCATCTCATAAGCACTCTTACGTTGGGACCAACATCTGTCTGTCTCACCAGAGCAGACCGGAGAGGCTCCCTCATTGTTCCATCTGCTAGAGGGGTGGTGCGTCTCTCTAGCACTAGAAAGAGGGCCTTCTCTGTGTCTGCTCTGGTCCTATGAAACCTCCTGCCAATTGAGCTGCGTATCCAGACAGAGTTGCTGCCCTTCAGGAAAGGATTAAAAACCTGGCTGGCAGGTCAGGTGTGGGGCACCAGTGACATGGTAACCCCCAGCCTGCTGGCTAATTTAGTAGAATACTCTCTCCCTCTTTTAAGTCTTTTAAGTTTTTTATCTTTTTAAAAGTTTTGTCAGTAGTTTTTAATGGGGTTTTTTAATTGCTTTTTTAAAACTGCCATTGGTTATATTTTCTGTGAGCCGTTCAGAGTCTTCGGAGTTGGGCAGGAATACAAATTAGAAAAATAAATAAATAAATAAATAAAATCTCAAAAGCTTTGGAAAGTAGTTTTTTGGACTAGAGTTTCAAGAACCTTGGGAGGACTTCTGGAAACTCTAGACCCACAAAATAACTTTTCCATGCTCTGTCCCAGCCCACCATGAAAATACAGAAAGATAGTTAAGGGCTACTTTTGATAGACAGGGGCCAGTTTGTAACAATGTCATGTGTGAAATATACAGAATTTGTTTGCAATATTGCATGCACTAACACTTAGAGAGCTTTACAGTCTATTGTGATTATCTTTTTGCCATTAACTTTATTAGTAAAGTTATTTTCTCGCCTCAGGCATTTGAAGCAGCTGCCACCCCGTCTTTGTGTTTCTTTTTTCTTCCATTGATTTTTGATAGTCCTTCTTCCTTTGACCATCCTTTAAGCAGCAAGCATGGACACTTTATTTCTCCCCCTTTTTCCCTTCTGACTGTAACTACAGATGGTAACTGTAAGTAAAAATACCCTTTTCTTCTTTAAAAGTTTTTAGAGTAAATTTTTCATGCAAAGTGCTGGTTTGTGTACAAAAACAAAATGAAACCAGGGAGGGTGCTTATGAGAAGGATCTGATCTCTCAACATTGTGCCCCCCCCCCCCCCGGTCATATATTCTGCTAACTAAAAGGAATAACCAAAATTATGCAATAAAAATGTGTTCATTTTATGATTTCATTATTATACAAAACTGACCGGCTATGTTATGCTTGATGTGCCTTTAGGTTTGGTGTCGGTTGGGACTTATTTTTCAGCTGTCTGTAATCAAGACAGAGATTTTGGGACATGTTCATTGTAAAAACATTATCCAGACCAGATCTATTTTATTTTCCATCGTTCTTGCTCTGAAATATGTGCTCTTTTCAAAAGACAAGAACAATAAACATATTCTGACAGAAACAACTGCGAGGAATGTTTCTGAAAGTTTCCATTCATTTTGATAATTTTTGGTACAGGATTTTGACTCTGCAAAGATCAGATCTGGGTGATTTGGACACTGGTGTTTTATGGCTGAAGGAAGGACATTTTTGTTCTGTTTGAGGATGAAGTACCCCTTTCCTTGGATTAAGGGTCGTTCCACATATAACTGCTTTCTATTTTTCAAAATCCTTCTCAGAGCTGGGATCCACCTTAAACAAATCCATGCCACTGTGGTATCTTTCCTGCTACAAGAAAAATGCATTTTTGGATATGAGTTGCAGTCGACGACAAGCTACATTACATACCCACATTATTAATATCTCAACTGACATGCTAGCTCCTTCTCACCAGCTGAAAATCATAGTTTGATAAAGCCATTGAGACTGCACTAGAGAATTCTCCAGCTTCTCTCATTGAACTACAATTGCCAAAGTTCTGTGCAGAAAAGGAACAATTATTAAACCAGCTAAAATATATTAAGTTATTCCAGATGAAGGCCTCTTACGCATGACCTACATATATTTATGCCTGGTGTCTTGGCTACTTTGAAATGTCCAAATATGCTGGTAGAAGTTGAAATACCAGGTGTTATTCCTGACACAATGTCCTACATCCATTGTAATCCCAACCACTTAGACCTGACACTCGAAAGAGACATATATTAGTATCCTATTAGATATTACACAGTGGCTGAAATCATATTGATTAAGGTAGTAAGTTGCAACTAGAGTAAGTCCATTGAATCAGTGGAGATATGGTGAGTCAACTCCTCTGTAAATTTCATTCATTCAAATGTGTCTCTCTACATAGGGTAGGCCCATTTGAATCAATGAAATGTATGGAGGAATTGACTCACCAAATCCCTACTGACTCAGTAGAGAACAGTATTTCAACCAGTATAATGTCTTTATAAACAGAATGCTCAGCAACCGCTCCAGCGATCTCCCACATGCAATTATGTCTTCAATGGGATTCCTGCATGTGAAAAGGTAAAATGAATACCCTCTTGTTTAGTTTGCCAAAAAAAAGGGAAAACTATGTGTGAAACAGTCCTTTGGGCATGTTAGAAAACCAACAGGAGTTTGGCCACTACTGATGATGCTTAAGACTAATGGGGAAAACCCCTCTGTAAAGTACACCTGGCTGAATGTTTTTATAGAAGAAGACTGATGGCTGGGAAAGCTGAGTAGCACAAAGCAGTGCTTATACAGTCTCCCTGTTGGCTGTTGTTATAGAGTGCTGTTTTTCCTGTTAGCTTCATCCAAGTTGTAGCTAACAAGCTATAAATGACAGCTTGGCGCTTTGTGCAATGGATTTCCCATTTGAAAACAGGGGATGCCTTATGCTTGTAGATGTCTAGGATTCTAATAGAATGGTCAAACAGGATCCAGCAGCCTAGAATGTTCTTTTCCTAACTGTACTTATTATCCTGTCATTGTCAGCACATCTGCCCAAACAAATACAGATGCTTCCTCATGCAACAGTATTAATTCCACTAATGAAGCAGCAGGCAACTGGAGAAGTTCAACCCAAGCAAAGTCTGTGACACTGTATTCAGTATTCGGTTGCTGCACATTCAAAGCTTGGAAAGTTACTTTTTAAAAGTAATTAATTAGACCAGGGGTTCCCAACCTGCACAACTGTTCTGCAGGCAGTTCTGCCATCTAAAATAGACAAGGTATTCTTTTGTGTTTCAGATGGAAGAACAAATCCTATCTAACTGTTGCATTTCCAGCATACCTGTCAAGTTTCGGGAAATTTCTGTCAAATAAGGGAAATTTCTCAGCCAAAATGGGAAACTGGACAGCTATGCTTATCCTGTGCTGGCCTCCAGTCTAACTCCAGTCTAACTGAAGTCTAACTAATATGGGATGACGGTGGGAAAGAGTGTAAAATAGAGGGGTTTGACAGAAATTTCCCAAAACTTGACAGGTATGATTTCCAGGCATATTTAAATACATACATTGAGATTTATTTATTTATTTTAAAAAGATGTTGATGCTAAAGATAAAAATACAATTGAAAGGCATTATGGGTAAATATGCAATTGTGGAGCACAGCTCTCATGATATCATGAATTTACAGATGCAATGCAGTTTACAGAGATGTGGTATTGCCGGGAAAGGGCAGGGGAATCAACTGGTGGGATAAAGAATGTGCAGGACACATACAGAGACCTTTAGGTGACAAAGAATTAAACAATCTTGCAGTGTTGTCTACTTTTGGCAGTGTTTCCACCCAATAATGATTTTGTCCAAGGTCACTACCATCCTATAGAACCTGACTTTAAAAATTCTTCTTTCCCAGCCCCTGCATTTCAGGATCATAGCCAAATATTAATTAGATCTGGAAACTGGAAAAGTTATTGTTTATTTATTTTTATTTTTTAAATTTTTAAAATTTTATTTCTTGATACACATCCAATAATTAAAAAACAAGAGATAACACACAGAACAATATAAGAAAATAAAAGACAAAATACACAATAATATAAATAAACAGAGAAGGAGAAAAAAAAAGAAACAGAACAAAATATCACCACGTGCTATATACAATGCTACGGAGACAGAATTTCCCCTTTTATCTATTATCGTCTCAAAAATGCAATGTAATCCGGCACCGGCAGTTGCCCATGACCATTAATCAAGGTATAATCTATCAAACATTTCCAAATTTCCTGAAATTTGCTTTCTTTAATTAACCCTTTTCTTAAATTTAACTCCCAGGTGAGCTTATCATTCAGCGCAGTATTCCACAACTCCTTATACCAATCCTCTATTTTTGGGGTAACATCACATTTCCAATATCGCGCTATACACTGTCTAGCACTGGATAACATAATTGCTAATAATTCCCTTTTTTGTTGCTCTACCACCTCCACATCTGTTAACAAAATTAAAATTACATCCAATTTCATTCTTACATCTAGAATTCTCCCAATTTCGTGTTCCACCTTCAACCAGAATGACTTCGTCTCTTTACACCCCCACCACATATGCTCATATGTTCCAATTTCCCCCTTACACCTCCAACAAAATTTCGACTTTGTATTGTCAATTTGATATAGTCGTACCGGAGTCAAGTACCACTTCCACAATAATTTGTAATTGTGCTCTTTTATTCTTACAGACAAAGACCTCATTATTCTCCTTTTCCATTTAGCATTCCACTGCTCGTCTGTAATTATGATATTCAAATCTAGCTCCCATGTTTCTTTTAAAGCTTTCTGATGCTGATCTGAGTCATCTAAAACCTTATATATTTTGCTTACTAACCCCTTAACTTTTACCTGCCCACTTTTTAGACTAAGTACCAACTCTTCAAATTTCGTCCGCTCCCTATCCAAGCTCATTTCATCTAAATATCTTTTATTCCAACTATCAATAGACATCAATTGAAGCCAATTCAATTTAAGTTGTCTACCTATATCTAACTTTCTTTCCTTGTCTCTACATGCTGTTATCCAATCCTTTAATAGAGTTATATTATTCTTATTCAATACTTCTTCTAAGCTCCTATCCATTCTCAGTGGGGTTATTGTTTATTTATATATTTAGAATATTTTACTTTATCTCCATAAAAGGACACTAATGCAGCTTTCAATCTTTAAAAAGGCAAATAAACATTGTTCAAATACTATATATAATAATAAAATAATATATAGTAGTAGTAGTAGTAGTAGTAGTAGTAGTGGTTTATTTGTACCCCAGTGCGGGATCCGCGAGCACGATTGGCATAACTGTCCCTCACAGTGGTCACACCGGGCGAGGCAGACCCCTGGTCACTGACCTCTGTGAGTACAGAAATTGGGGAGCGGATTAATAGTCATAAGATTGATTCACCCATATCTGACCTGACCGGCAGTTCTGCAGAGGGAAGCTGAATAGCTAAACGCCAGTTAGGAATTAGATAATTCCACACTTGGAGATTAGCCCAAGCCCTAGCGCAAATAGTGGCCATGTTTACTCTTGAGCAAGCCATGAACAATGGATTTCCCCCATCAGTATTTGCCTTAGTTAATTAACTTCCCCAAGAGAAGTTCTCAATTAACCCGGGTAAATGGGTGATGTGATTTTCTGTCAGATGACGATTCTACCACACGCAGCCTTGAACATAATATATACTGATGATTTTCCCTCAATAAACCACTGGTCTTCGCTCCATCTTGCCTCGTGTCGTTACTCGACCAGTCTCCTCCGGGACCTCAAGGGCCGCTTCACGGCCCCAATCCAACAACCCGCTCTTCTAGTGCACGCACTACTCAGAGTGGCTTCCAACAGTATTTGGAACATTGCTGCGATGAGCCAGTTGGAATGGCATCGCAGGCCGGGTCCGGCCCACAGGACATAGGTTGGGAACCCCTGGTCTAATTAATTACTTTTTAAAAATAACTTTCCAAGCTTTGAATGTGCAGCAACTGTATACTGATTACAGTGTCACTGACTTTGCTTGGGTTGAACTTCTCCAGTTGCCTGCTGCTTCATTTGTGGAATTAATGCTGTTGCATGTGGAAGTATTTGAATAATTAAAAATGACCCAAAAAAAGTACAACAAAACAGGTTAAAAACAACAAAATACTAAATGTTTAAAATCCTACTTAGACAGTTACTAAGGGAAAACCTGCCTGTAGAGAAAGGTCTTCACCTGCTTGCCAAAGGATAATAAAAATAGCATCACTGGCTTATTGTGGGAAGGAGCTGCACAGTCTAGGGCAGAAATTCGCAACCTACGGCCCATGGGTCAGACACGGCCCATGGCGCCACTTCATGTGGCCTGCTGCCCTCGCTCCTGCTGCCAATGACACAGCCGGAAGCAGCAGAAGTAGTGAAAACAGCCGAAAACTCACTGTCCTCACTCCCACCACCACCAGAAGTTTTAGCACTGAAAACAGCAAAAAGCTGCACCGTAAATGCACCCGCCACTGTCATACATGCATTTACAACAACCATGGATGCATTTTATGGCAGTGTTTACGATGGGGGAACCATGTGTCTGGCCAGCTCAGCTGTCTGAGGGAGTGTGGTCCGGCCCACGGCAAGAAAAGGTTGAGAACCCCTGGTCTACGGACAGCAACAGCGAAGGCTCTCACCTGTGTCCTCACCAGTGAGGTGCCCCAGTAGGTCTGAGAGAAAAGCCTCCCCTGATAATTTTTGGACAATCATTTTCAGAACTACCCCAGCCACTGGCTATACCACTGTAGTTTCAAAAAGAAACAACTTTTTCACTCTCTGATTAAAGCAGAATATGAAAGTGCAATTGAAAGGATTGCTTTGCTTGAACAGGATGTGACTAAGAAATCAGTGGTGGTAATTCAGAATTGGCCTAACTGGCACAGATCTGTGAATGAGATCATGTGAGAAAAATATTCCCAATGAAGCTCAGTCTCCAAAGGGATTTCTTGCTTTGCCCTTTCCCTTGTCTACACCAACCAAATATAACAACATTCCACCCAGTCTTTCACAATGACAAATGTAAGAAAAACAAAGTGGTTCTCTTAGGATAAAATTAGATGTTCAGCAGCACATATGATCTGGGAACCTGGGCTTGTCTGCTTCCAAAGGTGTCCATGTCTTTGATGGCAATTAGGGAGTGGAAAAAAATAGAAAGACTCCTATGCTTTTGAGATCTGGCCTGCCCAATACTTTAAATCAGGGGTTTGCAACATTTTCCTGCCATGGGCCGGACCCGCCCCCAACACACAGCTGCTCGGGCCAGAGACGCAGTTCCTCCCACCGCCTCCAGTGCTTTCAGTTTCCATTGTGGCAGTGGCAAGCACAATTGCATCATTTTTTCAGCTGCTTTTGCAGCCTCTGCCTCTCCCTATGTTGGCGGGAAGGTGTGTGGAGCATTTTCACTCTTTTTATAATTTTCTGCTACGTTTTCACAGCAAAAACACGGCTTTGGGGCACTTCCGGTTTCTGCGGTGGTGGCATTTTGGGCACTTCCGGAGATGGCAGGGAGCTTCCAGCGGTGCCTAGGTACTCGCCGTGGGCCAGATTAATTGGCACCAAGTACCAGATTAGGCTCATGGACTGTAGGTTGCAAATGCCTACTTGTGTTGACCCATCCGGGCAAGCACAGTTGCCACACAGTGGCACTACACAGGGAGTCTTGTTCAAGGATAGTCCAGATACCAAAGTCCAAAAGGCAAGCCAAGGTCTGTTTATCGGTAGTTCGAGTCAGTAATCAAATCCAAAGGGTGTCCAGGAGCATCATCAGGGTTGACAGAGTAGTAAAGGTCATGGCAGGCAGGTCAGGGTCACAGCAGGCAGTCTGGGATCAAACAGGGCATCGGTCTTTGCACAAGAGTTATGCCAATGCTGGTAGACTGCAAGAGACTTGCTTATAAGCCTCCCAGCTAATCGGTATCAGCTGGGAGCCTTCTTTGGTGCCTCGCCTTGGCCTGCCTGCATCTCAGGTGTATCTGTTTCCTAGCCCTCTCCTGGACTGAGGACTGATCCCTGTCAGAGCCAGACCCCTGATCTGACAGGTCAGTTGCCGAGGAGAACAGACTTGGGCCAGGCGCAGGCTGAGACCCCTGGCTCAGGGCATCCTCAGGCTCAGGTGCAGGCAGAACCAGACTGGGCATAGGGAGTGCCCCCTGATCCAGCTCATCTTTGACGGCAAATTTAATAAAATTATTGCCCCAATTTTAAAAAGTTTTTGTTTTACGACCAGGAAATTTGCCCGCACCCTCCACCAGAAGTCGCAATTCATTGCTTACTGCTGTGGAGATGCCGCCACCGCTGTCATTGTCAGTGGCACTTCTGCCACTATTTCCAGACTGTCCGCTACCAGCAGTGGGAGAGTCTGGGGATCTTATCTGCTCTGTTCCAACCTTTGTTCGAGCTCCCTGGGCAGCACTATAGTCAGGAACATGTGCCTCCAGCAGGTCTTTGCTCAGATCATGTCTTCCTGTACTGAAGAAGCTGAAGAAAAATGTGAATTGCAGACAGGCAATTACCCATCTAACAGGACAAGAGCTATTTCAAAGTTAATTACCTGTGATTATCTTACAAAGGGAGAGATTATATAGCCAAAATGTCAAAAGAAGAGAGCTCACAAAAAGTCAAAAAGATACAGCACTAGAAGCTGATAAAAACAAAGCTACCTATTGTTTAGGTAGAAATAGTCCATTTCAGTTGATGTCTTGTCCATTCTTTCCTGTCATACAGATGATTCCACTTCTCAATGAAGGATTTGGCTGATAACTTTCTCCTTTTGATCCTGCAAATCATCTTTAAGTCAAACAATTGGCATCCTTGAAATTTGAAAGTCTGTTTTAGCACATATAACAAGTTTTTAAAATTATGAAGGAGTTGTGGCATCTTAAATGAATAATAGATTTATTTCTGTGTGAGTGGTGAGTCTGTAAGGTGCTACAGCAATTTTGATGCAATAGAGCTGAGTTCAGACAGCATCCAGGCAAGTGGCATCCAGGGAAAACTGGTTGGCTTAAGCATGCTAATTTGTACCCATGTACTGTGCTTTTAGTTTTGGAAGCAGATAATCATTCCACAAGGAAAAAAATAATAATTACTGAATTGTATTTTGCTATGGGTCAGAATTCTCTTGCTTTTGAAATCTGTATATCTTCAAGGCTTGCAGTGTTACTTTTTTGGAGGGGTGGGTCCACAAGAAAGAAAAGAAAAGAAAAGAAAAGAAAAGAAAAGGATAGATAGATAGATAGATAGATAGATAGATAGATCATATTGACATCTCATTTAAATCAAATGCTACAGCCACTGGATTTTTACAAGTCTTAAGTATCATTCTCTTTCTCAAGTTCACAGGGGACCAATGGGATGTGAGCAACTTTGCAGCAACCTCATTCTGGGATTTTAACAGGAAGCACAGACCTCTTCATCAGCAAGGATGAACCCATTCAGCAGGGAGGAGATAATCTATGGGCTTTCCTGAATTGGTATGAGTGAAAACACAGCATTCTGGGAGTGGGGAGGAAAAAGAACAGTATTTCAGTTCACTGTGTCCAAAAAACCCTATTTGGATCCATTGAGTTGAAAAACTTCTCTGTCCTCTAGCACTGTCCTTGAGGTAGTGTGAATATTTTCAAATCAATGGGAAGGAAATTGAAAGAAAAAAAACCCAGATCTTCTGGAATGGGGAGGAGTAGCAAAGATATTAATACCTCTATATTGCATAGAGGTTGCTGTCAGGGCTTTAGAAGTGACAGGCCATCACCATTAAATTCCCCTGCCAAAACCACTTTGGATTATTCTCTTGATTAGTTGAAAGTAATATCAGTTAAAATGGATGGAATTTAGGTCACTTAATCCAATTTCAACTCATGATATTTACATATTATAATAGACCTGTGACTTTTTTGTTCTTCTGATGCTGTGGTTATATATTAACAAGATGTTTCACACTTGTCAAAAACAGCCATGATGATTGCTCTGTATTTGGTTGAGAAATTGTTAACTGATGGGAAAAAGACTCAGCTTCTGAGATTTTCCCTTGCTTGGTGAATAGTAGTCACTTGGAGAAGCTCCCTGTAGAGGCTGAGGATAATGGGCTTTGCAGATTTTTTTTTTGTGATTTTGGGGAGACCAGTGTGGCAGAGTGTTGAGTCCGAGAGTAATTAGCAATGTGACAGCAAGTTCAGGGTTAAACATCAGTGATTTATTATCAGCTCATTTAAGGCTTGTTCAGATTGGGGACTAAGGGATGAGGTAGCAACTTATATACAGACAGAACAGCAGTTACAGTGATACATTTGCCCAGGCTTTTGCTATCGCGGGAAACCTGTGTTAGAACCAATCAGATTACATTGACAACATATGAATGTGGTGCCTTACAGAAAAGGGTGTGCGTTTACAGCAAAGACTTAATGGTGATTTAGAATTAAAGCAATAAAACACTTGGACACAACACAGAGTGACTGCTTTTTAATCTGCTCTAGAATTTTCCCTTGGACTGTTGTCAGACTGACTAATCTGTAGTATGCACATTCCTCTTTTTTGCCCTCCTCCAGTCATCTGGCACTTGACACACCCTCCAAGATTTCTCAATACATGTTTCCTAATTGTGTGGCAGGATCTTTAGGGGGGGAAAGGGCTTGATTATTAATTGCTCAATAATGCACATGCTAATGTTGTCATCACAGTCTGGTCAGGTTATCCTGCTATAGAGTAGACCATTCTGCCAGTGACTCAACAGCAATTGTCAGGTGGCTGTTAACTAACCCTAAGGACTGGCTGCTTTGGGTGGCAAAGCCCACAGGGAAAGGTGATGGCTCCTAAATGGATTAAATCAATACTGGCTAGGGGCTGATGAGGACTTTTTGTGACAAAAGGGGTCAGAACCAAAACATGATTTTCATCTGTTCCACGGGGCTCGTTGTTGTACGAAACAATTGCTATACGATACATGCATTGTATAGCGATTTTCCCTAAGGGATGCTTTTTTTTTTGCTAGGTGGTTTTTCCCATTGAAAAATTGTTGTATGATTTTTTCCATAGGGAAAATTGTTATTTGGGACACCATTTCCCCCAAAACCTAATTGTTATGCGATTTCGTTGCTATACAGGGCAATTGTTGTATGAGGTTTCACTCTATCTATCTATCTATCTATCTATCTATCTGTCTGTCTGTCTGTCTGTGTGTCCTGACTGACACATGTTGTCATTTCCAGCTTTCTTATTTTTTCCTGTTCTTTTTCCAACTGCAAAACTGAAATGAAGCAACTCTTAGACTTTCTTGCCATCATTAATCCAGGGAGAACTCACTCCAATGCATACTTCCAAAATGCAGATTTATTTTCAATTTGAATTATTAACTGATGGTTATTACTTAATATCAGTATTAATTTGCTTAATTATAGATCTAAGTAAGTCTTCTTTGATTTTTGTTCAGAACTATAAATGTCAGCAACTCTTCTTCAATTTTCATGCATTGAGCCAAAGAGCTTTATTATGTATCATTGTAGTCCATTTAGGGATATTATATTATATTATATTATATTATATTATATTATATTATATTATATTATATTATATTATATTATATTATATTATATTATATTATATGTGCATATTGAATCTTTAGCAACTAGCAACCGTATTGTCGCTGAAACTATAGTCACAGAGGTGAGTTATCTATACTGTACACTATAAGAAATCACTGAATTTCTAAAATTATACAATATTCCGTAACCATATAAGCTTAATTTTAACAGAAGCAGATATCAAAACTAAATCAAGTAAAGTGGCAGAAAGATAGTAAATGAAAGTGTTACTGGAATAATGTGCAATTTGAAAGACAAAAGATATCCAAACCAATAATGAAGAAAGACAGATTCTAATACCAGCATCTTCCTTCATGCTATTAATGGCTTGCTGCTGCAGAGGAACAGTGAATTAGAACTACTCTAACATGTCATCACTGGATTTTCAGCGATTTTTTAAAAAGATCTCTTAATATGTAAAATGTATTCTGAGGGCAAGGATCCATTTGAAGGAGATATGATTGATGACCTATCATCTCTAATTCACTGTTTATACTGGTAGTGAGCCTACTGGGAAAATACTTCATTCATCAGGGTATTAGTGAATTCAACCAACGTATGGCACCTTCATTTTAACAAACTAAAGGAGAAAAGCTAAATGGGGGTAAATTGACAACCATCTCTGCGATTCTGTGATTCAATGATAATGCAATTAGGCTGCGCCTCTCTTGAGCTTTTGCTAATTCACCAAACAGCTTCAGTCGGCAGGTCATAAATATATGATCATTTTTCACACTTTGAAAAGTAATGATGCCTTGACATGAGTCAATAAATCTTTGTGAACTCATTTATGCTATTAGGTTCATGATGGTGAACCTTGGCACTCCAGGCACTCCACGTTTTACTTCTGCTTCTGGGAGCAATGAAAGCAGCATTGGCCAGAAGAATCGCAGTAAATCCATTCATGTGGATTCACAGGATGCTTGGGCTTCTGGGAATTGAAGTCTAAGAACATCTAGAGTGCCAAGGTTTACCATTACGGTATTAGGTTATGCACACAACCCATTTTTTAAGCTGTTCAACACATTGCATTTCATTCTTGTTGAGGTTCCTACTCAGATTATATTACCTGGTCTTGCAGGTTCCAGGGTAACCAGCAACTAGCCCTGATCAAACCAGAAGCAGCTCTGAGAAGTTGCTGAGTTAGGGACTATGTCCTCTGTTTCGTCTGTGCACAAAAGGGAAGAAAGTGAGACATGCAACCAAATGGAATCAGGAAGAAAGCAGCTTGCTTCAACATCATAAGTACAGTACTCCCCTAAGTCTCTGTCCCTGCCATGATAGCCTTACCATTTCCCCCTGCTTGGCCTGTTGCTATAACAAAAGTAGTCTTGCACAAGCATCAAGCAGAGTATGCTTTGTTTCCTGTATTTCTCTTTGTGCCAAAGACACAATGACAAATAAAAATATGGCAATCCTAAAAATAAAAAGATTGGATAGTCATGGAACTAACTATTTAAAGAGTTTTTTCCCTGTGCCAGATGTCAGCAATCTCTGTCCCAGCTCTTGGGGACATGAAAGGAGCCTCATTTGGGCATTCCCTGAGTGAAATTTCTTCTGCAAAAATCCTTTCAACCCTGAATAATTTCTGACACAAAATTATTATTATCATCACCATCAAATCCTTTGTGAAGTACATTGAGCAACAAGTGTTATCCAGTGATTTTGATTATTCTTAATAGCTTCAGCATAATCCCAAGAAACATTAATGGTTCTAAGATCTTCCTTAAGCATTTCGTGCCAGTTATTCTGATGTTGGCCTCATTTTTCATTCCTCCAGGAGATCTCCGTTGTAGCCATGCATAGGATGTAGCCAACAAGTTTAATACCTCCATTTGGGATTTGCAGTTTAGTGAGGTTTTGGGGTTATCTGGTAGGATGCTCTACTTCACTCTCCTGATTTACTGCAGAAAATACTAAAGATCTCATCTAGCTGCAGGTCCTGGGAATCCAGAAAAAGGTGTCATGGTGGTTAATAATAATAATAGCATGGCATCAAGTCGATTCTGACTTATGGTGATCTTTTCAAGGGTTTTCCAGGTACTCTGGGATTGTGCAGCTTGCCCATGATCATGATGCCTACACAAGATGCCTTTTCTGTTGGGCGGGGATCAAACTTCCAATCTCTGGATACCTAAACCACTAAACTATCCAGCTAGCTATCATGATGGTTAAAGAGATATTAAATTGCTATATTAGCGTAGATACTGAAGTGTTAGGTTACATTAAACCTACCATGAACATGATCTGAGAATGAAAGTTGAGTGGACCTACTTCTACATAGGATGGTATTGTACTTGGGGGAGATATTTTATACTAAAGGCTACACAAATGATATTCTTTCAAGCAGGAGAAAGGAAACTTTCTGGCCAGTGAAGAACAGGTTGTGAAAATATGTCTTGTTTTGTGTTTCTTTTCTTAGAATCCTATTGGAATTCCCTCTCTAAAGATTCTTTACTGGCTTTGCTACATCTTTCTTTTAATTTTAATTTTAATTTTAATTTTAATGCTGCCCTTTGCAGATAGCACTGGCTCTTTGGCTGTAAACAGAGATGACCACTGAACCCTAGAGTCAGATACGACTGGCTTTTGAGCAAGGATGACCTTTACCTTTATTCTGGGATATTGTTCCCCTCTGGGTAGTTTACTTCATTAAAAGCATCACCAACCAAACATAAAAACCAATCTCACATCCTGGACTCAGCAGCAGAGTAAAAGGGGGGAAACCCCAAAATAAACTGGAAAAAGGACAACATACGTGAAAATGAAGAATAAAATATTTATATTCTAATATGTTAAACTAAAATTAGGCTAATTGGCTGTGGGGAGAACATTCTTAGGGTCTCCTTGAACAGCACTGTTCTAAGGTGTTTCTTAAATACACCAGGATAAGGAGAGTGACTTCAGATGCATTTAAGCAGTTTAAATGGGGCCATAAATGCAGATTAAAGGCCAGATCCACTTGTTACTACCAGAATAGATGATCTACTGGATTTATATAAATATTGACTTTTAAAAGCCCATTTAATCTATAGGTGTATAGTGGGACTTAGCCATGAGTAAGTAAGTAAGTAAGTAAGTAAGTAAGTAAGTAAGTAAGTAAGTAAGTAAGTAAGTAAGTAAGTAAGTAGGTATGTACTTACATTTATACCCCGACATTTTGATGTAAGCACTACTCAGCGTGGCTTACAATATATAAAAATACACATACACATCTATACCTATAAATCCAGATGTTAACCGTTGGAATTCAGCATACACTTCTGCACCCATCCATACTATCCCGTACCGAGCCTCCTGCACTCGCCTGAACCCGGCCCGCAGAGTACTGCAGGGTTGCCGAAGCCACCAGTGGGGCAAGAGCCCCATGAATGCGAACAAAGGGAAACAACTTCAATTCCCAACGTCTTCTGCACCACACCATGCCTCAGCCAATCAGGCTGACAGGCGCGAGCAAAAAAAAGTTGAGAAATGCAGCGCACCCAATTGAAATCAAGCCGCAGGAAAAAAAACACTGCATGAATGCAAACAAAACAAACAAAACTCCAAGTCCCAGCATCCTACGCGCGGTGAGCACTACAGCCAATCAGGCTGATGGGCGCGAGTGTGCAGAATGCTGAAAAAGCCAGTGCATGAAAAATAAAATGAAAAAAATGGCGGCATACCGCAACGGGAGCGCAAATCCGCTGCAGGCGGATGCAGCGCCTCATGACCTCACAAAACAAAAGCCAAAAAATAACCACGGCAAGACACCCACCGACCTTCTTTCCCAGATCAATGGGGAGAAGAGGGACTCCCTCTCCTCCATGCTATCCCGCCGAAGACACAGCAAGACCACCACCGGCCTCAAGGTAAGTTGAGCCGGGGTGAAAAAAAACCACCAGCAGGCAGCAGTTCATCAGGGGAAGCACACTGCCTGGCGAATGACTAGCTGCTGCCTTTGTACTTCTGACACCACTGTTTCGAGAACTAACATGAAACAGAGGTGGAGGTAATACAAAAGCAGCAGCCAGCAATCTGCAAGGAAGAGCACCACCCCTTACGGATCGCTGCCTGCCGATCTCCAGTTACGTAAGCCAGGAGAAAAAGGAGACAGCAAAACACAGTTTATAACAGCCCAGAAATCCTGGGCAACCTATGCTAGTCATATATATAAAAGATCAGAATAAAAACATCCAATAATATCCAATAATAAGCCAAAGGGACAAAACCAGATGGTATCAGAAAATTTTCAAACCATAACAATATTCATAGTCAGCACTATCGACAGCAGTAGGAGGAGGTAAAAGAAAATCCAGGGCCAACACTATGCAGTCCTCATTATTTTATAACCTTGAAAGGGTTGCTGACAAAGGTTAAGTCTTTAGCCCTACCAGAATGCAAATGAAAGTTTTCAGGTGGTTCTTAACAATGATAACAGCTATATGTATAATTGTAATGATGATCCTATTTGTTGGGGGTGGAGTGGGGGAGAATCACCTGTATTGACATACTTCAAGGATAATTTTAATCGAACAAGGAATCATTAAAAAAATCTTCATTTAAAAGAAATCATTCTTGGCATTATTAAGCATGCTTCTGTGGTCAGCTTCTCCAGAATGATAAATCAAAACTTATATAAATCTCATTAGTTCAGTGGATCTACTCAGTAAGATTTAGGCTATAAGTCTTTTGAAGGACACATCAGAGATGTAAAATTATACAGTGTTTTAGTGTGCAGACAGTTTGGTCCTCTTCTATTAGAGTTTAAGTAAAAGCTATCTTTTGATTCATGACATTATATAATTTGATGACAACTGGCCTAACCTCACTAGGCGGAAGAAGGATAGGGAAAGTAAATTTGGTGGGCGAGTTGATGGTGGTTACAGTGTTGCCAGCAGGGAAGCGCTGGGGTCATGCTGATTGGCTTTGTCACTTTCTAATTCATCAAGCGGGCCAGACTCCTTGGATCATTTACCAGATGGGGTAGCTCATCAGTTTAAACAGCTGATATGAAGCAATCCGTCATCTGATAACGTGATCATTTGGCTGCAGCTGGCTTGGCACTCGGCAGCCTGGGTACACATGTGATGGACTAGAGCCAGGGAAAAGGGCTTATATCAGTGCAGTGTTCCCTTGATAGGATTCGCAGTCTTCCACTGGACCATGGAACAGGTGGAACATGGAAGAGAATGAAAAAATTACCATGTGTTGCAGGGATTAGAGAGCACACACACAACCACTCCACTTGAATACCAATCAAAGGACAACCTTGAGCCAGACCAATTTAAGGCCATCTGCGATGCAACAGTAAGAATATAGATGTCTACATATGCAAATGAAGCTCCATTCTGTGGCTTTATCATATAGAAATAGGACTTTGCTGTGTTTGCCCATGATCATTACAAGATATACTCTTATGGTAAGAATAAAAACAAACAATAATCAGATTTTTGAGATTAAAAAAGATACAATAGTTGTTGAATTCATTATCTGCACTTGTACCAAATGATATTCATTTACAATGATTTCTCTCTCTGGAATAAAACATTATAAACAGAAGAAGATATCATGAACTCTCTTGTGAAACAACTGTCTCTAGGGACAGAGGTATGACAGTATTATTTGACAGTCCCCACAAAAGAAAAGCTGCAGAAGGGGAAAGAAAGAAAATGTATCTTAGAGATTTTGGAGGAAAATACAAATTAGATGCTGTTACAATGGAAGTGATCACCATAATGGGAAATGTAATTACGCTGATTAAACTGTGGGTTGTGTTAACTTATTTTAGTGATTGAGATACTGACCTTTCCTTTTGAGGTCATGAATCAAGCGTATTCTAGTCAAATTGCACATTGAGTCTGATTATATTAACTCTGTCCAGAGATAGCCAGGGAGACTCAGGTTGTTGCAAAAAAGACAGATTTTGATTAGAAGACTACGCCCTGGATTAAAAACAAAAGAACTGTGTGGGAACATAGAGAAAAGTTCCATTCTGTTTCTCGTCCTTGTGCTTAGCTTTTAGTATTCTAGAATTCAAAGTAAAAGAAAGTCTGGAAATAAAAAGCACCCTCCATACTCTGAAGAATGCAGATTTCTAAACTTTCTTTTAATGTATAGCAAAAGTGGATAGATTGTGACTCTTAATATGCTGTTGGACTGTCATTATTGCACATCCTTTACCATTGGCTACATTGGCTACTTGCATTAAGTGAAATAAATGCAACACGTATAAATAGCATGAAGAAGAATCACTCTCATTTAGTTAATTGTTGAGGAATCATGTCTACATTACCAGTACCTGTTAGCAGATTAAAAGGGATGCACAGATACCATCTGCTTGAATCTGTATCCAAATATTTGCTGTAAAGATCAGGATCAAACACCAACCTGAGCTGATTTGTAGGTGGCCTGATCCCCTTCATTTTGGGGTTTTAGCAGGTACTTATATACATTTGTATGTGTCTAGATTGGGGAGAAAAGGCAATAGAAACGTGGAAGATATTGAACAATGACCAAAGATGGGAGACAACTCAGTGCAGTGCCATTTTATTTATTTGTTTGTTTGTTTGTTTGTTTACTAGCCACTCAGGTGGGATGTTGTTCCCCTTCTGGATGGTCTTATAATTAAAAGCAACAATAACTAAATGTACACAACCATTTTCTTGTCCTCATGGACATATAGTAATACAGCCAAGTAAAAAGAAAAAAAATTGGGGAATTTGGTAGTCTTTCATTTTATAGGAAAAGCTTCTACCACCTTCCTACTATTTGTCCATTGATGAACCATACCAAGAGAAACCATGTGTTTAGCAACTGGAAAATGTCTCATTTGTATCCCAAATCAGTAGCCTGGTTTGCCCATGTGTGCACTTACAGCTAGCCCAGAAAAAGTGTCCTTTGCATTACTTTGATCTATCCAATCAAAGTTTAGTCATGCCTGTCACATGTCCATGGAAACATCTGCAGACACAGTCACCGCTGGCTCTTTTGGCTATAAACAGAGATGAGCACTGAATCCTTGGAAACCACTTTGAGTTATCCTTGGATAAGTAAAGCGGTATATAAATATAATAATAATAATAATAATAATAATAATAATAATAATAATAATAATAATAATAATAATAATAATAATAATAATAATAATAATAATAATAATAATAATAATAATGTTTATCTGGACTTTCAGAAGGCTTTTGACAAGGTCCCACACCAAAGACTCTTGAATAAACTTACCAGTCATGGAATAAAGGGACAGGTCTTGTCCTGGATCAGCAACTGGCTAAGGGACAGGAAACAGAGGGTAGCACTAAATGGACACTTCTCCAAGTGGAGGGAAGTAAAGAGTGGGGTCCCCCAAGGTTCAGTACTGGGACCCTTGCTTTTCAACCTCTTCATAAATGATCTAGAGGTAGGAGTAAAAAGCAAGGTAGCCAAATTTGCTGACGACACTAAATTATACAGGGTAGTGAAAACTGTGAGAGATTGTGAAGAGCTCCAGAGGGATCTCTTGACACTGGGGGAGTGGGCAAAACAGTGGCAAATGAGCTTCAACATCAGTAAGTGCAGAGCGATGCATGTTGGGGCAAAAAACCCCAATTACATTTATAAACTGATGGGGTCTGAACTCTCTGCGACAAACCAGGAAAGGGACCTTGGTGTCCTGGTGGACAGCTCAATGAAGGTGTCAACCCAGTGTGCCTCAGCAGTGAAAAAAGCAAACTCAATGTTAGGGATCATTAGGAAGGGTATAGAAAATAAGTCAGCAAGTGTCATTTTGCCTCTTTATAAATCTATGGTGAGGCCCCATCTGGAATATTGTGTACAGTTCTGGTCGCCATACCTCCAGAAGGATATTATGGAGTTGGAGAAAGTACAGAGGAGGGCAACCAGAATGATCAGGGGACTGGAACACCTTCCTTACCATCTGAGGCTGCAATGGTTGGGCCTTTTCACTCTTGAACGATGGCGTCTAAGAGGTGACCTGATTGAAGTTTATAAAATCATGCACGGTGTGGACAAAGTAGATAAGGAAAAACTGTTTTCCCTATCGCACAACACTAGAACTAGGGGACACTCCATGAAACTTTTGGGTACTAGTTCTCAAACAAATAAGAGAAAGTACTTTTTCACCCAGAGGATTACTGGTCTATGGAACTCCCTGCCAGAAGAAGTGGTGACAGCTGTCAGACTTGACAGCTTTAAGAAAGGATTAGACAAGTTCATGGAGGACAAGGGTATCAATGGCTATAATTATGGATACTTAAGGACAACCTCCTGGTTGGAGAGATAGGCAGGATATCTCTCAATGCCATTTCCAGGGAATCCTAAACAGGTGAAGGCATCTCCTTGGGAATACCCTGAAGGAAATGGTGAGCCACTGTGTGAGACAGAATGCTGGACTGGATGGGCTGTGGCCTGTTCCAGCAAGGCTGTTCTTATGTTCTTATGTTCTTATGTTCTAATAATAATAATAATAATAATAATAATAATAATAATAATAATAATAATAATAATAATAATAATAATAATAATAATAATAATAATAATAATCCTAGAGTCAGATACAACTGGCTTTTGAGCAAGGGAAACCTTTACTTTTACCGTTGATCTGAGACTTCTCTGGGGCTTAATGACTGGAATTTCCAAGAGAGGGTTTGCATTTGGTTGTAGCTCAAGTTGTCAATCACTTTCTCCTTTGGTACATCCTTCTTTTATTAGAGCTACAATTTCCAAGTATTTGTGTTCACATTTCAGCATTTTTAACCTCTAAGTGTGTTGAAACAAACTTCAATAATTTGTGCAGGCATCATAACCGGCCAAAGAGTAACTAGGACCATTTTAAACCACCCAGTTACATGCAAATATATCTACTTCACCTTGTTTGGACAATCCCCCTGTCCCCAAAGCTTCTGCAAACAAACAAGAGACATAAACCCTCACTTATGTCACCCACCCATGTGGAAATAAGAGATAAAGACATATTTTCCTCACTGGTGAGGATGATGAGGAATTTTCTGACACACTTAATACAGTTTTTGCATTGGCAAGAAAGATGTTTTGTATAAACAATGGAAATGTTGTACAACTATTATTCACGTTGCACAAAATATGTGCAGTTTGTACAAGTGCATGAATCTTTTTTTGCACTGGTTCATCTTGTGGTTTTTGTGGGCTAATTACTCAGAAATAGTGTGCCACTGTCTTTATCTGCACAGAACTAACAAGAGTTAGCTTGAAAGTCACTTTCATTGTCTGTGAAAGATTATTGGTAAGTTTTACTTTCCATTACTGCTGCTGCCCAGTAACTTCCCTTCCAGAATTTATTTGCCCTTATCATCATTAGAACAATCAATTATCTTTTGCTGGTGTGAACATTAATTTCTCTGATCTCTCAACTTTCATTGCCATGCTATACGTGACTCTGCTAGAATTGCATCTAGTTTCTTGGTGCAATTGTTCTCAGCTTCCTTGACATGCTCAACCTCCTCACTATGGCATTCATCCATTCAACAAGATGCATTTTTCTTCTCTCCATAGGTTTATCTTAATATCTTCTGATTTAATATTTAGAGCTTGAGAGATGTACAGAAATCTTTCCCTCAATTTTTCCTGTCATGGGTTGCTGCCCAGGAAGTGGATAGATTTGGTGCTGAATTACCTTATTTTGTTTATTGTTTTCTAAAATCTCTTGACATATTTCCATAGTGTAATAGACTTTTTCAGTGGGAATAAGTTTCAGGCAGCCATTAATAATCCTCCGTGACTCATTAAAAGCTACATCCACTTGTTTGTGCAACTGTGGATTTATACCATTTAGCACTAGCATATTCTGTTGAAAATTAGCACAGGGACAGAGCTGTTGTGAACCCAATTTGAACCAGTCAGTTTCCCAAGAATGTTACTTCTGGCAGCAACTTTCTGTTCAGTGTTTAAACAATGTTTTGTAAGTCAGAGTTTGATCCAGAATAATGTCCAAGTATTTTTGTGTAAGGAAATGTTCTAAAATTTTGCTTTCTCAGCTAACTCAAAGCTTCTCTGGTTTTTTCTTCTTTAAGTGGAAGACTTAAAATATAATATAAGGAAATATCTTCTAAGGCAGAAGTTAGCTGGTGCTCAATGGATTCAAAAACTTTTCCCTAGACTGCCAAGGCAAGATCATCATCATAGATGAAACTCCTGGAGTATATAAATATTGATCGATCATTTGTGTAAACGTTAAAAAGTAATTGTGCCAGGACACTACCCTGTGGGAGACTGTTCTTTTGTTTCTCTAGTGACTGTGTCCCCCTTGAAACTGAACAACAAATCTTCAGTTTGGAAGTAGACCACTTCTGTTAATCCAATATTTTTAGTAAGGAAGCAGAGATTTTAAAGCAGCAATTGATGATGGTGGACAGTGTCATTTACTGCTATAAAGTCATCAAATGCTGCTCCAGTTATTTTATCTGGTTTAAAACCATTTTTTATATCCTAGGTTAGATATAAGATTTAATCCATTTAGCTCTTGTCAAGTTTAAAGCCTTCCAGTTTTGGCTTTTGGCATTAGGAGAGTTTTAAGGGCTAGACAAATTAACATTACCCATTTGAACACTTTGTATAAGTAGCATAGTAGGGAGATTATTGTTATTGTTAGATATCTTTTGTGTATCCATTATCCCAGTGCTAGTTCCAACTAGAAAAGATTCATTGATTCAGTAAGGTTTATGTAAGTGTTGACTTACCATTCAGTTATTGGTAACATGCTGATTTCAAATGCTTTGATTATTAAGATTTTAATAATTTAATTTGATTCATACCTGTTTTTAAACATATATTGCAGCTGTTTTGAGTAGTATTTTTAGTGAAAGTGAAGGACAGAAATTGTGTTTGTATGAGTATGAAAGATCATAAATGAAATGTGTCAATTTGCTATTCCCTTATAACAATGGTGGGTGATCTCTGCAGGGCTGAGGACCATTTTGTCAGATATGTAAATAGTCTAAAGGCAGCAAATCCAATGGGTGGAGGATAAAGGAGCTAATTTGCACTTTAAAAAAAAACCTTAATGCAATTACTGTACTTTGCATTGAAAAGTTTGCTGCAAATGTTTTTTTAATCAAAGAAAGGGTTTAACTTTAAAGGGGAGGGATTTAACTCAAAAATAGTCCCCTTGGACTCTCTAAGTAGCTAAAATTGTTGCCTACCACAATGAATGGTAACTTCTCCCTCACTGGAAGCTGCTACCTTGGCAGGTTTCCTGCTATGTCACTTTTATACAAATACTGTAAACAGTGATATCAGAAAACAATTTAGACTTGCAGTAATATATCCATCCATTAACCATTAGAGGTTAAGATGCTGAACTTGACAACTGGAAGGTCAGCAGTTCGAGACCTGAGTGCTGCATCTCTGTCCCAGCTTCTGCTAACCTTACAGTTCATAAGCAAGAAATTGCAAGTAGATAAATAGGTACTACTTTGGTGAGAAGGTAAACAGTGTTCTGTGCACTCTGGTGTCTAGTCATGCCTGTCACATGATCACAGAAATTTCTGCAGACACAGACATTGCTGTCTCTTTGGTTGTAAACAGATATGAGCACTATACCCTAGAGTTGGATACGACTAGCTTTTGAGAAGGGGTGACCTTTACCTTTACTAATTTATCCACTATTCTTGATTGTGCCCTAGGTTTTATTTGTTAGGCAGAATTACTTTTGAAACCATTGGAAGACAATAATATGACTTATTAAAAATTACTGTCAACCAAGTATTTGTGTCCCATTTTATAGACCCAAGACATAATACTGATATCTTAATGGCAATCTTGGCTCCAAAATGATTGACATTGTATCATTCTTCTCCTTTTGTGTTGATGCATTCTAATCTTTTTTGAGAGAGGGAAAAAAAGAAACATTTTTTTTCTGGAGAAGAAAAGATGTACAATCCCCATATGTAAATGGTGGAAGCTTTTCTATTCTTCTCAGGTATACTTGCCAGGTTTTCATTATGAAGGCTCCCCGCTGTGAAAAAAAAGGGTACTTTTTCACTTTCATGTGTCTTTCACTTTGTGGTAGAAACGACTGAAGCATTAATGAGTAAACTAGACTAAGACGGCACTGACATATTCCTGCAGGAAATTGGGTAAGTTTCAGATACCGAGGGGAAGAAATTCAACTAGGTCAATATAAATTGTGTGATTTTGACACAGCCATGACCATTGTCACTAAGCAGTTACATGCATATTTTCCCTTCATGTTAATGGTATTTTATGCATTATTCCTGCTGAGCTGATTTTGAACATTTATCCCCTAATGCGCTGGAAGAATCAGGGGGAGAGTGGGGGAGGGTGGAATAGCAATAGGAATTGGGGGGGGGAGAGACTTTCCTCACAGATTCAACATGTCTTTCTTTGAAGTTATAATATATCTGTAGCAACTTTCTCTACTTGTCATAGCAGTCCATTAATGCCTCACATTCTATTACCTTGACTGTAATAAAGTACCTCCATATAACAAAACCATTTAAGGGATAATGATGAGTCATTTTATTTTATTTATGCAGCTTTTTAAAGGGCATGACAGGTTAAATAGGTAAAGCCAGCCACTGACTTAATGCTTCCCATGTAACATTTATGGAAGTGTCTTATCTCCCGATTCCTGCATTTATCATTTAGAATAATAACAACAGTAATATTTTTGTAACCACTATATCACCCAGAAGGCATCCAATCTCATCTAAGTTTGGAAGCTAATCAGGGTCAGATGTGGTTAATTCTAGAATGGGAGGCCATCAGAAGATACTGGGTATATCTCTGGTTTCTTATTCTTCTGTGTCTAGGCCAGATCTGAAACTGCCAAAATAAAAGTACCTTCTGTGTACCCTGGTTAGAGCAAGAAATTAATCTCAAAACTCCGGTGACAGTCAGAGCTGACACTGTCAAACTAGATGGATCAACATATTGATTTAATATAAAGTATTTTCCTATGTTTAATTTGCTCTTGTCTAATTAATTGTTATTTATGCAGCAAGAAACCTATATTAGATATTGAGAAAAGTTTGATTATGCCATTTATGGCTAGAGATATAGTTTTCCAAAATGAACCACATGTCGTCTGCTATGAAGTCATCAACTGAGCATAGCTGATAGTTCTTTGGCAGAATGAGAATCTTATTTAGACCCTATGGGTCTTGGAACAACCACAATATGAGTGGCTTGACTTTTATGGAGCTTATGCAAAGTGGCATCCCAGACTGTGCCTAAGCATGATCTCAATTTTTAAAGGGTTCAACATTTGTGCAAGTCAAAGCCCTGCACCACTCTGCTTGAATGGAACAAAATTCCAATTTTTATTCTAAAACCAGACTTCAACTAAGCGCTGTTCAAGAAGAGGATTGACCTCTGGCAACTTCTCATGGAACGAGCTATTTTCTTTCAAAGAAGCTATGGGACTGCTCAACTCAATAGTACTCAACAATGTTCTGATCTACCTATGTTATTTCATCCCTACCCTACACATATATTTCATTATAATAATAGGACATACTGAAAATAAATGGGTGGTTCACAAGCACTAAACATCATGTCTCAACAGGTCAATATTGCAGAGGTAGTGAAAAATTGGAAGATAATCCAACAAATAAGAATAAAAATCCTACTTGGCCCATAAACAACCAGACAATGGATCTTCTACTATAACTCTGGGGATTGTGTTTGTGGAGTCAAAATATCAGCAACAATATGCTGGTTATGCCTACTCTACAGTGTTTGGTAGTGTTGTTATTCAGATTCTTTTAAGACTTTTCTCCTTTAAAAAAATTAGAAATATCATACCTTAGCTGTGAAGCTAAAGTTGATTGTAGTAGCAGTTCCATTCCTTATGAGTTTTAGGAAGAAAGGAGGAAATAATAGAGTTTCAGTTGCATGTGAAAACAATTCTTCAGATAACAAGGTTACCCATGAAAGAAGACCTGAGGAAGTAGTTTTCAATGTTTTAAGATGCCTTTTCAAAATGTTTCTGCTACTGTATTTTTCAGCCTTCATATTTTAAAGTATTTGCCTGTAACCTGGAAACATTTTGTGCCTGTTACATGTCTGCAATAATTCTGAAGTATCTTATTTGTTAGTTTTTTTATCAAAAGCATTTCCATATTCTTAATTTTGTGCTACAGTATTCAGGTTTTATATGTCTAAGCTTAGACATTTTGAACCACAGGCCTGTTATATGTTTCCAATAAATCTGAGGTACTTTAGAAGCAATGTAGAAGAATAAAAGCTTGCAGAACAGTCAAGATTCTTTTGCCTTGAATTACTGCAGCATTGACATCCAGATAGTTTAAACTGCTACTGAACTGCAAAGGTACACAACCTCTTAGGGTGCCAATCATTGATAAAATAACTTTGTCAGGTGAGACAGAGCCTAGGCATCTGAGTCACTCTGGGCAATCTGAAACATTCAGGTCTCTTTGTGCACAATATGCAGGGCATCTCTCAAAAACTTCTGACATCACCAATCTTGCTTTTTGATTTACAGATTTAATTTATTGATAAAATGCAAATTATCTAAATCAGAGCTTGAAAAAAATACTTTATGAATGAGAGACCACAGAATGCCACTGCCAACATGGAAGGTGGAGAGTGCTGCAGCGGTGGAGGCATTTAACAGAAAATTAGAGAGCCATTTGTCAGGTCCACTTTCATAGGGATCTTGCATTGAATATGGGGGTGGGCTTGGTGGCTTCATAGACCCTTCCCAGATTAGTTATTCTATAATTCTATGCTGGTTGTTGGATTCTGTGAGCCAAAAGCTAGCATCTCCAAGTTCTGGTATAAAACTGACCTATGGGCTTATGTCTTTCTATCTCACTATTTGGCATATCTGTCGATCTTACATATTTTTTATTTAATTCTTTGTTAATGATTCACTTGGATCTAGTCTAGCCTCACTGCTGTATCAGTGAAATGGGTCATTTTTCTTTACCTCTCTTCCATGTTTTTTTAAAGTGTACTAATACTGGTCTCATTCGTTGATAGTACACTGTGTATGCACATGTAATATGTGTGAGTTATATTTGGCCTGTGCTTTGACTGTGCTGGCTTAGTGGTAATTTGATGACTGGAAGGTCAGCAGGTCAGCAGTTTGAGACCCAAGTACTGCATGATGGAGTGAGGTCCCATCTCTGTCCCAGCTCCCAGCTCTGTCCCAGCTCCTGCCAACCTAGCTGTTTGAAAGCAAGAAATTGCAAGTAGATAAATAGCTAACACTTTGGTGGGAAGGTAAGCAGTATTCTGTGCACTTATGTGTTGAGGCATGCCTGCCACATGTCCACAGAAACATCTGCAAATGCAGGCAGCACTGGCTCTTTGGCTATAAACAGAGATGAGCACTGAACCCTAGAGTTGGATATGACTGGCTTTTGAGCAAGGGCGACCTTTATCTTTACATTTACCTTTATTTTAGATGTTGGCTTTATTTTAGATGTTGGATTGAAGGGGTACCTGGCCCCTATCATTAAAAAAGGACCCAGCCTTTTGTAGCTATTCTAAGAATTGTACTTCTGTATACATACCTATACTTTTCTCCTTTGGTTTTTGAAAAATTCCTGTAGATGCCCCTGGTCACCTGATTAATGACCTGTCTAGTTGTCCCTTCTGTTTCTGATGTGCAACCATTCTGCCTTGGGCTGGTCAGAAAAACAATAATTGATCTAAGCTATATAACTTGAATACGCAACCTTCAAGCAAAATCCTGCAACATTTAACATTAATTCACTTGGCTCTGATTGCCTGCTATTCTTTAAGGATCCTTTATTGTTTAAGGAGATCAACTCTTGTTTTTCTTTTCCAACCTCTGTCATCTTTAAAGGCTCATGTAGACAACTTCCTGCAGGCTCATAAGGCTACTACCACGTTCACCTATTCTGATCGACAGATGAAGGAACAATAACTTCCTGTCACAGCTTAACCTGCTGGTCTCTACAGGATGGATTAACCCACAGAAGGGACAGCTGTTCTCACCCCACCTCCCACTCTGCTACTGTCCTTCAGCACAACTTCATCCAAGGCAGACAACTGTCAGCTCCTGCCAAATCCCCAGCTTTTATTGCAGGCAGAAGATAGCAAAGTGTGGCATTCATATGGAGTTTTCCAAAACCACCTTGGCAGCACAGATCAGGGAAAACAGAGGGCACCTTGTCAGTTCTGACTTGTGAAAGGATGAAAGCTCAAACCACCAGACAAAACACCAGACAAAAGCATTTCATTACCATCAAGGCTAGGGGTGGAAAAGAATGTTATTGGGTGATGAGATTTTCAATGAAAGTATACTTTTAAACTATCCCCAGACTTTTAGAGAATGACAGAACAATACTTGTTTGTCTGTTTGTTAAATTTATATACAGTGGTACCTCATACAACAATTTTAATCCATTCCACGGGTCTTGTTGTTGTATGAAACAATTGCTATATGATACATGCATCGTATAGTGATTTTCCCTATGGGATGCATCGTACAACAAATTTTTTTTTTGCCAAGTGCTTTTTCCCATTGAAAAATTGTACAATTTTTTCCATAGGGATAATGTTATGCGGGACACCATCCCCGCCCCCCCCCCCCCCAAAAAAAACACCACTCTAATTGTTATGCGATTTCATTGCTATACGGGGCAATTGTTGTATGAGGTTCCACTGTACAGTCTTTCTGCCCAGAAGACAACACAGGGTGTTGTGCAAGCAGTTAAAAGCATATAAAGAATTACGATACATTAAAACCAGAGTAAAATAATATTGGTGAACATATAAAAGGCAGCAAACAATGCAATACTGCCCCTTACCAATAACATTAAGAAATGGGTTAAAAGATATGGTGAGCCGGTAATATCCCCACAATACAGGATTTCGTTTGAATTTCTCATTTGGATAGCAATAGCTATTAGCAATTATATACTGCCCCAGTTATGGTAGGCCTTAGTTCACTCTCTGGGTGGTTCACAAGTTAATTAGCATCCCCCCCCATATGCTGGGTACTCATTTTACTGACCTCAGAAGGATGGAAAGTTGAGTCAACATTGTGCCCTGTCAGGATCGAACACACAGTGATTGGGCTGTAGCACAGCAGTTTAACCACTGTTCTACCAGGTTTCTTTGTTTGACCCATGCATATAAAATGGAGTGGGGTTCCCAAGAAAATACATACCCATTTCAGAGGCCAACCAGCATCCTCTTTTCTATCCTGCTAAGTACACTTAGTAGACTTCAATGGCTTAGTGGTTGAAATGCTAAACTTGATGACTGGAAAGTCAGCAGTTCAAGATCCGAGTGCTGTGCAATGGAGTGAGCTCCCATCTCTGTCCCAGCTCCTGCCAACCTAGTAGATTGAAAACAAGAAACTGCAAGTAGATAAATAGCTACCACTTAGGTGGGAAGGTAAACAGTGCTCTGTGCTAAGGCATGCCTGCCATATGTCCATTGAAACATCTGCAGATGCAGACAGAGCTGGCTCTTTGGCTATAAACGGAGATGAGCACCGAACCCTAGACTGGCTTTTGAGCAAGGGTTACCTTTACCTTTACTTAAGTACTCTTAGTGCCCATATAGGCCTGGGTTTTCTTCCTCGTGTACTGCTATTGTTGACTGCTTTTGGAATTGATGACTGTCTGTTGCATAGTCCCTGCTCTTTGGAGTCGTTTTGAGGGTTCTGTGGGGTTTTATTAATTTTACCATCAGAAACAGAAATGAGGAAAATGAAATTTAAAAACAAAACAAAAGAGCTCCTTCTGTCCTGTTTAACTAAACAACTTGTGTTGAACGACTCAAAAATGAATGCAACATCCTCCTGAAAGAATCTGAAATGAATGAAACTGCAAGTTTTCCTGGAACATCCATATACTATAGCTGTGATGGTGAACCTTGGCACCCCAGATGTTCTTGGACTTCAATTCCCAGAAGCCCAAGTACCCTGTGAATCCACACAAATGTATTTACTGCGATTCATCTGGCCCACGCTACCCTCGTTGCTCCCAGAAGCGGATATAAATGTATTACATTTATATCCCCCCCCAGATGGGTGAGATATAAATGTAATAAATAAATAAAATAAACTAAAGAGATGTTGGGGTATAGAGTCTTTTTATGATAACCTTCCCAGATTCAGAGGTCAGAAGGCTGAAAAACAGCACTATTTATTTCAGACTAGGAGATATCTGGGACTGGGACATTCGAATTTTATTATGTTCTCCCCCAAATAAGTAGAGCTATTTCTCAAACGTATTGGTTCTGTACTCCATTAGTAACATCTGGAATCCACCTATTGTATTTGCTGGAAATGCTGATTTCTGATCAAGCTGTGTTTATTCTTTGGTACATTAATTGGTCCATTACTAGGTTATTCCTTGCCCTAGAACTGTCATGAACTTGGAAAAGTTACTTTGTTTTAAGTTACTTGTCACCATGTCTCAAGGTTGGGAAATGAAGCTTTAAAAGCACAGCGATTCAAAGTGATTCCTGGAAGCATTACGTTATTGGTATTGGCACCTCTAAGTGGACAGGGAAACACCTAAGGGATTCTCAAAGTTTAATGAATGGGAGTGAACTTCTCAACTCAAGTTCATTGCCCTTTCAAACCATCAGTCAATGACCCTGCCAAAAAGATGAGAGTGGGGACAAAATGAGAGCTTGGCACTTTGCCAACATGCCTTGATCTTGAAATATTTTGATAAGCGTTATCTCAAGATCTGAGCCCAAGGCCACCTGAAAATTCCTAAGGAGGGAGGAAGAGGGAAAAGTTGTGTATAAACCCCCCTGTTTTTGTTAAGTTAAGAAGAGCTTCTTCAAGGAGGGCAAAGCCCATGATGGAGTGAGATAAGATCAGAAGATCACACTCTGATTCGATGGGGCCAAACCAGGCCACACTGCTAATATGGGACATAGACGAAATCTCACCAGGAGATTTCAAGGCTGGACTTTAACTATGGGGAGGGATGTGTCCAGGATGACACTTAGAATCTGCGAGTTTTCTTATTTTACAGTATAAGCTGCGTGTTAGAGTAGATTTAGATTAGGAACCCAGGAATGGGGAATTTTATTTCTAGAATGTGTTATGAGTTTATTAGCTTAAGTTTAGCTATGCTTTTCATTTGGATATTTTATGGGATTATGCTTTGCTTCTCATCGCTTCTACAATAAAAAGTAAGATGGAGCCAGGAGTGGTTTCGTTTCCACATAAGACAAAAAGGATGTTTTGTTTTGTGAACTGGATTGTTGGTTCAAGCATCGAGATAATTTCTCTCCTGGAAGTAAAGGAACTTGCAGGACTCCCATTGCAAGACCTTGGGAAACTCGCCCAGGCAAAGGGGAGATCAAAAGGAGCAGTTCAGATTGCAGATATCTTCTCAGGCTTACCGTGGGAGTACAAATTCTGTTGCTTTGCAGTTTGAAAGGAGTGCCTAACCATCTCAACAACACAAAATCGGGTGGATCTTGGTTCCTCAACCTCTTCATCTGGCCGCCCAGCTGCTTTGCCAAATAAAGGGAGTGAAGGGAGCCCAGTTTGTGGTACAGTTGGCAGCGAGGAGGTCGCGAGAAGAACTACTATATAGAACTTTAACATTTTCATAAATGACTTGGATGAGGGAGTGCAGGGAATTCTTCTCGAATTTGCAGATGACACAAAGCAGACGACACAAAACTGGGTGTAATAGCTAATACCTTGGAAGACAGGAGGTGTTGGAATTCTGCTTCATGTAAAGATATCTTCTTTATTCAGTCAGCCTCATTAGCAGCAGTTTATATCCTCAGATCTTTAAGATAGCAATCAGTCCCATGAAGTCCTGCTTCATTAGGCTTTGAGTAGGGAGAAAACAGAGACACACAAAAACACGCCTGCTCTCTTTGGCTGGTCAAACGATACTCCTGCCTTTTTCTTTATTCAGGCAGAGAGACAGAGAAACGAAACTAGCAAGCATTGTATAGCAGAAACGAAACTTTTTTGCAGAGACAAAGCTGAGTCCTTACAGCCAATCAGAAGTGTCAGAACCCAAAGAAAGAGAGATAAGGAGCGCTATCTCTCAGTGAGCAAAGAGGCATTTGTTTACAAAATGTGTCAGAGGCAGCCTGACAGAATCCAGATGCATTCCTACATGTCCTCCTTTTTCATTTAAATTTGAGAGATGGACGGCTAATCATACCCCTGCATGTCATCATACTCCATAACTACTCCTCCATATACATCATCACTGTCCTCCTGGACATCGTACCCCTCCTGACTCCTGGTACTTTGTTCCGGAGGATGATACCTCATTGAGTACAATTGCCGTCGTGCAAAACTCGATGTCTCCCTTCTACGCAATGGACATGTGTTACACATAGAAATAAGATTAGGAATACAAGTAATACAAAAATACAAAGGTATAAGGCAGATAATAATAATAAACCCATAAAAGAAAACTTGTCTAAGGACAGATAAATCAGGCAACCAAGAAGTCACCCAATCAAAGAGATTAACATCAGTGCGTACATTGTTAGTAATACTCTCCTGTAAATTCTGAAGTTCTTTCTCAATAGTATTATTCAGATAAAATAACCCAATGCTGCACATTGATATTGTCCTGGATGGAAATTCATGGCAACTCCATTAAAAAAGAACCACATGTTGGGATCCTTAATTTGCCATCCATTGCAAATTGAACCACTATCTATAGCAGAATAATCAGGAGTAAACATAGGAAAAACATCATATATATCTTCAATAGTAGTGTTAAACAAGGTATAATTAAGCTTATAAGAACTGTTATAACTACCCCATAACCAAAAATAATCGTCACAACCCGTATAATTGCCTACATTCTGCAAAACCCTTTTTGCTTGAGTCCAGTACTTCCATTTACTATTCCAGACTCCAGAACTATGACAGCAGAAACAAAGTCCTTTAGTGTATTTCTTGAATGTCATGCTTCGCCAACGGGTGTTGTTAAATTGTTCTGGAGGATTAGAGAAGAGTGTAGACCTATCAAGATGTTGCAAATGTCCAATAACCAACTCTGGCGTGTTGAACAATGCCGGAAGAAAAGCCATTTGAGACACTGCCAGTGGATGCTCATAGTATAACGTTGCATTCTTACCATGAACCTCAAACATATAGTTAGCATGACGAATCCAAAAGTTGGGGTTGCCCCCATGAGGCATTGTTCTTACAGCTGGAAGCACAGTAAGAAAGAAAATAACAAATGTCAGCACATTTAGTTTACTGGTGAACCACCATCCTGGAGCTGAGTAACCTTCTTCTCTCTCCATGGGCGGATCGCTCAAGCAGGAATCCTTCCACTCAGGATCCCCTTGTTGCCAATAGATGACCAATGGCTTAAGAAGACACTCCCCTAAGAAACAGGAGCATGCCCTGTTATTACTAGTACCATATAACTAAACATGAAACATGAGTGACATATAACACAAATGCAATATCACAAACCCATTTACATGTGTAGAGTACTGGAAACTCTGCCATGTGCTTCTGAAGGTATGCAGTTTCATAAGACAATACATAACATAAGCAAAGACAGATCTTTCTCCTGCAAAAGAATAAGCAAAACATTTAAGCATAAACAAGACATGAACATTTTTTTTTCTTCCTTACATGAAGGAGGCCTCTATAGCATTCTAGAAAGCAATTCTTACTACCCAATTACATGAGTAAGGCATTAAATTTCTTCTTCTCCCACTGGATGTAAAGTGAAAGAGGCATTCAATAACTTATAATCAACATAGCATGGTAACTCAAATACAGTACAAATCTCATTAGCATGAGCAGGTAGACAATTTCTTAAAAAGGCTGTCAGGTTTTATAATTCTTCTTTAAAATCCACACAAACTTTTGTTCTTTTTAGTCCAATTAAAATGTCCAAATTAAAAGTCCCAATCTTGATTGAAGCTCTCTGAAACACTATCTCTCCAGCACATTTCTTGGCATGGCAAGTTGAAATTAAGCCATAAATTAAGTCTCACTGACTTCACAAGACAATACCACACAACCCCCCCCCCCTTTTCAGCTTTTCAGGCAGACACACATTCCTTCATGCTCCAGCCACACCCATCTGCAGTAAGGCAGGCCGAGGAGGTGTGAAGGCACAAGACCTCTCCAGAAGTTGCAAGTAATTTTCGCACAGAAGAAAATCACAGGGAAGTCCAAGTTGCTTTCCCTGCAATCCTGATGCTTGAAACGTGGGACAGCTCACTCTGGATCTCTTTGTTTGTGGGTTGGGCAGTTCAAAATCAGCAAAAAACTGTATGTCTTCTTCCTCCTTGTATTTTTGCCACAGCCTGCTGTCCATACAGGCAAGATTAACCCCCCTCTTTCTCTGTATTTCTTTCATCTCCAGCATATGATTCTCAACCTTATGACAACCTGCATCTGTTAGTTTGTACTTGCACCCCTTTTTTGTCTTGGGTTTTGTGCGCTCCTCCTTTGGGCCATCCTTCCATTTCTGCAGGATCTTCCTGCCCAAACGTGAGGTATAAAATTTACCACTCAGCTTCTCCTGCTTTTGTGATGAGGGTTGATTCACGGGGGGGGGGGCTGAGATCCCCTAAGCTGCTCTTTGAAACACAGTCCTTGCTTCCTGCCACTCTGCATGCATTAACAACTTCAATCTGTGATGAGTTCCCCGCCATTTGTTCCCCATCAGCCGGCACTAGCTGTTTTTTATGCTCGGCTGGCAATATTGCAGCAGAGAACAGGTCTTTTGTAGGGCTAAAAGCACTTGATTGTTGCAAGTCAGGACATAATTGCAAGGCAGGATATAATGTCCCATCTCCATTTCCACCTTCACCCCCATCAGGAGTCTGTTGTTTCTCATATGATGGAGGAGCAGTTGCCATGGCTGCCATGGTTGCCATGGCCCCCCCTTTCTCTGAAGGCAAAAGCTGTGGGAGGGGATGGCCATCAAGTCTTTGAGACGATAAAATATTTTTTGGAGTAAGTCTCTGAAGGCAGTCCCTAACTGCCTCCCATGTAAATAATATTGACACAGAAATTCCATTATGCTTCTGCATTTCTCTCCCAATCTGTTTCCACTGTTTTAAGTCCAGACCTTCATATTTAAACCAAGGACAGAATTTTGCTATAACTTTAACCAGCTGCTGTATCTTCTTCTCATCTACCTTTCGCCCATTCTCATGCAAAAGATCTGAGATATCTTTACAAAGTTCCTGCATTTCTGAAGAAAGCAAACACCCCATTATTCAAAAAAATAATATTTTTCTTCACTCACCTAATGTGGGACCCAATATAAAATTGGATGAATTTCGAGCTCGAATGACCTTTCCTCCGGTCTGACCTTTTGCCTGGTCGTAGGTGAATGAGACCTTCCCCGGTCAATTATGAGGTGCTAATTGCTGAAGCAGCTTTCACAGCAGGCTCTCTCATTGTAGTTCAAAGCGTCACACGGAGCGCCACTTGTTGGAATTCTGCTTCATGTAAAGATATCTTCTTTATTCAGTCAGCCTCATTAGCAGCAGTTTATATCCTCAGATCTTTAAGATAGCAATCAGTCCCATGAAGTCCTGCTTCATTAGGCTTTGAGTAGGGAGAAAACAGAGACACACAAAAACATGCCTGCTCTCTTTGGCTGGTCAAACGATACTCCTGCCTTTTTCTTTATTCAGGCAGAGAGACAGAGAAACGAAACTAGCAAGCATTGTATAGCAGAAACGAAACTTTTTTGCAGAGACAAAGCTGAGTCCTTACAGCCAATCAGAAGTGTCAGAACCCAAAGAAAGAGAGATAAGGAGCGCTGTCTCTCAGTGAGCAAAGAGGCTTTTGTTTACAAAATGTGTCAGAGGCAACCTGACAGAATCCAGATGCATTCCTACAAGGAGGAGAATTCAAAAAGATCTTTATAGACTTGAACACAGGTGCTAAAATCAACAGATTGAAATTTAACAGAAATAAATGAAAAGTTTTACACCTAGGGGGAAAAACCCAGATGCATCGTTACAACATGGGGGATACTTGGCTCAGGAATACTATGAACAAAAATGATCCTGGAATTGTTTTAGATCACAGGCTAAATATGAGTCAACAGTGTGGTGTGGCTACAAAAAAAGCTTTTAGGTTGCATTAATGGAAGTATAGTTTCCAAAACCCAAGAGGCACTAGTCCCCCTCTATTCAGCACTAGTTAGACCACATCTAGAGTACTGTGTCTAATTCTAGGCACTGCATTTTAAGAAAGATTCAAACAAACTAGAGCAGGTACAGAGAAGGGCAACAAGGATGATCAGAGGACTGGAAACCAAATCATATGAGGAAAGGCTGAAGGAACTGGACATCTGAGAGGGGATATGATAGCACTCTTCAAATAGCGGAAATATGGTCATAAAGAGGAGGAACAGGACCTATTCTTGGTCATTCCAGAGTATAGGATATGTAATAATGTGCTCAAACTATAAGAAGCCAGATACAGGCTGAATATGAAAGGGAAATTCTTAACAGAGCAGTACAACAGTGGAACCAATTGCCTCAAGAGGTGATGAGTGCTCCAACACCGGAAGCATTCAAGAGATAATTGGACAAGCATATCTGCTTTGGTTTGGATTCCTGCATTCAGGAGGGGGTTGGACTCAATGGCCTAAAAGCCCCCTTCCAACTCAGTTATTCTATGATATCAGTCTATGACATCGGTTTATTTAATCCTTGCTGCCCAACTCCAATAATTTAGTACAGTATGATGGATTCAATAATGTTTCTGGCCTCAGGATTGTTGGCTTAGGTCATGTGGTCATCTTCAAACCATCACTGGTTGCAGTTCTTGGGAATATTATTACAACTCTTAAAGCCCCTCCGACAGCATGGCCACTTGAACCCAACTTTTCCAAGCTCTGCATAGATGCATGTACATGTAACACATACATCCTCCCAGAGTCAGTACTCCCCTCTTGATTTCTTCACCCAGTAGTTGTTCTGGCAGAGCCATTAGCCAGAGCGAGGCAATTACCTAAAGCTGTGGAGTGCTAAGATGGTGGTGAAGGTGTCATTGCCTTCCACTTGTTGCTACCTGTGCCAGGCACCACTAACACTGGTTTCTTCCTTTTACTACAGTTCTTCGGGACCTTCCTCACCTGCATACCATGGCACTTTTCAGCCGGTTGTGTACATAATGCTTGGTTCTAAGGATCCTAAGGGCATGACATTATGGGGAGGGGAGGCAAAAATTATTTGGCTCCAACTCTGCTGCTATCAAACCCTCTTGTTGTTGCCATGAGTGTGGCACAATGGCAGCAAGTGGGGCTAGCAACGTTTCTCTTCTTAACTCAGGTAGACTAAAAACCTTTGCCCTATAGCAGTTTTTCCAAACCTTTGGTTTTTGGACTTCAATTCCCAGAAGCCTAAGTCAATTCCCCAAAGCACTGATCAGCCCATGTACTGACTTAGGCTTCTGGGAATTGAAGTCTACCAGTGTTCCATGGAATATAGTTTGGGAAACACTGCCTTATAGTGTCAGCCAGTGAAGCCTTCTAGCTAGGATTTGTAACCTGAGGCAAAGAAAAATCTCCCTCCTGTTTTCATGGTGTAAAGAGATTTGTCCAGCCTTACCATTAAACAGAAGCTCTGTTAGCAGCATTATAATGAAAATATTATTAGTACAGTTGTATTAGAATCTAAAATGTCTTGAGACAAGATAAGGATACCAAACTCTACAATAGATGGCTGATGCATCAGCTTTAAAATATTTTTTTTTGTATATACAGCTTGACATTTTCAACAACCCACACTTTATAGAGACAGGTTTTCCAAATGAAATCTTAAGTAAGAATACATTTAAAAATGGAATTCATAAAATTAGGGGAGCAGCTTTTATTCTTTCCCCTCTAATTCCTCTTGCTGTCAAATTAAGTCATATCATTGGAGCACAACCTTCTTTTACCTGCTTTGAAAGATATGGCAGATTCACAAGACACATTTTACAGCTGGCTGAGCTGTATAGTTAGACCTGCTCACGGAACAGAATTTTGTTTGTTCTGGCAGAAAGTAGGATTAACTTCTTTCTGCTATTGGAAAGATGGAGTTCAGATAACTTTTGTAACATTTGTGATATCACAAACTTTCTTTGGATATCCATATCATAGTACCTTTATTAAGTCAAACACAAAATGTGCAAAGTTTCAAGTACTCTAAATTTCTTCATTAGATAATAGCAATAGCAATTACACTTATATACTGCCCCATAGTGCTTATTGCACTCTCAGGGCAGTTCACAAGTTACAGTAATTAGCATTTTTCTCCCAACATGCTGGGTACTCATTTTACCTAATGCAAAAGGATGGAAGACTGACCTTTGGTCCAGTCAGGATCGAACTTACAGTGTTTTAGCTGAAGTACAGCAGTTTAACCACCATGCCACCAGGGCTTTTTTTGTAACAGATGTTACAAAATCAGATTACGGGAAGGAAATGGGCAATAAACAAGGTTGATGTGTTGTTGAAATCCTGAACTAGAAGCTAATGGTTAGTTCCAGCTAGAGTAGCCCTAGTGAATCAGTGGTTTCTGGTAAATCAACAATTATGTAACTCTCATTGAGACATTGGGTCTACTTTTGATACTTTGGCATTCCAGTCTCCAAAGATGATAAGGACATCATTTTTTTTGTGTCAGTTCTATAAGGTGCGGAGGATGGTGGAGTATAGGGGTGCCTGGCGTGCAGTGATACATGGGGTAGCAAAGGGTCAGACTTGACTATGCGACTGAACAACAACAACAACAACAAGAAGTTTTGATCTAGCCCATGAAACCTGATTTGTGATCACAGAGTTGGCTCTAAAAAAATTATTCAAAAAAATTATTCATTTACAGCCTGCAATTTTTCTCTCTTATTTGTTTCTTTCTCTTTTCTTTGGTATCAAAGGTTAGATTAATAAACTCTGTTGCTCAGGAAATTTTGGCTGCATTCCAGAATTCTTGCATGCACCCTAGTGAGCTGAGTTAACAAAGGAATTCTGTAAGTCCAGTTTTGTTTGCAAGTAGTGATGATTGTGAAAGAGAAAGCCACCTGGTATTGTCAGGAGAGATCCATATTGATGGGATTCTGCTTCATGTAAAGATATCTTCTTTATTCAGTCAGTCTCATTAGCAGCAGTTATATCCTCAGATCTTTAAGATAACAATCAGTCCCAAGAAGTCCTGCTTCCTTAGGCTTTTTGTAGGGAGGAACAGAGAGACAGAGAGAAAAGCACTCTGCAGTCCTTGGCTGGTCCAAAGCTACTCAAGCCCTTTTCTTTATTTAGGCAGTGAGAGAGAGAAACGAAACTAGCAATCATTGTATAGCAGAAACGAAACTCATTAGCCTACATAATCAATCAGAATGTCAAAACCCAAAGAAAGAGAGATAAGGAGCGCTGTCTCTCAGTGAGCAGAGAGGCTTTTGTATACAAAAAGTGTCAGAGACAGCCTGACAGAATCCAGATGCATTCCTACATGTCCTCCTTTTTCATTTAAATTTGAGAGAGGGACGGCTAATCATACCCCTGCATGTCATCATACTCCATAACTACTCCTCCATATACATCATCACTGTCCTCCTGGACATCGTACCCCTCCTGACTCCTGGTACTTTGTTCCGGAGGGTGATACCTCATTGAGTACAATTGCCGTCGTGCAAAACTCGATGTCTCCCTTCTACGCAATGGACATGTGTTACACATAGAAATAAGATTAGGAATACAAGTAATGCAAAAATACAAAGGTATAAAGCAGATAATAATAATAAACCCATAAAAGAAAACTTGTCTAAGGACAGATAAATCAGGCAACCAAGAAGTCACCCAATCAAAGAGATTAACATCAGTGCGTACATTGTTAGTAATACTCTCCTGTAAATTCTGAAGTTCTTTCTCAATAGTATTATTCAGATCCTGGAATTTTACCCGACATCCCTGGTTCCCGACCAGTTTACAAAATCCTCCGGATTTTGCTAACAGGTAATCTATGGCCAGTCTGTCCTGCATTTGGTCTTGATGAAGCTCAGTGATTTCCATTTGAAGATCCCGTATGACCCTCCCTGTGGCATTGATTGATTTCTCCAGCCTACAGGTGAGTCCCAAAATGGACCTTCTATTCTCCTGGGAAATGACACCTGGGTATGATCCCAAGGTGAGTGCTCCAGTGATAGCACTCCCTATAGCTCTCCCCCAGGAGCTACCATCAGAAAGCTGAACATCGATTATCACTTCATCATTGCAACCAGAACCCATCGGGCTGGCAGCAGCTCTCCGGCGCCGTGCATGTGCCTGAGGCGGCATTTGCACTTGTACGGGTAAGGTAAAATAACCCAATGCTGCACATTGATATTGACCTGGATGGAAATTCGTGGCAACTCCATTAAAAAAGAACCACATGTTCGGATCCTTGATTTGCCATCCATTGCAAATTGAACCACTATCTATAGCAGAATAATCAGGAGTAAACATAGGAAATACATCATATATATCTTCAATAGTAGTGTTATACAAGGTATAATTAAGCTTATAAGAACTGTTAAAACTACCCCATAACCAAAAATAATCGTCACAACCCGTATAATTGCCTACATTCTGCAAAACCCTTTTTGCTTGAGTCCAGTACTTCCATTTACTATTCCAGACTCCAGAACTATGACAACAGAAACAAAGTCCTTTAGTGTATTTCTTGAATGTCATGCTTCGCCAGCGGGTGTTGTTAAATTGTTCTGGAGGATTAGAGAAGAGTGTAGACCTATCAAGATGTTGCAAATGTCCAATAACCAGCTCAGGTGTGTTGAACAATGCCGGAAGAAAGGCCATTTGAGACACTGCCAGTGGATGCTCATAGTATAACGTTGCATTCTTACCATGAACCTCAAACATATAGTTAGCATGACGAATCCAAAAGTTGGGGTTGCCCCCATGAGGCATTGTTCTTACAGCTGGAAGCACAGTAAGAAAGAAAATAACAAATGTCAGCACATTTAGTTTACTGGTGAACCACCATCCTGGAGCTGAGTAACCTTCTTCTCTCTCCATGGGCGGATCGCTCCGGCAGGAATCCACACAGGTCCTGAGGTTGTAGAAACCGCTGCGTATCCTCGTCCCCAGGTGATTAGAGGTACAGGACCCTTCCACTCAGGATCGGGTTGCTGCCGATAAACGACCAATGGCTTAGGAAGACACTCCTCGGTCCTGAAATGCAATTCGACTGGAGAGTGTGACCTGTTATGGGGAGCAAGAAGAAAATTAAGAGTATACAGTACTTTAGCAACAGCTGTAGGTATTTCAGCCACAGGAACCCCTCTATCTCCCACTTGCTTGTGTAATAAATTTTTGAATGTCAGGTGGGCTCTTTCAACAATCGCCTGTCCAGTCGAGTTATAGGGTATTCCATGGGTTAGCTTAATGTCCCACTGACGGCAAAAGTCCTGAAAGGCAGAAGAAACATATGATGGCCCATTGTCTGTCTTAAGGCTTTTAGGTTTACCCATTGCCGCAAACGAACGAATGCAATGTTGTATAACATGTCTGGATGTTTCACCCCGTAAGGGTGTAGCCCATATAAATCCAGAGAAGGTATCAACAGTCACATGTAACTTAGAAAGCGGAGCCAAAGCAGGTACTTGCGTGACATCCATCTGCCATAGCTGATTAGCTTCTGTTCCTCGAGGATTAACAGCATCAAATGGCAGGAATATAGGAGACTTCGTACAGGAAGCACAGGACGACACAATGTCTCTAGCCTGTGACATAGGAATGGAAAACCGTTTATGCAAAACCTTAGCAGATTGATGAAACATTGCATGACTGTCAATGGGGTTGTCAAAGAGAGAAAAAACCTCAGCAGAGTCCCGGAGAGCAGAATCTGCTCGTGCATTGCCCTCCGTCAGATAACCTGGGATCCTTGTGTGAGAGCGTATGTGGGCAATGAAGAAAGGGACCGTACGGTTAGTAAGAAAACCTTGAAGCTGTTGGAATAAAGCAAAAAGATCCCTATCCATCGATGGAGACAAATAAGCTTGAGCTAAAGTAAAGACAAGGCGGTAAACATATTGCGTATCCACAATCAGGTTAAAAGGCACATCAGAAAACGTAGAGAAAGCAAGTATGACCGCTGCCAGTTCCGACCGCTGGGCCGATGCTTGAGGTCCTGTAAAGACAACCTCCCATTCCCCAGTAGGACCCTGCCATGTAAGGACTCCACGGGAGGGGGAGCCATCCGAGAAAAGAGTAATGGCATGCAAGATAGGTTGCATGCAAAGTGGGGATGACAGGGAGTAAGAAGTGAGATTCAGCAAGGTAAACCGCTTATCCTTGGGGGGGTTAAATTTAACTTGTCCCACAAAGTCCGCCATGGCCACCTGAAATGCCTCAGAATGCTGTAGCAAGGCGGTTAGCTGATCCTGTGAAAAAGGAAAACAAACAAAGTCAACATCATAGCCAGTCAAATGCTTTGCCCTAGTACGGCATTTGAGGAAAAGATCAGCAATCGCATCAGGCAGGCGATAACAGTTTTTCGAGGGAGTGTGCGCCAAGTGCAGCCATTCCACGATGGCCACCTTCTGAGCGTTGACAGGCGCGAACAAAACCGCAGTGGGCAGCCTCGGTGTAGGAAGAAGAGCGCATGCCAGCGCAATGGTGCCTGAGGGCACCCGATCCACAGCGATGGTATGCAGCTTTTCGTTGAGGCGTTGAAGAGCTGTACGCATCTCCGTTGTGCAGGGAATGATGTCCGCTGGAGAAGTGTGTCCAGAAAGAGCAGCAAAGAGTGGTGATAGTTCCTCCGTGCTCAGGGCCAAGAAAGGACGAGCCCAATTTATGTTCCCTAGCAATTGTTGCAATTGGACAAGAGTGAACTGCTCCGGAATAGCTATTGTTGGCAATAGCGGAGTTGAAGCTGTAGCTGAGAGCCTATGTCCCAGATATTGGAATGGATACATCCGCTGCACTTTTTCAGGAGCTATGATCAAGCCCGCTTGTTGCAAAATGTCTGCTAGGTCCTGCAGGTGTTTCTCCGTGACTTGTGGACCATGCAATAGAATGTCATCTGTGTAATGATAGGCTTTAACCTCTGGATGGCGTTGCCTGAAAGGTTCCAAAGCCTTGTTCACAAAATGTTGGCATAGAGTCAGCGAGTTGGCCATACCCATAGGCAAGACACACCATTCAAACCGTTGAGTAGGATGTTCATTATTGTATACTGGCAATGTAAATGCAAATTTTTCTCTGTCTTGTGGCGCTAGCAAGATTGTATAAAAACAGTCCTTCAAATCTATAACCATGAGTTGATGATCTTCCGGAATCATGTTCGGATTAGGAAGTCCAGATTGTAGAGGTCCCATTGGCAAGATGTGCTCATTAACTTTCCTCAAATCATGTAACAATCGCCATTTTCCAGACTTCTTTTTCACCACAAAAATCGGAGAGTTCCAAGGACTAGTGGTTGTTTGAATATGTCCCAGATTTAATTGCTCCTGTACAAGGGCCTCCGCCGCTTGGAGCTTTTCTTTTGAGAGCGGCCATTGATCCGTCCACACTGGTGGGGTGTTTTTCCATTGTAGTGGAAGTGCATGCAACGGCGCTGCAGGGGAGGCCCGTATCAAAAATTTGTCTGCAAGGTACACCCTGTTTTAGCCAGGAGATCCCGGCCCCACAGAGTAATAGGAATATCCATAATCAAGGGGTGAAGAGAAACTTTTGTTCCCCCTGAGGTCTCAAAGACGATTGGATGAACACTTTGCTGTGCTGGCTCGTACCCGCCCACCCCATAAACTTCCCTACAGGGGCGGACGGCCCATCCAGTTGGCCAATCTTTTTTTGCCACCACTGAAATATCGGCTCCTGTATCGACCAATCCAGACACTGAACGTCCACCCATAAGCAGCGAACGGGTCGGTCTATCCTCGGTGATTTGTATCACCGCCATAGCCGCTGTTGCAGTCCCCTCCTGGGATGGAGTTGCAGTGGTCCCTAGTGGGAGCAGATGAAGGCGTCCTACAGGTTGTCCCTTAGGCAGGGTGATATGTTGCGTGGCTGAAGCAGGGATGACAATTTCTTGGTGACCCAACGTAACTGACCCTGCTGCAATGTGTACAGAAGCGGGTAAGGCGTCTGGACAAGGAAGAACGATGCCCATCATGCCCTGGAAATTAACATCATCAACCAGTGTGGGAAGAGCCTCCACACACCCTGGCATAGTAAAAGTACAGTCCTTAGATAACCTCAATAAAAGTCCTTCTTTTAGAGGATGGTTTTTTCTATATCGTGAAATCATGTCTTGGGCAAGTTCCATATCTTCTGCCATTTCTTGCAAAACCTCCTCTATTGCCTCTTCACTGACCTCTGGTAGCCCTATTATTTTGCCTGGGCCCGAGCCTGGCCCGCACTCCCATTTCCCTGCTGCTGTGGAGAAAAGTCAGAGTCTTTGTGCTGAGCAGCTGAGGGATTGGCATTAGGATTTGAGCGGCACTGATTGGCCCAATGGTACCCTTTCTGGCAAATGGGACACTTCCTTGAAGGGCGTGCTGCCTGCTTTTGAGAGGAGCGACATTGTGCTTTAAAATGCCCTTCCTTCCCACAGCCAAAACAACGTTTGTTTTGAGCCTGAGTTGTGGGCAATTGAACTGCAGCTGCCAGAAGTTGAGCCTTGTAACTGTGAGTCCCCACATTTTGACAAACTTTCATCATGTCTGCTATAGATGTTCCTGGCCTAGCATAAACAGCTGTCAGAGCTCCTTTACAATCCTCATTGGCATTTTCAAAAGCCAGTTGTTTCATGAGCATTTCCCGTGCCGGCACATTTTCCACCTGGCGGCTGAGAGCAGTCATGAGTCTGTTAATGAACTCAGTGTAATTCTCTTTAGGGCCCTGCCTAATTGCTGCAAATCCAGCAACGGAGCTGTCTCCTTTGGAAGGGATCTTACTCCAGGCCCGCATGACTATCTGAGCAATCTCTCCCAGCTGGGCATCAGTGAGGGCCAATTGCTGTGTGGGGTTGGCAAAATTTCCCTCCCCACATAACATATCCATTGTGAGTGCAGGGCGTGTATGATGAACCTCCCAAGCCACATCCCTCCACTCTTGCAAGCAGAGCATGGCTTCTGCTGGGGGCAAAAGCGCTTTAATCATCTGTTTCCAATCCACTGGTAGCAATTTTTGAGATGCAATGGCTTCCAACAAAGCTTTAGTAAAAGGGGCATTAAATCCATAGTCACGTATGCTGACTCTTAGTTCCTTCAGATATTTGTAATGGAGGGTTTCATACCTATCTGGGACTGCAATTGCGTTGCCCACAGCCGGAGCCCCCCTTATCACTGGGTATATTTCAGGAGATTGCAGGTCCAGCACAGCTGCCGTTAAAGCATCAGAAAAATGTGTCTTTGCAGGGCTAAAACTGCTTGATTTTTGCAAAGCAGGACATAATGTCCCATCTCCATTTCCACCTCCACCCCCATCAGGAGGCTGTTGTTTCTCATATGATGGAAGGGCAGTTGCCATGGCCCCCCCTTTTTCTGAAGGCAAAAGCTGTGTGAGGGGGCCATCAAGTCTTTGAGACAATAAAATATTTTTTGGAGTAAGTCTCTGAAGGCAGTCCCTAACTCCCTCCCATGTAAATAATATTGATCTAGAAATCCCTTTATGCTTCTGCATTTCTCTCCCAATCTGTTTCCACTGTCCCAAGTCCAGACCTTCATATTTAAACCAAGGACAGAATTTTGCTATAGCTTTAGCCAGTTTCTGTATCTCCTGTTCATCAACTTTTCGCCCATTGTCATGCAAAAGATCTGAGATATCTTTACAAAGTTCCTGCATTTCTGAAGAAAGCAAACATCCCATAATTAAAATTAATCACTCACGTAATGTGGGACCCAAAGTTGCCTTTGGATGAATTTTCGAGCTCGATTTATGACCTTTCCTCCGGTCTGACCTTTTGCCTGGTCGGAGGTGAGTGAAGACCTTCCCCGGTCGATTATGAGGTGTTAATTGCTGAAGCAGCTTTCACAGCAGGCTCTCTCATTGTAGTTCAAAGCGTCACACGGAGCGCCACTTGATGGGATTCTGCTTCATGTAAAGATATCTTCTTTATTCAGTCAGTCTCATTAGCAGCAGTTATATCCTCAGATCTTTAAGATAACAATCAGTCCCAAGAAGTCCTGCTTCCTTAGACTTTTTGTAGGGAGGAACAGAGAGACAGAGAGAAAAGCACTCTGCAGTCCTTGGCTGGTCCAAAGCTACTCAAGCCCTTTTCTTTATTTAGGCAGTGAGAGAGAGAAACGAAACTAGCAATCATTGTATAGCAGAAACGAAACTCATTAGCCTACATAATCAATCAGAATGTCAAAACCCAAAGAAAGAGAGATAAGGAGCGCTGTCTCTCAGTGAGCAGAGAGGCTTTTGTATACAAAAAGTGTCAGAGACAGCCTGACAGAATCCAGATGCATTCCTACACCATATGGCAGGTAGCTCACCTGGATTTCTGTTAGTAGCAACAAATGTGGGATCAGTGTGACTGAGTGTTTCATACAAAATAGGTGTTTTTTTAGTTTGGTGAAATAAGAAAATACAACATCATTGGTAAAGACGTCTTCCTACAATCCTGAACTTACTTTAGATAAAGGTAAAGGTCGCCCTACTCGAAAGCCAGTCATAATCCAACTCTAGGGTTCAGTGCTCATCTGTTTACGGTGAAAGAGCCAGCACTCTCTGAATCTGCAGATGTTTCCGTGAACATGTGGCAGGCATGCCTCGACACCAGAGTGCACGGAACACCTTCTCACCGAAGTGGTCCCTATTTATCTACTTGCAATTTCTTGCTTTCAAACTGCTAGAGTAGCAGAATCTGGGACAGAGATGTGAGCTATTCTGCCATGAAGTGCAGGGGAGAGTGGGACATGCCACACAGATGGAACACGGGGTGGGTGGGTGGGTGGGTATATGGTAGCTTGGCTGACAAACAGTCATTTTAAAACAACCCCCTTTCCACTCACCTTCACTCACACACAGAGAGAGCGTGGACCTGGCACTGGGAAGCTGCCCCGCTCAAAGATAGCTTCTACCTTCAAAGACTGGGATGCCTTGGCAGATAATATTCCCAGGCTGATGATAGAAGTAAGAATGACTCCCTCTGTATCTCCATAGAGACCTTATCTCTCCCAAAGTAAAATGTCCCTCTGAGAAATGTTGCATCTCAAGGCTGAGCCAGTGTGAAGATGTAGCCACTAGGTTGACCTTATCTCGGCTCCTCTCCACTGTGCAAATTACTCCCTCTCCTCCTGGTCACAAACAAGGCTTTCTTGATGTCTTTTAGACTAACTAACTCTTTGATGTGTATTCAGGCAAATTTGCAAGTAGCGCGGGCAGCACCTTTGCAAGAGGAAAATGGCAGTTTCCTGCCATCCAAATTAGGAACAGAAAGTGGTGTGAAAACCCCTGCACAGGGCACGCTCATTATGCTAACCAAAGTCCTGTGATTGGCTACAGTTTTGGATCCTGTTCTCCATTGGTTAAATACATATATTCCCTGTTACGATTGGTTAGTTACGGTTGTCCGGTGGGTCACTACTTTGTATCAAGGAGTCACTGCCGGGGAGACACTATATAAACCCCATGGGTAAACAAGGATGCGGCCAAACCAGGTCTATACTTCCCTCTCCATATAGGTAGCCAGCAACGTGCTAGCCTGGGTCTCCTCCATTATGCTATAATCCTAATGTAGCTAGGTATAGCGTCCTTCCTTGGCACACTACGGAGGGACTGATTCCATGGGACTGTATAGCCATCTCCGTGTCTGGAATGCCTTGTATGCTCATCTTGAATAGACTGTTAAATAAAGACTTGTTGCTGTTTTGTTCATCGTCGTCTGGACTATTGCTTGCAAGGGCTGGACACACATAACACTCTTCTAAGTTGGCATTTCTTCTGTGAGATTCTAAGTACTTTGTTCCAGATGGTTTCAGCAAAGACTGAGAGACTGATGTGCAGGGCTTTTGCCCCCATAGGATTTCTTCCTAAAGTTCTATGTTCTGGATTCCATGGAACATAGGCTCCCGCCTATAGGTGCTTGTTCAAAGGAATGTAGGCTAATGCTCGATTCCAATTGGTGCTCCTGAACCAGAGTGCACGGAACGCTGTTTACCTTCTCACTGAAGTGGTCCCTTCTTGCAACTTCTTGTTTTCGAACTGCTAGGGTAGCAGAAGCTGGGACAGAGACATGAGCTCATTCTGTCATGCAGTAATCTGGTCTGAATAAACATGTTTCAAAATAATTTATGCAGGGCTAGGGAGCCATTGCGCTTGAAATCCAACAATATATTGTTAAAATAATACATTGCCATGACTTTAGGAAGCAGAAAGGTACTGACAATATTCTAATCCATATCTTAATTCATAGCAAATGGATCATCCTCCAGCATGGATTTTGTTATATTCTTATGACCCCATTGGATCTTTTGTTGGTAATTCTTGGTGCTAAATAGGACTATCATTGTGGATGTATACCCAAAGCAAACATTCCTAAGTCTTAACAGAGGACAGTTGATGATTACACGTTGGCTGCAACTCGTATTGGAGAATACATTTTTCCCTGAAGCTCGAAAAATGCCATTGATGTGAATTTGTTTAAGGTGGATCACAGCTTGCCATGAAGTGACCCACACACTATGATCTCAGAGCCATCTCCTGTGGCACATATGGAATGAGACATGCAGGATTTAACTCCGGGACTGCAGTGGACTGTCACAGGCTTGAGGATATTATCAAAGTGTGCCTTCACAGCCAGTCCATCTGGCATGGCCTCTTCTGCCTCAATGACTGTTGGAAATCAGAGTTCCTCCTTCCCTCATTTTGCCATTGGGCCCAATATGATGGTTTCCAGTGGTATTTCCTCGACTGAGGGCAGAGCTGTGCAGGGCATCATTGGAATGCACTAGACAGGGAGTGGTGGGGGCACCTATTTGGGGGATGTTGGGGGGGATTTCATACATTGCTATTTGTGCCGCAGGGTGCCAGAGGGGAGGGTGGGGTGGGACAAAGCCTGATTGCCCAATATACCAGCATGAGCCTGACTGAGGGGACCATCACCCCACCTAAAGTGGTTCATCTGCCCATAGCCATTGGCTCCTTTAGGGAGTCAGGTTATTTACCACCTCCCAACAATCAGTGTTGAGTGGCTGGCTGTATGGTCTACTCCATTACCATAGTGGGATATCTGGCCAGACCCACAATCCTGATATAGATAGAGATAACTTTGAATTAGAAAAAAGGAGGGGGGATTGGGACTCCCTAATATTCAAAATTATTATAAAGCATTTCATGTGAAGAACTTGTGTATACTCTTGACTAAAAAAGAAGTTATATGGGGTAGCATAGAAATGAAAGAGCTAAATGTTATAGGGTGAGCAGCTTTTCTAGATAGAATTAAAGTAGCTATTAGCTCCAAAAATAAACTTTTGAAAGCAACAATGAAGACATGGATTGATGTAAAAGAGAAGTTAGCTCCTAATATTTCCCCAATTATAGAATTAATGGATATTGAAAATTTTCCAGTTGAAATGAGTAGAAGAACAGAAGAAGTTATTAAAAGTAATGCGGTGTTAAAGTTGAAGGATTGGATCAGGATTTGCAAAACAAAAAGAAAAAATTGGATATATATAAACAATTAAAGTTGAATTGGCTTCAAGTTATTTCTGTAGATAATTGGACAAAAAGTATATGGCAGATGACGGTCTGAATAGAACGAATACCAAATTTGAGGATTTACTGAGTAGTTTAAGATCTGACACAGTAGAATTTAAGGGGCTTGTAAGTAAATTGTATGAGTTACTTAATTCAGATGATAATTCACAAGAAGCTTTAAGGGCAGTTTGGGAGCAAGATCTAAATATAAAAATAAGTAAAGAAAATTAGAAAAGAATATGGGGTAGAAGGATCATGAAGACATTATCAGAGAGGGTTAAGGAGCATAATTTCAAAATGCTATGGAAATGGTATTTAACACCTATTTACCTGCATCAAATGGATAAATCAAAATCGTCGAAATGCTGGAGATGTAAAAACGAGAGAGGTACCTACTCACATATGTGGTGGGACTGTAATGAGTTAAAACCATTCTGGTCAGCAGTTGAAAATGAAATAAAGGGTATGATTGATGTTAAATTCAATTTAAAGGCATGCATAGCATTGTTAACTGACATAGAAGATTAAAATTTTGATATATATAGGAAAGATCTTGTTTCAATCATGATATCTACTGCAAGGCAGTGTATAGCTCGGAAATAGAAAGGCGAAAATTCCTGTAATTAAGGAATGGTATAAAGAGACGTGGGCAATAGACTTAAATGATAAATTAATTTGGGAAATTAATTTAAAAAGAGGAATTGTTAAAGAGAATAATTTTTTTTGCAATTTGGAAAGCCTTTATAGAATATGCAACAGAGAAAGGAAACGAATGTGCGCTAGCAACTGACCAATTAACTTTCTGGAAATCAAATGTATAATTACAAATATTTTCAGCTTCCTCGACAAATGTAAATATCACCTGGGTATTATTTGTTGCTACAAAATGTAATAACCATTATAATATTGGTAGAGTTATTGAGTGATTGATTATAGATGGATAAGATTGCAACAATAATTAAAAAGTATTATATATGAATATTACACAACTATAAAAGTGTTAAAGATGAACTAATATATTTCAATTGTATATCTAGTTCTAAAGATTTACAGGTATCTCTACCAATATTTTTGTACTTTCTAATGTTGTTGAGGTTTGTTATGTATGTTTTATTATTATTAGTTTTTCCATGTGTTTTCTTTGTGTGTACATATTGTTGTATATTAATTTTGAATAAAAACTATTTAAAGAAAGAAAAAAGTTTAGTTATCTATATCTTTAAAGACTGGTCATAGTCTAATTTGTGGTGAATGATAGGAAGGGTAAAAACGGGGTCAGTGCGATGGTGTCTACACTTGCTGAAATTCTTTTCCCCAGGATAAGGGCTATTTGACTCCCACAGCAACCAACCTCCAGCCCTGTAGCTTGTACGATACCCCTGGGTTGGCACTCTCCCTTCCTGCTTCACGGTCTCAAAAACGTTGAGCCGTGGAAGGTTTGAATGTGGTAGCATTTTAAAAGTTAAATTCCAGAGTTAGTTGGCAAGTTGGTAAGCAAAGTCCAAATTCCTTGGATATAAGACCTAGGACAGTCTTATGTGTTTATTTGAATAAAAGGCAAAACATAATCCATAAGGCAAATTGTTGCTCCAAAAAGCAAAGCATAGCAAAAGCTAAGAACAAAACCTGGTTCATCAAATGCAAAATAAAGTGTCCCATTCCTGGGTCCTACTTCTAACTAAGAAGTTCATCAGCTGCTCTATCTAGCAAACTAATATCCTAAGCATGCAATTCTCTGGTACTTAGTCCCTAGAAAATGACAAAGCGTGATTATTCTCTAAGTGTAGCTAGTCAAGCTATCAAAAAAAAAATCTTCAAAGTCTGAAGATGTCAGAAAAATGGCAAAAAATCAAAACTGGAAAATTGGCTAAGTCCCAAGCTTGAGGTTTTTCTTCAAAGTGTCATTGCTGGGAAAATGACTAAGTCCAGCCGCGTCCCTCTGACTTAGATGATAAGAATGGCCCCGAAGGCCACATTCCTTCAGAATCCCATTCTCTGCTTCTCCTGGCAATGGTTCCTCCCAAATTTCAAAGGCTTCTGCAGCACTTCCAAAAGTCCTCTCTAACTCAGCTTTGACAGCCCTTTTGTACCCCAAAAGGTGCCTCATCTCTTCCCTTCGGAATGTCAAGTGTCCTTGGGATTAGATCATTATCTCAGGGTTACCCATCCCCCACCTTCAAGGACAGATTTTTTTATCAGTTATGGGCTTTTTAAAAAAATCAAGATGGGCTAAATCTTGGTAAGAAGCCTAGGGATTATTGGCAAAAAGCCCAGGGGTCATTCTCCCCCTCTTTTTGGGTGTATGGCCCCTGGAGTTTAAAATATATGAACCTGTACTGAGGTGTCCCTGGGCAAATTCTTCCCTTTATGATTTCAAAAGCCACTAGAGGTGCACATCTAATGATCCTCTATGGAGAATTCAAAATACAATGCAAGTCAGTGCAAGTTCCGTTTCTTCACAACTTAAATGGAATGATTAAAGTAAATCATTCTAATACACCTGTAATCTATTTACATGGCTATTTCATTTGAATTCCATGACATAATTCATTACAAACACACATAAGGGGATACTTTTTCAGACCATTAAAAAAATTCATCAGCCATCTTTCATGATGCAAGATCACTGCTTCAGGCCATATACTGATTGCAGGTAGAGCAGAGGAATTAGCATAAGTGAAAAACTCCTCTCAGCTAAGTAAACTAAAGTAAACTATACTTTATTCCCATTTCTTTGATGGAAGCTTGCTACATTTCTGCATCACTTTCCCCCCAGTTGAATAGGAACATTGAGTTTCAAAAGCAATTGAGAGGGGATGGTAAATGCAGAGTTTTTGGCCATGCCTTCATCTGAACATTTGGGAAGAGACCTCCAAATACCAAGGAATGCAACCTGCCCATCACCTAGCTCACCTTTAAGAAGCATGCCTGGCAATAACATCTGCCATGACTTTTGTGCTCTTATTTGTATTGACTACTCAGCTCCAGCTACAAGTGGTATATGGTGTGAAGAAATGATCTTGAGTTGTGAAAGCTCATTCATGTTTTCATTTTTTTAAAAGGTCTGAAAAAGATATCCCTTCTGTTTGCATTTGTGTTATGTAAAGACTACACTGCTCTCTTTGTCTAATACACAAGCTTCAGTGGGAGTTAGGTTGGCCTCAGGAAACATAGATGATGGGCAGGGGAAAATATTGATCAAAGAGAGGGATTGGTGAGGTTTTTTTTAGTCTAAAGAGGATGGGATAAATGAGTGTAGCAGGAAAAATTTGTGATGGAACTTGCTTGAAAATGGAGCAAGAAAGTAGCATTTTGCTTTGCACAAACTACCCACAGTTTTTGGTACCTTAGAAATCTGGTGTATGACTACATTCTTAATGGAAATTAATGACAAGTGCCTTGATTTCTGGGTGTCTATGTGAATGTACATACTACCCACCCCATAATATATACCTTATAAGTCTTCAGTGACCTATTTCTAAGGCAGTAATTCTGAAATGTGAGTCCTGAGACTCAGTTCTCAGAAGCCCCATTCAAGACAACCAATATCCCAGGTCTCTGGAAGGTGTATTCAAGCTAGTAACTAAATGCTACCACTGGGAATCCAATTGTGGGAGCTACAGATTTAAGGAAGCCTGAGTCCAGAATGCTTGAAACATCTTAAATTTTTCCACTGCTCCAAAGTGGGGTTTTTGTGCACAATAATATTATATTATGGAATCTAGACAAGCATGAAGTCTAACCATAAAGCTCTTTTCAATCTCATGATGAAAACCAGGCCTATGTCTTGAAAAATGTTGTAGAAGCTTAGGACTCAGCAAGATTTTATTTTTAAGAAACTCACAATATTAGGTTCTGGATGTAACTTTCTCTGTGGTTATTAGGTGAAAGGAATTTCCCACCTTAATTACAATGATTTGAGGTAGAATTCATATAGCTTTTGCAGACCTTTACTATTATTCATTGAGCTCCTATTTCCTATATATTGTGTCAAGCTGTCAAATCTTTAAGCAGTCTTGATCCATTTTCCTTCTGGAAAATGAATAAAATAAATGGAAAGCCAGTGAAAATTTTGGACTTGTAGCTTCAAAGCTACTTTTCATTTAGTTTGACTTTGTTAATACACAATGCACACTCATTTACTTAGGGCACGATTCAGCCAAGGTGAAGCACTTTGCAAAGTGAAACCCCAATACTTCCAGTAAGGTCTTGTCCTGTTGAAATGGGTCAGTATTGAGTGTGCTAAAACTTTAATTCATTGTACTCATAGTGAAGTTTATAATCTTTCCACCTACTCATTAGCTTGGCATGAGGATAAATGAGAAAACTGGTGTAAAGTGATACAATGAAATGTCTTACAGAATAAACACATGGGATTAGGACGACCACTTATGTACTTATGGAAAAAAGGAAGGAAGCCTGGGGATGGCATAATGTTTGTATATGTTTAAATGTATATTTAGAAATAATTGCTATAACCAAGACAGAAATACAGTACTGTTCACGATAGTAGGGAAGGCTTTGAAAAGCTGCCCTGCTCAGTATATTGTCCTGTGCTAGGTGTTAAAGTGCAACTTTAAAGCCTCTGGTTTTATTTATTTATTTATTTGCATTTGTACCCAACCCTTTTGATGCAAGCACCACTCAGGGGTGGCTTATAATCATATAAAACACCCAACACAAAAATAATACATTACAACAATGCAATACCATAAAAAAGAAAGTACCGTACATAACAAAAACACAATAATCAACCTGGAAAAGTGTCATAAAAAAACAACATAGCTACGTCATCTGCTTCTGAATTTCTGACTCAGTCTGGTGTTATCTGCTTATGGAGAAGAACCTGAGGCATATCATCTCAAACCAGAAGTAGCCAAATTTGCTGACGACACTAAATTATACAGGGTAGTGAAAACTGAGAGATTGTGAGGAGCTCCAGAGGGATCTCTTGACACCAGGGAGTGGGCAAAACAGTGGGAAATGAGCTTCAACATTAGTAAGTGCAGAGTGATGCATGTTGGGGCAAAGAACCCCAATTACATTTATAAACTGATGGGGTCTGAACTCTCTGCGACAAACCAGGAAAGGGATCTTGGTGTCCTGGTGGACAACTCAATGAAGGTGTCAACCCAGTGTGCCTCAGCAGTGAAAAAAGCAAACTCAATGCTACGGGTCATTAGGAAGGGTATAGAAAATAAGTCAGCAAGTGTCATTTTGCCTCTTTATAAATCTATGGTGAGGCCCCATCTGGAATACTGTGTACAGTTCTGGTAGCCATACCTCCAGAAGGATATTATGGAGCTGGAAAAAGTGCAGAGGAGGGCAACCAGAATGATTAGGGGACTGGAACACCTTCCTTACCATCTGAGGCTGCAACGGTTGGGCCTCTTCACTCTTGAACGACGACGTCTAAGAGATGACCTGATTGAAGTTTATAAAATCATGCATGGTGTGGACAAAGTAGATAAGGAAAAACTGTTTTCCCTATCGCATAACACTAGAACTAGGGGACACTCCATGAAACTTTTGGGTACTAGTTCTAAAACAAATAAGAGAAAGTACTTTTTCACCCAGAGGATCACTGGTCTATGGAACTCCCTGCCAGAAGAAGTGGTGACAGCTGTCAGTTTGACAGCTTTAAGAAAGGATTAGACAAGTTCATGGAGGACAAGGGTATCAATGGCTATAATTATGGATACTTAAGGACAACCTCTGGGTTGGAGAGATAGGCAGGATATCCCTCAATGCCATTTCCAGGGAATCCTAAGCAGGTGAAGGCATCTGCTTGGGAATACCCTGAAGGAAATGGTGAGCCACTGTGTGAGACTGAATGCTGGACTGGATGGGCTGTGGCCTGTTCCAGCAAGGCTGTTCTTATGTTCTTATGTTCTTAATTTTCTGTTTGAAACAAACAAAAAACCCAAGAAAGAAAATGTTTCCAGCCTTTCGCTGTTGGTAGAAACCTAAATATACAAATAATTTTCTTGAGGAGACAGGAGAGGTTGATAATAGTCTTGAAACCAGAACCCTGCAGTGCTGTGTCCAGTTATAGGCTAAGTCCTGTAATGAGTGTTATTTCTTGGTCTTAGATGCACCGTATGTGAAGTTGTTACCAGGTTGGGTCCAGGCACCTGCTCTTCTTGCTGTTATATGCAGATATTCAGGCATATGATTTTAGAATGAGAAACACTGGATGTTTTCCTGTGAAGAGGCTTTATTTCTATATGTGTTTTAGCTAATAATCTTTTACTTTACGCAGCAGAAGGAACTGTTTGATTCATAATCTTTTCAAATATTGATTTTACTAGTTTCAATTTTCACAGTCTTCTTCACTACACTTTGATATTTTTATTCACCTTGTTACTTATATCTTGCTGCTGAAAAAAACAAGCTATAAATATTTTAGATCATTTTGCTTTGCTTACAACCTCACACTGAATGGACAATTAAATACATTGTTTCAATAAATAGTATTGCCTTAAAAATATTTTTTTTTAATTTAGCACAAATAGTTTTATTTTATGATGATTTAATTTAATTTAATTTAATTTAATTTAATAGTCATATTTATATATGCCGCCCTCTCAGGCAGAACCCGACTCAGGGTGGCATTACAACAAGTTCTAAAAACACATAAAAACACTTTAAAAGACCCACATCCCACCCACTTTAAAAGACCCACATCCCACCCACCCATCCCACTCACTATAAAAAGAAGAAGAGAGAGAGTTCTTAATTGTTTACATAAGCCAGCAGGCGGGGCCCGTGTTCCCATTCGGGCCCCACACCTGCCCTGCCAGCCAGGTCTTCAATCCTTTCCTGAAGGGCAGCAATTCTCTTTGAAGTCTTAGATCTGTTGGCAGGAGGTTGGTGCGGACACGGAGAAGGCCCTCCTTCGGGTGCTGGATAGATGTGCACCCCTAGCTGATGGCACTATTAGAGAGCCTCTCCGATCCGCTCTGGTTGGATGGGCAGACACTCTTGGGACGATGCGGTCTCTAAGGTATCCTGGCCCACTGCCATATAGAGCTTTAAAGGTCAAAACCAGCACCTTGAATTGCACCCAGAGACAAACTCCGGGTAATAAATAAGAATAGTAATAAGAATAGTAATAAATAAGAATAAAAATAAATTGATAACTCTTCATTGGTTGGCAAAGTTTTGTTCAAATATACAATTGTGGTCTGTTATGTATGTTAACAGTGTTTTCTGACAGGGTGGAATGTATCTTTTCTCATGTATCTATTCTTATGCAAATAAGTGGATCGAAAATGTGCACACTCTGTTAGCCAATGGGCTTATTGTATTATTGTTACTGTTACTGTTTATAGTGTATATAAGTCTGAATTTTGCCCCATCCAAATGGTGTTTAAACCCCACTAATAAAGAGCTGAATTTCACTACTTCATTCGTCTGCTTCTTCATTCCTTGAACACTAAATGGTCTCACTGGTTTATGTATAGACTTCGGCATACTTGGAGTAGAACTTCTGAATGCAACAGGATTAAAGTGATTTATGACTAACATAAGACCCATTTATTTCAATTGTCCTAAATATTGATATATATTGATCTAATTTATAATGAGAAATATCACACGAATCTGATAAATATACCACATTTTGAATTCTAATGCTGAATTTTGAAATTAATCTTGAATTTTGAAAATAATTCCACCTCCCCATAAATTATACTTAGTGTTACCATGCAGATCTAAAAGCCTTTTTGGACAATGTTATAATTGTATATTATTTATATGACACCACAAGTGTAGGCTCTTTGTTCCTGCATGAGATGTGGTAGTGAAAATGCAAACTTTCCCATTTGATGTACCTGTCCAAACATTTGTAAACTCACATTTGCATGAGATAGCTGAAAAGAATCTATAGCAAATGAAATAACTTAAGGATGTATATTGAAAAACTAAGATACACGGTATTTATTGCTAGTGAAAATAAAATTCTCACTCCTAGAAACAATCAAGATCCTTGATTAGTATTCACACTAGATTGGAGTTTCAAATGACATACCACCCAGATATTTACATTGGCAAAGGGGATGCCATATTATAGACTGTGAGTGGCATTACAATTTTTGTCCTTTTTCAGGAACGTACAGAGAAGGCAAATACCACTAATGATGGGTTAATTAGTCTATTTCCAAGCTCTGTTAGTTTCACATATATTCATTGATAAGTCTCTCCAGTGCATCTCTACATATATTTTTTAAAAAAGCCACCCAATTCAACAAAATTATTTTTTCTTCTAATTTTCCGTTGAATAACACATCATATCTAGCCTTCTGTAATATAAAGATTTGTGTGTGCAGCCTGTAATGATTATTTTCCTAGATGTGTACATATTTTTGGACAACATCACAAAATCTGGGGAAGTATGTGATACAAATAAAAACTGTGCTCTGCTTTGTATGTCAGTATGAAAAGTATAAATTTCAATGCTTTGCTTGAAAACATCAATGAAATATCAAAATCTCATTAGTTGTTCCCAATAGTGTAATATGCTAGGGATAAATTTCATTGGTAAATAAGAAGTCAGCATAGATATTTGAAGTTGCTTGCCAACTATGCGCAAGAGTGAATGCTTAAATAACTTCTTGACCTGTGACAATTGGCCAACTACATCTACACCAGCTGTATTATGCCAGCATAAAAACACAATAAGATTTTTTGCCAGTGATATGTCCCCTGTTTCTAGGTAGATCATTATCCTGTGTTTGGAGGAATGGCTTTCTAAAACTTCAAGATAACCTAATGGAATACCTCCTTTGTCCCTCTGGCAACATGTTCTATGTTTTGGAAGGGATATTATATTATATGTCTAGATTTTTGGAAGTGCAAAAGAATAGAGTACTATTTTGGGCATTTCCAGAGACTTATCCCAAACCCAAAAATAGATCTAGACCTAACAATTGCTTTTTGTATTCCACAAAATAGTAGAGTACAGCTACGCAAAAAATAATTATTATTTTTTTAGGTTAATAAACAAGTTTATGGATTTTTATTTATTAACTTAAATTTCTCTCAGTTGCCTCTAAAAATTTCCATCATGCCACCACACATAGTTGGCTTTCTAGTGAACTGCAGTGGCTCAAGTGGCTAAGATGTTGACTGGAAGGTGGCAGGTCAGCAGTTCAATACCCGAATACTGCAGGACGGAATGAGCTCTTGTCCTTGTCCCAGCTTCTGCCAAGCTAGCAGTTCGAAAGCAAGAAATTGCAAGTAGATAAATAAGGAACCACTTCGGTGGGAAGGTAAACAGCATTCTGTGTGCTCCGGTGTCTAGTCATGCCTGCCACATGACCACGGAAACATCTGCAGAAGCAGACAGCTCTGGCTGTTCGGCTATGAAACAGAGATGAGCACTGAACCCTAGAGTCGGATACAACTGGCTTTCGAGCAAGGGTGATCTTTACATTTACTAGCAGCAACCAAAGGAGACAAAGCTGGTAAATAATGTCAAGTAAAGCTGAATCTTAAAGTGGTTTGTTTGTCACAATTACAGTTTATCTGGTGATAACTGAATTTCATAAATAGAGGACAAGGCAACATTTCAGTGGCGAAAGAGTTCTTTTTTGTTAATTTGAAGAACACTCTGGGTTCAGTTCTATGAGATATGTAGATAAAAAGTATTTAGTAAGTCAGTTGTGTAGCTAGTGCCTTAACGGACACCTTCTTGACTCCAACTGTAACTAAAGCTTGTGAGCTTATCAGTGTTGCATTTTTATTGTCGTGTTTAAAAAGTGCAACAATGCAATAGCAGACTTATGTAAGATACTGCTTATTAACCACTCAGCTAGAAAGACTTCCATGAATTCCTTGCCAAGAGCTTGACACAGAGATAATTATATGAGCTTGACAACATATAAGTTTTAGGTTTGTTTGTTTTTTGCATGAAAATGGGATTTAAAGTAATTTGTTTTTCCCACTTGTTATGTAGTTAGAAATTGTTGTCTGAGAAAAGGCTAGGTAGCTCAGAAATTAAGAGCTAAATCCAAGTGTTATTTTACCAGAAATATATGAAAAATGGTGTCAATCCAACCCCACATTTTAAGATGATTTTAAATGTAGCAGCAGGATTAAATGAGTCAGCTGAATGGCCAATTATGTCCAGTTCATCTATAACTCTCATGAGTATAAAGAACATTAGATTTCTATTCACAGCAAAATGAAGCCAGGAGTTCCTTTTTGGATGAAGGAACAAATTCTATATCAGGTTTTCTCAACCTACAGCCCACGGGCTGGATCTGGCCTGCAGCGCCAAATAATCCTGTCCCTGCCCTCATTCCATCCACCACTACAATCAGCCACAGACTCATTTACAGCTATAGTAAACACATTTACGACAACCGTAAATGGTGAGGGGGGCAACCAGTCTGGCCACCTCAACTGTATGAGGGAGCATGACCCGGCCCCTGACTTGAAAAGGTTGAGATCCCCTGTTCTATATTATTAGCAGTTATTTTTGAAAGAATTGAGATTTGGTCAGAATAAGAAGCCAGAATTCTATTGGTAATTAACATACATGCAAGTTACATTGTGTAACTCACATAGAAAATTGATGCTAATTAATTAAGTGCTGGTTGCATTCCAAGGCACACATTCAATTGAGCAGCAAGAGACAGCTAACAATGTAATCAGCATTTTGTTAGTTAGCAGTAATTTGGGAACTGCCACCAAAAAAATGATATTCATATTATTATAGGAGATTGGAATGCCAAAGTAGGAAATCAAAAAGTAAATGGAATAAGAGGCAAGTTTGGTCTTAGAACACAGAATGAAGCAGAGCAAAGGCTAATAATGATCTCCCAAGAGAACACACTGGTCATAGCAAAAACCCTCTTCCAGCAACACAAGAGCAGACTTTACATATGTACATCACCAGATAGCCAACATCAAAACCAGATTGATTACATACTCTGCAGCCAAAAATGGAGACCTCCATACAGTCAGCAAAAACAAGACCTGGTGCAGACTATGGCTCTGATCATAATCTACTGATTTGAAACTTCAGGCTTAGACTAAAGAAAATAGGGAAAACAATTAGACCAGACAGGTATGTCCTAGACACCATTCATAAGGAATACATGGTGGAGGTGTGGAATAGATCTAGTGGTTTAGATTATGGACAGAGGTGTGGGACATCATACAGGAGGCAGCAAGGAAAACCATACCAAAAGAAAAGAAGCATAAGAAATCAAAATGGTTGTTGGATGAGGCCCTTAAAATAGCAGAGGAAAGAAGAAACGCAAAAGGCATACGAGAGAGGAAACAATTCAATCAATTGAATACAGACTTTCAAAGAAAATCAAGGAGAGATAAGGAAACCTTCCTAAATAAGCAGTGCAAAGAAATAGAGAAAAACAACATAAGAGGTAGGACTAGAGATCTTTTTAAATATATATATATGGTGAAATCAAGGGAATGTTTAAAGTAAAAATGACCATGGTAAGGAACAAAAACTGCAAGGAGTTAGCTGAAGAAGAAGAGATAAAGAAAAGATGTCAAGAGTACACAGATGAACTCTACAAAAAGGACCTCAACACCCCTGATAATCACAATGATGAGAACAATGAACTTGAGCCACATATCCTAGAGAGAGAAGTCAGAAAGGCCCTAAAAAGCACTGCAAACAACAAAGCCAGTGGAGATGATGGTATCCCAGCAGAATTTTTCAAAGCCCCAAAAGATGATGGAATCAAATTATTGCATTCTATATGCCAGCATATTTGGAAAACACAACAGTGGCCACAGGATTGGAAAATATAAGTATACATTCCAATCCCAAAAAAGGCCAATGCCAAAGAATATTCAAATGATCGAACAATTGCGCTCATCCCACACGTTAGCAAGGTTATGCTCAAGATAATACAGGTTTCTGAAGAGGCAGGGGAACTAGAGACCAAATTGCCAACATACATTGGATCATAGAGAAAACAAGGGAATATCAGAAACAAGTCTACTTCTGTTTCACCAAAGCCTTTGACTGTGTGGACTACAACAAAATGTGGCAAGTAATTAAAGAGATTGGAATAGCAGAACACCTTATACGCCTCATGAGAAATCTGTACATGAGTCGAGAAGCAACAGTTAGGACAGGATACGGAACGACGGAGTGGTTTGGAATAGGAAAAGGAATAAGACAAGGCTGCATTTTGTCACCCTGCTTATTCAACTTATATACAGAGCACATAATGTGCAATACAGAGATGGAAGAATCACAAGTTGGGATCAAAATTGCTGGGAGAAACATCAACAATCTGAGATATGCAGATGATACTACCCTAATGGCAGAAAGGGAGGAAAACCTAAAGAAAATCCTGATTAGGTTGAAAGAGGAGAGTGCAAAAGCTGGCTTCAGACTCAACATCAAGAAAACTAAGATAATGGCAGCATGCCCTATCAATCCCTGGAAAATAGATGGGGGAGAAGTAGAAGTAGTGACAGACTTTCCTTTCCTAGGATCAAAGATCACTGCAGATGATGATTGCAGCCATGAAATAAAAAGGTGACTGATGCTTGGGAGACAAGCTATGAGAAACCTGGGGAACTTAGTGAAAAGTCGAGACATCACTTTGCAAACAAAAATTTGCAGTCAAAGCAATGGTATTCCTGGTGGTAATGTATGGTTGTGAGAGCTGGACCATAATGAAAGCTGAGCGCAGAAGAATAGATGCCTTTGAAATGTGGTGTTGGAGGAGAGTATTGAGAGTACCCTGGATAGTAAGGAGAACAAATATGTCGATCTTAGAGGAAATCAACCCTGACTGCTCCTTAGAAGGTCAAATAGTAAAGATGAAGCTAAAGTACTTTGGACATCAAATGAGAAGAGAGGATTCACTTGAGAAAGCCTTGATGCTGGGAAAGGTGGTGGGCAAAAGAAGAAGGGTGCAGCAGAAAATGAGATGGCTAGATGGTATTGTAGACGCAATGGGCACAGAGCTGGGTGGGTTGATGAGGTTGGTGGAGGATAGAGGTGCCTGGTGGGCAATGGTCCATGGAGTTGCAAAGGGTCAGAGTCGATTGTGTGAATGAACAACAACCAACCATGGTGAGTCAAACAGTTTAATTTACTCACAGGAATATGACCAACAAAATTCTGGCCAGTGAGTTGCAAGAAGTAAAAAACATCTTCCTGTAGGAAAAGATGACTTAGAAAAATACCTTGGGCATATTAGTAAACTTGTGGAAATTCACTTTTCTATTCATAAGTCTCAGGGTTCCCAAACCATTATGAAATGCTTTGCTAGCTAGAAAATGCCAGGAATTGCAATCCTCGTTACTTTTCCAAGGACTGCAGGTCACACTGTACAGTAACATTTGAGCACCACTGTCAGCTTTTACTCATGCACTTTTTGATCCATTATTACCCTTTCTGATTGTGCCAAAAAGTGTGCTGCAGTTTCCAAATCCAGATTATGGTGAGCCAGATTTATGAGGGCTGGATGAAGCAGGGGAGGAAAGAAATCCTAGTAATTTACCATCTCTGATTATCTCATGGTGGCAAACAATAAAAAACACCTATGAATGGTTGGCAAGGGAGTTCAGAATAACAATAGCTCATGCTGAATTTTCAGTTGAAAGTGCAGGTGGTAAAGGAAGGAAGATCGTTTTGGTAATGGAACTATTATTCCCTCACAGACTAGGCAGACAGTGTAATGAGAAGAAGAAGCAGCAGCAAGAGTGTGGGCAGTAATTTGGAAAGAATTGAAATGAAAAGGTTCAACCTGCACTTGCTGAATTTCATTTTGTTGTAGAGATCAGAAGTTAAAACATTCCTTCCTCCCCTCCTTCCTGGATAGTGTGTGTGTGTGTGTGTGTGTGTGTGTGTGTGTGTGTGTGTGTGTGTGTGTGTGTGTGTGTGTGTGTGTGTGTGTGTGTGTGTGTGTGTGAAGCATGTATATATGAAGCGTGTTATATATGAGAAGCTTGGAAATGTAGTGCCCGGACACACAACTGATTTCTGACCTACAAAATTACTCTTACACAAGGAGAGCTGGAAAACTCTTACACAAGGAGAGCTGGAAAGAAGAGACAGGGAGAGTGTCAGAGTGGATTGGGTCCTTCTCCATTGCAATCTGTAGTGTATTTAGTATTCAGTGAGTTAAAGCTTGCAATGAAAGGGAACTGTCAACGCAATCTAGGAGATATAAAGAAATAAAGGGGTGAAAAAAGTCGTATGCTAATAATCCACTCAGTAATTAAGTGAAGATCGCTGCCAAGCGCCACTGCCACTTTCAAAGGGTAATTTGTACAGGAAATCATAGAGTCATTGTCAAATCATTTCAGGATAAAAGAAAAGTCATCAACTGAGATAAGATAAATACTGGGTGTCTGGTAGCACGTGCCCTAGGAAATGCCTTTGCTATTTTTTTTATTTTTTTAAAAAAAAACTTGTAAAAGTAGGGCTAAGAAAACGTGACAGGTTGAAATGTACATTTACTATTAATAATAGGGGTGAAATATGCATAGACGCATTATTAAATAGGCAACAGAACACACACACACAAAGAGGTAAAATGCATCAGCTACTATGATTTAACTCATAACAATATTATGTGTGGATTTTCTCCCCATATAGTGGGATTGATTTTGCACAGAGATATTGACAATCTCTTATGCAATTAACATTATTTATTCATGGCATATTGAGGGAGTGAGGGAAAAGATTCTTATTGTTTACCAAAAGGTCAGCACACTTATATATATATATATAAGTGGCTTACTACTGATTGTGCCACCAGATAAAAAAACACTTTTCAGTAGACCTCCATGATAGGGTGTAAAATATGTGTTTACCATGAAACTTGTAGTGGTTTAATTCTGTTCAAAACTATTCTGGCTTTCCACTAAAATACAGACATCTTATTCTTCACTGGGTGTCCAATGGTCTGCTAAAGACTGGACTGCCATTGAGACTGAATGAGGGGTGACTCATCTTTCTGGTTAATTGTTTTTCACAGAAAACAAAATCTAATTTGTATCATCTCATTCCCCCCCATCAGGTGGTAAATAAATAAAGCTGTACATTTCCCTCTCTGTGTCTGGAATAATATTCTCAAATGCCCATTAGGTGTTTAGAACACTGTTTTAATTTAGTATTGATCTGTTCTATTATCAGAACTCAACTGCCATTCCAAAACACACAGGAAACAAACAGTTGAGGGAGAATATATCCATGTTCATTACTCAAATATGCATTCATAAAAAGGACTGCCTATCTCAAGGTTTCAGCAAGTGCAAAGGGGGAAAAGGTAAATAAGTAATGGAACTGGGAAACAATGTGAACAGAATGAAGTATGTATCCAGCAGTCCATGCATGTTGATGCAGCTGCCATTTCTGATGTTGTGGTTTCCCCGTGCCCCAATGGGCACGGAACGGCCCGGCAGAGGCCACTTCGGTGAGAAAGGCTCCCTGGCCCGTGGGCTCTGCGAGCACCCAAATTAAGGGGGGTGGATAAATTATAGGGTTTGATTCACCCAATTCCTTGACCTGACCTAAGACTCTGCCAAGTAAGCAGATCGCTAACTCCTGTAACATAATTTGGCAAACATTCATCTCCGAGCTTAGCGTAAATCCCTGGCGCAAATAGTGGCCATGTTTACCCAGCTCCTAAGCCCAAAACAATAGGTGTTTTCCCAGTCAATGTTTGCCCGCACTAATTAACTTCCCCAAGAGAGATTCCCAATTAACCTGAGTAAATAGGTGATGTGATTTACTGTCGGGTGATGGTTTTTTCTACCTTGCCTTCTGATCTATAAAAGGTGATGTCTTTTCCTCAATAAACTACTGATCTTATCCTCCTCCATACTGCCTTGTATCGTTCCTTGATCAGTCTCCTCCGGGACCTACGGCCCTCAGCGGCCCCGATTCGCTACACCTGGTGACCCCGAGACGTGATCTACTCGTGAGTAAGCGACCCCCGAGTGGTCTTCCTCAGAGTAGCGATCACACGGTCCAGTTCTGCGCTTGAACTGTGTCCGAATCATCCCGGAGGACAGCGCGGCACTCCGTCCGGCAGCCAGCCGATCGGAGGGACGGCCTGCGGTGAGGCAGTCCACAGAGGCATCCTACAGCTTGCTCCGACTTTCGCGGGGGCTTGCGCCAAAGGGAAAAACGCGTTCTGCTCAGGGCAGCTGTGAGCCCCTGACAGCGCAGTGGCCACCGAGGGCCCGTGGCCGCAGTCCATGCTCCGAGCTCTACCCAGAAGCGTCGTCGCCAGAACCTATTGCCTGCCACAGACGCGTCGACTCGTCCCGAGGAGGAATCTTCCGAGGACCCAATCGCAGGTAATATGGGGACCTGTCCTCAGTGACAGCGTCCATCCGCTAGCCAAAGAACTCGTGAGGGAGAGTTCAGAATCCTGGCCAGGGTATTTAAGGTGCGTTTTCACAGCAGAGAGCTAGCGAGACTTTTGGTGTACCTAGGGGAACACTGCCTACTTTACCCAGAAGTAGGTACGTTAACCCTTGAGCTCTGGGATCAGATAGGAGACTGCATTCAGCAACCCCCGAAAGCTCCAGGAGGCGTAAGTCGCACATGGAGAAAGTGTAGGAAGCTCTTGGCGGAGATAGAGCCAGTCCGGGTAGAGGCCAAAGAACCCCCAAATCTGCCAGATGCACCAGCCGAACCTACGGCGCCTACGGCGCTCTATCCGTCACTCCAGTTTAGGCAGAGTAGTGTAGGGAGCTTTCCCTCGGTGACAGCTGCAGACGTCACCGATGGAATGCAAGGAATGAGGAGCGCAGGTGCTTCTCAGATAGCAACGGGTTCCCTAGCTACCAAAAGTGCCCTTCAGCGCACAGTAGAGGAAGAACTCAGGAAGGGGGATTTGTCAGTAGAAGAGCTTGCTGAGCTTAGTCAGATATGTCCCATCCGCATGGAGATGGACGCGCTTACGGGCGCCCAGCAGATAGTTCATTCCCCAGTCCCGTATAAGCTTCTCATGGCTATACGGAAAGCCATTTCAGAAACTGGGCTCCAAGGTCGCTTTACAAGGGGCACGCTTCAGCAAGTGTGTGAGAACACCATGTGGATTCCCCATGACTGGAAAGCCGTCATGCGGATGATGCTCACCCCTAGCCAGTATTTAATTTGGGACAGCAAGTTTCGCCTTGAGGCGCAGACAAGGGCTGCCAGGATGGGAGGCGCAGTACTTCCTGACCAGTTATATGGTTCAGGTGCCTTCGAGCCCATCAATGCCCAGATCAACTTGCCTCTCGCCACTCTCCAGATGTCGGCCGAGGCCGCCTTTAGGGCGTTTTTCAAAGTCCCAGCAACTGGCAAAGCGGCTAAAAATTACACCGCTATCAAGCAAGGAGCCCAGGAACCCTATATGGACTTCATCAATTGCCTGGAGGAAGCTATTAGCAGGCAGATTGACAATGAGGAGGCCCAACAAGAGCTCATGATGAAGTTAGCCAAGGACAATGCCAATTTAGACTGCCGTAAAATCTTGCAGTCCCTGGGCAATCGTCCTGATTTGACCCTTACGGACATGATTAGAGCTTGCGCCGACGTTGGCACAGAATCCTACAGGATGGGTTTGCTAGCGGCAGCGGTGCAAGGGGGTAAAAGACCTAAGGGTAAGACCCCAGGAGCATGTCACAATTGTGGCAAGGTTGGTCACTTCGCTAGGGAGTGCCGATCCAAGGGAGGCGGACAAAAGTCCGGCCATCCCAAGGCTCCAAAAACCCAGTGTCCGAAGTGCAAAAGAGGCTACCATTGGGCTCAAGACTGTCCGAATTCGGGAAACCGGAACGCGGGCATGTCTCTGGCCCCAGTCCAAACAGGGACTCCCCTCACCCAAAGCTCACCAGAGCTAGACTAAATCCCGGTCACATTCCAGACATTGTGAGGGCACAGGCCAGCCCCAAGGGTAGTACAGGGTTAGACTTGACTTGTCAGGCAGACGTTACATGCGACCTGCCAGGCACGGTCTATCTAGTGGACTCCCAGTACATGGGTCCACTACCCAAGGGCTTCATAGGTTTAGTTTTGCCCCGCAGTGTAGCTGGAGCACGTGGAATTCTTATAATTCCAGGAGTCGTTGACTCGAATTTTTCAGGCGTTCTCCAAGTTCAGCTTTGGACTCACCTGCCCCAAACAATTCACAAAGGAGACACCTTAGCGCAACTGATCATGGTTCCTTGTCACTCGCCAGCAGATAGCCAGGGAAGGCTCAGTGACAGCTCCGAGTCTCGGTCAGAGGACCGCTCGAGCGCCAGTGAGACAGTACAAGGATACCAGGTCTTAGCGACAGTGGAGACCAACATTGAGTGGAAGCAGCGCCCCGTTATCGAGGTATTTTTGAACAAAAGATCATTCTCAGGGTTACTCGATACCGGAGCGGATGTGAGCGTGATAAGCAAAAGCCAGTGGCCAAGGGAGTGGGCCATTGAGCCGGTCTCCGATGTGTGGGGGGTAGGCGGAATTCAGGAAGCCGAGAGTGGGTGGAAGTCACAATCTCAAAGGCTGACGGCACGGCGGTAATTCGGCCGCACATTCTTGACGAGCACATCAACCTTTGGGGGCGAGACATCTTGCAGCAGTACGGTGCTACGCTTACCTTTGGGTAATGGCGTTGCCACTTAAATGGCTCACCGATACACCGGTCTGGGTAGAACAATTTCCGGTAGTGGGAGAGAAATTAGTTGCCCTCAAGCAGCTAGTTAAAGAACAGCTAGACGCAGGACATATAGAACAGTCCACGAGTCCATGGAATTCGCCAGTTTTTGTCATAAAGAAAAAATCGGGGAAGTGGCGACTCCTCCATGATCTCAGAGAGATCAATAAATGCATACAGCCAATGGGTCCGCTTCAGTGCGGCATCCCAAATCCTAACATGATTCCCGAGGGGTGGGAGATTCTAGTCGTAGATCTCAAGGATTGCTTTTATACAATTCCCTTAGACCCCCGGGACAGGGAACGGTTTGCCTTCACGGTGCCGGTTGTGAACCACAATGAGCCCACGCAACGTTACGCATGGAAATTTTTGCCACAGGGCATGCTCAATTCGCCCACCCTGTGCCAAATTTATGTTCACAACGCGCTGGCAAAGTTTCGAAGCCGTTACCCTAGAGCCATAGTTTGCCATTTTATGGATGATATCTTGGTCGCGATGCCGCAACTCGGCAGCGAAATGTTTTCTGACCTCCAGGCCAGCCTGGGGGACAAAGGTTTACTCATTGCCCCAGAGAAAGTGCAGAGAACCGAGCCCTTCTCATACTTGGGTCATCGGCTTCTCCGCTCTTTCGCAGCACCAGTTTTGCCTCAGATCAATTTACAGGACTCAGTCACCCTTGTAGAGTTGCAGCAAGTTTTAGGTAACATCAATTGGGCCAGACCGTATTTCCGATTGGATACGGATCTCTTGAAACCGCTCTTCTCGCTGCTAACCTTAGGCAAGCAGCCGGCAGACCGGATAAAAATTTCTCGAGAAGCGTGCTTAGCTCTCGAGAAGATTAACCAAGTTCTCAGCCAGAGGTGGGTAGATAGGATCACCCCAGGGCCATATGCTCCGATCCTGAATTTGTACATCGTACGGTCAGGATCCATGTTCACGGGAGCGCTCGGCGTAGATGCCGAAAAAGGGGCGAGTATCGTGGAGTGGGTGTACCTTCCGAACACCTCTCCACGAAACATTGTTCCTCCCCAAGAACTGGTCTCCACGGTGGATTACCGCGGAAGGCTGAGAGCTAGGGACATTTCAGGGCACGATTTGGCCAAAATTGTAGTCCCTTTCACCAAGGACCAAATTCAGCAATTGATGCAGCTCGGTGACTCGCTTCCAATTGCATTGGAGGGATTCACCGGATGCTTGGCATACCATTTGCCAAAAGACCCCAGACTTGTCTCACTCCAAACGAAGACAGTCAGCTTGTTTGAATTGCTCTCGCTGCTTCCACTTCAGGGGGCCAGGACAGTTTTTACTGATGGTGGTCGCACATATGGTGTCTTGACCTGGCAGGAGGGCCAAGCTTGGCGCATGCTGATAACTCTTCCACAAAAGTCCGCACAGCGGGCAGAGTTGGCAGCGGTGAACCTTGCCTTGCGCACCTTCGCCAAAGAACGTTTAAACATCATTACTGACAGTATGTATGTTAGGAATTTGCTTCACAGTCTACCGGGAGCATACATCACTCCCGCGATAGACAAAAATTCACTTAGCCTGTTTCTCACTGCTCAATTTCATCTGCGAAACCGCACGGAGCCGCTCTATATTGCCCACATCCGAAGTCATCAAGACCTACCGGGTCCGATTTCCGCGGGCAATAGCAGAGCGGATGCGGCGGCAAAGGAAATTCAGCAACGTTCAGTTTTGGGTGTTTTCACTACTCCAATTCAGAGTCATGCCTTTTTTCACCAAAATGCCAAAGCGCTCGCCAGACAGTTCAATCTGCCGCTCTCTCAAGCTCAAGGCATAGTTCGCTCTTGCCAGCATTGTGCAGGGGCACCGGGGGGGCCCTCGTGGGGGGTCAACTCACGAGGGACAGAGGCTAACCAGGTGTGGCAGATGGATGTCACGCATGTTCCGCAGTTTGGCAGATGGCAGTACATGCACGTTTGCATAGACACTTTTTCTCAGTTCGTTTGGGCAACGGCGCAGAAAGGGGAGACTGCTTCCCACGTGGAGCAGCACCTCCTTTCCTGCATTGCAGCCATGGGCAAACCTCGGCACGTTAAAACCAATAACGCCCCGTCCTACAGCTCTAGGCAGCTGGCCGCCTTCATGGCCACTTGGGATATTAAGCATACTTTTGGCGTTCCTTACAATCCGCAGGGGCAAGCGATTGTGGAACAGGTCAATCGGACGCTCAAGTCCTATATTGACAAACAAACAGAAAGGGGGGAGCCACCAGCCCTCCCCAAGTCACAGGGCCAGGCACAGCATTGCCTGAATAAGGTATTGTTCACTTACAATCACCTTAATGTTTTTTCGGATTGCACGCCGCAGGAGAAGCACTTCCGCTGTTCGGAAGCTCTCCCGCGACCGATGGTCCGATACCGGGTGCCACCGGACCCTTCTTGGAGGGGCCCGGCGCCGCTCGTAACCTGGGGAAGAGGGTATGCTGCAGTTATGTCTCCTACAGGTGTCGTTTGGATTCCAGCTCAGTGTGTCAAGCCTTACTTGGAACCACATGGCGTGGACCCAGACCGACCAGAGTCCGATCCTGGAGATGGAGGACCTCACTCTGACCGAGAGGACCCGTCGGAAGAGACGGCCACTGATGACCGCACCCAAGATCACCTGGGGGATGGTCAAGATCCTTTGCCGTGAGGCCGAGGACACCGTCCGGCACGAAAGGAAGGAGCCAACGCCGGAGAACCTCACAGCTGCAGTTTTCGCCAGATTCATGCCAACACCCTGGCGCTCACCATCATCCTGACCCTTTCCCTGCTTTTGGGGGGAGGCGCTCAGGCCGCCTCGTTGGAGGCCAACGATCTGCTGCCCGGCGGAGACCTCTCTGCCCGGATGCAGTACAATATTTGGGAGAGGTTGGCGGGTCTCGTCAACCAGTCCGATTTTTGCCTCAGGCAGGACCTCGGTTCTGCCTCGATCCTCAGCACCTGCCTCATCCCAGTGTGCCATTCTCCAGGCGCGCACCCCAGGGATAGGGACTGGCTTGTGAAAAGACTTTTCAGCCCATACATTCCAGCGGCTTCTTCAGAGTATGCCCGCTGGGAGATGCGGCTGACCATGACTTTGCCAGCTGATGCAGCCACCCTCCACACCCCTCGGGTGGCGGTCAGCCCGAACTCTACCTGTGGACGAATGTACGGCTGCGCCTCAGCTGGTCGTACTCGGCGCCGCTGCCTCAACGTTGGCAGTGGCAATTGGACTTGCAATAACCCAGTACCACTTGGCACCATGTATGCTCATGTTACCCTACCATCTGGTTGGTTCTTCACATGCAACCAGTATACGTGGAACTACATTCCTGCAAATGTTTCAGACTCTATATGCTGTATCAGTCATTTGACATTGTTACTCCCTACTAAGGATATGGTCACCCCAAGCACAAATGTTACACATGTTTCAAATGTTTCCTCACTCATACGGCACACTCGCACCACCCAGTTAGACAGCTCATGTGAGAGCAGCTTTAGAGTGATGAGCCCTGCCGAATATCTCTCTCTGGCAGTCAGCATCTTTGGCGTGCCAGGCTTAGCTGTCGGCAACGCAAAGAGGATTGGTCGCTTGGCTTGCGGTCTAGCCAAAGCCATCAACCATACCTCCTCAGCGATAGCGCTCCTTAATCAAGAGCAGGCAGAGCTTCGCCATGCCATTCTTGACAATCGAGCGGCTATCGACTACCTCTTATTGTTGCACCACCTGGGTTGCGAATCCTTTCATGGTATGTGCTGTTTCAACCTTACTGACAACTCCCGCAAAGTGCAGAGTCAGCTCACTGATCTCCACACCATAGTCCAGGGCATCACGGAGGGTTCTGCATGGGGAACTTGGTGGAGTTCATTGTGGAACTGGATGTGGTCGTGGATCCCCTGGGGGTGGCTTCAGACGGTACTCAAGGTGGTTGTGGGGGTGATTATACTAGGCGTGACAGTCTGTTGCCTCGCGCAATGTATTCCCTCACTGATATCCCAATGCCGTCACAGAAGGAAACCCCGAGACGTCATTCCCGCTCAACAGCTGATGCCGCTCTTGCGCAGAGTTGCTGGTCAGGCTCTTAAGAAAATTTAAAAAGGGGAGATGTGGTTTCCCCGTGCCCCAATGGGCACGGAACAGCCCGGCAGAGGCCACTTCGGTGAGAAAGGCTCTCTGGCCCGTGGGCTCTGCGAGCACCCAAATTAAGGGGGGTGGATAAATTATAGGGTTTGATTCACCCAATTCCTTGACCTGACCTAAGACTCTGCCAAGTAAGCAGATCGCTAACTCCTGTAACATAATTAGGCAAACATTCATCTCCGAGCTTAGCGTAAATCCCTGGCGCAAATAGTGGCCACGTTTACCCAGCTCCTAAGCCCAAAACAATAGGTGTTTTCCCAGTCAATGTTTGCCCGCACTAATTAACTTCCCCAAGAGAGATTCCCAATTAACCTGAGTAAATAGGTGATGTGATTTACTGTCGGGTGATGGTTTTTTCTACCTTGCCTTCTGATCTATAAAAGGTGATGTCTTTTCCTCAATAAACTACTGATCTTATCCTCCTCCATACTGCCTCGTATCGCTCCTTGATCAGTCTCCTCCGGGACCTACGGCCCTCAGAGGCCCCGATTCGCTACATGATGTGACATTTCTGCCCCATATAACCTGAGCTTTTTTTGAAAACAGATGGACAGAAAAATCCACGCTATTTAAAACTCTTCTTCTCACAACCAGGATGTTGTTCACTGAAAATGCTCTTGTCTCTGCTATTCAGCACCACATCAAAGAGATTCTGTTTTACTCTATTATCTTCAGCAGCAAAAGTAGATTATCAGTACAGATGCTAGCTGTCAGCTAAACATAGGAATGATAAGGAGTTATCCCCGCTGATTTGGGATGGGGCATCATTGCCCCAATCCGATTAGGTGTGCAACCTGGGGGTGCTCCTTGACTCGCAGCTTCTGCTCCAGAAGCAGGTTACGGTCGTGGCCAGGAGGGCCTTCGGGCAAGTGCGTGCCATTAACCAATTGTACCCACTCCTGGGCCGGGAGGCCTTGCTTACAGTCACCCATGCCCTGGTCACCTCCCATTTGGACTATTGTAATGCACTCTACATGGGGCTGCCCTTGATGGCCATCTGGAGAATGCAGTTGGTCCAGAATGCGGTGGTCAGTGTGTTAGTGTGGTGTGGTCATTAAACCCATGCCTCGCCACTGCTGCGGGAGTGCACTGGCTGCCTATATGTCTCTGGGTGCAATTCAAGGTGCTGGTTATCACCTTTAAAGCCCTTCATGGTAGTGGACCAGGATATCTCAGGGACAGCATCATCCCTAGGACATTCATCCATCCCACGAGAGCAAACCAAGTGGAACCCTCCATATATCATCTGTTGGGGAGGTGCGCCTCTCCAGCACGAGGAAAAGGGCATTCTCGGTTGTAGCCCCAACATTATGAAACCTCCTCCCGGTAGAATTACGCCTCCAGGCCCAGTTGCTACAGTTTAGGAGAGAATTGAAAATGTGGCTAGCGGAACGGGTCTGGGGGCCAGGATTGCCAACAAGCTCTCCTTTCTGGCTCATCTGAGGTTCCCTGCTCTTGTAATTGGTTTTATTGAAGGACTTTTAACTGTTTTTATATTGTTTTTAAGTTTTGCTGAGCAGCCAGTGAGGTGTTCGCTGGACTGTGTATACAGCCCAGAGTCTATTGATTGGGGAGGTATATAAATCTAAATAAATAAATAAAAATAATAAATAAAATAAACAATGTAAGAGTAGGGGAGAGATCTTGTGAAAGTACAGTACTGATTGAGAAACCCAACCCCTTCTTCTTTGGATCTGCTACTTTAGTACAATACATTTCTTCCTTCAGTGGAAACACATTCATTCTGACTTATTTAGAATTAGCTTTAAGCAAGTTAGGGTTTATTTGTTTTGAAGTGGCTCTTTATTAAGTTGTACTTTAACACACACTATGACAAAATGGAATTTCATCACTGGTTAAACTCGTACTGTCTCTCAAAATGCTCAATAAATGTGTCAAACGGGTTTCAATGTAAATAACAGATGCAAATGAACTCCAAGTATGCCAAGCCATATTTAATAAAGTACATGAGGGATATTCTGAAACCTATTGTTTCAAAATCTGATTCTCAGAAACAGAATGGTGTAGAATGATATTATACTTCTATTGCCAGACTGTGTGAACAGATTCTTTGCATGCAAACATCGAGGGAGTTCAGTTATGGTATATGTTTCTAATTAGAACTTCTTCTTGGGAGATCAGAGTCAACAACCAAAATGTAGAGTATTTTTCCATGACAGGATTTTTTTGTATTTTGTTATTTTTTAAAAAAATATGAATGCCAATTACAGACAAACTGATGAAGAGAATAGGTATAGTTATCACACAAACAACATTCAGTTTCAAAATGCCGAAATACAGCTTTTCTTCTTCCTCATATTCTCTGTTTTCTGTTTTCAATGTATTTGATGAATTAAGGAAAAGGAAATACCAAAGCAAAATAAAATGGCTTTACTGATATCAATCAACATGCCACACAAAAACAATTTTAAATCTTTTTTCTCCACCCCTTTCTTTCTGCCTTTCTTCCAATTACAAATGTACTCTAAGAAGGCTGATTTGGTCCTTTAACTATAGCTGACTGCTGTTGCTGTAGTAATCAGTCTAAGTCATAGCAATTACTTTAAATCATCCTATCCAAGTTGTTTTTCACAATACACTTCACACTGTGCAAAACAATGCAGCTGACAATTGGAACAGCACAGATAAAATGATCATACCCCGCATACTCTTTGACTGACAGTTACCTGCATGAAGAAGGAAAGAGCCCATCATCTAAATATGTGGTAGGTTCTTTGCAAACCTGACTTTTGTAGGAGCTACTTAAAGGAAAGTGAGGTGGGATTTGCTTTATTGTTGATGCCGGGTTTGTTTCTTGGGTTTATTTTGTCTCTTCAGAAAGACAGGGAGTGGTAAAAAACAGTCTACCAGCATGAAAGTTTTTGTTGTTCAGTCGCACAGTCGATTCCGACCCTTTGCGACCCTATAGACCATCGTCCTCCAGGCACCTCTGTCCTCCACCATCCTCCTCAGCCTGCCTAGCTCTGTGCCCACTGCGTACACGATGCCATCTAGCCATCTCATCTTTGATCGCCCTCTTTTTCTTTTGCCGTCCACCTTTCCCAGCATCAAGGCCTTCTCAAGCGAATCCTCTCTTCTCATTTGATGTCCAAAGTACTTTAGCTTCATCTTTACTATTTGACCTTCTAAGGAGCAGTCAGGGTTGATTTCTTCTAAGATCAACCTATTTGTTCTCCTCGCTTTCCAGGGGACTCTCAAAACTCTCCTCCACCACCACATTTCAAAGGTATCTATTCTTCTGCACTCAGCTTTCCTAGTGGTCCAGCTCTCACACCCATACATTTCATCAATGTGTTTCCTAACTTTTGGAGTCTGTGTTCCATTGGGTGTTTGTGTACTAAATGCTTTAATTTATTTTAAAATGCTATAACTAACAATCTTCATTTGTTTTCTTCAACAAAATATTCTTGGCTGATCATGCAAACAAGAACAAAAAGGGTATCTGAACAATGGGTGAAATGCTTTCACATCCAGATGAAATAAAAGACAGGAAATAAAATGTATAAATGTATCCTGAAATAAAGCATCATTAATAACATCCATTGAAATGGATGGAACACACTGATGTTGGTTTTATTCACTTTTAATATGTGATTGCACCTTGTAGACATGAAGGAAAAAAGAGGCCATATTTAGTTTGGCTTTAGTGCACTGCAATCATAGGCTAAATGCACTAATATTTAATTTAATAAATAAGCTTTGTTAGATGGTAACATAACAGTTTGGTAATTGAAGTGATATGGAGCTCATCAGTTTGTACAATCAATCAGTGCTGTAAGCCTACTGACTAACACTAAGTAAGACACAGTTTATAGGTAGGACATTTGTTACCTTTATTTTACCATTTTGTTAAGTTTTATTGCCATGATAAACAATATCACAAAGCAAAAAAAAAAAAAGGCTTTTTATTCTCTCTACAAATTGCTATGAAATCACTGGTCTGTCATGAATGAGGTGGGAAATATGGCTTAAAATTTACAATCACTTGCTGTGTTTAACATTAGGTATTTTTTAAAAATTAAAATAGACAATATCTATCTATCTATCTATATATATATCTATCTATAGATATATAGACCAGAAAGTTATTCAAGGAACTGCAACAGTGGTATGGGTGTCATACTGTGATGCAAATGGAAGGCTACTTCCCCAGGACAATCTTCATGGCTGATTGCCATGATGATCATAAATATTTGGAAACAGACAATATCTATCTATCTATATCTCTATCTCTATCTCTATCTCTATCTATCTATCTATCTATCGATCGATCGATCGATCGATCGATCGATCGATCGATAGATAGATAGATAGATAGATAGATAGATAGATAGATAGATAGATAGATAGATAGATAGATAGATAGATAGATATTGTCTGTTTCCAAATATTTATGATCATCATGGCAATCAGCCATGAAGATTGTCCTGGGGAAGTAGCCTTCCATTTGCATCACAGTATGACACCCATACCACTGTTGCAGTTCCTTGAATAACTTTCTGGTCCCTAGCCCTTTTGGCACACAAAGTCCTTATCAGCCCCAGGCCAGTATTGATGAAGCTGCTGCCCTCCATCAGTATGGATTCTTGAGACTACACTTTAGGGAGGATGTTGACATGCTGGAGCCAGTTCAAAGGAGGGCAACAAGGATGATCAGAGGACTGAAAACCAAAAACCCTATTTTAAAAAACCTTTGAAAGACCTGAACATATTTAGCTTTGAGAAAAGAAGACTGAGGCAACACTCCTCAAACTTTTGAAAAGTTGTTATACAGAGGAGGGTTACAATCTCTTCTAAACCAGTCCAGAGTGCAGAACATGTAAGAATGGACTCAAGTTACAGGATGATAGAATATCAGGAAAAACTTGTTAACTATTAGGAAAGTACAACAATATAAATATGACTAAATAAATAAAATAAAAATAAATAACCAACTAGCATTTTTTGCCCGGCAGTGCTGGGCAGGTTTTTTTGGGTGTTGGTGGTAGGGGTGGTTTTGGGGGGCTGCACACACACACAACACAACCACACACACAAAATACAGACACACACAATGCAATCACACACACACACACACACACAACCAATTACACTTCTGGAGGGAAGTGGTTTGCGCGTTGTCTGGCCATTTTTTAAAATGCACGCGCCGGCTTCCCAGCGTTCTCCGTGCTCACGCCCTTCAGCCTGATTGGCTGAGGGGTGTTGTAGCACAGAGGACGCTGTGCCTTGTAGTTTGTTATTTTCATTATGGTTTGTGGGGCAGTTGCCCCACCTTCGGTGGGCAGACCCTTGCAGCGATGCTCGCAGGGTCATTAGGTAAGTGTGGGCGGCTCGGTACAGGATGGTTGGGCTGGGTGTGGACGTGCACACACGTACCATGCAATCCCCTTCTTATAGATATAGATTACCTTGGGAGGTCGTGAGCATTCCAACATTAGAAGCATTCAAGGGAAATTTGGAAAGCCATCTGTGAAATATATTTTAACCTGGATTCCTGCATTGAGCAGGAGATTAGACTTGATGCCCTTAATGACCCCCTCCAACTCCTGTGATTGTATGATATCATATTCATGTTAAGAAAAGAGGTGTGGAACAAAACCACTGAAATGAATCAGAAGCTGTTAAGTACACATTTTATATGTGCCAAGCTGAAAGTACTATATAGAAATTCTTCACAAAACTATCAGAAGATAAGTGGATAGGAAAGCTATGTGCACTCAATCTGCAGAAGACTTACAGGGTAGAATGGGAAGTCTGTCCAGATGTAATAAATAGTAGAACAGAATAAATGAATAAGCTACCAGTCCAGTCATTGTTTCACCTCAATCTAGCTTAGTTTTTAGATTCTAAATGCTTTGGGCATATTAATTCAATCTTGTAAAGTGGTAGCTACACAGCTGTCACTTAAGGAAACAATCACAACAATAAAAATGAAAGAAGCAGTACAAAACGGCAGAAGTAATCTCATCGGTGAAAGGACAGCTATAACTCACTGGCCAATACCACAGCCAACTTCAACAGCATGTGAATCCTGACTTTTTTTCTTAATATTCTAAGGAAAAGCAATAAACAAAAGAGGAAATAAATGTGTGAAGGTATAGAACAGAAGGAGCAGAAGGAAGACAATATGGTAAAACATGGCAGCTGTTCCAGCATTTGATAATATCTATTGTGTAATATATTATCTTTATGTTATGTTATGTTTATTTTGGGTCAGTCTTTCATCTGGTCTTGAAATATAGCATTTTCTGTCACCAGTTAGACCAATATTGAAGAATATATTTAGATAAAAATTGGTAGTTGGGGTCTGACACTAGCTTGATACAATTGATTTCACTTCTCATTTTGCACAATTACATTGTCATTAAGAAATCTTAATGGCAAAAAGGGAAAGCAGAAGATGTTTTCAGCTGTCCATGATGGATGTTATTTATGGAAATAATGTGCCACCATGATTATTTGTCTAGCTATCATACCCCCCCCCCCAAAGCAAGAACAAAAAGAGAATGATGTCATGACACTTGAATGACATAAGAGTGAAATAAGACAATGGCGGAAATCCTGTTTGTGTAAGTTCCATAGCATAAGGTGATAATGTCATCAGCCATGGCAAGTTTTTAAAAATTAAACATGCCTCCTCTCCTGTCACAAAGCCTCTATGAGTCCCAAATAAGCTCTTTCAACACCAGGAACCTATGGGGACCAAGGAAAGGATCAGTCCCTGGAAAATAGATGGGGAAGAAGTAGAAGCAGTGACAGATTTTACGTTCCTGGGATCTAAGATCACTGCAGATGGTGAGTGTAGCCATGAAATGAAAAGATGACTGATTGTGGGGAGACAAGTGATGAGAAACCTGGGGAATATAGTGAAAAGCAGAGATATCACCTTGAAAACAAAAATTCGCATAATCAAAGCAATGGTATTTCCAGTGGTAATGTATGGTTGTGAGAGCTGGACCATTAGGAAAGCTGAACGCAGAAGAATAGATGCCTTTGAAATGTGGTGTTGGATGTGGTGTTGGAGGAGAGTCCTGAGAGTTCCTTGGATAGCAAAGAGAACAAATAGGTCAATACTGGAAGAAATCAACCCTGACTGTTCATTGGAGGGACAAATAGTGAAGATGAAGCTACTTTGGACATCAAATGAGAAGGAAGGACTCACTTGAGAAGGCTTTGATTCTGGGAAAGGTTGAGGGCAAGAGAAGAAGGGGGCGTCCAAAGATGAGATGGCTGGATGGTATTGTAGACAAAATGGGCACAGAGCTGGGCGGGCTGAGGAGGATGGTGGAGGACAAAGGTGCCTAGAGGAAAATGGTCCATGGGGTCACAAAGGGTCGGAATCAACTGTGCGACTGAACAACAACAAAAGGGTGACTTTACCAATGATGACAATTTTCAGTAATTTAAGTACCTCCTTCCATCTACCTTCCTAACGATTACAGGAATTACTCAGGCCTGTAGGACCTTAGAACAAGAGGGTTAATTGTTTAGTTTTCAGAAAATTGCCTTGACTGATAGCATCATCATCAGCCTTATGCTATGGAACTCGCATGAACAGGATGTCATTCAGTACCTATTGAGAAGAGATGGTTTTATCAAATAGTGAAATATGTCAGTCCTAGCATGTTTTCTTCATGTACACATCTTGCTTTTATCTTGCTTTGTTTTGTGACTGGTCATTAGAATGGTAATATGAGCTTCATTAGCAAGTCTGATTGCTAAGTAATTCATTTCTGTAGAAATCCTGTTGTAAAACTTTGCAGAGTGATAGAAATGTAAATAACCCTTAATATTTTCTTTGACATTAATTGTTCCTGAGAGATTTTAGAGGTTTCGTAGAAACTGGCTGATCTCTAGAACTCAGAAACCTTACCAGGGTTATAAGATTCTGGAATTTGTAGTCCAAACAAATGACTTTTCCATTCTTTGCTCTGAGGCGGTCTGCAAAAAATAATAATAGCAATAGCAGTAGAAATTAGGTTTGATTTATTTTTCCAATTTATGTATATGCAAGATGAGATGTGGTGGCTTATTGGTTAAAAAGCAAGAAAAAAGAGAGAATACCGTTGTGGAGCAACAAATTGCAAAAACTCTGCGAAGTGTGCAAAATACTTTATATAAATCTTCTTATAATGGTAATAAAAAGTAACTACAGTTCAATAAAGTATTCAAAAATCCTTGTCATCAGGTAATCTTTGTTCTTATAATTCAAAAATAACAGATAACTAAAATCCAACAAGTTCTCAAACAAAAAATCCTTAACTTCAGGCAACCAAAAATTCTAGAAGTACATATTACTTGTAACATATATTTGTTTGTAGAAGAAGTGTTTTCAAACGTGTTCGAAGCCTGTGCCGGCTGACAAATTGCTTTTCAGAACCAAAGTTCTTTCTTCAGGAATCTAATACAACCAAAATATAATAAAAATATTACTTACAAACTGTACCATTCCATTCCATTCCAGTTTTAATTTATACCCCACCTTTCTCGGCCAAGGCTGACTCAAGGCGGCTACAACATGTTCATAATAATACAATACAGGATACAATATAGGAACACAATAGCATAATAATACAAGCAGAACACTATACAATATAAAAATACAGTATTACAAATATAAAAATTACAAATAACAAATTACCCAGGAATCCCCAGGTGTGCTCGACTACCCCGCGGCCAATGCTGGAACAGGGAAGGAGCAAAGTGAGGTGCGGTAGTGCGAGCGGCAGTTCTTAAGTCCTTGCACCAGGATCCCTGTTGCACTCAAATACCCCGCAGCCAACGCTGGTCCAGGGAAGGAGCAAAGCCTCCCACTTAGCCAACCAAGGGCAGGCAAGCGTCCAGGTGATAGTCACCCCTCTCACTCGCCCAGCTGTCCTACAGCCCATCTTCCTCCTTTCCTCTGCCCCCTCCAACCCAACCAGGCAAGGAAATGAACCAGCAAGGAAGCAAATTCGTGGTGGAGGCAGTCCGGTGGGGCAGTCACGGCGACGGTGTTTTAAAGCCCCACCAGGTGCCCACAGGTGTTTCTGCACTCCCTCCAGCCCCGGCTGTGTGCAGAAGTGAACTGGCAGTGGAGACGCCGGCAGCCTCGGTGTGGCAGGTTTTCTTTATGGCCGCACCGGCCGCCTCTTCAGCTGAGGCCAGTCTCTTCCTCCTCCCGCCCCCGCTCACACCAGAGGGGGGAAGCGTCCAGGTAGCCCCGGCATGGCAGGCCTCCTTTATGGCCACAGTGGCCACCTCTCCAACTGAGGCCAGTCTCTTCCTCCTCCCACCCCTGCTCACATCGGAGGGGGGGAAGCATCCAGGCAGCTCCAGCGTGGCAGGTCTCCTTTATGGCCACGCCGGCCGCCTCTCCAGCTGGGGCCAGTCTCTTCCTCCTCCCGCCCCCCCGCTCACACCAGGGGGGGGAGGAGCATCCAGCTTGATGTATACATTTTTAAAAAAACCTTAACATAGAATGATACACTTCCAAACTCTATAAATAATAGTACTAGAGAAACACGTTGGTAAATACAAGAACACACTCACCAATATTATAGGTAATTATATAGAAGTAATATAAATGGCATCCATCACCTCTATAGTGATTTATTTAGTGCATCAGGATGTTAATGACCCAAGCAAAGCTAATCCTATATAAGCAAGAAAGGGACGACAGGTGTATGGAAGAGCAATTAGCAAGAGTATGCTATCCCTGGTTCAGCAGAAACTTAATATGATCACAGAAAGGAGGAAAATTCTACATCTTGATTAAGACCATGGGGTGCAATTATTTTAAACAAGTAGATAAAAAATGATTTGTGCTGTAAAAGTCTATTTTGGAAATTGGTTCTCTCGAACTGCTTCGGTTTTAACAATTATAGTGCCAAAAATCTGATGTCACTTTCATTATGTCCTAGTTCTCGATAATGCTGTACTAATGGGGCGTCGAGAGATTGGCTGTAGATTTTCGACCTGTGTTCAATGATCCGGGTTTTCAAATTGTGGCTGGTCACCCCAATGTATTTTTTTACGACATGGGCGTTCTATCAAATAGACAACATTTTTAGAATTGCAATTGCTGAAATGGTTCATTGTGAATTTCGAATTGTAGCCTGGTAAATCCACCTCCTTGGTTTCCCAACAATAATGGCACACTGAGCACGATGAACACTTAAAGTGCCCCTTAACAGTGTTACTGAATCCCGGTTCTATAGTGGCATGATCGGAATGTACCAGCAAATTTCTAAGGGACTTCGCAGAGTTTACGCAATTTGTTGCTCCACAATGGTATTCTCTCTTTTTTCTTGCTTTTTGTGCATTACCGTTGGGCCCAGACATTGAACTTAATGACTGGAAGGTCAGCAGGTCAGCAGTTCAAGACCTGAGTGCTGTACGACATAGTGAGAGCCCATCTCTGTCCCACCTCCTGCCAACCTAGCAGTTGGAAAGCAAGAAATTGCAAGCAGATAAATAGGTACCATTTTGGTGGAAAGGTAAACAGTGTCCTGTGTCTAGCCATGCCTGCTGCATGAGTATGGAAATGTCTGCAGATGTAGACAGTGCTGACTCTTTGGCTATAAACAGAGATGAGCACTGAACCCTAGAGTCAGATATGACTAGCTTTCGAGCAAGAGTGACCTTTACCTTTACCTAAGATTAGAACTTAGTGAGTGGTTTGCATATTGTCAATGCTGTTTTATGTTACTTTAGACAACATCCTATTTTTTTAAAACCGAAGGATAATGAAAAGCAAGCAACATGGATGAAACGAGCTTGGAGAAAGAGAATCTAGGTCAAGCAAAATGCTACTTTGTAAATAAGTGTAACAAGAGGGTGACAAAAATGTATACACGTTTTAAGATATGTTATCTATGTCTTACTTTTTGAATGTTAACCAAATTACAGTAGTAATGTGCAGTATGACATTTGCTTAAAAGATTTAATGCTAGTGTCCCCATGTGACAGGCAGGATAGTTAAAGATAATGGTGGAAGCATGGTTGTCGTTCAAGAAGCACAAGACCATTTTGAAGTGGGCTGTTTTCTATAAGTTGTTTGATAATGGACTTTTCTGTGGACTGCCCGCGTAGCGGGGAATCTTATGATTAATATACTTCTCCCTAGAAGTTCGTTCGCCGGCCACAGCCGCGCCATAATTCAGGGTAAGACTTCCTATCTTGGAAGCACAGGCTTTGCTGGAGGAGATAGATAAAAGATTGGGCATACATTCCTGAGCTGCTTCCCGATTGACAGGCAACATCCTGGTTTAACATAACAATAGCCACAGATGTTTTCCTGAGTTAAAGTAAACAATAGAGATTAATAGACACAGATGCTGATAGTGCCCAGGGAAACAGATGCTCCTGCTCCTTTAGATTAGAGTAAAACATTAGAGACCCTTGCCTATAGTATAGGGGTGACTTAGAAATGCTTAGCAATCAGGGCCCCTCTGTAACCAGGGGCGGCGACCACCTCAGGGTCATTACGCCCATAGGCAGGGTAATAAAAGCTTTTTGCCCAGCTCATTTTGGGGCTGGACCACTACATCGATGTGTCTTTATTCCAGCACAGCAGGGTTTCGCATTACAATACTTTTCAGGTAGAATGTGCTCTTCATACTGACAACATTCAAAACTCAAAGGAACTGTAATAAGAACTGAGAACAGGCAGCTTCCCATTACTGTTTTATTTCCTCCAACAGAAACCTTATAATTTTTTTTAATTACCCATTTCTCTTTTTGTTTTAATTGGACAGAAGCAACCTAAACTTGTTCTATGCAATTAAGAGCAGCTACATGCATAAAAAATTAAGACTTATATTAAATCTCATTTGGACTGACTCATAGTTCAACTAGTACTGTACCATGAAAATCAAGGGGAGAAAAATATTTTTGAAGCCAATGAGCTTTTGAATGAAAAGATGGAATTCTTTACAAAAGTGACTTGTTTAGGGTTTTTGAAAATAGTCACTTAAACTGTAGATCATATTAAAAATATTGGTGGTATATATGGTAGAGAACTTCAGAAACAAAAGCAGTCTTTCAGCTGCTAACACAAATGCTATCAAAGCTCCTTAAAAATAAGTTCTGGGCTATTTATTTGCAGCAGCTCACACATTCAACTCAGATGGTGGCTAATTCCAGAGTTGTTAATTTCATACCTCTACAAATACAATTGGCACTCCATGAATGTAACAATATGTGTTCCAAGAGTTTATGTAACAAAACCACTGCACCGTACAGTCTCATTCTAAAGCACTCTGCACAAGGCCCATTAATGTTAATAGGGGCTTGGGAGAAAACATCAAATGCACGCATAAAAGGTCACACACCGCTCTCAATCAATGTGCAAACAATGATAAATTAGCAAACTGGCTTGAGCACAATAATTTGAAATAAAATCAAACATAAATATTGGGAGTTTGTGTGGTTTTGTATTACATTAGATGCTAATTTGTGAAAGGGCTTCACTTGGCCACACTTAAATAAGAGGAAAATAAGGTGGAACCTGCATTTGTTTGCCTAAAAATTGCAGTTAAATCATGACAGTATAGACTAGGCCATTTTCTCCATAGTAAGTGACTCAGTTTTACTTTCTTACATCCCACTGCAGAAGAAGAAAGAGGCATTGTACAGTCTTTTTCTATCATTTCCCCAAGCCAATTGATATATTGTAGACCAGGGATTCTCAACCTGTGGCCCATGGGCCAGATGCAGCCTGTGGCACCATTTCATGTGCCCTCCCTCTGCCTCCACCACACCAGGAAGTTCCATGTGGTGGAGGAAGGGAAAAATGGCTGTCCGGCCCTTGAAGCTATCTGAAGGAGTGTGACCTAGCCCCCAGCTTTAAAAGTTGATACCTCCTGTTGTAGACCATGCCTCATTAAAAGAGGAAATTCCTTAACTGCTGAAAACATCTGATTTTCATAGCAGGAGCTTTCAACTCCTTTCATAATTTGGAAATTAACTTCCTTTGGTTTTGTGGGCTTTATTTAGTAGTCTGGTTTCTTAGACATGAAGATCTGCTGTAATTACATGTTTAGACCATTAAAGTGATCCAGCTAAAATGAAATGCTATCTATAACATGTAGTTTGGCCCTCATCCAACAACAATCAAGATGAACCACATATAAAAGGTCAAATGAAAATAGGAGATTAAACTGGTGGTAGATTCCTTCATGAGAGCCTTCTATATAAGTGTATTGCTTTTAATGATATGTATGTTCTGTTAAACACAGAGCAAAAAGGATAAACACATCTATGTTCTACATTTCTATTGGGGGAATGGTACACTTTTTTTGATAAGAATTCCCCCAATTATTCAAATATGTTCATGTTTGGAAAGGAAAGAATTTGAGAGTAACTAAAATCAAATCTGAGGGAAATGGACAGATTCATGCATCCTAACCTGAACCTTTCAGCGTTTAAATATTTCAGGAATCTGGATTTGACTCCTTGCTAGTGCTGACTTTGATGTACCTCCTCCTCCACCCTCCCTCCATTTTCTTCTTCTCCCCCCCCCCCAATCTCCTCCATACAAATATGGCAGACAGGAACAACATGGTCAATTTTTATTGGGAGTACCTGGTGAAAATTGGTGAAATTTTAATCTTGGTTCATTTTTTTAAAACAAATTATCCAGGTGATATTGTGTGTGCAAACAAACAAACAAATGCCCATTCTTGCTCTCCTTTATCATTTGAGCTGGTAACCTTCTTTGTATTTCAAAGCACCTATAAGGGATTTGGACACTGCAGTGGCTCAGGTGGCTAAGATGCTGACTAGGAGGCAGAAGGTCAGCAGTTCGATTCCCGAGTACTGCAGGACGGAATGAGCCCCTGTCTTTGTCCCAGCTCCTCCCAACCTAGCAGTTCGAAAGCAAGAAATTGCAAGTAGATAAATAGGGACCACTTCAGTGGGAAGGTAACCATTCTGTGCACTCCGGTGTCTAGTCATTCCAGCTACATGACCACGGAAACATCTGCAGAAGCAGATAGTGCTGGCTCTTCGGCTTCGAAACAGAGATGATCACTGCACCCTAGAGTTGGATACAACTGGCTTTCAAGCAAGGGAAACCTTTACCTTTACCTTTATAAGGGACTTGGACTTAGGAACCACTTACCTGAAGGTCTGCTTATTTTTCAGGAACATTTCTTAGCATCTCTACAGTTCTTTTGTGCAGAAGTATTTGTGGCTCAGCCATTGATTACAACAGATGCTTGTTTACTACTGCCACTTTAACATCTTGAGTTTTCTTGTTGCTGTACTGCTGAAGCCAAGAGATCGTGTAGGATAGATAGTGCAATGGTGGATGACTACCCCTTTTTTAGGACTTTACCTAAGAAAGATATGGGGCATCATAAAAATCAATTGCAATCTATGAGCATTAAGATTCTTTCAGTCCATGCACAATTGTAAGTTCTTAAAACTTACTTAATAACCAGTCTTCAGACTGATTAATTGCAACCAAAGTCTATTTTTTAAAATAATGTGAATTCTTTCCTAACCTTGGAAGGGAATAAACACATCTTTTCTCCCCACCATTCTCCTCTCCATTTCTTGTTGATTTTAATGCTTTGAATGGGATCTGAACTAGAGGAAGCCATTCTGCTCCTAAAAAGCTCCATTTCCAAAAAGCTGCAGAGATCAATTTTAGATCATGACACCACACACAACCAGCCCAAACTGATTAGAGACTGTGCTTGTTTTAAGCACTGAGCCATTCCTCAAACAACTATTGTCCTCAAACTCGGCCTTCTTGCTAAAGTTCTACCCTGACATCCAGCTTTAAAGAATGGCCTTCCTTGTTCATGATGAGTGAATTTCCATTGAATCAGCTGAAATATGAACATCAACAATGGTGGGTTGGCATTGCTCCAGGTCTAAACAAAGCTATGTGATAGTCATGTGAAATGTGCCAATGCTGAACAATTTACCTTTTTCCAGTGCTGTCAGGCTCAGGTATGTATTCAGACTAGGTCAGCAACATTTCATTCTCTAGGATTCAAGGGTCCAAACCTGAAATCAAATCAGGACTCACTGTCACAGGAAGGAATCCTTCTAATGTCATGAAGGTAGGGGAGACAAAAATTGGGAATGAAACAAGCACAACACAGTTCTTTTGTTGAGCCAGATGCTTTGCTGTAGGCAGGCCCCCATTTTATGCACACAAGATTTTGAATAGTAATAATATTGTGTCAGAAATTATTCTGGGTTGAAAGGATTTTTGCAGAAGAAGCTCCACTCAGGTAATGCCCAAATGAGGCTCCTTTCATGTCCCCAAGAGCTGGGACAGAAACAGGCACTCAATCCATCATGCAGTGCCTTCGTCTCAAACTGCTGACTTGCCAGCCTTCCAGCTAACAAGGCAAGCTTCTTAACCACTGAGCTACTACAGCCCCTAGTTGGTATACTAAGATCTAAGTATTCAAAGATGTCTGACCAGCCAGGCTGAGCTGGGGGTGGACAGCTGGAAGTTCATTGCTATGTACATATGTCTGTATGAACCATTTTGTCTGTACTGGTAACTCTGAAGAGGTCACAGGGTTTCTGCTTTATGGAGTACTAGCTAACAAAGCAAGCTTCTTAAACATTGAGCCACTGCAAATCTTCAAAAGAAGATTTCCAATGGAAATAACACCCTACCAGACAATTGAAAGAACAGCTGCTGCATAGTAAATTATGACACAAATGCATAATCTAGAGCCTTCTGAATTCTGTTACATGCTAGTATATATCAGTTTAGTCATTCCTTCATGGAACATTTCTTAGCATCTCTACAGTTCTTTCGTGCAGAAGTATTTGTGGCTCAGCCATTGATTACAACAGATGCTTGTTTACTGCATGTGGCTCAAGTGCACGTGGCTTAAGTGGCTAAGATGCTAACTGGGAGGCAGAAGGTCAGCAGTTTGATTCCCGAGTACTGCAGGACGGAATGAGCTCCCGTCTTTGTCTCAGCTTCTGCCAACCTAGCAGTTTGAGAGCAAGAAATTGCAAGTAGATAAATAGGGACCACTTCGGTGGGAAGGTAACAGCATTCCGTGTGCTCCGGTGTCTAGTCATGCCTGCCAAATGACCACGGAAATGTCTGCAGAAGCAGACAACGCTGGCTCTTCGGCTTTGAAATAGAGATGAGCACTGCACCCTAGAGTCGATACGACTGGCTTTCGAGCAAGGGAAACCTTTACCTTTTACATTCCAAAATTATGTTTTAGGGAGAGGTTAATTGACCAAAGCAAAATGCTCTCGTGGAAAATAAATGCAAGAAGTATCGAAAATACAGCTGCAAGGAACTGCAAGCCAGTAGCAACATAAGGTGACATGCCCGTTTACCTGGCATATTTGGCAAGAGTTGGGCTATTTGGCAGTTGCTGAAACAATATATCCACAGGCTTTGATTCTGAGTGCTGAAAACTGTGCTAAAATGTAGGGTTTGTTTTTCACTATGTTGTAAAGCACCCAGAGAAAAAACTTCTTTCCAAATGGGCAGTATAAAAATGTACTTAATAAAATAAATAAATATCATCCATCTTTGTGTGTCATGACAATGAAGAAGGAAGACACATGGAAAGAGGAATAAGGTCAATGAATATGCCTTAAATTGTAATTATTGGTTGAAAAAATTACTCTTTTATTTTTCTAATGAAGTCTTCTGCATTAGATCCTGTTATATTTCTAAATTTAAAAGCTTCTTGTTCTTCTTTTTTGCTTCCTCTTTTACCCCATCAAGCGTTGAAAGAAAATGAAAAAGCACCTTTCCCAAAAGAAATGCATTGGAGCCTGGCTGGTCAGAGGGAAGGAGAAACACCTGGCCCTGCAACGGAGAGGACTTTAAAAGCTGCATCCCCACCACATGGGCTCTGTAAGGACATTGCAAGCGCGGCGCCAAAATGGCCGCCGCGCCCTTTGCGGGCCCCCCCATAGGACGAAGGCATCCGGGTAGTTAGGGGCGTGGCCAGCTCCCTTATAAAAGGGGTGGCCATGAGGCAGCCGAGCTGCCATTTTGCGAAGCGACAGAGCGGAGAAGTTTTTCCCTCTTACCTCCGTTGCTTTTACCTTTACCGGGAAGCCTTTTGGCTGCTGAATTCTATCGTTTCGGCTTCCCGTTGATTGGCTGAGGTGCTCTTGAAGAAGAAGGCGGCGGCGAGCGCGGCTCGTGCGGTTCGGAGGCGCGATCCGGGTCGGAGGACCGCGGCCGCGCCTCCCAAGCAGCCGCCTTTGCCTGCACCCACCGGGACCGGTGGAATGGGGTCTTTTTTCCCTGGCCGGAGAATGCTGGCCCACGCACGGGTCCAGTAGGGGCTGCGACCCTCGGCCCACAAGCGGAGAACACCGCTCCTGGTGTTGCCCATTCCGCTGGCCCTTCCTCTATAGGGGCGCAGCTCGCTCCGGGGCCTTCCAACCTTGGGGGGTGGTCTGATCCTCCCTATTCGGGCCCCGGGGCACAGGGACCTGTGCCCATGCCTGCAGTAGGCGGGCCGGCTGGCCCTTTGCCCCTTGTCAGCGTGGGAGCCTTATTGGCCCGTGTGGCGGCCCTCGAGGCATCCCTGGCCCGGGCTAGCCACTCTGGGGCTCCCTTTGGGGTTCATTTCAACGCGTCGTCTGCTGGGCAGCGGCAGGCGACGGGGCGGGTCGAGCTGCTTGAGGCGTGTGGCACGACCTCGGCCACTGCCTCGCAGCTCCCCAACCAACGGGCCGGTGCGGGTCAGGCCCCAGTGACGAGCTCTACGGTGGTCGTGAGCTCCGACGCCCCCAGTGGGCCGGAACCCCCGGTGGGGGCGGCCCGTGGGGGTGCATCGGGTGAGTATGCAGTTCAAGCTAATGCACCCACACAACTGACTTCCTTGGGGGGGGGGCTTTCCAATGGCCTTGTCCTCGCGTGGGTGGTGCGGCGGTACAGCCGCTGATGCCCCACCTGGCGATGACGACTACCACCCAGGGCCCCGTGGTAGGGGGTGTTTCCTACCCTGCGGGGAATGTTTTGGGGGTGGCTGGGTTGGTCCAAGCCCCTTTTCATATGCCCGCAGTTTCTGCGGTGCCTGTCTCGGCCTTGCTGAAAGCGGGGTATTCCTTACCGCTGGGTGACCACTTGGCACAGGCCACCAGAGAGAAAGTTTGGCGGGGGGAGTACGTGGATATCTTCTCACTCCTAAGCAGAGAGCCCACCAAGGAGGAGAGGGAGGGGCAGGATGAGAAGGATAAGGAGCAGGCACGTCGTCGCAAGCCACCAAGTACGTGGGCCAAATGGTCGCCGGCCTACTTCATATACATGGCGGTCTACCTTAGGGCCCGGCCGGATTTGGCAATTCCGATGGTCCAGTATTTGGACAGCATCTACCGGGCGATGGTTGACTTCCTGGGCCCATCGTGGTTGGCTTATGACGAGGAATGCCGTAGGCAGATTTCCCCGCACCCCGAGATTAGGTGGGATGAGCCATGCCAGAGGCTGTGGCTTTTGTACGTGACGCCCACGCGCCCCGCGCTCGGGGACATTTACCATTGTGGACATGTGGTCCAGCAGGCGGCCCCAGCACAGATCACCTGCCAGGGGGCGGGGCAGGGGGGTTCCAGCCCGCCTGCTGTGCTGGACTTTCTCGTCCAATGGTTTCTGCAATGGGAGGAATGGCAAATACAGACGTGAGTGTCCCACCTGTGCTGGCCCCCATGCGGCCTCTGCCTGTCCCAGGCCTGGAGGGATGCGGGGCAGAGGGAGCGGCGGACAGGGGGCTGGCAAGACTGCTGCAGATGGATCTAGTTCACCGAAGGGCTCCCTCCTCAATTAATGTGGACATGTTGGAGTGTTGGCCCACATTGTACTCGAAGGGAGAGGATGAGGGTAATCTCCTTCAGGGTTCTAGGCAGGGGTTCCGGATCCCTTTCATGGGAGTTAGGTCCCCTCAGGATGCCCCCAATCTTTTATCCCTTAGGGGGAGGGAGGAGGTGGCTGCTGCCAGCATTGACAAGGAGGTCTATGCGGGCAGGGTCGTTGGCCCTGTCCCTGCGCCCCCGTTCCGGGGAGCATATCATTTCTATGATGCCATGCCTTTTGGCTGTTCCATTTGGGCTCGGCATTTGAGCGTTTCTCCACCTTCCGGGAGTGGGCTTTTGTCCGCAGGTCAGAGTCCCGGTCTGTAGCCCATTCCCTGGACGGTTTTATTCGGGGCTGAACGGGGCTGGGACACGTGCACACGTCTCCTCAACGCATTTCAGACGCTAATGGAGGAACTTGGTGTCCCTTTAGCGCCCGAAAAGACCGGGGCCCATCTACTCATGGGGGTGGGGATTGACACGGTAGTGCAGGCTTCTAGGTGGCAGCGGGATAAGGTGTCAAGGCTAGTGGCCCTTATCTCGGACTTGCTGGCCGAGCGCATGGCATCACTGAGGGAACTGCTGGTGCTACATGGTCACCTCAATTCCGCTTGCAGGGTCGTCGCACCGGGCAGGGCATTTGCGCGGCGCTTGTGTGACGCCATGGCAGGATTATCCAGGCCCCACCATAGGGTTAGACTTACCCGGGGTATCAGGGCAGACGTGCTTGTCTGGCCACAGATCCAGAGGGAGTTCAATGGGGTGTCATTTTGGAGGTCTGAGCTCCTGGCTCCCCCTTGCTTTCAGATACAGTCTGATGCCTCGGGATCCCTGGGTTATGGGATGTACTTTAATTGGAAGTGGGCCTATGGTGGGTGGCCACCACCCTGGGCAGGCACGGGTCGCATGCGTGGTCTCACGTATCTGGAATGTTTACCTATCCTGGGTGCTTGGATGCTGTGGGGCAAGGAGTGGGCCAACTCGGTTGTGCGTTTTTGGTGTGACAATGCGGCTGTTGGCCACATTGTCAATGCACAGACTGCTAAATCGCCCAGGGTTATGGACCTAGTGCGCTAGTTTGTGTTGCGCAGCCTGCGCCTTAACGTTCTCTTCAGGGCCAGGCATCTCCCAGGGGTTGATAATGATATTCCTGACGCTTTGTCCCGCCTGCAGATCTCCTGGTTCCATGCCTTGGCCCCGGATGCGGAGGAATTTCCCTCGCCACTCCCGGACGAGATATGGGACGTTCGCAAGGAGAGGTGAACCGGGCGATTGGCCTGTCACTAGCGCCATGCACGCGTAAGGCGTATCACCACGCATTTAGTTCTTTTAGAGCATTCTGTACCCAATTTCGACTGCCAGGAACCTGGCCGATCCCGGTAACCCATGTTCTGCGGTTCATGGTTTACCTGTATGCCCAGGGCCTTGCACCACGCACCATAGCATCTAAGCTGTCAGGGTTGGCTTTTATGGCCAAAGTGGGAGGTCGTGCGGACAGCACCAATGACTTCCGTGTGAGACAGGTTTTGGAGGGGTGGGTGCGCGCGCGCGGGCGTTTCCCGGGCGACCCCACCCGATTTCCCCAGGGGTTTTTACCCAATTGGCCCGGGGCTGGCCTGGCCTCTGTTTTGATAGATGAGGCAGCCCATTTCATGCGGCTACTACGGTGGCCTTTTTGGAGCGCTCCGCATCAGCGAGCTTGAGATGCTGTATAAGGCGGATGCAAGATTTTCCAAGGGGTTTTTTACCCAATTGGCCCGGGGCTGGCCTGGCCTCTGTTTTGATAGTTGAGGCAGCCCAATTCATGCGGCTACAATAGTGGCCTTTTTGGAGCGCTCCGCATCAGCGAGCTTGAGATGCTGTATAAGGCGGATGCAAGTCGTAGGGCACTGGAACTCGAAGCTGTCTGTGTGGTCAATATTGGGCTCAGTTGGGGATACGCTCCTCTAAAATGAATCAGCACGGTGTAGGCAGTGGAGTAGACTGCTACGATGTTCCTCGACAGACGTCTGTCCGGTTGGTGCCCTACAGGATTTCCTTGCACTGTGTGGCACGTGCCATGGCCTGTTTTTCTGTCACCAGGGTGGGTCTTCCCTTACTAAATTACAATTTTGGAGGGTGCCGGGAAGGCACTAGACAGTGTTGGCCTCTCTGGGGCTAGTTGCGGCACCCATTCGTTCAGGATAGGGGCGGCTTCTACTGCAGCTGTTTTTGGGGTACTCCTGGGCTAAATACGCCGCAGGGGAGGGTGGGGATCACAATGTTTTCAGTTTTGTGTTCGCCCTCTTCAACCGTGAGTACCAGTTTAGTCACTGCACTGTCTCTCCCCCCCCTTTTTTTTTCCTTGACAGACCCTGGGTGTCGTTTTACACCGGTGACAGTATGCCTGGTGGGCCGTAGCCACATGCACAGGGCAGCGCGTTACGCTGCATGGGGCAGCGCGTTACGCTGCACAGGGCAGCGCATTTCGCTGCACAGGGCAGCGCGTTATGCTGCAGGCGACAGAGTGGGACCCCGACTGGGACTGGGTGCATCCGCACGTCTCAGGTGGTATGGTAAGCGCGGCATGTTATGGCGAGAACTGTTGCCATTCCTTTTCTACATCAGGGATGCTGACTCGCCCGATGTCCTGGTTATGTACCTTGGGGGCGATGGCTTGGGGCGGGTCACTGACCTATCGAGGAAACTTGCGGTTTGCAGTGACCTGCCCTGCTCACATTATGTGTGGCCTGCCACATCCCTCAATTGGTCGGACACGTTACCGCGGTACGCTTACAGGGGGGCGTTCGACCTCGAGGCTCTTGACTGAGCCGACGTCCGTGAACGGGGCTATTGCCCAGTTCCTTTTTGACAAGGGCGGGGGAGGCGTCATTAGCCTCCCCGACATCAGTCTGCAAATTTACGAGCTTTACTCAGGGGATGGGGCCCATCTGTCGCAGGGAGGTATGGACCTCTGGTTAGTGGACTGGCGAGCAGGCCTGTCGACCGAGCTGACGGTCTTGGGGGGTGGTGGTGAGCCTTTTGGAAGCCTCCCCGTGTGGCGGGTATCACTGGTAAGGTAAACATTTATGACCCACAGGTATCCGGCAGGTTCGCAATTGACTGGACAACACTAGACAGGCATAAGTTGGTTAAACGTTGTCCGGTCAACGACGAACTAGGCGACGGGGTGATGGCGATAGCTAGACAGCATGCATCACCCCGTGATTTCACGGATACGCGTCAGAGGGTGGGGTCATTAGTTAGATATTGACTACGGTCAACAATTTGTTTGTTGTCAACAAACTAATTGATACAAATAGATACATTGTAACCAATTGCCGTTGGCAATTTTGGGGTGGTACCTTACCAGTGTTACTTCGGCCTGCTTGCCTTAAGAATTATGATTGGTCGTTTTACCAATAGAAATTTATAATTCGGACTAGGGCATGAATCAATAAATGTGGCCCAATGCCGTTATCCACTTTTACCAGTGTCTGAGTCCTTTATTGGGGGGTGCGCCTGCAATGCAAGCGCGGCGCCAAAATGGCCACCGCGCCCTTTGCGGGGCCCCCCCATAGGACGAAGGCATACGGGTAGTTAGGGGCGTGGCCAGCTCCCTTATAAAAGGGGTGGCCATGAGGCAGCCGAGCTGCCATTTTGCGAAGCCACGGAGCGGAGAAGTTTTTCCCCTCCACCCCCTCCCTAGTTAACAGTGTGATATTTTGGTCGCTTCGGGGCCGGGTGGGAATTTTTGGCTGGGACCCACAATTGGCTCTCAGGTCCTGGTTTTTTCGCCCATCCCACACTGTTGCTATGGTTTGATATAGGGGTTTCTGTTGGTGCTGTTGACTTTGGTCACATGGGCGGGTATCACTGGTAAGGTAAACATTTATGACCCACAGGTATCCGGCAGGTTCGCAATTGACTGGACAACACTAGACAGGCATAAGTTGGTTAAACGTTGTCCGGTCAACGACGAACTAGGCGACGGGGTGATGGCGATAGCTAGACAGCATGCATCACCCCGTGATTTCACGGATACGCGTCAGAGGGTGGGGTCATTAGTTAGATATTGACTACGGTCAACAATTTGTTTGTTGTCAACAAACAAATTGATACAAATAGATACATTGTAACCAATTGCCGTTGGCAATTTTGGGGTGGTACCTTACCAGTGTTACTTCGGCCTGCTTGCCTTAAGAATTATGATTGGTCGTTTTACCAATAGAAATTTATAATTCGGACTAGGGCATGAATCAATAAATGTGGCCCAATGCCGTTATCCACTTTTACCAGTGTCTGAGTCCTTTATTGGGGGGTGCGCCTGCAATGAGCCCCAGGCTCCACAATGACTGTGGGGACGTGGAGGCAGAGGACAGTTTATTACTTGTTGTTTGATATTTTTGTTGATGTTATATTATTGTGCTGATATATGATGTATAATGTTGACATATTGTGATAGTACCGATTGTATTGCATTGTGATGCTTATTTTTGAATTTTTGTATTGCTGTATTTTGTGATTAACCTTGTAACTACATTTTTATTGTACTGTATTGTGTATTTTGTATTTGGATATTATATGATTTTGCATATTATGTATTGCACTGTATTTTTATTATGTTTGCACTGTATATTATGTATTATTTATTGTTGGAAGCCGCTCTGAGTGGTGCATGCACTAGAAGAGCGGGGTATAAATAAACAATTCAATTCAATTCAATTCAATTGGATGGAGGATTTCAGGTTGTCTAAAAAGGAAACACAAAAATGGAAGACTCCACCCTCCATTTCCATGCCACATCAATCTGGTTCTAGGGCTGATTGAATGCAGTTGATATAGGCAATGGATCCAACACTTAAAGATGAGTTATTAGAAAACCAAAGGGTGCAATCACAAGACAACAATGGAAAAGAAAGAAAACAGGAGAAGAGTGTAAGGAAAAAGTGGCTGGATGCAGTAAGCTGAAAATCTGAGTAGTAGTATAACTTCTTCTGTCTGAAAACAGACAATTTTATTCTGAGGCAGGATAATGTACAATGTGGGAATGGACGCCATCCTATTTCTTCTAAGGAGGATGTTCTGGGTTTTTGTCTAATCATTCAATTTGTCCATTCCCTTCTTCCAGCATTGCTATGTGGGAATTTAACCTCATTAGGAGTGTCTTGATTGCTGTGGTAAGCTACATGCTTTGCATCTGCTTCCTTCCTTCCATGAAGGAAGATATCACAGATGTAGCTTTTGAGGGGCAAGGAGTCATAATGGTTTTTTTTCCTATGCATACAAACAGAGGTCAAAATGAATACTTGGCAAAAGCATAGAGGTCACTCACATGGAAAGAAAGGACCAGTGACACAATCACTCTATTTGGTAGCCAAATCAGGGAAGAAAATGGTGTGTTGTAGTATCTAACAGAGCTTTCTTGTACTACCATTCCCTGAATCCCTCAGCTAACAAGCTTTGAGTAAAGCTGATTATACAGTTCTAGGCACAATATAGCCTTTTGAGCTTCTTGGGGAAGTTTAGCATACAAATATAATAAATATACAGTAATTACATTGCTTAGTTTGATCCAAAGGAGAAAACGTATGAACTGTCCAACTGGTTGAGAGAGTTTTTAAAGAAATCCATGAAATCTAATGCCAAATAAAACTTGTTAATCTGCAAGGTACTACAAGACTCTTTGTTGATTCTATTGTGTTGTTATATTACGCAGGTGCTATTAATGCAACAACAAGTTTCCAGATACAGTAAGATGCCTATCACCACCTCTGTTTCCAGCAAGAAGCCAGCATGTAGTAGAAAGCTCTTCAAGGGCAATATTAACATAAATCATGCCAGGTAATTTATACACTGTTTAAGTAATTACAGATACACAGTTTTCCATCTTCTCTTAAATGGTAGTGACAGACAGTATAAGCCAACCAATCCTTTTGCAATTCAATATACTGTAATTCAAAGCAATATAAATTTTCTGATGTAATATAATATTTGGATCACCACAACCCTACAATTATTGCTGGAAATTGCATCCCTCAACCCATAAAGTGTAAACCAACAAAATCTGTTATCACACACCACTGGATATATGTAAGTCACTTTCTAAGCATTGTGATATGATATAGCCTAATGTAAAAATATTGAAAGTTGGCCTATGTTATATCTTTCACTCTCTAGCAATAACATGCATCTCTTTCCCCAGTAACTGTGGTTTTAATGTTCACAGTGGAATTATTTTCCAAATGATACACGCAAGATTATCCCCATACATATGAGTCTGAATAGCTCAGTGAGTTGGATATCAGGCTGCAGAGTCAGAAGTCAAGATTTCAATTCTGCACCATACCTCCTGGGAGGAAACCCAACCTGTATTGCTCTGGGCAAGCTGCACAATCCAAGACTGCTCCCAGAAGAAGGGACTGGTAAACTCCGGGCTTTATATAGTAATATGGGCAGTTTGATCCACATAATTGTTTATTTTATTTAGAGTATCCTGTCATCCAGAGTCAACAGAGTTATCAGTGATAAGTGATTAAAAACAACAACAGAAGTAATAAAAAATATGTTCTATAGTCATGTTGGAGATGACTGGGTGCTACCCAGCACAGGCTGAAGATGATGAATGTGGAGGAATATACAGAAATAAAAGGATCTTTGAAAAGGGGGTTCTTTGAAAAGGGGACCCTTACCCAAGTTTGAATGAGAGCATAACCAGAGATGACACTAGGGAATTTGCAGTTATAATTAATATAAAAGTTTATTTATCACAAGGAATTGAGAGAAATTATAAGTATCTTTTATTAGTTCAAAAAGTGTGAAGCATGTTCAGGTAGAAATCAGAACAGCAACATTTCATGAAGAGAATATTGTAATAACACTCACAAAATCAAACCAATACAGGAATTTTCCCAGACAAACCAGATTATGATTCCATTTTTATGAAGCCATCTAAACAGATACAATCCAGAACGGAGGCAGTGTGGGCTGGATGAATCGCAGTAAACCCATTTGTGTGGATTCACAGAGTGCTTGGGCTTCTGGGAATTGAAGTCCAAGAACATCTGGAGTGTCAAGGTATGCCATCATGGAACTAGAGATACAAATAATTGTTCATGACATCATGGTTTCAAGCATGCTGTTCTGAGCCTTTGTTTGGATCCCACTCCATGATTGCAGATGTTGTTAGACTACAACTCCCACAATTCCTGACTTTTGTCCATGTTAGACGGATCTCCTGAGATATAAAGTCCAACAACTTCTGGGGACATTACGCAGCAGGGGGCCTTTCTCTCTTTCATGTCTCCAAGTATCTGGAATTCAGCAGAATTTCAGCCCATTCCTCTGCTGTTAAGGCAACATTTCTGTGTGGCACTACTTTTCAGAAACCAAGAATTGGGAAGAAAATAATACAGAAAAAAAGAATTGGTAGGCCACTGAGTTCAAATGCATCAGGAGAATTTGTTCCTAGGTGCTTAAATAGAATTTGCTCCATTATTAATGGTGTGATTTACACTCTTTCAAAGTAGGGTGTATTATTTGACACAAAACATTGGTTATTTTCCAGAAATTTGGTGTCAACTATTTAGTTCACATCCTCACCATAATGCGGCATTGTTTGTATTTTGACTGCTGTTTTGACTTAAACGGAATCATTCCCCATTTAATGGCCAACAAATGTTGAATTTGGAGATAGAATTACATACATTGGGGAAACACACAGCATACAAATAAATACAGTGTGCTGCTGTTTAAGTACTGCTGGTGCAATATGTTGCCAATTCTTGGAAACATTAAATCCTGCTACTTACTCTACTGAATAATAACATAGGCAAGAGGTACAAGGGAGGAAGGAGTGTGATGTAGCAATTGGAATCAATAGAAATCAAGCATCTAGTCACCAATTTGCACTGGAAAGTTGCCAGAGTATATTTTAGGGTGTTTTTTCATTTTGCTAAACTACTGTTAAAATTGGCAGATCTTTTTAAAAAGGAAGTATAATACTACATATTACAATGAACCCCAGCTGTGTAGTTTTGCAGATTTTTGTTTCCTAAAATGAAAAATAGTCCAAGGATGTGCCTTAAAGTACTTCAGTGTCATAGGCATCCATAGTATGGTCAGTCAGGATGAACATAGCTGTGATAAAAGGCAAAAACCAGCAGTCCTGGTTTCTCACCCATCTGGACATGAGGAATCTTGCAACGTCTTATAGAACCTAATTCAGCCAAGTTTGGGCAAATTGATGAGAATGAAGGATTTAGCCAATATTCTTTACATCCGTAGTGTAGCCACATTTTATGCAAAACTGTGCCTATGTAAAACTGCAGCTCAGTGGAGTAGAAGATAAATGAAGCAGTTCCACAAAACCATGACTTGCAAAAATGAGCTAAGGCAGAAGTTGGAATGAATCTCACCTGTGTGTCTCATGCTCCCAGTTAATTGCTCAGAATAACCACCAAAAATATAAGAAACCTGTATGAAACACCTTCCTCACTGTCCATGCCTCAATCATCCTAGAATTTTTGTGCTTGATTGTCCCACAGTAACCACAGGCAGATGTGATACTAGCGACTAAACACAGCATTAGTTAGAATCTTTCCTGTTATGGATTAGAGTAGGAGTCAGCAGACTTGGCCCTCCAGATGTTCTTGGACTTCAATTACCAGAAGTCCTGATCAGCAGGTGCACTTGACTTTGGCTTCTGGTAACTGAAGCCTGGAGAGCCAAATTTGTTGACCTCTGTTTTAGAGAGAAGAAGGTCCCAGTAGCACATTCTCAAAGCTATTTTCTCTTCAGGTCAAGGTGGATAAATGGAATGGGGAAAGCTGCCTTCTTGGGTAGCCATTTCAAAAATATCCAAGCCATCATCATCATCATCTTCTGCTTCTGCCTCTGCTGCTGTGCCTAGGCCAGACATGAAACTGCCAATTTGAAGCCACCTTTTGGTGAGTCCATTCTGCAGTTCCTTTGGCCTGACATAGTGTGAGAAAGATTAGCTGGCAACACAAGGTTACCATTACCAGGGTACGCCTGATTGTGGTTCAAAAATAACACAATCTTCGAGGAGGCTCTTTCTGCATACCCATACCATCAAAACTGTCCTGAGAATATAATGCAGTGGCCCTTCGTCTGCCTTCCGCATCACAGCATGATCCCCATACCACTGACCCAGTTCCATGACTCACTTTCTGGTCATGAGCCCTTTTCACACACAAAATCCTCTTCAGCCCCAGACCAATATTGATGGAGCTGCTGCCCTTCATCAAAATGGATTCAAGTGGGATTTAATCCACTTGGGGACCATCACCCATCCCTGTGGACTTCAGCACCCAAGGCTGTTAGTTCTCAGGCTTGTCAGGTTCGTTAAACAAGCAGTATGGTCTACTCTATTACCATAGCAGGATAACCTGGTATCATGATGAACCTGATATCATGATGAACAACATAAAGTATAGAATACTCCATCTTGTTCTGCAAGGAAAGTTCCCTGGGAAGTAGACAGACTTCATGGCTGAAGAACCTGAGAGACTGGTGTGGCATGTCATCGGAGGAACTGTTCTGAGAAGTTAAGAACAGGAAGACTGTCACCATGATGATGGCCAATATCCTGAACCTGAAGAAGAAGAAGAAGTCTATGCTACCTTTGATATTCTGTGAGTTGTCATTTTAGGGTTAGAAAAATAGGCAATTTTCACCTTTCTGTGAGAAACATTTACTTTGTTGACTGTGCATGTCCCCTGCAGCAATTTCTGTATTCCACCTTTCCCCCATTTGCTGCCGCAAGTGATAAAAGCAGACTACTCACATTTAGCATCCCTATACACCTCTTTATACTTTCCCCTGCTAATCTGCAGACCTTCAACATACAGGGAGGTAATCTGACCACAATAGCTTTCTCCTATGCAGGCATTTTAATATAGAAAAGAAAAGGAAGGCAAGAAGAAAAGAAACTCTAGGCTTTTAAAGCCCATTCGTCTTACTGAGACGAAAATCTTCTCTCTTGCTTTCCAGAGCTGTACCAAAAGAGTGCAAAAATGCCAGGAGAAGAAACTCAGACATGTTTGGATATGCAGAGATTCCAGACAAACTTTCAAAATGAAAACTCTCAAACGCCCAGGTCTGAATGCATAAGCTTTACCAGTTTTTGTTTTCCCTTTATTTATTCTTTTTATTTTTTAAAAAAAATCTAAAGTTCATTTCATCGTGAATACAAAGATTTTTTTAAAAATGGTAGCCATGTTAGTCTGTGCAAGCATATCAGAGAGTAAACAAAACAAAAAACAAACATGTTGTAGCACCTTAAAGACTATCTGCTGTATTTTAATGTTATTTTATTTATTTATTAAACTTATACCCTGCCCTTCTAGGAAAAAACTTTCCTACTGAGGGAGGCTTACAGCATAAAATTCAAAAATGCAATCTGACAAAAATATTAAAATTGCAGTAGTATATAAATCTATTAAATTATTTAAAATTAAATATAAACCCCTCAAAACCCAAACACCCTAATAAGAAAGCCTATTTTGGAAGTAGTGGGGCAGAATAAAATGCCTAACAATCGGCCATTGGTAAAATATTGCCAAAGGCCTCTTTTTTAAAAAGGGAAGTTTTCAATTGCTTTTTTAAAATATGGAGAGATGGTGCACCAGGTGCAGCTCTACTGGGAGGAAATTCCACAGCATTGGTGCTATCACAGAGAAGTCTCTTTTCCTAGTCATGGCCTTCCTAGCTAGAGGAAGCTGCATCGTCATGGAGGAGTGTGTGATGTGAACTGTTGTCCTGAGGGGAAGATGTTCCACCAGGTAGGAAGGTCCCAAACCATTTAGGGCCATGATGGTGAACCTTGGCACTCCAGATGTTCTTGGACTTCAATTCCCAACAGCCCAAGTACCTGTGAATCCATACAAATGGGTTTGCTGCAATTCATCCAGCCCGCGCTGTGCCACCCTCATCACTCCTGCTAGCAGAAGTAAAATGCAACCAAACAGAGCTAGAAAAAATTGCTTCTTTGGATTACAACTCCCAACAATCTTCTGAATGGGCACAGTGGCTGGAATTTTGGAAGCTGTAGTCCAAAAATAATGACTCCAAGTTCCAGTTTGTTCCCTCTTTTTCTTTTTCTGCTGTATCTGAATCCAAATATTGGCGATCCTCATGGCGATCAATCATGAAGACTGTCCTGATGCAGTGGCCTTTCATCTGCCTTCCACATCACAGCATGACACCCGTACTACTGATCCAGTTCTGCGAGTCCTTTTGACATGCCAAGTCCTCATCAGCCCAAGGTGAAGCTGCTGCCCTCCATCAAGATGGATTCAAGTGGGATTTAATCCATTTAGGGACCATCAACCTTCTCTGTGGACTTTGACACCCAAGGCTGTTAGTCCTCAGGCTTGTCAGGTTAGTTAACCACCACCTGACACTCGGAGTTGAGTCGCTGGCAGTATGGTCTACTACTCTATTACTATAGCAGGATAACCTGGCCAGACGTCTTCCCTTGTTTTTAGTTAATAAAAAATGATGATCATCCAACTTCTCAGTCATCTTGGGTATTCATCCTATCAGCAATCTGAATGTTAACCTTCCTCCTTATTCTTTTAATAAGGCTGTTTTAAAAACTTTCAACATTTTAAAATTCATCAAATAGAATGACCTGGCAAATCCTGAAGAGTCTCTTATCCAATGAATGATTTATAACAAAAGAGGAATGTACTTTATTAAAAGGTTCTACTGCTTCAGAAGCTGTCATACTTGAACAGATAAATGGTGCCACTTTTAACAGCAAAAGAAATAAGTATTTCAATGGTCCAAACAATGAAATAAATATATCAAATCCAAATGTCAATATTTTTGTCATTATAAGGAAACCATGCATTATCATCACTATCCAAACCTGTATACTAATTACATTTTTCAAACTGTTCTGTTTTATGCTGAAAGATGGGCATGGCTTACAGGAAAACAAAAACAAACTAAACACACAAAAAACAAATAAACCTGGAGCCAAAATCTTGTTAGCAATTGAAGTATGTTTAAATTAAGTTGTATAACTTTGCACAGCAAATTGCTAATAACTACCAAGACACTGGCTGCATTAATGAGGTGTATGCCTGAGTGTTTAACAGTACATACTTAGTACTATGTAGGCATATGAAGTACTGCTAAATTTCTGTTTCCATATTTCCTACTAACTAGGAACATCCCACATTATTGTGTGTTAACATTCATCCAGCCTATTCCTGATTCTTTACAGCAGTGTAGGAATCCCATAGCTTCTGATGGAGAGAAAAGAAAGAACTGAATGTTAACTATCAAATTCAAATTTTTGCCATTATAAGGAAAACATGCATTATCATCAATGGCATGAAACTCCAAATCCTCAAATGACTTCTCCCACTGTCTTCATGAAGATGGTCAACAGTATGGAAAGCATAGCAGAACAAATGTTTCATTGCAAATTTTTTCATGGTTCTATCAGGCTTCTTTATCCAGAAGGTTTCCATAGCTGATACTATAGAACATCACTTAGAACTCTAACAAAACCAACAAAGATGATTCAGTTTCTGACAAAGTTGTTTTATCAGAGCTTTTGAGTTGTCTGGAATTTGAAGGAAATGTGCTGAGGTAAACTGATCCAGAAAGAGATGGAGATATCATTGCATACTTGAATAATTTGTCCTAGAGTAATATACTGAGACTGGCTGGAAATAATACAGTACAGTAAATACATCATGGGAGTTAAAGGAAGGCTTTTTCAACATTGATCCAATTGATTGTTGCTTCTTTTATGCAAATAGTCTCACAAGAAAGTATTCATATATTCTAACCCTTTTGTTAGTCCCACTCTATACAGATAAGTCTGTCTGAATCCTCAGGCTGCACCATTTGAAAAAATATTCAGAAAATATTCTTCTTTCATGTCCTGATCAAACTCTGGACTGCCAAAATGAAGCCACTTTCTTCGCTTTGTGGTTGCCCAAACTCAAGTCCTCATCCGTGCACGTTTCTAGCAGTAATCAGCAGACCATTAAATGAGCCAGGTTCTGTATCTCTCTTCACATTCACACAGCATGCTGTTTTCCACCAGGAGCTCCCACTTGAGCATTTTGGTCTTACATTTTGGCACTTCAACCCACAGCCTATTCAGAGTCCTCCAAGTGATGAAGGGGAGATTGAGTTCCTTAGCTATATCCTCCTTTAATGTTGTTCCTTGTCCAGCGAGCTCCTTTCTCCATCTTTTAATTTGGTTTTGTTCTTGCGTTCCCTCAAGAATGTTTGTTCTTGCTACAAAATAGCTCTTCGTGGATAACTCTTCCTGGCAGACTCAGTTACATCTATGTTCATGTATTTACATACCAGTCATAATTCGCTTTATTTTGGTCCCCCACCTTCATATGCTTCCCATTATGTACTGCAGTACAGAGTTCATTTTGACTTTAAATGGTGTATCATTTAAATTACAGCCATCTTCTATGTTTAAAGTTACATTCATGGCATTTCCCTTGGAAAGCAACTAATGTCCTTAGTGTAAAAGTATGCAGCTTTGTATGTTTGGACTAAAAGTACCAGAATTCCCCAGGCAAACACCAGAAATTGTGAATGATAGCTGTTTAATCAAGTGCTGAACAGTAAGCCAACCTTTGTATGAAATCCCTATGCTTCTACCTGCAAGTTACAACTGGATGCAGACCCAAATTAGTAAGTAAGTAAATGGGAGCAGGTCAACAATTAAAAGCACAAACATCACATACCAACAAAACAATTTCATACAACGAACACACATATTAGTACTTTACTTCTTTTCACTCAAGCTTCCCCAAATCCCAGAGTTGCTTTGGGAATAGTTTTTTTTCCACCCACTGTACCTCAGCTGCAATTTCAGACACCGTTTTAAGAACAGGTGGTCATCAAGGTGCACGGCATGCAGTCCATACATATGTAGAAAATTTATAGAGCTGGGAGCAGAGATGGTAGTTATTGTCTCTCAATATTTGGCCTGCTCACTGACACTGCCAGTGGGAGTACTGTGTTCACTTCTCATTACATTCGATCATATCTGTCAAGTGGCTGTCACAGAAATCCATAAGATGCTTTTTTTTTAAAAGGAGGCTTCTATGCATGCTTCACTTCCCTCTCCTCCCTGCTTCCCATGAATCATGCTGGAGGGCACACGGGGAAGAAATGTCTTGATGCAGAGCATCTTGACATTTCAAATACAGACTGGATAGGGAAAACACCTCAGCAACATGAGCATGTAAAGGGTGCTTATTAAGAATGGAAAAGCAATTCATTGGGGCTTCCCTTTCCCTACAAAAGTTTCTGTTTTATCCCTCTCAAGACTGCCAGTATAGTAAAGCACATTTTGTCCTGGGAATCCATAGTTTTCTAAGGTGAGGGGGAAATACACACAAATCTATGGACAGGTCTAAAGAGTGAGCTCAACTAACCAGGCACACCTTTGAAAAATGTCCACAAGCACTCAACCATCAAGATGAAAGTGCAAAGAAGAAGATATACATTAGAAAAATTAGGTACAAGATGTTTGAAGTGGTTGCCATGTTAGTCTGTGAAAGCATATCAGAGAGTAAACAAAACCGGGGGTGGGGGTGGGGGAACAAAAAATGTTGTGGCACCTTAAGGACTAACTCCTGTATTTAAATGTGAGCTTTCATGGATCAAATCCACTTCATCAGACACCAAAAGCTCACAGGACTAACTCCTGTATTTAAATGTGAGCTTTTGGTGTCTGTTGAAGTGGATTTGATCTATGAAAGCTCACATTTAAATACAGGAGTTAGTCATTAAGGTGCCACATCATTTTTTGTCTTTCCCCCCTTGTTTTGTTTACTTTCTGATATAGTTACAAGATGTATATGCTATAAAATGCATACGAAAACATACCAAACATATTGCTATGCAAGACTTTAAAAAGCCTCGTGCGCCTTGTAAGAACTCGCCTGGAATAAGAAAACAAGAGAGTTCTTAGTTAGACAAGAAAAATGAAATCAACCACTTCCCACATCCTTGGTGTTCATATGATCATCCTTGCCATCCTTGTCATGGAAGAAGAACTGTATCAGATTCACACACTGTAGATTCAAAACCTCTTTCCACTGCTGATGGACACATCCTACATATGAAGTTCAAAACTGTGTTTGGCCACACCATGAAAGAGCCTGTGTTACATGTGTAGCCTTAAAGCATTTCACCTTGGTGGAGAGGCATCCTAAGCCAATCAAGATCTTTCCTGGAATGATGGTATCCTATGCACTGAAGGAAGTATGCATATAGAGACATTTCAATATGCTGGAAGAACATGTCAGTATACAAATGGCTTTACATGCCATATAAAAACACACTTGAAGCCCAGATCCTTGAAGTTTGCTAGCCCCATAGCTCTGGAAAAGCTGCAGACATGAGAGATCTTACTAATTACAACCCAAACATTTTCCTGCATTGTGTCCTAGTTGCAAAGAATGAAAGCGCGGTGGCAAAATGGCCGCCGCGCTCTTTGCGGGGCCCCCCACCCGGGCTCAGACATCCGGGTGAGTTAGGGGGCGTGGCCACCCCTCTATAAAAGGGGTGGCCACAAGGCAGCCGAGCTGCCATTTTAGAATAGCGACGGAGAGGAGAAGTTTTCTCCGTCGCTTTTTCTCTTGAGTCTTCAGCTATAGAGCCTTGCCATTCGTTTCCCGGCTGGGAAAGGAGGATTACAGTACCCGGATCCTTTTCGGATAGCTTCTTGGCTACCGCGGTACTTACACGGTAGGAGTTCGATCCCTGGATAGGGATCCTTCAGCGACTTTCTTTTCCTAGGGAGACATGGCTCCCAAGCGAAAGGCCCTGGCGCTAAAGCCACAGCCGAGGGGAAGAACTTTTACCGGCCCTGCATCGGATGGGGGACAGCCTTTGGGTCGGAGGACCAGGGCTGCGCCACCATGGCAGAGCAATGTGCCAGCCTTGCCCACTGGTACCAGTGGGGCTGGTCAGGCTACCACTTGGCAGCTGGGTTCCAGCTTGGTAGCTGGGCAGCTACAGGCTGGCCCCTCTGGGGCTTCGGCCCTCAGCCCGCCTTTGCTGGACATGGGACAGGGTGGCCCAGGGGGGCCTGGTGCGGGTGTCCAACCCACTGCTCCTCCGGCCCCCTATGGGCCAGAATTTTGGGCATGGCCCTATTCTGGCCCTGGCTCTCCTTTTGGGTTGCCTTTTCCTCAACTGCCTAGTGGGCCGTCCGGCCCACCCGGCCCGCTTTATACTGGGTGCTCTGGGGCAGTGGATGCTCTGTTAGCGTGGATAGCAGTGCTGGAAGCATCCTTGGGCATTGCACAGCCTCCTTCAGAGGGGGGCGCAACTCTTTCTTCGACAGGGGCCCCTTCGTCGACCCCGGCTACCTTGCCAGCCGCAACGCTTCAGCAGGTGGCTAACCGGGTCGAGCTGCTTGAGACGGTCCGGCCGGCCCCAGCTGGTGTCTCGCAGCTCCCCGTTCGACCTGATGTCCAGGCTGGGAGCAGTCAGGGGTGGTCCCAGAGCTCGATTCTGGTTGCGAGCTCCGACGCCCGCCATGGGCTGGAACCCCCGGTGGGGGCGGCTCACGGGGGTGCAACTAGTGAGTATCAGGTTCAATTTAGTGCACCACCACCACAGCCCACTTACATTGGGGGGGGGGGTTCAGTGGCCCTGGCCTCGTCAAGTTGATGCGGGTGGGCAGCAGTTACCATCCTATCCCAGTATCCCATGGTTTCAAAATGGTCCCTCGTTCAGGGCGGGGGTGTCCGCCCCTGGGGCAGTGCCGAGCATCGCAGGGGCTGTCCAGGTCCCGCTGCATATGCCCCCTTTACAGAATGTGCCGACAATGGCTTTGCCGACGGCTGGTTATTCCTTGCCCCTGGGTGATCATTTGTCACAGGTCACGAGGGATAAGATTTGGCGAGGGGAGTACGTGGATATATTCTCCCTATTGAACCATGAGCCCACTAAGAAAGAGAGAGAGGGACAGGACGACAGAGACAAAGAGCTGTCCCGCCGTCGTAAGCCACCGCGCACTTGGGCCAACTGGTTGCCGGCATATCTTATATATATGGCCGTATACCTGAGGGCCCGGCCTGATCTGGCCATTCCTATGGTCCAATACTTGGACAATATTTACAGGGCAATGGTTGATTTCCCTGGCCCGTCGTGGTTGGCTTACGATGAGGAATTTAGAATGAGGGTGGCCCTACACCCAGAGATGAGGTGGGATGAGCCCTGCCAGAAATTGTGGCTCTTGTACATGACCCCCACGCGTCCGGTGCCTGGGGATAGGTACCATTGTGGCCATGCTGTACAGCGAGCCGCTCCAACACAGGCTCCCCGCCAACCGGCGGGGCAGGGGGTTCCAGCCCGCTTGCTGTGTTGGAGCTTCTCAGCTAATGGCGTGTGCAATAAGCGACAGTGTAGGTTCAATCATGAGTGTCCCTCTTGTGCTGGCCCCCACGCCGCCTCCATGTGCCCGCGGGCTGGTGGATCACGGGGCAGAGGTAGAGGTGGACAGGGGGCGGTCAGGGCTTCCTCTGATGGAGCTAGCCACTCAAAAGGCCCCCTCCCCGGTTAATGGGTATATGCTGGAGTGATGGCTCTCAGCTTATCCAAGAAGGGAGGATGCGAGCTACCTTCTTGAGGGTTTCCAGTGGGGCTTTCGTATTCCATTCAAGGGGGTTCGGGGACCCCAAGATGCCCCCAATTTAATTTCCCTGAAGGGTAAGGAGGAGGTAGCTGCCCTGAGTATTGCTAAAGAAGTGGAGGCTAGGAGGGTAGTGGGCCCCTTTTCCGAACCGCCTTTCCCTAACCTGAAGGTCTCCCCTCTGGGGTTAGTACCTAAAAAGACCCCGGGTGAATTTCGTTTAATCCACCATCTATCGTACCCGGTGGGTTCTTCTGTCAATGATGCTATTCCTGATGACCTTTGTTCGGTCAGGTATATGTCATTTGACCAGGCCCTACGGATGGTGCGCTCATGTGGTCCCGGTGCCCTCCTGGCAAAATGTGACATTAAATCGGCATTCTGATTGCTGCCAGCGCACCCAGGGGACTTTGAGCTATTGGGTTTTAGATTCCAAGGGAAGTTCTATGTGGATAAGGCCATGCCTTTTGGCTGCTCTATTTCATGTTCGACATTCGAATGTTTTAGCACTTTTCTTCAGTGGGCCTTTATTTGCAGGTCCGGGTCTCAGTCTATAGCCCATTACCTCGATGACTTTTTGTTCGGGGGTGAATGGGGCTTGGACACGTGCACGCGTCTCCTCACTACATTTCAGACGCTAATGCAGGAACTGGGTGTCCCCTTAGTGCCCGAAAAGACCGAGGGCCCATTTACTAAGCTCACATTTCTAGGTATTGAAATTGACACGGTCGCACAGGCATCCCGGTTACCCATGGATAAGGTCACCCGGATCTCCGCGATGATTTTGGCATTGCTGGCCAAACGTAAAGTGTCCCTTCGTGAGCTGCAGGTACTTCATGGCCATCTTAACTTCGCCTGCAGGGTGGTGACACCCGGCAGATCATTTGCCCAGCACCTATGTGACACCATGACTGGCCTGTTAAAGCGCCACCATAGGGTCCGACTGACCAGGGGCATGCGGGCTGACCTTTTGGTTTGGCTCACATTCCTACGGGATTTTAATGGGGTCTCTTTCTGGAGATCAGACCTTATGGTCTGCTCTAGATTCCAAGTACAGTCGGATGCCTCCGGCTCCCTGGGGTATGGGATTTATTTTGAGGGGAGGTGGGCTTACGGCCGATGGCCTCCCGCATGGCTTGGCATGGATCGCCTCCGCGATCTTACCTTCCTTGAGTTCCTTCCCATCCTGGGAGCTTTGATGCTATGGCGCGAGGAGTGGGCCAACTCAGTGGTCCATTTTTGGTGTGACAATGCGGCAGTGGTGCACATTGTCAACACTCAGACATCTAAATCGCCTAGGGTTATGGCGTTGGTTCGTCAATTTGTGTTAAGAAGCCTATGCCTAAATGTGCTGTTTAAGGCCAGACATGTCCCAGGCATTAATAATGATATTGCTGATGCTTTATCTCGCCTGCAGATCCCCCGGTTCCGTGCCTTGGCTCCGGAAGCAGAGGAATTCCCCTCGCCACTCCCAGCCGAGATTTGGACATTTGCCGAGGAGAGGTGAACCGGGCGATCGGCATGTCTTTGGCACCTCGCACGCGTAAGGCGTATCAACGTGCTTTGGTACAATTTAGAACCTTTTGTGGGCAACTACAGTTGCCCGAAGTGTGGCCCATACCAGTCGAACAGGTTTTACAATTTATGGTTTATCTTCACAGTCAGGGTTTGGCTCCTCGTACTATAGCATCCAGGCTGTCGGCACTGGCATTTATGGCCAAAGTGAGGGGCTTCGCTGACTGCGTGAATGATTTCTGCATATGTCATGTTTTGGAGGGGTGGACACGGAAACGTGGCCGCTGCCCGGACACTCGTCACCCAATTTCACCAGAGGTCCTGACCCACCTTGCACGAGGCTGGCATAACTTGTGTTATGATAGGTATGAGGTGGCTCTTTTTAATGCGGCTACCACGGTGGCCTTCTTTGGAGCGCTCCGCATCAGTGAGTTGGTACCACTGTCTAAGGCGGATGCGACTCGTAGGGCACTGGAACTCGACGATGTCTATGTCACTAATGAGTGGGCTCAGTTGAGGATACGGTCCTCAAAGGTTGATCAGCACGGCGTAGGCAATGGAGTTAGACTGCTACGATGTTCCATTGCAGACATCTGTCCAGTTGGTGCCCTACAGGAGTTTCTGGCAGTGCGTGGTGTGCACCCTGGCCCTTTTTTCTGCCACCAGGATGTGTCTCCCCTGACTAAATTCCAATTTTGGAAGGTGACCGGTATGGCACTAACCAGTGTTGGCCTCCCCGGGGCTCGTTACGGCACCCATTCATTTAGGATAGGTGCTGCATCAACTGCGGCTGCATTTGGGTACTCTGAGGCTGATATACGCCGGATGGGGAGATGGGGATCCATGCGTTTTGCATTGTATGTTCGCCCACTTCAGGTATGAGTACCACTTAGGTCATTATTCTCTTTTCTTCTTTTACAGACCCTGTGTGTCCCCGCACACCGGTGGCAGTACGGCTGGTGGGCCACAGTTACGTGCACTGGGCAGCGCAGTATGCTGCGGTGACAGGGTGGGGACCCCAGCTTGGACTACGTGCAGCCGCACGTATACGTTGGTACGGTAAGCGCGGAATGAGATGGCGGGAACTGTTGCCATTCCTGTTTTCCATCAGGGATGCTGAACCGCCTGATGTCCTTTTACTGCACCTCGGGGGCAATGACCTGTCCCAGGTCACTGGCCTTTCCTTAAAATTCACGATCTGCAGTGACCTAGCCTATTTGCATTATGTGTGGCCGTACACAAGGCTGCTATGGTCGGACATCGTGCCGCGACATACTTACAGGGGAGGTATTGACCTCCGTGCCCTTGACCGCGCTCGCCGCTCGGTGAACAGGGCGGTTTCCCGGTTCTTGTCAGACAAGGGTTTGGGGATGGTCATGCAGCACCCCACGATGAGTTTGCAAAATTACGATCTCTATGCAGGGGATGGGGTCCACCTGTCGGCTAGAGGTATGAACCTCTTTCTGGAAGATTTGCAAGCAGGCCTGGTGACCGAGCTGACGGTCTGGGCGGGGCGGTGAGTCATCATAGACGCCTCCCCGTGTGGCGGGTAGCACTGGTAAGGTAAAGATTTATGACCCATAGGTATCCGGCAGGTTCGCAATTGACTGGCCAACACTTAGACAGGTACGGGTGTAATAGCTTTGGCCGGTCAACAATGAACCAGGCAAGGGGTGATGGCAGGAGCTTAACAGCATGCATCACCTTGTGATTTAATGGATACACGTCATAGGGTGGGGTCAGTAGATAGTTTATTGACTCCGGTCAACAATTTGTTTGTGTCAACAAACAAATTGATACAAATAGTTACACTGTAGCCAATTATCATTGGCATTTTGGGAGGAACCTTACCAGTGTTACTGCGGTCTGCTTGCCTTAAGAATTACAATTGGATGAATACACCAACTGAAAGTTATAATTCGGACTAGGGCATTATTAAATAAAAGTGGCCCAATGCCTTTATCCATATACCGGTGTCTGAGTCTTTCTTTGGAGGGTGCGCCTGCAATGAAAGTGTGGCGCCAAAATGGCCGCCGCGCTCTTTGCGTGGCTTCCCCCATCCGGACTCAGACATCTGGGTGAGTTAGGGGGCGTGGCCACCCCTCTATAAAAGGGGTGGCCACGAGGCAGCCGAGCTGCCATTTTAGAATAGCGACGGAGAGGAGAAGTTTTCCCCTCCACCCCCTCCCTAGTGAACAGTGTGATATTTTGGTCACTTCGGGGCCGGGTGGGAATTTTTGGCCTGAACCTACAATTGGCCCTTTGGTTCTGGCTTTTTTGCCCATCCCACACTATTGCTAGTGTTTGAGCAAAGGGGTCTTTGACTTTGGTCACTTTGGCGGGTAGCACTGGTAAGGTAAAGATTTATGACCCATAGGTATCCAGCAGGCTCGCAATTGACTGGCCAACACTTAGACAGGTACAGGTGTAATAGCTTTGGCCGGTCAACGACGAACCAGGCAAGGGGTGATGGCAGGAGCTTAACAGCCTGCATCACCCCGTGATTTGACGGATACACGTCAGAGGGTGGGGTCAGTAGATAGTTTGTTGACTACGGTCACAATTGAAAGTTATAATTCGGACAAGGGCATTATTCAATAAAAGTGGCCCAATGCCTTTATCCATATACCGGTGTCTGAGTCTTTCTTTGGGGGGTGCACCTGCAAAGCTACCCGCAGTGTGTACATGTAAACCAACAGATACCACACAACTCATTATACATCAGTGTAACAGGTGCAGCAATAATAATTCTTAGTGCAGCATATTTATCTCTCAGATGTGGTGTCTGTGTGTATTTGTGCACTCTTTTTTTTAGATGACAACAACTTAAATTATTCAGCAAGTCCTCTTTGTTACAATTTTTTTAAAGTTAGCATCAGAGATGATGCCAAAGAATTAAAAATACTTAAAATTGAGTGCTGTGGAGGAGGGGATTGAGAAAAGAAGCAATGTTTGTGACAGTTCTTGCAACTTGCAGCCTGTAAAATGAATTACAGAAATGATCAGCTTTTTAATAATGGTAAAGGGGCAAATATGAGATGGATTGACTCAATAAAGGAAGCCACAATCTTGTATATTCAAGACCTGAGCAGGTCTGTTAATGATAGGAGGTCACTTGTTCATGGAGTCCTTTTAAGTCAGTAGCAAGTTGATGGCAGCAAAATTCAAAAACACAAATCTGCACACCTCTAATTAGCATTAAGGTGTGTGAGCTGAATGTCACCTTTCTTCGCTCATTTATTGAGCATAAGTTCAACTTTATTACTGGATCAAAAGGGAACATGATCATCTATACCTCTAAATCCAAGGGTTAACCGTTGGAACTTACTATACGTTTCTGTTACCCGTCCCGTACCGAGCCTCCTGCACTCGCCCAAAACTGGTCTGGAGGTTACTGCAGGGTTGCAAAAGGCGCCAGTAGGGCAAGAGCCCCATGAACATGAAAAAAGGAAAAGAACTTCACTTCCCAACATTCTCTGTGCCGTGCCGTGCCACAGCCAATCAGGCTGAGAGGCGCAAACAAAAAGAACGTTGGGAAACGTGGCATGGCCAATTAAAATGGAGCCACAGGAAAAAAACGCTGCAGGAATACAAACCAAAAACACAAAACTCCAAGTCCCAGCATCCTACGCACTGTGAGCACGCAGAACACTGAGAAAGCTGGTGCGTAAAATATAAAATTAAAAAATGCAACAGGAGCGCAAGTCCCCAGCAGGCAGACGCAGCAGCTCACAGCCTCGCAAAACAAAAATCCACTGCGAGACACCCACTGGCCTTCTTTCCCGGAGCAACGGGGAGAAGAGGGACCCTCTCTTCTATGCTACCCCGCCGAAGACATGGCGAGACCACCACCAGCTTCAAGGAAAGTTGAGCCAGTGTGGAAAAAAACAGCAGCAGCAGGCAGCAGTTCATCGGGGAAGCACCCTCCCTGGTGAATAACTGGCTGCTGCCTTTGTACTTCCGACACCACTGTTCTGAGAACTAACACGAAACAGCAGTGGAGGTAATACAAAAGCAGCAGCCAGCAATCTGCAAGGAAGAGCACCACCCCTTACGGATCGCTGCCTGCCGATCTCCAGTTAGGTAAGCCAGGAGAAAAAGGAGACAGAGAGGAGAGAACCATCGTCAGGCAGATAGCTCTTCTCTGCCTCCTTTTCCCCCGACCTACCTAACGAACCTTTCTGGGGGAAGAGCGAGCTGACTGCCGGCTCCTCCTTTTCCCCATTGCAGCATCGAAACCAAAATTTGAAGCAGCATTGGGGAGAAGAGGAAACGATAGGCAGCCCATTCTTCACGCAAAAGTACACACCAACAACAAACACCAACATTAATAAAAATAATAAAACACAAATAAATAAATAATTAAAAACCCATTAATACACCAAAAAGAAAATAACAAAATCCACAAACAAAAACATCCACAATTCCAGAAAAGCACAGACAAAACACCTAACTACAACACAGGAATACCTAACTCTAACAACACAATTACCACAAATTACACAAATAAACAACAATGAAATCAAAAAAATTAAACAAACCAGAAATAAACAAACCAATTAAACAAACCTAAAACCCAACCTAACCACAAAAGAACAAACAGAAACACCTCCCAGCCCACCACCACAAAAACGAAACAAAGAAAAACCCCAGAAGAAAGAAAACCAGAGAACTCACCAGCATGTCCACCCTCCACGATATCAGAATAGAAATGAAGAAACAAAGACTACTTACCGGAAGAAGCCACCTAGAGGCCAGGAGAGAAAAAACACATGAAACAAAAACAAAACCCCACCTGCAGGGCGGAATATTAAAAACAAGTCAAAAATAAAAAAAAGGCCCCAACTAAAGGCCACAAGAGTAAAAACAAGTCAAAAACATAACAATAAATCAAAGGTTTACACAAATAACAAACATATGTTAAATAAATAAAATAAAAAGATGTATAGCATCCTCTGTTGAGTTTTAACTCAAATAAAAAACCCAAAACATCTAAACACAGTTTAAAAACATTGAATGTAAAAGACATGTACTTTTATATTTTAAAAAATATTACCTATAGTACAACTATTAACAAAAAAAATGTCACATACTAAAACATTATTTGGTTAAATAAAACAATATGAAACAATTATATCATCCTTTGTTCTTTTTTTAATCCACAAAAAAACCCCAAAAAAGCTGATCACAGTTTATAACAGCCCGGCAACGCAGGGCTACCTATGCTAGTACTCCATAAAGCAGAAACCCTGTGACCTCTTCAGAGTTACCAGTACAGACAAAATGGTTCATACAGACATACGTACATAGCAATGAACTTCCAGCTGTCCACCCCCAGCTCAGCCTGGCTGGTCAGACATCTTTGAATACTTAAATCTTAGTATACCAACTAGGGGCTGTGGTAGCTCAGTGGTTAAGAAGCTTGCCTTGTTAGCTGGAAGGCTGGCAAGTCAGCAGTACGAGACCCAGGTACTGCATGATGGATTGAGCACCCAACTCTGTCCCAGCTCTTGGGGACATGAAAGGAGCCTCTTTTGGGCATTCCCTGAGGAGTTTCTGTCACAAAAATCCTTTCAACCCAGAATAATTTCTGACACATAATAATAATAATAATAATAATAATAATAATAATAATAATAATAATAATAATAATAATAATAATAATAATAATAGTAGTAGTAGTAGTAGTAGTAGTAGTAGTAGTAGTAGTAGTAGTAGTAGTAGTAGTAGTAGTACACTAGCTTTCAACCTTTGTGTACTCAGCCATGTTGCTGCTGACAAATTAGTGTTGCCAGTTGCAACCTCTTTTTCCATCTCCTCCTGCAAGACTCCTCATCTTTATTAAGTGCATCAAAGGTAGGTACAACACAACCTTTTTCCTACTGGGAGCAGCTGCACTCTTTTAATTTGAACAATGCAGATGGCTGAACATTTTGTTTGATTCATTTTTGACAAGAAACCACCAAAATAAATGCATGACATTCCTTATGAAGTGGAGGTAAACAATCTAAGATTTTTTTAAAATGGACTGTGGCCAAGTCAACATCACCTCATTTCCTACAATCCATCAGCAACGTAAACAAACAGTACCAAATGAAAATCACTTCTAACCTTTGCTTTATATGTGCTACTTATTCAAGCATATTTGTGTCTTATCTTTCTATTGAAAGATTGGAAAATAGTATGAAAAAGCAGTTAAACTCAGGATTTAGATACAAGAGCATAAAATGAGCTAAAAGCCATAGAAATAAAAAATAAAAATACCTTTGGTTAGGTTCCCATGGAGAGGAAGTGTGGTATAGTGGGCAGATTGATAACTAGGACTCAGGAGTTGTTGTTCAGTTGCACAGTCGATTCCAAGCTAGGTTCAAATCCTTGCTTGGCTACAGAAACTCATAGAAGGCACAGCATAGTGGAGCCACTGCCTAGTTTTCTTAGATACTTTGAAAAACATATTAGGGTTGCTAAGATGGAGGAGACTTGACAGCCCAAAATAAGGATCCATTGAAGTACTTCTCTGGATTCCACAGCTTCTGCCAGAAAATATCATCCTCTTCCCTCTTACAGTCCCCAGTGTACCAAAAAAAAAAAAAAAAACCAGTTCAAAGGGGATGAAAACCCCTAAGTAGCAAGTACTTGATATTACAAAACATTGCTATGGGACAGGAAAGTAAAGAATACCTCAGTTCCTCTGGTGGTGGATTCTAAAGAGCTTTTAAGGAAATTCAGGAGAAAGTTGTAACCCTAATTCAGCAATAACATGGCTGAAAACACAGCGATTAAAATGAAAACTTTTATTTAAAATCCTGGGCCTGGGTGGAGAAAGCAATCAATTTTTTGTTTTTAAAAATTGCAATATGGAAAAAATGGAGAAATTGGTTGATTCTAGTTAGTTCTTCCATGGGCTGAAGAACTTTAGAAACCAGTTTGTAAGATTTATAAGATATTAAATAAAGAAGGCAATTCACAAGATATATTAAGAAATCTTTGGGAGCAGAATAAAAGAACATAATTATAAAATGTTATGGAGATGATACTTGACCCCAGTGAGGTTGCATCAGATGGATAAAAATAAAAATAAAATGTGTTGGAGATGCATGAATACTTTGGGAACATATGAACATATGTGGTGGAGTTGTAATGTGGTTAAAGATCTTTGGAGAAGAATTGAGAAGGAAATTTATAGTATTTTGGGAATGAGAATTAAACTGGGGTCAAGTACCGCTTTGTTGATGGACATGGAAAATATAAATTTAGATGTGGATAAGAAAGAGCTATTGGCTATAATATTGACAATGGGTAGACAATGTATTGCAAGAAATTGGAAAGTAATGTAACTTTGAAAATTGAAGATTGGCATAAGGAAATGTGGGATCTTGCACTAAATGGTAAGTTAACATGGGAATTGAATAAAAAAGGATATAATTAAAGAAAATAGATTTTGAAAAATTTGGCAACTATTTGTGGAGTCCAAATTGGATGGAGTTGCGTGGGTTGAGCCAGTACCAGATAAATTGAGTTTTTGGAAATAGTGAAGACCGCTGTGATATCCTGCATCCTCCAGGACATTGTATAATACACAGGATGTGTAGTGTGATTTTGTGTTTACTATATTTTCATTATTGTATTCTCATTGTATTTTGTTTGGGTAGAATTATGGTAATACAGTAGTAGTTAATAAGTTTTGGGTAGAATAAATAAGGTAAATATAAACAGCTATAGGTGTATATATAAATGAGGATTCAATGTTACAAGAAATAGAGGACATTGCAAATGTAAGTTTTATGTTGTATATAATGAATTGGAGTATATTAACCAAGATTTAGTGAAGGATGGGGAGGTATTACGTTGGTAGAGTTTTTATTATTATTGGTGTCATTATTTACTGTTTTATGAATTCTTTGTATATGCATTGTTCACTGTCTTTATGACTCCTTTGCATTTGTAATTTACTTTTTTTCTTTGTTTTGATTTTGTTATAATTTTTTGAAAATTATTTTTTAAAAAAAGCAACCAGTTTGTGGACAACACAACACTATTGCTTACTGCTGTATCACTGAAAGTCAGAAATATAGAAGTATCTGGGAGGAATGAAACGAGCAGAAGGTTTAAAAACGAACAGAAGTCTCACCCATTCCCAGCTATCACATTGATTTCTTCTGACAAGCCTGGGCATAAAGCACTGTAGAATTATCCTTCTTTTGTTGCTGATCTTTTACCCAACCTGCAGACATAAATTTGGCAATCATGGCTTTGTTCTACACAACTGTAAAATATTTATGAAGGCAATATGATTTGGGTTGAGGCACTGAGTTAAGTAAAAGTTGTTTTATTCAATATGTGATGAACAGTATCCATATTAAAAACCAAAGGGAAAAGTGTTCAAACTTGAAAACACACTTAAAACAAATGCATCTGTTCACTGTTCATAAATGTTTTAAGAAATGCAGACAAACACATCTTGAAATCCATATTTACTGCCTACAGTTGAAAGACTAATAGAATTTATTTAATCCAGAGGGAGAAAGTACTACAAATTTAGCTTTTAATCACTAACAGGAAATAGTTTTTTTCCTAGAAAATTACCATATTGTTTGTTGCCTGCCATGTTACAATAGGGTTATAGCTCTTCTCTTGGTAAATGAATAATGGTGTTCATTCCTTAGTGATTCAAAAAATAAATATTTCCTCCAAGTATGGGGAAAAAATGAAACTTCTGTAATAAGATTTTTCCAAATCATAGGCAGGTGTGAGAACACACATGTAAAATCTGAAAGCAAAATAGGTTTGTTCAAGTCTCATTCTATCCTTTGAGTATATGTATATACTATATTAAGATCAGATTCAAAATAGGCAATACATATTTGTTGCAGAGTTGACACTTACTGTATATGACAAATGGAATTCAAATTATTACCTCCTGATTTACTGCAGAAATCTATTCACCTGGAAAAGCAAAAACACTATCATGAGAGAAATATTTACAGTGAACTATTTTCCAGCCACCATACCCAGTAGTAAATCTTTGAGTTAAAAATGATAGTAGCTTTGTTGCTCCATTTCTACCTGTAATTCACCAGGCTTGTACTTTCATCTTTGGACTGAGTTTAATTACAGACTTCATAGCAAAACTACCTACATCTACATCTACCAACATCTTCCATCATTTCTCACCATTGAGTGTGCTGGCTAGTGAACTGATGGAGCTACAGTCTAACAAACTTCTAGAGGGGTGTACTTTGCAGGCGCACCCCCCAAAGAAAGACTCAGACACCGGTATATGGATAAAGGCATTGGGCCACTTTTATTGAATAATGCCCTAGTCCGAATTATAACTTTCAATTGGTGTATTCATCCAATTGTAATTCTTAAGGCAAGCAGGCCGCAGTAACACTGGTAAGGTTCCTCCCAAAATTGCCAATGGCAATTGGCTACAATGTATCCATTTGTATCAATTTGTTAGTTGACACAAACAAATTGTTGACCGGAGTCAATAAACTATCTACTGACCCCACCCTATGACGTGTATCCATCAAATCACAGGGTGATGCATGCTGAAAAGCTCCTGCCATCACCCCTTGCCTGGTTCGTCGTTGACCGGTCAAAGCTATTACACCTGTACCTGTCTAAGTGTTGGCCAGTCAATTGCGAACCTGCCGGATACCTCTGGGTCATAAATCTTTACCTTACCAGTGCTACCCGCCACCCGGGGAGGCGTCCATGATGACTCACCGCCCCCCCCAGACCGTCAGCTCGGTCGCCAGGGTTGCTTGCATCACACCCAGAAAGAGGTACATACCTCCAGCCGACAGGTGGACCCCTTCTCCTGCCTACCAGCAAAATTTTTGTAAGACTATCCTCAGGTGTCCAATGGCTGACTCCCAGCCATGCTCAGCAAGGGACCGAGCAACAGCCCTGTCCACTGACTGCCGGAACAGTCCGAACCACGGAGATCCATGTCTCCCCTAAATTGGTGTCTCGGCACGATGTTAGACCATAGCGACTGTGTGTTAGCCATACATGATATAAAATGCCAGGTCACAGCCCCTCGACAGTTTAGGAACAGCAGTGATCCGTATAAGATCGTTGCCGCTGAGGTGCCTATTAAGAACATCGGGCAGTCCAGCATCCCTGACGGACATCAGGAATGGCCACAGTTCCCGCCCCCTTGTGCCACGCATACCATACCATCGCATACGTGCGGATGCACACAGCCCAAGTCGGGGTCCACTCTCTGTCGCCGCAGCATATACTGCTGCCCAGTGTACATAGCTGCGGCCCACCAGCCCCACTGCCACCGGTGTGCAGAGACACACAGGATCTGTAAAAGAGGAGAAGAGGTGAAGGACATAACTAGGTACTCATACAGTGAGGGGACGTACATATAAGAAAATACGCGTACACACATATCCGCCTCCGAGTACCCCAAACGTAGCCGCGATCAACGCGATGCCTATCCTAAAGAAATGGGTGCCAAAACGGGCCCCACACCGCGAAGCGCGGCACCGGTCACCCTCAGTAACTGTACTTTGGTAAGGGTAGACCCATCCCGGTGGCAGAAAAACAGGCTGGGGCGCGCAGCAGGCACTGCCGAAAAATCATGTAGGGCACCAACCGGACAGATGTCTCCAATGAAACTTCGTAGCAGTCTGACTCCACTGCCTACGCCGTGCTGAACAACCTTTGAGGACCATATCCCCAATTGAGCCCACTCATGTGTGACATAGACATCGTCGAGTTCCAGTGCCCTACGAGACACATCCGCCTTACACAGATGGTACCAACTCTGGCACCCACTCACTGATTCGGAGCGCTCCAAAAAGGCTACCGTGGTAGCTGCATGACCAAGAGCCACTTCACACCTATCTGAACATAAGTCATGCCAGCCTCGTGCAAGGTGGGTCAGAAACTCTGGCGAACTGGGGTGACGCGTGTCCAGGCAGCGGACGCGTTCACGTGTCCACCCCTCTAAAACACGACGCATGTGGAAGTAACTCACGCAGTCATTGAACCCCCCACATTGGCCATAAATGCCGGTGCCGAAAGCCTGAAGGCTAGAGTACGGGGTGCCAAACCCTGACTGCGAAGATAAACATGCATTGTAAAATCTGGTCTACAGATATTGACCACACTTGAGGTAACTGTAGTTACTCGCAAAAAGTTCTAAATAGCATGAACGCATGGTGATACGCCTTATGCGTGCGAGGTGCCAATGACATGCCCGGTTCACCTCTCCTCACCAAACGTCCAAATATCGGCTGGGAGTGGCGAGTTGAATTCATGTGCTTCCGGAGTAAGGCACAGAACTGGGGGATCTGCAGGCGGGATAAAGCAGCAGCAATGTCGTTATTAATATCTGGAACATGTCTGGCCCTGAACAGCACATTTAGGCGTAGGCTTCTCAAAAAGAATAGACAAACTAATGTCATGACCCTGGGGGATTTGCATGTCTGGGTGTTGACAATGTGCAGCACTGCCGCATTATCACACCAAAAATGGACCACTGAGTAGGCCCACTCATCGCCCCATAGCATCAGTGCTCCCCAAGTTGGGAAGAAACTCAAGTAAGGTAAGATCGTGGAGGCGATCCGTGCCAAGCCATGCGTGATGCCATTGGCCGTGAGTCCACCTACCCTCAGAGTAAACCCCCATAAGTCCGGGAGCCGGAGGCATCCAACCGTACTTGAAATCTAGGGCAGACCATAAGGTCTGATCTCCAGGAAGAGACCCCGTTAAAACCCAGGAGTAATTTGAGCCAGACCGGAAGGTCCACCCATATGCCCCTGATCAGCCGGACCCTGTGGTGATGTTTTAACAGGCCAGCCATGGCGTCACACAGGCGCCTGGCCATTGCTCCGCCGGGTGGAACCACCCTGCAGGCAAAGTTAAGATGGCCATGAAGTAACTGCAGCTCACGAGGGAACACTTTATGTTTGGCAATCAATGCCAAAATCGCCGCGGAGATCCGAGCCACCTTATTCATGGTTAACCTGGATGCCTGTGCAACAGAGTCAATTTAGAAATGTGAGCTTAGTAGCTGGGCCCTCGGTCTTTTCAGGCACCAAGGGGACACCCAGTTCCCACCTGAGTGTCTGAAATGTAGTGAGGAGGCGCGTGCACGTGTCCGAGCCCCGTTCACCCCCGAACCAAAAGTCATCGAGGTAATGGGCTAGAGACCAAGACCCCGACCTGCGAGCAAAGGCCCACTAAATGAAAGTACCGGATTGTTCGAATGCCGAACATGAAATAACTCAGTCAGAAGGGGTTGGCCTTATCTAAGTAAAATTCCCCTTGGAACCTAAAAAACCCAATAGCTCAAAATCCATTGGGTGCACTGGCAGTAATCGGAAAGCCGAGTGCATATCACACTGTGCCAGGAAAGCACCGGGACCGCATGAGCGTACTACCCATAGGGGCTGAACAAACTACGTGTACCTGACTGAACAAGGTCATCGGGAATGGCATCCCTGACCGAAGAACCCACAGGGTAAGCTAAATGGAGGATTAAACGACATTCACCCTGGTTCTACCTCAGTACTAGTCTCATAGGGGAGACTTTCAAATTAGGAAAGGTGGTTCCAAGAAGGGGCCCGCTACTCTCATAGCCTCAACTCCCTTAGCTGTGCTCAGTGGAGCAACCTCTTCGTTACCTTTCAAGGGAACTGGATTAGTAGCATCAAGGGGCCCTCAACACCCCCGAATGGAATACAAAAGCCCCATTGGAAACCCTCCAGCAGGTACCCCGCATCATCCCTTCTTGGATGAGCTGAGTGCTATCGCTCCAGCATGAGTACTCTAATTGGGGAGGATGGGGCTTTGACAAGGCTAGTTCCTTCAGACAGGGCTCTGATCGCCCCCTGTGCACCCCTACCTCTGCCCCGTAACCCACCCACCCGCGGGCACGCGGAGGCGGCGTAGGGGCCAGCGCAAAAATGGGGGCACCCAAGTCGGTAACAACACTGGCGCTTATTACACACGTCGCTAGCTGAGCAGGTCGAACACAGCAGGCGGGCTGGAACCCCCTGCCCGACCAGTTAGCGTGGAGCCTGTGTCTGAGCAGCCCGCTGCACAGCATGACCACCATGGTACCTATCACCAGGCACCAGTCACGTGGGAGTCATGTACACGAGCACAATTGCTGACAGGGCTCATCCCACCTCCTCTCAGGGTGTAGGGCCATCCTCATCCAAATTCCTCATCGTAAGCCAACTGCGATGGGCCCATGAAATCAACCATCACCCTGTAAATACTATCAAAGGATTGAACCATCGGGATGGCCCAATCAGGCCGGGTCCTGAGGCATACCACCATATATATAAGGTATGCCGGCCAGCAGTTGGCCCAGGTGCGCAGTGGCTTACGACGACAGGACAGCTCTTTGTCTCTGTCGTCCTGTCCCTCTCTCTCCTCCTCAGTGGGCTCACAGTTCAATAGGGAGAATATCCACGTATCCCCCTCCAGATCTTATCCCTCGTGACCTGCGACAAATGATCACCCAGGGGCAAGGAATAACCAGCCGTCGGCAAAGCCATCGACGTCACATTCTGTATAAAGGGCATACGCAGCAGGACCTGGACAGCCCCTGCGATGCTCGGCACTGCCCCAGGGGCGGACACCCCCGCCCTTAATGAGGGACCATTTAGCAACCATGGGATACTGGGATAAGATGGTAACTGATGCCCGCTCGCATCAACTTGACGAGGCCAGGGCCACTGAACCCCACCACCGTAAGTGGGCTGAGGTGTTGGTGCACTTAAATTGAACCTGATACTCACTAGGTGCACCCCCGTGAGCCGCCCCCACCGGGGTTTCAGGGCCACTGCGGGTGTCGGAGCTCGCGACCGGAATCGAGCTCTGGGATCACCCCCGATTGCTCCCAGCCTGGACATCAGGTAGAACGGGGAGCTGCGAGACACCAGCTGGGCCGGCCAGACCGTCTCACGCAGCTCGACCCGGTTGGCCGCCCGCTGAAGCATAGCGGCCGGCAAGGTAGCCGGGTCGATGAAGGGGCCCCCGTTGAAAAAAGAGAAGCGCCCCCCGCTCCCCAGGAGGCTGTGCAATGCCCAAGGATGCTTCCAGCACTGCTAAACGTGCTGACAGAGCATCCACTGCCACAGGGCCCCCAGCATAAGGTGGGCCGGGTGGGCCGGACGGCCCACTAGGCAGTTGGAAAGGTAAGCCAAAATGGCGAGCCAGGGCCAGAATGGGGCCATGCCCAAAACTCAGGCCCATGAGGGGCCGGAGGGGGAACGGGTTGTATGCCCACACCAGGCCCTCCCACGCTGCCCTGACCCATGGCCGGTAACGGCGGGCCGGGGGCCGAAGCCCCTGAGGGGCCGGCCTGTAGCTGGCCAGCCACCGAGCTGGAGCCCGGCTGCCAAGTGCTAACCTGAATCGCCCCACCGGTATCGGTGGGCAAGTGTAGTGCCCTGCCGCGGGGGCGCAGCCCTGGTCCTCCGACCCGATGGCTGTCCCCCGTCCTGCACAGGGCCAAGAAAAGTCCTCCCCTTTGGCCGCGGCTTCGTCACCGGTGCCTTCCGTTTGGGAGGCATATCTCCAAAGAATTAGGATCCCTTTCCAGGAATCGCAAACCTAGCGGCAAAAACACGCAGTAGCCAAGCAAACTGAGGCTCTGCCTGTATCAATCCTCCTGTCCCAGCCAGGAAAGGATCGAGGCAAAAAGCCGCAGGCTAGAGAACGAACAGCGACGGAGAAAACTTCTCCTCTCCGTCCCTCTTTCTAAAATGGCAGCTCGTCTGCCTCGTGGCCACCCCTTTTATAGAGGGGTGGCCACGCCCCCTAACTCACCCAGATGTCTGAGTCCGGGTGAGGGGGGACACAAAGAGCGTGGCGGCCATTTTGGCACTGCGCTTTCATTCTTGCTCTTAATCTAGCCACATCTTTTGCATTCTATGCATATTGCTCCATTTTTTTAACTGTCCAGCCTGATGAAGAGTTATGGAGAACAAAAAGCTTTCACACTATTATGAACTTGTGCTGATGTTGTTCAGTCACACAGTCTAGTCTGACCCTTTGTGATCCCAAGGACCACCACACTCCAGGCTTCTCTGTCATATGGACTTGTAAGATAGTCCTAATAAAGTTTCATTTTGTTCATGGATAGATTTCTGTGGTTTGCCCGTGGGAATAATTGGCCAAACTTTTCCCCAGGGGTTCGCTCGGCTTTCGACAGATCCGGGGACCAACCAAGCTTGGCAGGAAAGGCAATTGGGGTACGGGCTAGTTAGCTAGTTTGGGGGATGAATCATAAAGCCTTGGCTGATGGCTACAGTAGAAACAGGGTAAAACTAAGATGATGGCTCTAGTAGAGCGACATGATCTTCAGCTGCTGGCTGCAAATTAAGCTGGGCAAACAAGCCAAGCCAGACAGTGGACAAAGTTAGGCACCTGGAGTCAATACACATAAGGCTCTGAGATAGGGCAGGAACAATGGGTTTCACCAGCCCAAACCTTAATTAACTACGAGCTGTCCATTAACTGCAGCGCAATGTCCAAGAGCAGGTATTGTCCTGACCACCGGAAAATGCCACGTATGCAAGCCTTCTGCATTAGGGGGTCACACACATCCTATGCACGTATCACCCCAAGGCAGGGTAATAAATACAAATCCCTGACTTCATTCAGGGCTGGACTTCACCGCATGATTGTCTCCGCATGTCTTCCTTGAGGCCCACCATTCCTACAGATTTCTGATTTAGCTTTTGACTGGCATGCCTGGGTTTGGTGAAACTAAGTCTACTGATGACTTGAGTCAGAAAGTCTCAATTCACACAAAACAATCTGGGACGCATGAAGACGATAGTCAGGAAACATTTCAGTGGTGCTGAATCACAGTTCAGGAATCCAGAAAACAAAAATAGCCAGAGGCAGGTGTTTCAGGACCCTGGACAGGAGCCACTTTGCTTCATTAAAATTCTACTTAATTTAAGGAGCTCTGGGGTTAGAAAAGGTTCTGCACATATTTTATCCTCGTAACAATCATGTGAAGTCCACAAAGTTAAGGACTGGTGACTGACTGCAAGTTATTCAAATAAATTCAGTGCCAAATGGGGATCTGAACTTACTTGCCTTCATATTAATCCAATAATTTGGATACTATTTATTTCTACAAATTCTTGGTATCAAGTGATCTCCACGCTCATGCATTTCAGTTATTGTTTACTTTACCTTTACTTTTTTGTCCCTGAAATTACAACATATTGGGAGCCCCATTTCCAAAATAGTTTGTGATTTTTGGGGGGCAAATTATGATATGGGGAACCAGAAATGACATGCTCTGATATTACCTTGAGGGAATAATTAGAATTTATTCACATTAAGAAATGCCCACTAGGCTATATATGGCTTCCTCAATGGTGGAAATGCCACTGGAAACTAACATATTGGGCCCAACGGCAAAATGAGCGGAGGAGGAACTGATTCCCAGTTGTCATGGAGGCAGTGGACTTCTTCTCTGATTGAACAGGGATCCTCTATTCATGTAACACTATACCTAAAAGTTTTCCATGAGAATGGATTAGATCTAGATCCATTCAGCCTTCTCAATGACTTTTATGAAGTCCTCTGTTTTCTGATATTAAACTCTTGGTGGATGTGTCTTATGTGTTTGGATCTTTTCCAGGATCTAAACAATTTTGCTACAACTTTTAGAGGAGAAGGAACAATTACATAAACAAACCATTATGGTGAAAATGAAAAATCTCCTTTGAAAGCTGTTTGTAAATCCCTGCCTTATTACCAGTTCCTGAGGCGTACACCATTTTCATTTATTTGCCAACAGAATGAAAACGCGGTGCCAAAATGGCTGCCGCGCTCTTTGCAGGGCCCCCCCACCCGGACTCAGACATCCGGGTGAGTTAGGGGGCGTGGCCACCCCTCTATAAAAGGGGTGGCCACGAGGCAGCCGAGCTGCCATTTTAAAAGAGCGACGGAGAGGAGAAGTTTTCCCTCCACCCCCTCCCTAGTGAACAGTGTGATATTTTGGTCGCTTCGGGGCCGGGTGGGAATTTTTGGTTGGAACCCACAATTGGCCCTTGGGTTCTGGCTTTTTTGCCCATCCCACACTGTTGCTGAGGTTTGATATAGGGGTTTTTCTTGTTCTTGACTTTGGTCACTTAGGCGGGTAGCACTGGTAAGGTAAAGATTTATGACCCATAGGTATCCGGCAGGTTCGCAATTGACTGGCCAACACTTAGACAGGTACAGGTGTAATAACGTTGACCGGTCAACGACGAACCAGGCAAGGGGTGATGGTAGGAGCTTTTCAACATGCATCACCCCGTGATTTGACGGATACACGTCAGAGGGTGGGGTCAGTAGATAGTTTATTGACTACGGTCAACAATTTGTTTGTGTCAACAAACAAATTTATACAAAATGGATACATTGTAGCCAATTGCCGTTGGCAATTTTGGGAGGAACCTTACCAGTGTTACTGTGGCCTGCTTGCCTTAAGAATTATAATTGGATGAGTACCAATTGAAAGTTATAATTCGGACTAGGGCATTATTCAATAAAAGTGGCCCAATGCCTTTATCCATATACCGGTGTCTGAGTTTTTTTTTTGGGGGGTGCGCCTGCAAAGAAAGGGTTTCTTGATTTGATCAAGCTGTTTTAAAGTAAGATGGAAATATATTTGTTAGCTGTGCAGAAGAGGCAAATCAATAAAGAGTATTCCAAAGTGCACCTGAGATCTTTTTGCACTGCTGGCCATTTTTTTTGCTTTAACTGTAAAAGGTCAGTTTGATTAGCGCTCAAAGAAGAAAACTTGGCAGGAGGAACTTTTGAAACGAATGTCACTTGGAAACATCCTCAATTTTGGCTTCAAAATAAAGTTCAGAAAATTGCCTTTGTGGAACAATATCTTTGGGAGTCAGCTAAGGATCACAAATGGAAAAATTGCAATCTGAGACTGAAAGCATCTTAGCATTAGTCCAGATACAAGCTTTCTTTATCCCAACTCCTCCATTCTCCAACGTTGATTTTAAAAGCAAGAGCATGTGGTTCTGGAGTAGAGCACAAAAAGGTTCTAGAATCAATTCCTGGAATTTCCAGATAGGACTGAAAAAGTTTCCTCTATGTTCTTCCCAGAAAGCCACTACCAGTTACTACCAACAATCCTGACCTAATATTGGACCCATGATCAGAACCGGTATTGGGCAGTGTCCTACATTCTTTAACTGTGGTGCCTTTAAGGTTCACTACTGCAACTGATGCTGTTTTATCCATGCTTGAAGAAAGGAAGTTGGCCATTTTAAATGTGACTATTGCTACTTGCTCCACTTTGTTATCATCATGGATAGGGGAGCAGCAATAGACCTGATCCATGAAAAGGGGAGGGTGCGAGCAAGGGCTCCAATGGCCCACAAGGTCTAGGAACGGTAGGTGATGGGAAGAACAATGGGGGAAATGGTCAATTGTTTCCTTGCAGCTGTGAGAATAACGTTTTCTTCAATTTGTCCAACTGTTCATTCAAAAATATGCACATTGTACAGGTTGTCCATTTTCCTTTAAACAATGATAACTGCTAATTTGTTTCATAGGCCTTTCAGAATCTGCTATTTCTTCTCCAGTATAAACTTTCCAAGAAGCACAGGAGAATATGGATGGGAGGCATCCCTACCATTGTGCCTGTTAGAGCATCAAAATGTGGAAACCTAAGAGTTCAGATTCTGGACAATATGTAACTGTATACAGTAGTTTTTTCAAATCAATATCCAGTTTTCCAATTCTTGTTCAAAACTATTGGCTCTCTTTATTAAAACTGTCCATTGAAACATTATCTTGGAATTTGGATAAGAACAGGATGTCACTTGAACAAAAGATGCTCATGAAATAACTAAAGGGGTTCAATTGTATTGAACAGCACAACATATTCGATAGCATAGCATTTAGATGCCATCCAATGTGAAATTGGTGGTGCTGCCAATGACTCCATTAGAATCAGTTGTATTCATTTTAGCATCATTTTAAAGAGTGGGTGATTTTTCATAGTCAAATGTTATGTCCTAAGTGATTAAAAAAGAATTAAGAAGTGAACAAGAACCAAGGGATTATACTTCTTGCCTTCTATGTGTGCTTTCAAGAAGATTAACAAGCCATTAATGAGAAGTGTCAGAAAATGGACAAATGTAAAGTATAAAGACTTTAATAAAGTATGCAGTCTTTCTCATTAACATCCATTAAGTTCACAGAAATGACTTCAGATATTTACTGAGAAAATAATCTTCACTTTATCACTCAACAGACAGCCACTATCAAGAGGTCTTGTGCTGAATAAATGGAGTAATCCAGCTAGACCTTTATATAGCCTGCAGTACTTTAGGGTTAAGACATTGAACTTGATAATCGGAAGGTCGACAAGTCATCAGTTCGAGACCTAAGTGCTGCACAACAGAGTGAGTTGCAGTCTCTGTCACAGTTCCTGCTAACCTAGCAGTTCAAAAGCAAGAAATTGCAAGTAGATTAATAGTACTGCTTCAGCAGGAAAGCAATAGCAATTACAGGTAACAGCGATCTGTGTGCTCTGGTGTCTAGACATGTTTGGCACATAACTACAGAAACATCTGCTAAAGCAGACAGTGCTGTCTCTTTGGCTGTAAATCTAGATGAACGCCACCCCTAGAGTCAGACATGACTGGCTTTCGAGAAATGAAGATCTTTACCTTTATAGGAAAATTATGGATGTTGGTGACATGAACAGCTAGATTGAGGTACTCTAGAAAGATATTTTCTTTTGTGGAACACACTTGCTCTTGATGTGGATCCAGCTCATAAATCTCTCTGTTGGGAGTTATGTGAATGTTTCTTTTGCTATCATCCAAAACCATATTGTGCTGTATCCTGCAATGTCTGAAGCTCCTCCAGTACTCCAGTAATATTTCCTTCCATGTAGTGGGCTTAAGCATCCTGGAGTAAGATGAAGAACGACTTTAATTCAATACCTTGGGTGCAGAAGAGATAGCCAGTATGGTTTCAAGATTAGACTATTGAATGGCGGTCGCAGAAGCCTGGATTCAAACCCCTACTTAATGGTGAGACTTGCTGGATGACCTTGAACCAATCACAGTCTCTCATCCTGAATGAATCATGGATTTATTCTGAGAATAAAGTTGGTAGAGGAGACCCATGTACATGACAATGAGCTTGTTGAAATAAAGCTGGAACAGCAATGCAACAACCAAGATTCCCAGGCTCAACTGCTTGTACCTCCAGGTGTGGATGGAAAAGACCTATGTTTCTAATCCTGGACAACTGTTGTTGATACTGAGCCAAATTTTTTATCAATATAAGGCAACTGTCTGAGTTTGGGAACAACTGAGACATTATTCCTGCAATAGAAAAGTGAATCTAAGATGACTGATGATAGCTCTGTTACTATGTGGATTTAAACAATGGACAGAATCATGAATATAGTGAACAATAAACATGATGATCCAGCGTTGCAGGTACTTAAGTTCTCCAGCATCATAGTGTTCAGATTTTTAGTTAGTGCTTTGTGAATGTAAATTTTGTGAATATTATGTAGCTCTGCATCATTTTTCTGAATTATATAACATTAAAATCTAATATTTTAAAGAAGCATCCTAGTATTGAACATTGAATGTAAAAATATTATTCTTATGTAGAATGGAATTGTAAAAAAATAAAAAATGATTCTACATCACAATCACCAATCCAAGAATTATATTGGTTATGTTAATTTATTTTATTATTGACAATACTACATAATGAATTTCTGAGAAAAATAACCAAATGAATTATTTCCAAATGGAATGTTTGTTTTAAATGTACATAAGAGCAATTGCTCCTATGATAGTATATGGTCCAACACCCCACCCCACCCCTCTCTCACACATACTGTATACAATGGGTACATGGTTCTCTTCATTATTTAAAAAGGGAACCTCCCCCCTCCCCGTGTTTGAGCAAAAGGTTATTGTGTAGTCCTCTATCAGTGTCAGCAACACTCTAATAACATTTTTAAGGATGACTTCTCCCTCTGCCCCAGATATTATTCTTCTCTGTTTCAATCCAGCAGCAGACATGACGTTAATGAATGCACTACATGCTGAATGTGAGTCTACTGTAGGATGCGGCCTGATTCAGAAATTTAAAAAAAGTAAGGCATCATATATTGCATGCCAGATGGCTAACTCCCATGGGTTAATGAGTGTACCCAAAATCTGGATGATTTCAAATGCCCTGAGGATATTTCTGCCCATACATTTCTGTCTGTTCATTTGCATGTGTACTGTAGTTGTGTATTTGCATGTGTACTGTAGTTGTGTTTCTCTTTTTCTATTGATTTTCAGATAACTGCAAAGTTGTTGGGGAAGTGTGTGTGTGTGTGTGTGTGTGTGTGTGTGTGTGTGTGTGTGTGTGTGTGTGTGTGTGTGTGTGTGTGTGTGTGTGTGTGTGTGTGTGCTGCTTCAACTATAAATGTTGGTTTTATTGACAAGAAAGCATTTGGATTTTAGAAAATGCTTTTAGGTGTTCAATTCATCTTCTCCCAAAATATGGCAAACCTTTTCTGTGTGTTTTGTAAAAAATATGTAGATCCAATGCTCCTCTCTCACAATTTCTCAAATCGAATTGTTTTACTAGATGGAAGGGGGCTGAAAGGATCAACAGCAAACATTTAGTTAGGATGTGTGTGTGTGATAGATTAGTACAGCGGAACATCATCCAAAAGCCACAATTATTTTTTATGCAGAATGTGAAAATGAGAAAACCTATTACTATTTGCAGCATCTCCTTTTGGCCATTATGTACATTCCTCCAGTTATGGAAAAAAAGAGTGGTAAACAAGTATAGTTACATCAAAGAAGAAGAAGAAGAAATCAGTCCCAAAAGGCAGGCTGGTCTTCCCTGTATAGAGTATGAAGTATGGTCAAGATGTAAAAATGCATGCTTGTGGAGTTTTAACAAAGCAATCCACAAACACACATTAGCTTCCCTTTTCAAATGTCTTGTTCCAAGAGGGATGGCACTTGAAACAACTGTCTTAAGCATGTACAAATGTTAAGAGATCTCCAGTGATTAAATATATCTTTAAAGAAGACAATGCAAGCGCGGCGCCAAAATGGCCGCCGCGCCCTTTGCGGGGCCCCCCCATAGGACGAAGGCATCCGGGTAGTTAGGGGCGTGGCCAGCTCCCTTATAAAAGGGGTGGCCATGAGGCAGCCGAGCTGCCATTTTCCGAAGCGACGGAGCGGAGAAGATTTTCCCCTGTGTCTCCGTCGCTCCTTACCTTGCGGGAAGCCTTTTGGCGGCGAATCTTCTTTTCGGCTTCCCTTTCCTGTGATTGAGATGCCTTCGAAGAAGAAGGCAGCTTCGAGTGCGGCTCAAGCTGTGAGGAGGCACAACCCGGGTCGGAGGACCACGGTGGCGCCTCCCCAGCAGCCGCCTGTCCAGGCCCCCGCCGGGGCCGGCGGAATGGGGTCCATCGCCCCGTGGCCGGACACGGGGGATCGGAATGTGGGCGCGGCAGGGGCTCCGGCCCGCGGCCCGCGAGCGGTGGACACCGCTACTCTCTCTGCCCATCCTGTTGGGCCTGCCTCTCTTCCTCCTGGGCCTTCTAGCCTGGGCGGGTGGTGTGGTTCCCTACCTTGGCAGGTTCCTGCACCGACCCTACCGGGCTTCGGTGTTGGGCATTGGCCCTATTCGGGTCCTGGGGTACAGGGACCTGTACCCGCGCCTGGACTCGGCGGGCCGGCCGGCCCTTGGCCCCAGATCGACGTGCAGGCCTTACTGGCCCGCCTTGCGGCCCTCGAAGCATCTTTAGCTCGGGCCAGCCAGGCTGGGGCTCCCTTTGGCGTCCCTTTTGCGGCGCCGTCGGCGGGAGGACAACAGGCGGCGGGCAGGGTTGAGCTGCCTCAGGCGGGTGGCGTGGCTTCGGCCACTGCCCCGCAGCTCCCCAGCCAGCAGACGAGTGCAGGTCAGGCCCCGATGATGAGCTCTACGTCGGTCGTGAGCTCCGATGCCCCCAGTGGGCCAGAACCCCCGGTGGGGGCGGCCCACGGGGGTGCAGCATGTGAGTATACGGTCCAAGCCAGCACACCTGCACACATTGCTTCTATGGGGGGAGCTTTTTACCACTCAGGGCCCCGTGGTGGGGGGTGTTCCCTACCCTGAGGGGAATGTTTTGGGTGGCCGGGTTGGTCCAAGCCCCTTTCCTTACCGCTGAGTGACCACTTGGCTCAGGCCACCAGAGAGTAACTTTGGCGGGGGGAGTATGTGGATATCTTCTCACTCCTAAACAGAGTGCCCACCAAGGAGGAGAGGGAGGGGCAGAATGAGAAGGATAGTAGCAGGCACGTTGTTGCAAGCCGCCAAGTATGTGGGCCAAATGGTTGCCGGCCTGCATCGTATGCATGGCGGTGTACCTTAGGGCCCGGCCGGATTTGGCAATTCCGATGGTCCAGTATTTGGACAACGCCTACCGGGCGATGGTTTACTTTCAGGGCCCATCGTGGTTGGCTTGTGACGAGGAATGCCGTAGGCGGATTTCCCCGCACCTCGAGATTAGGTGGGATGAGCCAGGCCAGAGGCTGCGGCTTTTGTATGTGACGCCCATGCGCTCTGCGCCCGGGGAGATATACCATGGTGGGCATGCGGTCCAACAGGCGGCCCCAGCATAGGTCACCTACCAGGGGGCGGGGCGGGGGGTTCCAGCCCGCCTGCTGTGCTGGACTTTCTTGTCCAATGGCTCTTACAATGGGAAGACTTGCAAATACAGATAGGAGTGTCCCACCTGTGTTGGCCCCCATGCGGCCTCTGCCTGTCCCAGGCCTAGAAGGATGCGGGGCAGAGGGTGAGGCAGACAGGGGGCTGGCAAGACTGCCGCAGATGGATCTAGTCCACCGATGTTCTCCCTCCCCATTTAAGGGGACATGTTGGAGCGTTGGCTCACATTGTACCCGAAGGGAGAGGATGCGGGTTATCTCCTTCAGGGTTCTAGGCAGGGGTTCCGGATCCCTTTCAGGGGTAATAGGTCCCCTCAGGATGCCCCCAATCTTTTATCCCTTAAGGGGAGGGAGGAGGTGGCTGCTGCCAGCTTTGACAAGAGGGTCTATGCGGGCAGGGTCGTTGGCCCTGTCCCTGCACCCCCGTCCCGGGGAGCATGTTGTTTCAATGATGCCATGCCTTTTGGCTATTCCATTGGGGCTCGGTATTCGAGCGTTTCACCACTTTCCTAGAGTGGGCTTTTGTCCGCAGGTCAGGGTCCCGGTCTGTAGCCCATTCCCTGGATGGTTTTATTCGGGGCTGAACGGGGCTGGGACACGTACACACGTCTCCTCAACACATTTCAGACGCTAATGGAGGAACTTGGTGTCCCTTTAGCGCCCGAAAAGACCGAGGGCCCATCTCCACAGCTAGTATTCCTGGGGTGGAGAGTAACACGGTAGCGCAGGATTCTAGGTTGCAGTGGGATAAGGTGTCAAGGCTAGTGGCCCTTATCTCGGACTTGCTGGCCGAGCGCATGGCATCACTGAGGGAACTTCTGGTGCTACATGGTCACCCTAATTTCGCTGGCAGGGTCGTCGCACCGGGCAGGGCATTTGCTCTGCGCTGGTGCGACGCCATGGCGGGATTATCCAGGCCCCACCATAGGCTTAGATTTACCCGGGGTATCGGGGCAGACGTGCTTGTCTGGCCATAGATCCAGAGGTAGTTCAACGGGGTGTCATTTTGGGGTCTGATCTCCTGGCTCCCCCTTGCTTTCAGATGCAGTCCGATGCCTCAGGATACCTGGGTTTATGGGATGTACTTCAATTGGAAGTGGGCCTATGGTGGGCGGCCACCATCCTGGGCAGGCAAGGGTCGCCTGCATGGTCTCACGTATCTGGAATGTTTTTCCTATCCTGGGTGCTTTGATGCTATGGGGCAAGGAGTGGGCCAACTCGGTTGTGCAATTTTGGCGCGACAATGCGGCTGTTGTCCGCATCGTCAAGGCACAGATTTCCAAATTGCCCGGGGTTATGGAGCTAGTGCGCTGGTTTGTGTTATGCAACCTGTGCCTCAACGTTCCCTTCAGGGCCGGGCATGTCCCAAGGGTTGATAATGATATTGCTGCTGCTTTGTCCCGCCTGCAGATCTCCCGGTTCCGTGCCTCGGCCCCGGATGCGGAGGAATTTCCCTCCCCACTCCCGGACGAGAGATGGAATTTGGCAAGGAGAGGTGAACCGGGCGATTGGCCTGTCACTAGCGCCATGCATGAGTAAGGCGTATCACCACGCATTTCGTTCCTTCAGAGCATTATGTACCCAATTTCGACTGCCAGGAACCTGGCCGATCCCAGTAGCCCATGTTCTGCGGTTCATGGTTTACCTGTATGCCCAGGGCCTTGCACCACGCACCATAGCATCTCAGCTGTCGGGTTGGCTTTTATGGCCAAAGTGGGAGGTCGTGTGGACAGCACCAATGACTTCCGTGTGAGACATGTTTGGGAGGGGTGGGTGCGCGTGCGCAGGCATTTCCCGAGCGACCGCCACCCGATTTACCCAGGGGTCTTTTTTACCCAATTGGCCCGGGGCTGGCCTGGCCTCTGTTTTGATAGATGAGGCAGCCCATTTCATGCGGCTACTACGGTGGCCTTTTTGGAGGCGCTCCGCATCAGCGAGCTTGAGATGCTGAATAAGGCGGATGCAAGATTTTCCCAGGGTTTTTACCCAATTGGCCCGGGGCTGGCCTGGCCTCAGTTTTGATAAATGAGGCAGCCCACTTCATGCGGCTACAACGGTGGCCTTTTTGGAGCGCTCCGCATCGGCGAGCTTGAGATGCTGAGTAAGGCGGTTGCAAGATTTTCCCAGGGTTTTTACCCAATTGGCCCGGGGCTGGCCTGGCCTCTGTTTTGATAGATGCGGCAGCCCATTTCATGCGGCTACTACGGTGGCCTTTTTGGAGGCGCTCCGCGTCAGCGAGCTTGAGATGCTGAATAAGGCGGATGCAAGAATTTCCCAGGGTTTTTACCCAATTGGCCCGGGGCTGGCCTGGCCTCTGTTTGGATAAATGAGGCAGCCCACTTCATGTGGCTACAACGGTGGCCTTTTTTGGAGCGCTCCGCATCAGCGAGCTTGAGATGCTGTCTAAGGCGGATGCAAGTCGTAGGGCACTGGAACTCGAAGATGTCTGTGTGGACAATATTGGGCTCAGTTGGGGATACGCTCCTCTAAAACGAATCAGCACGGCGTAGGCAGTGGAGTAGACTGCTACGATGTTCCTCGACAGACATCTGTCCGGTTGGTGCCCTACAGGATTTCCGTGCACTGTGTGGCACGCACCATGGCACGTTTTTTCTGTCACCAAGGTGGGTCTTCTATTCCTAAATCCCAATTTGGAGGGTGGTGGGAAGGCACTAGACAGTGTTGGCCTCTCAGGGGCTCGTTGCGGCGCCCGTTCGCTCTGCATAGGGGCGGCTTCTGCTGCAGTTGTTTTTGGGTACTACAGGGCTGAAATACGCCGCATGGGAGGGTGGGGATCACAATGTTTTCAGTTTTGTCTTCGCCCTCCTCAACTGTGAGTACCAGTTTTAGTCACTGCACTGTTTCTCCCCCCCCTTCCCTTTTTTACTTGACAGACCCTGGGGTGTCGTTTTACACCGGTGACAGTATGCCTGGTGGGCCGTAGCCAGGTGCCCAGGGCAGCGCGTTACGCTGCATGGCGCAGCGCGTTACGCTGCGGCGACAGAGTGGGTACCCGACTGGGACAGGGTGCATCCGCACGTCGGACACGATACCGCGGTACGCTTACAGGGGGGCGTTCGGCCTCGGGGCTCTTGACTGAGCCGACGCTCCGTGAACGGGGCTATTGCCCGGTTCCCTTGACAAGGGCGGGGGATGCGTCATTAGCCTCCCCGCCATCAGTCTGCAAATTTACGAGCTTTACTCAGGGGATGGGGCCCATCTGTCGCAGGGGGGTATGGACCTCTGGATTACTGGACTGGCGAGCAGGCCTGTCGACCGAGCTGACGGTCTTGGGGGGGGGGGGCGGTGAGCCTTTGCAAGCCTCCCCGTGTGGCGGGTATCACTGGTAAGGTAAACATTATGACCCACAGGTATCCGGCAGGTTCGCAATTGACTGGACAACAATAGACAGGCATAAGTTGGTTAAACGTTGTCCGGTCAACGACGAACTAGGCGACGGGGTGATGGCGATAGCTAGCCAGCATGCATCACCCCGTGATTCCACGGATACGCGTCAGAGGGTGGGGTCATTAGTTAGATATTGACTACGGTCAACAATTTGTTTGTTGTAAACAAACAAATTGATACATTGTAACCAATTGCCGTTGGCAATTTTGGGGTGGTACCTTACCAGTGTTACTTCGGCCTGCTTGCCTTAAGAATTATGATTGGTCGTTTTACCAATACAAATTTATAATTCGGACTAGGGCATGAATCAATAAATGTGGCCCGATGCTGTTATCCACTTTTACCGGTGTCTGAGTCCTTTATTGGGGGGTGCGCCTGCAATGCAAGCGCGGCGCCAAAATGGCCGCCGCACCCTTTGCGGCCCCCCCATAGGACGAAGGCATCCGGGTAGTTAGGGGCGTGGCCAGCTCCCTTATAAAAGGGGTGGCCATGAGGCAGCCGAGCTGCCATTTTCCGAAGCGACGGAGCGGAGAAGTTTTTCCCCTCCACCCCCTCCCTAGTTAACAGTGTGACATTTTGGTCGCTTCGGGGCCGGGTGGGAATTTTTGGCTGGGACCCACAATTGGCTCTCGGGTCCTGGTTTTTTCGCCCATCCCACACTGTTGCTATGGTTTGATATAGGGGTTTCTGTGATGCTGTTGACTTGGTCACATGGGCGGGTATCACTGGTAAGGTAAACATTATGACCCACAGGTATCCGGCAGGTTCGCAATTGACTGGACAACACTAGACAGGCATAAGTTGGTTAAACGTTGTCCGGTCAACGACGAACTAGGCGACGGGGTGATGGCGATAGCTAGACAGCATGCATCACCCCGTGATTCCACGGATACGCGTCAGAGGGTGGGGTCATTAGTTAGATATTGACAACGGTCAACAATTTGTTTGTTGTAAACAAACAAATTGATACAAATAGATACATTGTAACCAATTGCCGTTGGCAATTTTGGGGTGGTACCTTACCAGTGTTACTTCGGCCTGCTTGCCTTAAGAATTATGATTGGTCGTTTTACCAATAGAAATTTATAATTCGGACTAGGGCATGAATCAATAAATGTGGCCCGATGCTGTTATCCACTTTTACCGGTGTCTGAGTCCTTTATTGGGGGGTGCGCCTGCAAAGAGAGCATGGATGGAGTAAGTAAGTCACAGAACTGAAGGAGATAGAGTACAGGCTTTTGCCATCCAATCCACCCCAGGATGCAGATGACAACCATCTGTTGGTCAAAACAGGCCACTTTATTGATAAACATAACAATACAATATTAACATGACCTGCAATGGGGCATCCTCCTATCAAAGGCACCCCCACAGGCATGTCCATTTCTTGATACTCCGCTGCCACCTCCAGGGCATCAACATGTTTCTGAAGGGCCTGGGTAATCTCTTTCCAGGTCAGGGCATTGTCTGCAAGGGTCCCCCAACATCTTGTCACTGGGGTTGATGGAAGTGTGCTGGACCTAGAGCAGTGGGCCGCTCAAGGGTCGTTATCCTGGCCACCAAACCGGTCGGATCCAGGGTGGCCAAGACCATGGGCACCAGCAAATCCCACACGGGGCACGGAAAAGTTCTCTTCTCTGCACCCACTCCCAGAACAGAAGAAGCATGATGCTTGGGCGCCATTGTTCAAGGCTCTCTCTTTGTAGATATTTATTCCTCGTGTGTCACACGAGGAAGTGTGAATGCACATGCTTTTGCCAGATTACGAAGCATTAGAGAGAGGGCGAGGCAGGAAGGAGACACACTGTTATAGAGCATAGGCTCCTCCCCGGAAAACCGAGGCCTCTGGGTGGTTGCTGCTTTGTGGTGGATGGGCAGCAAAATGCGTGCATGTGTTAATTCACATGACATGGCCATTCTACACTGGCTCTTCCTAGGCCAATATAGAGCAATAGCAAAAAAGCAATCACACTTATATACCACCCCATAGTGCTTAGTGCACTCTCTGGGCTGTGTTAATTAGCATTTTCCCTCAACATGCTCGGTACTCATTTTACTAACCTCAGAAGGATAGTAGGCTTACTCAACCTTGTACCCAGTAAGAATTGAACCCACAACATTTTGTCTGCAGTACAACAGTTTAACCACTGCACCACCAGGGCTCTGAGCAGCTTCTTAAAAGCTACTTGAGACTGGGGGGGGGGGGGGGGAGAGAAGCAAAATGCTATTTGGTGTGATTTCTGCATCCAAACACCATTTTGCTCCTCCAAAGGAGCAAACGTCTCAGCTGAGCTGAGGCTCCCTTGGTCGCAGCAGCACTTCTAAAATGATGGGGGGGGGGGAGTTGCTCCCCCATCACCTGAGACATGGGTTGTCCTTGATGCTGCCACCAAGGGAGATGCCATTCTTCCATTAGCTGCAAATATCCTATCAGTGATGGGAGAGTAGTACTTTGTAGCTGAGAGAGGAAGCCCTTCTCACCTTAGCTGCAAAGAGGCCATTCCTCCTCTACCACTTATTGAAATCTGATCATTGATGGAGGGAAACAGAGATTTGCAGCTGACAGGGAAGGCCTTCATCCATCAGCAACAAAGAGGCTGTTCTGCTTTTAACCCCATTCCCCATCAGCAATGGGCGCTGGGGAGGTAAAAGCCACCTTGCAGTTGATCGGGATTCAGGAAATATAGCAGGACCACCTTACAGCTGATTCCTGATCATGGCTTTTACCCCTGCAGATTCAGCAAAGGCATGAAGTGGGGGGAGCCACAGTACAGCTAAAATCTTGATATAGCAAATATGTACTTTTAATCCAATGGAAGTCTTTTCCATCAGCACCCTAAGGTATCAATATGTTCATTTACAGAGAATGGCATTCTACCCAGAAAAGCCTGAACACCACCCTCTTGAATTAGAAAACCATCCATGAAAACAGCAAACATCTAATTTGGTGGACAGATCACTGGTTTCATATTGCATAGCAGATTATTGCTCCCCAAGTGCATTTCACCCTGTGTGTGGCTAAATTATTGTGTACCTTAGGAATGAGAGGGACATATGGCCCAATTCCCTAGCACTAACAGAAGATCTTTGGCTTCTGATCTATATCTGTCTAGAGTAGAGTGATTGTAATTCAGCACATGAATCAAGATGAAGGAAGTGTATTGATTATTTTTTAAAACCACATCTCACCTCCCCCATGCTGTATTATTTTGCCTTTTCTCTCCATGCTACCTACATTTTGCTTGCAATCCCTCCTCCAAAGCATGCCTGTATACTGAGCACAGATTTTACTTCAGCTATCAACAGTGACAATTGGGTCTTTCTCCTGAGAAATCACAGCTAATTTCAAAACCAGCAGTGTGTGAGAGTAGGGTTCAAAGGCTTCCTTTTACAGTGAATAGAAAGCCTTCTCCCCTAAGGACGTTGAAGCAGAGTTAGCTACACATATACCACATAAGGACACACATATCATTCAGACACTTGCACAAAGTGAATCTGAAAAGACACCATAAATATAAACTACATGATGCCTAAACTTACTTCTGTAGCATACTTCCTATTAATCCATATATTTGCTTATTTTTCAGCTTCATGTGGACAACAACCTGTTAGGATTTTACATATATGCAAGAGGAATCATGTACATTGCTGTGGCTGACATGGTCACAAACCTAATACTGCAACCTGACAAATGCCAGACATCCTATCAATTTATTAGACATGTCAACCTAAGCAATCCCTCTTGCATGCTTTTAAAATATGAGTGGCCAGTGTGAGAAGAAAAACTAGGCAACAAGATTTAGGGCACTGTGTGTACCAGTGTTTCCCAACCTTTGGTTTTTGGACTTCAATTCCCAGAAGCCCAAGTCAATTCCCCAAAGCACTGATCAGCCAATGTACTGACTTAGGCTGAGGTGTGGTTGATATGTGCTGTGAAGTTATCTCCAACATATGGTGAATCTATGAATGAGTCATCTCCAAAATATCCTATCTTCAACAGCTCTGCTCAGCTCATGTAAACTCAAGCCTGTGACTTCTTTTACGGCAGTTGTTCTCACCATTGGTGCCCCAGATGTTCTCTGCCATATATACCACCAATATTTTTAATATGATCTACAGTTTAAGTGACTATTTTCAAAAACCCTAAGCAAGTCACTTTTGTACAGAATTCCATCTTTTCATTCAAAGGCACATATCTGGATTATTATTTTTTTTGAATAGTAGCTGTGTTAGTCTGTGTTTCAGGCATATCAGAGAATAAACAAAACAAAACAAAAACGCTGTAGCACTTTAAAGATTAGCTTCACTGTCTGGTCGGCGGGGAAGTGAGAGCACCTGCGGACAGACTCACACTTTGAAAAGCGCTTCCGCCACTGCCACCCAGAGGCCCTGTGCTCCTTCCTCTGGCCCATCCGGTCAGCGGGGAAGTGGGAGCACCTGCGGATGGACCCACACTCTGAAAAGTGCCACCGCCGGCACCGCCGGCACCGCTGCCGCCGCCACTGCCACCACCGCCACCCTGAGGCACTGTGCTCGTTCCCCCTGGTCCGTCTGGTCGGCAGGGAAGTGGGAGCACCTGCAGATGGACTCACGCTTTGAACGCCACCACCGCCCTGAAGCCCCATGCTCCTTCCCCCCAGCCCATCTGGTCGGTGGGGAAGTGGGAGTACCTGCGGACAGACCCGTGGCTATTGTTACCTTATTTACTGTACTTTGTACTTTGTATGTTGTATCTTATATTTGTGGGATGATCATTTATTGTATTTTTGTACCTTGACTTGTAACCTGTAATTTTATTGCATATTCTTTACTTGTTATTATGTACCTTAAGAAGGTGGTATATAAAATAAAATTTTAAATTCAACATGAGCTTTTATGGATCAAGTCCACTTCATCAGACATGGGAGTGAGGCTTCATGGCATCAATTTATACACATCAGGTACAGAGTGATTGGTTAGCATAACAGATACGGATAAGCATACAAATCAAGGTGGCTTCATACAACTGGTAATGGCAGATGATATCTGGTTGTTATTCAGATTAGTTCTAAATCCCCCTGTTTTCAATTACAAATGTGGGAAGGGTGGGAAGATACTATTTCAATTGCAAATATTGTGAAGATACTAAACAAACACCTGGCATTCAACCTTTGCTAATGAGTTGTGAAAGACAATTTTACAGGAAAATTTGTCAAGGTGCTAAAATATAACAAAATATAATATACAACATATATAGCAGCATATAACAATCTGTGTATCAAATTTGATAATGTCCCAGAAACCCTTGACTAACATTCAAACCTTTGTGATCGGTGTCCAACAGATTTGATTTCTGCTATCTCTCTCTGGATCCTAGTAATTTTTCTGTTCCAGAATCGCAACTTTCAAGTCTTAGATAGAGTGTCCAGGTAGATTGAAATGGTTTTAAACAGGTTTCTCTGTGTTACCATTCCAGATGTCTTTTGCGCAAAGATTGCCCTATTTGTTCTATATAGAGTGCAGAGAGACATTTTTGGCAAGAGATGGCATAAATCATATTGGTAGAAGAACAAGTAAAATTGTCCTTAATGCTATGTGTGGTGCTGTTGGGTCCAGTGATGCTGTTTCCAGAGTGAATGTGGGTGAAAAGCTGACATCTGGGTTTGCACCATGCACAGATCCACAACCATTTTACTCCCAGCAACACAGAAAGAAGAATTCTACGTGGACACCTACAGAGGGTCAGAACAAGGAATTGGACTTCTACATTGAATGCTTCCACCACCATGCCCAAGCAGAGCTTGTCATCCAGGGACATGATCCAATATACAATCTCAGCAGAACAATAATCCTAACATCATCATCAAAGAGGCAGTCAAAGGAGGTGCTGTAGTTGTCATGGACAAATCAAGCTACACACAGGAAGCTGACTTTGACATCATCGGTTGCTTCTTTGCACACAGGCTGGTCTAGCTAGCCCATTGTAATAATTTTATTTATAGTGACATTTAGAACTATACATAGATTAGGCTGTTTTTAATGGTATTGTGATTGAACCTGTTTTCTTTCTGACATTAATGATTCTATGGTTGAAATCTCATTATTGTCAAAATTCTTATCACTGTAAATCTGTTAGTCTTAGAGTACTAGACAATCCTATTTTAGTCTTTCTTATTTAGTGGGGGGAAATGGGTCAAAATGCATAGGTGTGACTGGGAAATTGTAGACATCTGCATAGCCAGGATATCAACTATGCTCTTTAATTTCTGCAGATTTCCTTGCTTTCTGGCAGAATTGAGAATGAAGTCATTAATGAGAATCTTCAAAGACCATCCCTAAAATAACCAATCTTGTGAGCATTATAAACCATTTAAATCACCATTAGCTAATCAGAATCATTGTAGAGCAATCATTATCTTTTATTAAATGAGCACCGAATCTGAAAGCTCATATTGCTTTTCAATTAAAATGGAAAACAGTCACAGACGACTGAATAACACATCTTAACAGCAGTAGGCTCCAGTTGAGGCAACCACCATGGCAAGAAAATTGACCACTTAGGTTAACTCAGATTATTTTAATACCATCAGCTATTCTTAAATCCTTTGCTCATGTTCCCTGTTGGGAATTCAATCAGTGCTTGGTGGAGCATGAATTCATGTCCTATGGATCCATCTCCAGTTGCTATACATTGAAAGAAATATAAGCAAAGGTTGTACATGTATAGATTTGCATGTGTATTGAGGATATGAAGAATCCTTGCTAAATTTCTGTTCTCATCCATTTAGGCTACTTCAGCAAAGTGAAGCATTCCTGTGATGCCTTTCAACTGCCAGAGGTTTGCTCATATTTGGCATAGAAATCAAACAAGTGATTCTCCCCTGGAGGAGAGTTCAGAGAGATTTCTAATGTTAGAAGGTGTATAAATATTACTTTAAGTCATGCTGAGGGGGGCGTGGCCAAGATGGAGAAGGAGTAACATTGACTGTAATTTCCTGCACATACAATGGGGTATTGAAAGTGATTTTTTCCATCAAAGTCAAAAGAGTTTTATCCTAAAAATAATTGGATCGTGCCGGTCTTGCTGTGTAGATTTAATCTGTTCCCTTTTTGAGAAGTCGGAGTCCACAGAGCGGCGATGGGTGGTGAGGTAGGCGGCCGAAGCCGGGGCCAAGCCAGCTGTGCCACGGGCAGGCGAGACAACGAGAAGGGGGGCCAGAGAAAGTTGGGGGAAGCCGAATAAATAAGCACTAAAGAGGCACAAGACGACCGGACAAACGGAATTGTGGTGGGAGGAGAGCCCTCTGGAAGCCGAGGCTTGGAACAAGGTGAGAGATAAAGGCAAACTTACGAGAGAGAGTACGGCTTGGAAGTTTGAGGGGTAATGGCGGCGATGCAGAAAATGAAACTTAAGAGTGTGAGGAAGGAAACTTAAGAGTGTGAGGAAGGAATTTTGGAGAAGAAGCCGAGTGTTGGCGTGAGTAACAGAGGCTTGAGGACGTGTGGAAAAGGTGTGTGGATGAAAAGAAAGAACGGGAAAAGGAACGATTGTGGAGAAGTGTTGCTTGGAGGATGAAAGAGCCCGTAAGTTTGTGAGGAGAAGGAGTCTTTGGCTGTGGGGGCTTTCGGAGCTTGTAAAGTTTTGGATTTTTTCTCTTTACATGAACATTTAATGGGATTTACTCTTTTGTTTTTTGATGGACATAAGTTTTTTAGTGTCTTCCTGTGCTATGGATCATTGCTGTAATTTTTGATTGCAAGAGCCTCCGACCCTTTATGTACTGTGTTTCCCTCCGCTCCTGTTCTAGGGAAATCCCTCCCTTCTTTTGGTCTTTTGAGATACATTGTTTTAGTGAAGAAGTTGCTGGTTACTAACTTTCAATTTACAGTGATAGAAGACCTTTGGATATATTAAAGTGTGGTTTTGCAAACTGATTATTGAGGATCACTGGCTTCAATCAAATTTGCAGATTATTTGGTTACATAAGGTGATTTTAAATTTAATTGAGGATCAGTGGCTTCAATCAAGAGGAGGGAACAAAGATTCTAAAGGTCCCTAGGGGTTTTATCAGCTGTTAGTGACTTGGAGTATTGGATCTGAAAGGGAATTTTGGATTATAGTAGTGCTGGATCAATATCAGGAGCAGAGGCCTAGAAGAGCGAAAACTGTTGCGGCTTTGAAGCTTTTAGTGTACAAAGGGGAAGGATAAAGAGGAGGAACCGGTGGTGAAAGCCAAGAAGAGGGATAAACCAGCAGCAGCGGAAATGCCATCAGCAACATCATCAGTATCTTCATCCCCTGAACCATCAACATTTGATCAATCACAAATAATGGCAGAATTTAATAAAATGTTTCAGAAGTTTGATAGTATGGAACAGGCAAGAGTGAAGGATAGAGGTGAAATTCTGGGAAGACAGGATAAATTGGCTGCAATGTTCTTTCATTTTTCAAAAAAAGTGGAAACAAGTTTGCAGAAATTGGAGGGAAGTGTCAGTACAATGAAAGTCGACATAAAGGGCATGGAGGGAAAAATAAAAGAGGTTAAGAAAGAGGGGAGGGAGATAAAGAAGAAAGTGGATTTACAGGAAAAAAAGAATTGATTTGATGGAAGAGGTGATGAGGAAACAAAATATTGTGATACGTCAGATCCCAGAAAGAACGCCAGACAATTTAAGAGACAGAATAGTTGATTGGCTAAATGATTTGAAAATGGGGAAAGATTTTGTTAATGAAGACATTGTAAGTGTTTACAGAGTGGGATCAAGGAAGGGGAAGGCAGTTCAAATAAATGTTCTGGTTAAATTCACAAATTGGGGGGATAAATTGAAGGTTATGGCTTTTTTGAAACAAGTAGGGTCTGGCGCTCTGAAAATTGATGGGAGTGATGTGGAGGTTTATAATGACATTTTGATCACAGAACGCGGCTGGAGATACAAGATGAAACTGGTTACAAAACTTCTGATTACGAAAGGGATAAAATATAACTGGCAATTTCCGCAACAATTAAGATTTTTTATGATAAAAGATGCAAGTTATCGATGCTGAGACTTATGCTTTGGAATTCTTGAGTTTGATTGATTTGGTTAAGGTGAGCTCAAATGAATGGTTGGCTTTGAGAAAGGATGCTGGCTTCTGGTGCCATAGGAAGAGAATTTAATGGTGCAGAGGAGGGTGGTGCCGCAGGAGGAGAACAGCCTGGCTCAGCTGAGGAGTCGTTGACACTGATAGTGGTGGAGGAAGAAGAAGAAAATGGCTAAAAGAGTTAAATAGTTAACTTAGAATTATATAAGGTGCGCTAGAGGGAAAGACGTACATCTGGCATGTCCCCCCCCTCCTCCCTTTGGAAGACGAAGGTGATTTTTCTGGGAGGAAAGTGTGGAGGGTAAAGATGAATGTTTCTTGTTTTTCTTTTTTTAGTAGTATTTTTTTCGTGGTTGTGTAGTGTATTGTAGTTTATTAGGTAGCATGCCCATTGGAGGACTCGGATGTGATAGAAATGGAGGTGATATAATCAATAATGAGGGTAATTAAAGTGTTAACATGGAATGTAAAAGGTACAGGATCTGTTATTAAGAGGAAGAGAATAGAATCAGATATGAGGAAAGATAGACCGGATATACCTTTTTTACAGGAAACCCATCAAAAATCTCAAAATTCGAATAGAATTTTTCTAGGGTGGATGCAGCACTATAAGAAATCATATGGCACATCTAAAGCTTAGAGGTGTTGCAATCTTAATTTTGTCTAGACTGGGGTTTGAGATAACATAATCTATTGCAGACCCAGAAGGCAGATATTTGATAGTAAAAGGGAAATTGGAGGACAAAGAGATAACTTTGGTTAATATATATGCTCCGGATGAACATCAATATGAATTTCTTGAAAAGATGCAAAAAATTTTGGAAAAATAATTACCAACGAGGATGATTGTGGCTGGGGATTTTAACCTAGTAAAATCGAATTTGGATTGCACAAACATTTCAAGGTGTGGAAAAGGAACTAAAAGCCAGATTTTGGACAATTGGTTGACAGCTTTGGGTTTGAAAGACTCATGGAGAGAACTTAAGGGGCCAGAAAGGGCATACTCATACTTCTCACATGTTTACAACTCATACTCCCGAATAGATTATGTATTTGTATCTGAAAAGATGATCAAAAATTTAGAGGAGATGGAAATTGGAATTTTTAAGGAGTCTGACCATGCCAAAGTTGTCTTGGAGTTGAGATTACAAAGTGAAAGTAGAGGGAGAAAGACCTGGAGATACGATGCAAACTTATTGAAAGATCAAAGGGTCAAGGCTCAAATCACTGAAAATTGGAAGGAAATTTGGCAATTGAATGATAACGATGAAGTAAATTTTAATATGGTCTGCGATGCCATGAAGTTGGTTTTTAGAGGAGAATGTATTAAATTGGCAAGCAGTAGATATAAAGATTACAAGTTGGCACAGGTTAAAATTGAAGAGGAGATAAAGCAGTTACAGGAGGAACATTCAAGGACAAAGGATAATAAGGTTTTTGCAAATCTACAAAGACTTAAAACTGAAGTGGTAGGCAAAGATGTAGAAAAGGTTAAAAGAAATTTGGTGTATTTGAAAAGAGAGTATTTTGAATTCAGTAATAAAAATTCAAAATTATTAGCAAAAGCAGCAAAAGATAAGTGGGTAAAAGGGGAAATTGGAGTTTTGATTGATAAACAAGGGGTAAAATGTAACAAGAATAAGGATAAATGCAAGATTGTGAAGGATTTTTATCAAGCTTTGTATGCAAAAAAAGAAATAGATGAGGGAAAGCTTAAACAGCAATTAGAGAAAAAAATAGTCAATGGAATAAAACAGGAGCATAAAGAAAGAATGGAAGATCAAGCATCGGAAAAGGAGGTAAGGGAGGTGATAGGGAGATTGAAACTGGGGAAGGCCCCAGGAGAAGATGGATTGCCGGCTGATTTTTATAAGGAATTTAAAGATATAGTGGTACCAAAATTAGTAAAATTATATAATCATATACTGGATGGAAGCCAAATTCCAATCTCATGGCACAGGACCACAATTGTGTTATTGCCAAAACCTGGTAAAAATTTAGAAAAAGTAGAATCTTATAGAACTATTTCATTGATAAATCAAGATGCGAAGATCTTCACCGCGATATTAGCTAATCGTTTAAACAATTTCATGGGTAATTATGTAAATGCGGACCAAGTAGGCTTTTTGAAGGGGCGCCATATGGCAGACCTGACTAGAAGAGTGGTGGACTTAATAGATGCTGTGAGTCAAACAAAAGAAAAAGTGGGACTAATTTCATTGGATATATTTAAAGCTTTCAACTCATTGCAGTGGATCTCAATTAAGGAAATAATTAAATGTTATGGATTTGGTGATAAATTTAGAAGAGTAATAGATCAATTGTACCATCAAGGAACAGCAATTGTGAGAGTCAATGATGACTATACAGATGAAATAAAGTTGGAGGCAGGTACAAGGCAGGGTTGTCCCTTATCACCAATTTTGTTTATTATGGCCATGGAGATTTTAGTGAAAGCTATAAGAGATGATGGAAATATAGAAGGGATTATGGAAAATAAAATAAGTATGTATGCAGATGACACAATGATAATTGTAAGACATCCTGAGAGGGCAATGGAGAAAATTAGATTACAACTACAGGATTTTGAAGATATTACCGGCCTTAAGATAAATTGGGATAAATCCGAAATGATATTGTGTAACGTAGGAGAAGAAGATAGGAAGAAGATAATTGGGAGGAGTAACATTCAAATTAAAGATAAACTGAAGTACTTGGGAATAGTTATATCTAATAGATTGGAGGATCTTAAAAGATTAAATTATGATAGTTTAAGGACGGAGATTAAAAATAAAATACAATCTTTTCAAAAATTGAAATTGTCGTGGTTTGGGAGAATAGCGCTTATTAAAATGATGGTGTTACCCAAAATCATTTTTTTTATTCGATGCATTAGCAATTCAATTGAAGGATAAAGAAATTAATGACTTTCAAAAAATGATCAACAATTTTTGCAACAATGGAAAGAGGCCTAGGCTATCTAAGAAATTATGGTACCTGCCCCAGAAGGAAGGTGGTTTGGGATTACCAAACTTGAGGGGATAACTACCGAGTCTTTCAAATTAAGAATGTGGTGAAGATCTTGGCAAGAGAAAAGGTAATATGGGAGGAAATTGAGATGAAGGATTATAGAAACATAGGCAAAATGGTATTTTGGGGGGAGAATATGGGAAAATTAGAAACTAATTGATGAAGGGATTAATGAGGGTTTGGAAGAAAGTTAAAAAGATTCTGGCCCCGAATTTCTCTCCAATTATGGAACTTTCAGATATGATGGGTTTCCCGATTAAAACAGATAGTGTAGTAAAAGAAATTTTGGATAAGAATGGAATTTTTTTATTGAAAGATTGGTTGAAGGTCTGTAGTGAAATTAATGGTAGATCTAGCCTCTTTAAACAATTAAAATTGAATTGGTTTCAAACACTGAAAATTAATAAATGGAACAATAGGTATAGGAGGGAATATGGTAGGGAAAGAGACAGGATGGAATTTGAGGACTTGGTTTTGAAAATAAGGAAAGGAGAAAGAAGTGCTAAAGGTTTAGTTAGTAAATTATACACTTTATTAAATAAAGAGGGTGATCCACAGGAAGATTTGATATCAACTTGGGAGGAATAGCTGAAAATAAAGATAGATAAAGCCATATGGAAAAATAAATGGAAGAAGCGAATAATGAGAACTATGTCAGTCAGGATAAAAGAACACAATTTTAAAATGCTATGGAGATGGTACTTGACCCCAGTGAGGTTACACCAGATGGATAATAAAAAAGATAGGATGTGTTGGAGATGCAAAGATACAGTGGGATCCTATGAACATATGTGGTGGAGTTGTAAGGTGGTAAATGATTTTTGGAAAATAATTGAAAAAGAAATGAGTGAAATAATGAGTAAGAGAATTAAGCTGGGGTTGGGCACCATCATGTTAACAAATGTGGAATGTATTTGTTATGACAAAGATGAGAGAGAATTATTAGAAATAATGTTTACAACGGGAAGACAATGTATTGCTAGAAATTGGAAAAATGATATAATTATACAGATTGAAGAATGGTACAAAGAAATGCGGAATTTAGCATTGAATGACAAATTAACTTGGGAAATAAAACAAAAAAGAGATAACCTAAAAGAGAACAGATTCTGGAATATTTGGAGGCCTTTTGTGGATTATGCAATTAAGGGAGATAAAAGTAACAGGCCTGTACCGGACAAAAGTAGCTTTTGGACGTAATATACTGTGGCTTCTGAGGTCCTCCAGGGCATATTATACTATCATAGGGTGTTTAAATATGTTACTTGTCTGCTCTCCTATCCTGGAGAACAATGATTTGTAGTATGTTAGTTTGAATATTGTATTAGGATAGGTGTTTTTCTTGTTTAATTTTGTTTTTTCTTTATGTATTTTTCATGGTTGTATTTTATGTATTTTGTTTGTTTTGTATGATAAAAACAATAAAAATATATTTTAAAAAAAGTCATGCTGAGATAGAAATAAATACTTGAACCCTTCAGTAGAACACTGAAAGCATGTCCAGACTGCCTCTTGTGAGGAGGTCTGGACTCAGATTTTTTGGTTGCTTTAGAATGGGGCATTACAAACTGTACAAAAACCTCAAGCAACCTTTGCCATATCGTTAAGTGGCTGATGAGCCATTTTTCCCATAGGGGCAAAGGAAACATTTCCCGTGCTCCTTTGCAGAGAGGCAAGGAAAGTTTAATTCCCCCCAGGTGATTGTTGTAGCACTAGAACAGTTAGGAGGGTAAAAAAACTGGGTTGTTTTTTTTTCCTTTTTTTATCACCAATCAAAACTCTGTGAGCAGTTTCTCAATTAGTGATAAAAGGGGGAAATGAAGAAAAAATATTTCACTGGTGTTATTAGACAGTATGATATATATTTTTATTGTGGCTTATTAGTCCATAGCAACTGGGAACAGCATATATGGGACCACTGTAAAACAATAGACGTGCTCAGGACGAAGTTGGAATGCCCCATCATAAAGTGGATGCATGGAGCCAAAACCAACCACCCAGAGCTCCAAAGACTGGTCTAAATGTCATTTTGCACTTGCTCTTTACGTGCATCTCTATATATTGCTATGTATGTACAGTATAGATAATGTATGAGAACATATGTGTGATCTACATGGGCCTCTCACTGAGATTTGTTTGTAATCAGGATGGGGTAGAAGTTCAACTGGCTCACATCTTAATCTGAACTGACCATCTTTACTCTTTCTGAACAAACAAACAAACAACAGTTTGAATGCTGTTCTTCAGGTTTCATTGCTCTCCAAATATTGCAAGACATTTCTTGGACCAAGAAATAAATATATTAGGGAGAATTTCATTTTGTAAAAAAAAAGTGTAAATATGGAAAGAGGTGCATTAATGGCTAACTGATTAAAAAAAACAGGCTATACTATGGAAAATTTTATCCAGAAATTTGCTAAAACTGATATATATTTTCATGCAGTTTTTTTAAAAATTATAAATGATATTTTTACATGGAAAAAAGATGGAGCAATTTGAGAAATATACAGTGACTGCAATGGCTCAAGTGGCTAAGATGCTGACTGGAAGGCGGGAGTTCAATTCCTGAGTACTGCAGGACAGAATGAGCTCCCGTCTTAGTCCCAGCTCCTGCCAACCTAGCAGTTCGAAAGCAAGAAATTGCAGGTAGATAAATAGGGACCACTTCAGTGGGAAGGTAAACAGTGTTCTGTGTGTTCCGGTGTCTTGTTATGCCTACCACATGGCCACGGAAATGTCTGGCATAAGCAGACAGCGCTGGCTCTTTGGCTTTGAAACAGAGATGAGCACTGAACCCTAGAGTTGGATACGACTGGCTTTCGAGCAAGGGAAACCTTTACCTTTACAGTGATATAGAAAGTGAAACAGGTGTATTTCTCTATCTCAAGATTGCAGAGATGAACATACTGAATAACACTGCCAAGGCAACAGTGACAGGCGGGGCATGTCCTAGACAATATAGTTTCCCAAATGCATACATTAAAAAAATGAACTCAGCCAAGCAAGAGTTAATCTTCTTGAAGGGAAAATGCATGTAGTTAAACACTACATCATACAGTATCATTTTTATGTCACCGCCCCATCATGACTCTTCTCTAACCCATCCTTCTCCTTACACTCATTAGGATATAATGCATATTCATGGTCCTGATTATATAGCCACTTTCTTCACTTGTTTTAATTGTGCATAAAGACACTGTGAGACAGGATACCTGACCTTTTCAAGATCATTTTCTCTCCATTACTTTTCATAAAGCTATTAACTTGTCGCCTTCCATAAGACTTCAATAATTTATTTCCCATTAATAAAAAAATATCCGGATGCCAAGCAAATTAAAATTTATTCAGCAAATAGAATTCTTTGGATTATTGTCTAATGGCTTTAAATACTTCCATTTTAGGAAGAAAACTAATATTAATGATATAGGCTGAGTGGATAATTACAAGAACATGCAATGGATGCAGCCGCTTGCTGCAAAGCAATTATTTCAAAATGTAGCTTTGCTGGATTATTTTTGTAAAATATTCTACATAATTTATATTTTGGAACATTAGTAAAATGCTAAAATAGAATGCTCCCAACTGTGCAGAAAGTAGAATGTGGTTACCCAATATATAAACAACAATAATAAATAAAAATTGTACACTGGATTAAAAAAATATATGAACTGTAAATAACACCATTCAAAGTAACAACGGAGTGCAAGAATGTTATGCTATGCTAACCCTGATCATCTCAGCAGCTGTTCTTCAACATATACACCCTGGATACAGTATTCCATTCCCTTGCAACCTCCACACTCGGTTACTGTAATATGCTGTACATTGGGCTACTTTGAAGAAGATTCTAAGATTCACCTAGTACAGAATACAGATACAGTATCAGATATCTAACTGGCATAGCTAGGTAGAATCATATTACTCGGTGAGATTCTAACAAATGTGCACTGGTTACTTGTTTACCTGCATACCTAATTTCATGATGCTGGTAGTATTAAATTTCTTTGCATGTTGGGACTCTAATATCTGCAGTTACACATCACCCTAGAGACGTTTACTCTAGGGTTTACTGTGATTCATCTGGCCCACGCAGGCGCATTTTACTTCCACTTCTGGGAGCGATGAGGGCGGCGCGGGCTGGGTGAATTGCAGTAAACCCCTTCATGTGGATTCACGGGGGCTTGGGCTTATGGGAATTGAAGTCCAAGAACATCTGGAGTGCCAAGGTTCACCATCACAGTCATAGGATCTAGCAGCTAGCAGTCAACAGTAGTGGAAAAGATTTAAAAGGGAAGGTCCTGCACCATCAACTACCACCTAGTGATTACTTAGGTTTTCAATGTTCCACTGTTCCTTAATATATGTGTACATTAATTGTTCTCTCTATTAGCTACAGTATTTTTTTTTCCATCTTGTGGTCTTTCCTTCTACTATGGCCAGTTTCGTAATGAAACTTGGAGGAGGAGGTCATAAATATATACTGGGACATATCCTTACATTTACTCAGCCAGGGCAGATGCTAATGTATTTGGTGAAGCTTCTTTCAACTATGTTTTTTTTAAAAATCTCTACAGTCATTAGAATACTGATTGTAGCATATTTTTTGAAGATTCAGCAATTGGCTTTAATTAACAATGCCGAGGAGGAATGCAGTTGCCAAGAAAGCTGTGGACAAAAGCAAATGAACATGGAGAGAGAAAGAACATGATACAAACATCACATGCAAACACCACCTTCTGCGTATCTTTGGAGGCTTATATTTATTTTTCTAATTAATAATTAGAAAACTTGCTGCCAAGTTGATTCTGACTTAGGGCAAACTTTTGCAGAATTTTCTATGTATAGGGTACATAGAACCAGTTTAACTATTCCCTTCTTCTGGGGGTTCTTTGGAACCATGCAGCTTGCCCAAAGGTACACAGGCTGGTTCTTCTCCTACAAAACACAATAGGGAAATGAACTCCTGACCTCTGGCCAGATACCTACCTCTCTGAGCTATCCAGCTATGTAGCTTCTAATGGAAAACAATGTGAGCCATATACATTTTGAGCCATATAATGTGAGCCATATATGGCCAAAGAGTGGGATTGAAAAGAAAGAGATTTTTTTTAAAAAAACCAAAACAAACATTTTGCTCTTCATCTTATTGTCTTTACTATGATTTACTGCAGACTAGCCCTGATGTAGTCCTGATCTTCAATGGTTCCATGGCAGGGAGACATAACACATCTGTCTCCACACTAGGAATAGCTGTATACACCTGATCCTTTTGGCCAATGCAGATGGGAGAGATTTTCATTTGGTTTCTCTAGATGTTTTCTTTAATAACCATATCTCAGAATTGTCCAGTTTCTTTATAAACTGGAAATAATAAACTTAACAATTTTGATATTTTTAATATGGGAAAAGGGCTAAGCTGATCTATCCATTTCTAAAATGGAGGCAAGAATTGACATGGAAGGTGCATCCTTATTCTGAGGTAGTTGAAGCTTTATCTGTTCCAGACCATTTCAATGCCAGAGTGTACACAACTTCATCTAATAGTACATAATTTTCATGCATCCTGAAATAAAAAAGGGACTCTTCACTTAGTAACAGTCTACTGCTGCCAGTGATATCACTGGCAGATTTAAGTTTTCAAAAATTGCATTGAAATACTGTACATAGGTGATATACTTGAATTATGAGAACATTGCTTTCCTTTTTCCAGAACCCAGAGAATTGCAAAATATGGTGGATACTACACAGTTCCTGTGTCTGTGAACTACAAGGGTGAGAGAACTGTGGCATTTTGTACAGGAATTCGCAAAGATCAAATTCCTTAGGCATTCCATAGTTCCACTGTGTAATTACACATTGATTATCTTTACTTTGCCAGATGTGTGACTAAGGCTTCAATGATTTATACATATTCCCATACACTGCAAGACAGAGATTATATTTTATTGCTTAATTACACAACTTTATATAGTGGAAGCCAAAGTATGTAGGAAATGTTTCACTTTCTGCAAGAAACTTGTTTTCATTGATCACTGTTCATTGTGTAAAATGTATCCTATGCTTTTTATTTTCCATCCACAGTAAAATGAATGGAAAATAATAGCTCACTGAACAGGACAGCCTATCTATCAGAACATCACTTGTAATGTACAGATGCTATACTATCAAAGATTTATCATTAAAAGCAAGCTTGCTATCAAGTGGGAAAACAGACTTATATCGCAATTACTTTCCTATTAGCTGCTGCCTATTGCTCCTGACAGGTATAAATTAGATCTCGCTAGGTTGCCTGCAGATTAATGAGCTCCAAAATTGGCATTTAATTGTTTGGGAGTGAAAAATCAAAAGAGAGGTATATGCAAAAAAAATTATATTAAAAAAATCCTTATACACCTGTGATTAGAAGTTATTTTCCCTTTTCTTCCTTCAGTCTTGGCACTGCTTGGGTGATATGTGACACTTCTATCAGAGGATTCCTTTCGACACAGCAGAAACGTGCAGCTGAGGTAGGGCCAGAATTAATAATCTGCGTGAGCAAACACACAGCTGCTGTTTGTGGAGAGAGATTCTATTAACGAACAGTGAATTCTCATAATTAGCTGAGCGGTTTCTGCAGCTGCCCGCCTGACCCCAGACTACACAAATTGTGTGTGGGGTTCGGCCTGTAAATCAATCTTACCTAATTACTATAAGCATTTTTCCCCTGTCTTAATGGGGAGGGGGAGCAGTAGGAGAAGAAAGGACAATCTGGTATTCTCACCCGTTCAAACGGTCCTTGTATTACAACATTCCTTTGTGCCTAAATTCATATTTTGTGCACGAACGTTTCCAAGAGAATACAGGTGTGGCTCAAAGGTGCCAAGTGGCAAAATATCATGTGTGTCTGTAGCAATGCGACTGCAGAATTTCTTTTGGCACACAAGAGGAAAAATAAGTAAATATGTGCCTGTTACAAGAGGCTGTTTCTCTTCACAGAAATCCATTCATTTGTTTGCTCCCTGACTTTATATTCCACCTTTGTCTCAAGCAAACCCATTCAGTGGCACTTTATCACAAAATTAAAAAAACACATATGATTAAAAATACCAATTAAAACATATCAATAAAACAAACAGTAACCACTTGGCTAAAAGGCCCATTTGCAGTACCACAACACAACATAACTGGGGGAGAAAGGGGCTATAGTGGCTCAGTAGTTAAGAAACTCACCTTGTTAGCTGGAAGGCCAGAAGTTGGCAGTTCGAGACCTGGGTACTGCATGACAGATTGAGTGCCCGTCTCTGTCCCAGCTCTTGGGGACATGAAAGGAGCCTCATTTGGGCACCCTCTGAGCAGAGTTTCTCTAGCAAAAATCTTTTCAACCCAGAATAATTTCGGACATAAAATTATTATTATACTGGGGAAAAGTCTGCATAATAAAAACCCCCACCATTTAGCAACTGGTAGAAAGACAATCAGAATGAGGCCAAGCTGGCTTTTCTCTGGCCATCAAGAAAGTTTCCCAAACTCTCTGAAAGTAGCAAAACCAAGCAAAGCTCCATCTCCAAAGATCTCAAATCCAGCACTGGACTCTATGATTCCTCAGAATGCCATTTAGTAGTCATTGGTCAGGTCTGGGTCCCATCTCCTCCCTTTTAATACTAAAAGGTTGTAAACCTTCAGTGTTCCAGATGTTTTGGATTTCAACTCCCAGAATCCCCAGCCTATATTGCCAGGGATGAAGGACTGTTGATTTATCATCCCTGCACCTACACCAAAGGTGTACATAGGGGGAAAATACTCATGAGATGCAAGAAGTGGTATGTTATAAAGATACCAGAATTACATAATAATAATTTTGTGTCAGAGATTACTCTGAGTTGAAAGGATTTTTAGGGGATGCCTGAATAAGGCTCCTTTCATGTCCCCAAGTGCAGCTCTCGGGTATTGAAACCCAACCTTCCTTCTAAAAATTAGGAAGGGAGTTAAAAATACTAAGAGTTTAGTCAGCAAATTGTATACATTGTTGAATAAGGAGGGTGATCCACAAGAGGATTTGAAATTAATTTGGGAAGATGATTTGAATATAAAGATAGATAACGATATATGGAAAAATAAATGAAAAAAGAGAATGAGAACTATGTCGGTTAGAATTAAGGAACATAATTGTAAAATGTTGTGGAGGTAGTACCTGACTCCAGTGAGGTTACATCAAATTGACAATAAAAAGGACAAATTGTGTTGGAGATGTAAAGATACAATAGGAACTTATGAACATATGTGGTGGAGTTGCACTGTGGTAAAGGATTTTTGGGAAAGAATTGAAAAAGAAATGGGTGAGATAATGGGTAAAAGAATCAAATTGGGGCCGGGTACCACCATGTTGACAAATGTGGAAGGTATTTGTTCAAATAAGGATGAGAGAGAATTATTAGAAATAAAGCTTACAACGGGTAGACAATGTATTGCTAGAAATTGGAAAAATGATGTAATTATATCGACTGAAGAATGGTATAAAGAAATGTGGAATTTAGCATTGAATGATAAATTGACTTGGGGAATAAAAGAAAAAAGGGGTAATTTGAAAGAAAATAGATTTTGGAATATCTGGAAACCATTTGTGGATTGTGCAATGGAGGGAGATGAAAGAAATAGACCTGTACCGGATCAAAGTAGTTTTTGGAGGTAAAATATTGTAGTACTCTGAGTTCTCCAGGGCAATGTATATTAACACTGGGTGTATCATAATTTTGTTTTTGTGTGGTTCCCTATCCAGAAAACAATTAAGTTGTTTAATGTGATTAAGTGTAAGGCGGTTTTATTGTATTTGAAATTATAAAGATAGATGAAAAAATGTATTAGGATAGGCTATTTTTCTTCTTTTTACGATTTTGTATTTTAGTTTTGTCGATATATTTTTTTTATTCTATGTACTGCTTTGCTTTGTATATGTTAGGAAAAAAATCAATAAAAATATTTTTTTAAAAAAGAAACCCAAACTTCCAGGCTCCAGCTCAGTGCCTTAACCACTAAGCCACAAAGCAACACATATGGTGTGGAACTATATTGAGTCTCATGTTGATGTATCTAGCCTGGGTGTGGAGAAATCAGTTATTATTTTCCTTTGTTTTCCTTTTCTCTAAGCAAATATTATTTATTTCTCCCCATTGCCCCATAAACAAAATATCATAGGCAATATCATATACCTCTCTCCTAACATTTTATTTATTTATTTGCTTGCTAGCTTTCTCCCAAAAAGGAACTTGTTTCATTGTATGGTCAGTAAGCTGCTCGCTGGCCTACATATACCACCCCGTCCAGAGTCCACCAGATTAGGGCAGTATATAAATCTATTAAATAAATAAATAAATAGATAGATAAAAGCCAAAGTAGCTTACAAATGACTAAACAAGAGAAACAACTAAAATCACAATAAATTATGGTATTAAAGTATGATTAAATATACAGCAATATTTAAAAGCCACTCATTAATATCAGCTATAAACTCACCAGAAAACAGTTTACAGTACTTTATTCCACACTAAATTCATTTTCACTTGAGCATTCAGCTTCCAAAAGTCTCCTTGCATTTTTGTCCGCTGTAGGAGGACAAAAAGGAGAAAGAAGTTACCCCAGATTTGATAGGAATTCCATGGTCTGGAAGCAGCAACCAAAATTAATTAAAAATGCCTATGGGGCTGAAAGAAACCTTTCCCCTGAAGATCTCCATATGCATTTTTGTGTGGAATTTTGCTTAATGTGCATATTTTTTACAAGAATTTCCCCTAATATAATGCATTCTGTTATGTTATTTTTACAGACCTGTGTATGCATTTCAATGTTGGTTTCCTCTAAATATCCCGTCTGCTGTAGGTCATAGAATAACTGACTAGGACTCTGGAGGCCTGAATTTGAATTCCTGTTCAACCATGAAAGCTCATTAGGAAAGCATAACTGGTGAAACCCCTCCTTAAATAGCTCACTTATCTTGAAATCCCTCTTAGGGTCACTATAAGTCAGTTCCATCTTGACAGCACGTAGCAAACATTCCTTTAAATATGAAACTTAGGTGCATTATTAATTGGTGAACTGCATAGCAAAAATCAAAGACATGAGAATGATGGTTCTGGAAGTATGAACTAGGCCATCTCACATAAAAATGGAAATTAATGAAATTCTTCTTTGATTCTACCTAGGCCAGTACTGTTTATTATGAACAGTATTATGACAGAAACTAAATCTAGGCTCTTATAAAGACAAAGCATTGGTGAGATCACTGAAATGTCCTGCCATACATCTGTGATTTGTTGTTGTTGTTCAGTCGCACAGTTGATTCCGACCCTTTGTGACCCTATGGACCATTGTTCTCCAGGCACCTCTGTCCTCCACCATCCTCCTCAACCCGCTCAGCTCTGTGCCCATTGTGTCTACAATACCATCTAGCCATCTCATCTTTGGCCGCCCCCTTCTTATTCTGTGATACATTTCAGTATTTTTTATTGCAATGTAATATGTACTATGCAATTGTTTTTCATATTTTTATCAGCTACGTTGGATGCAAAAGCCTTTCACTCTAACTATGTACATACAGGCTGAAATCCTGTTGCACAGCTATATGGGCATAATTTGATGTTACACCTGCAATAACTAGAATCACACCAAAGAAGAAGTGCTATACATGAAACACATCCTGTCAGCACATTGCTCTATTAGGCAAAACAGGAACCACATGCTTGATGTGCAACCAACTTGGGCAGAACACCTAGCACATTTACAATGGTGCTAATGTTATGTTGTCAGTGGTGGCAGCTTCTACTCATATCCAAGTATACATTTTTCCTGGAAATCATTTTCACAACAAACAGGGAAATGCCACTGGCATGAATTTGTTTAAGGTGGATCACAGCTTACCATATGTGATCAATCAATCAATCAATTTAATTTGTACCCCACCCTACTCAGCACAAGGCCGACTCAGGGCGGCCTCACAACATATCACAAAAATTACACATTTTCAAAATTACAAATTACAGAACACAATTCAGAAAATATAACATACAATTAAGCAAAGTTCATACCAAAAACAAAGTTAAACCCACAATCCCAAACACAGCCAGGGCTCCATGTCCAAAAGAAAACAACATTGTCCTCTTTTGGGGAAGCCATGCACCAGCCTCGTGTCTCCGGGGCTGATGGAGTAGGTCCCGGAGCAGGCAACGCGGCGGGGGCAGCTTCGGCATCCGCTCCTCTCCTCAACAAGCACGGGAGGGCGAAGGCGACTCAGCTGTCCCGCATCTCCGGTGCCGATGGAGTGGGTCCTGGAGCAGGCAACGTGGCAGGGGCAGCTTCGGCATCTGCTCCTCTCCCCCCACGGCAACAAGCACGGGAGGGCAAGGGCGACACAGCTGTCCCGCATCTCCGGGGCCAATGGAGTGGGTCCTGGAGCAGGCAACATGGTGGCGGCAGCAGCGTCGGCATCTGCTCCTCTTACCCCCTCCCCGGCAACAAGCACGCTCAGGATCTAGAGATGTAGGGGGCGGCGCTCCCACTGGTGTGGCTGGGAGGAAAGGCAGCGTCCCGGCAGTCCATGGCGGGGGTTGGGCAGCAGTTCTCAGAAGCCTCAGTCCATACACTATGATCCATACACTATGATCACAAAGCCATCTCCTGCAGCACATATGAATGAGACATGTAGGATTTAACACTGGGACTGTAATGGACTGCCACAGCCCTGAGGATATTAACAAGATGCACCTTCATAGCCAGTCCATCTGGCATGACCTCTTCCACCTCCATGACTATTGAGTATCAAAATAGTGAAGTGGTTCTTCCTCTGCTCATTTTACCGTTGGGCCCAATATGATAGTTTCCAGTGGCATTTCCTCCACTGACGGGGCCATCACCCCACCTAAAGGGCTGATCCACCCATAGCCATTGGCTCCTTTAGGGAGTCAGGTAATTTACCACCGCCCAACACTTGGTGTTGAGTTGCTGGCTGTAGGGTTTAATTTATTACCATAGCAGAATACCTTGTCAGACATTTATGTTATGTTACACCTCAACAAACAGGGTTCCGACCATGGTTTAGCTATAGTGACAGATAGCATAGACCCACTATTTTACACCATGTAAGACTGTTAGTTCATCTTCCCCAGTATTATCTCCAGTGGCTGAAATCCTTTTATGTATTTATGCCAACATAATTCCGCCAAAGTAAATCTCAATGGGGAATTGTCCCAGTTTAAGAAGAAGAAAGAAGCTTAGGATGGCAAAATGTCCAACCTGCATCCTGTCCTAATCTAATTAAATCAGATGGTACTAACTATTTGGTTAAAATCCTGTGCTTAGTGTAGTAAATCACATTCAAGTAGACCCACTCAATCAATATGGATTTGATGAATTAACTCCTCTGTATTGATTCAAAGGGGACTATTTCTAACTGCAATTTACCTTGCATCTCCTACTCCAGATAGTGAATTCTTTCTACTCTTAGGGAAAAACAGGCCAGCTTGTGAAGTTTTACTCACACTTGTATCTCATGGCTGCTTTGTAAGCTGTTTTCCAAAAGTTCTTGAAAACCTACATGAGGAGTACCTGAGGAACACTACTGTTCTGTGGGATGCCAGGGTGTCAATGACATAGTACCTAACCTCTTTTTTACTTCCCAATTCAAAGAAGACAATAGGGAATCCTGAAGTGATGTCTAGAGATGGATGAGTCTGAACAATCTGAAACCTAAATTAAAAAAAGAGTGGAAATAATTCACTATCTGGAGTAGGAGATGCAAGGTAAGTTGCAGTTAAAAATAATCCCCTTTGAATCAATACAGAGGAGTTAATTCATCAATGATTTGGTTAACAGTGTTAACCAAATTTTAGCAGGCACATACCTTGTGCGACAGAGCACAGTCAACACCTTCTGCTGTGGCAGAGAAGACATGCACAGCATGCATGCCACTCCACAGATGGTCAGAAAAAAATACTGTTCTCTATTTGAAGTGCTTTCTAATCCAAATCTGTTTTAAAAGTGAAGAATCCTAAAAATGAAGAGTCTATAGACCAATGGTTCCCAACCTTTTTTGGCCATGCCTCACCTAAGCATCTCTAAAATCCTGATCCCGCCCCCCATGACATATTCCTGCTGGTCGCAACTCGCTTTCTATTTCTTTCACTGCTGTGCTCTTTGCAGGCGCACCCCCCCAATAACGGACACAGACAACATTGAAAGTGGATAACAGCAAAGGGCCACATTTATTGATTCAATGCCCTAGTCCGAATTATAAATTTGTATTGGTAAAACGACCAATCATAATTCCTAAGGCAAGCAGGCCGAAGTAACACTGGTAAGGTACCACCCCAAAATTGCCAACGGCAATTGGTTACAATGTATCAATTTGTATCAATTTGTTTGTTAACAACAAACAAATTGTTGACCGTAGTCAATAACTAACTCATGACCCCACCCTCTGACGCGTATCCGTGAAATCACAGGGGTGATGCATGCTGGTTAGCAATCGTCATCACCCCATCGCCTGGTTCGTCGTTGACCGGACAACGTTTAACTAATTTATTCCTGTCTAGTGTTGTCCAGTCAATTGCGAACCTGCCGGATACTTGTGGGTCATACTGTTTACCTTACCAGTGCTACCCGCCACACGGAGGGGCTTCACAGAAGACCTGACGCCCCCCCCCCCCCAGACCGTCAGCTCGGTCAACAGGCCTGCTCGCCAGTCACCCAACAGGAGGTCCATACCTCCTCGCGACAGATGGACCCCATCCCCTGCATACAGGTCATAGTTTTGTAGACTAATATCGGGGTGATGACTAACCCGTCCCCAAGCCCTGGTGGCAAGAAACCGCGCCACTGCCTTATTGACCGCGCGCCTAGCGCGGTCAAGAGCCAGGAGGTTAACGCCCCCTCTGTAAGAATGGCGCGGAACAATGTCCGACCAAACCAGGGTTGTGGCAGGCCAGACATAATGCAAGTAGGCGAGTTCCTCGCAAATCGCATGCTTGAGCGATAAGCCGGTGACCTGGCCCAAATCATTGCCCCCCAGGTGGATGATTAGAATGTCAGGCGGGTCAGCCCCCAGGCCAGAAAAAAGGAAAGGCCGCAGCTCCTGCCATAACATCCCAGGCTTACCATGCCATGCGAGACTGGCGTGGTCACCCAGTCCCAGTCGGGGTCCCCACTCTGTCGCCGCAGCGTAACGCGCTGCCCTGTGCACATAGCTGTGGCCCACCAGCCATACTGTCACCGGTGTAATACGACACCCAGGGTCTGTAAGAAAATTGAAAAAAAAAAGGGAGGTAAGGTGACTGGATTGGTACTCATGGCGGGAGTGGGCGCACATAAAACTGAAAACATTGTGAGCCCCACCTCCCCATGCTGCGTATGTCAGCCCCAGAGTACCCAAAAGCAGCTGCTGTAGAGGCTGCACCAATACGGAACGAATGTGTGCCATAACGGGCACCTGGTAGGCCCACCCTGGTGAGGGCTCTGGCTGTCACCTTCCAAAACTGAAATTTAGTAAGGGGAGACCCATCTTGGTGACAGAAAAACGGGCCGTGGTGCATGCCACGCAGTGCCAGGAATTCCTGTAGGGCACCAACCGGACAGATGTCTGCCAAAGAACACCGTAGCAGTCTTACTCCACTGCCTACGCCATGCTGATCTGTTTTAGAGGAGCGAATCCTCAACTGGGCCCAGTCTTTGGCAACATAGACATCTTCGAGTTCCAGTGCCCTACCACTTGCATCCGCCTTAGACAGCATCACGAGTTCGCTGACGCGGAGCGCTCCAAAAAATGCCACCGTTGTGGCTGCATGAAAAAGGGCTGCCTCATAATGATCAAAACAGAGGCCTGGCCAGCCCCGGGCCAACTGGGTAAGAACCCATGGGGAAATAGGGTGCCGGTCGTCCGGGCAACGCCCGCGCTCGCGCACCCACCCCTCCAAAACGTGTCTCACACGGAAGTCAGAGGTGGTATCCACATGACCCCCTACTTTGGCCATAAAAGCCAACGCCGAGAGCTTGGATGCTATGGTGCGAGGTGCAAGGCCCTGTGCATGCAGGGGAACCATGAACCGCAGAACATGGTCCACCGGGATAGGCCAGGTCTCTGGCAAGTGAAATTGAGTAGCAAAAGCCCTATACGAATTGAATGCTTGTTGATACGCCTTACGCGTGCGTGGCGCTAGTGACAAGCCAATCGCCCGGTTCACCTCTCCTTGCCAATAGTCCACATCTCGTCCGGGAGTGGCGAGGGAAATTCCTCCGCATCCGGGGCCAAGGCGCGGAACCGGGAGATCTGCAGGCGGGACAAAGTGTCAGCAATATCGTTATTAACCCCTGGGACATGCCTGGCCCTGAACAAGACGTTGAGGCGCAGGCAGCGCAACACAAAATGACGCACTAGATCCATCACCCTGGGCGATTTAGAAGTCTGTGCATTGACAATGTGTACAACGGCAGCATTGTCGCACCAGAAATGCACCACTGAATTAGCCCACTGTTCGCCCCATAGCATCAAAGCCCCCAGAATGGGAAAAAATTCCAGGTATGTGAGATCCCGCAGGCGACCTGTGCCTGCCCATGCCGGTGGCCACCCACCATAGGCCCACTTCCCATTGAAGTACATCCCATAACCCAGGGATCCTGAGGCATCAGACTGGATCTGGAAATTGGGGGATGCCAGGAGGTCAGACCTCCAAAATGAGACCCCGTTAAACTCCCTCAGGAATTGCAACCAGACGAACATGTCTGCCCTGATACCCCGGGTAAGCCTGACTCTGTGGTGGGGCCTGGATAACCCTGCCATGGCGTCGCATAAGCGCCGGGCAAAAGCCCTGCCCGGTGCGACCACCCTGCAAGCAAAATTAAGGTGCCCATGTAGCACCTGCAGTTCCCTCAGGGATGCCTTACGCTTGGCCAGCAATTCCGAGATAAGGGTCACTATCCTGGACACCTTATCACCCGGCAACCTAGAAGCCTGCGCTACTGTGTCAATTTCAACCCCCAGGAATACTAACTTGGTCGATGGGCCCTCGGTCTTTTCGGGCGCTAAAGGGACACCAAGTTCCTGCATTAGCGTCTGAAATGTATTGAGGAGACGTGCGCACGTGTCCCAGCCCCGTTCACCCCCGAATAAAAAATCATCCAGGTAATGGGCTACAGACCGGGACCCTGACCTGCGGACGAAAGCCCACTCTAGGAAGGTACTAAAACGCTCGAAAGCCGAGCATGATATGGAGCAGCCAAAAGGCATGGCCTTATCAAAATAATACTCCCCTTTAAATTTAAAACCCAGCAATTCAAAGTCGCCCGGGTGCACCGGCAAGAGGCGAAAAGCTGACTTAATGTCGCACTTGGCCAGCAGGGCACCCGGGCCACACGAGCGCACCATGCGCAGCGCATGGTCAAACGATGTATACCTGACCGAACAAAGGTCATCAGGTATAGCATCGTTGACCGATCGGCCGGCTGGGTAGGACAAATGATGAATAAGGCAAAACTCACCTAGGGACTTTTTGGGAACCAGACCCAATGGCGAAACTTTAAGATTGGGAAACGGGGGTGCGGGGAAAGGTCCAGCGACCCTGCCCGCGTCTAATTCCTTTTTAATGCTGGCCGCAGCCACCTCCTCCCTTCCTCTGAGGGATAAAAGGTTGGGAGCATCCTGAGGGGACCTATCACCCATAAAAGGGATACGAAATCCCTGCTTAAAACCTTGAATGAGATACTCCCCGTCCTCCCCCTTCGGGTACGATGCGAGCCAGCGCTCCAGCATGTCCACCTTAATTGGGGAGGGGGCCTTTTGGAGAACTAGCTCCATCCGTGGCAGCCTTGCCAGCCCACTGTCCACCCCTCCCTCTGCCTCGCGCCCCCCCCAGGCTTGGGACAAGCAGAGGCTGCGTGGGGACCAGAACATGTGGGACACTCATGCTTTTACCTGCAGTTCTTTCGATTGCAGGAACCATTGGACGAGAAAGTCCAGCACAGCAGGCGGGCTGGAACCCCCTGCCCCGCCGGTTGGCGGGTAACCTGCGCTGGAGCCGCTCGCTGGACCGCATGTCCACAATGGTATCTATCCCCCGGGGCAGGGCGTGTGGGTGTCATATACAAGAGCCACAGTCTCTGGCAGGGCTCATCCCATCTCATCTCGGGGTGGAGGGGAATCCTCATACGGAATTCCTCATCATATGCTAGCCATGAGGGGCCCGGGAAATCGACCATCGCCCTATATATGTTGTCCAAATATTGGACCATGGGAATAGCTAAATCCGGGCGCGCCCTCAAATATACCGCCATATATATTAAATAAGCGGGGAGCCAGTTGGCCCAGGTACGCGGCGGCTTACGGCGGCGTGCCTGCTCCTTGTCCTTCTCATCCTGACCCTCCCTTTCCTCCTTGGTGGGCTCTCTGTTCAGGAGTGAGAAGATATCTACGTACTCCCCTCGCCATATCTTTTCTCTGGTAGCCTGTGCCAAGTGATCACCCAATGGCAAGGAATACCCTGCCGTTGGCAAAGCCGAAAAGGGGACAGCCGGCCTAGTAAAAGGGGCCTGAGCTAACCCTGCCACCCCCAGGACATTCCCAGCAGTGTAAGGACCGAGGCCCACCCCAGTGGGCATGGTGGCAGTCGTTGTCGCCGGGTGGGTAGCCAGCAGCGTGGCCCCCGCACCACCCGCGCGAGGCCAAGGCCACTGAAAGGCCCCCCCTATATTGGGAATGTGTGTAGATGTGCTCGCTTGCACCGTATACTCACATGCTGCACCCCCGCGGGCCGCCCCCACCGGGGGTTCCGGCCCACTGGGGGCGTCAGAGCTCACGACCGATGTAGAGCTCATCACCGGGGCTTGACCCGCACCAGGTTGCTGGCTGGGGAGCTGCGAGGCAGTGGCCGTAGTCGCGCCACCCGCCTGCAGCAGCTCAACCCTCCCCGCCGGCTGTTGTCCTGCTGCCGATAGCACCTCCAAAGGTACCCCGAAGGGGGCGCCTGCCTGACTGGCCCGGGCCAAAGACGCCTTCAGGGCCGCAATGCGGGCCAGTAAGGTGTCCACGTTGACCATGGGCAAAGGGCCGGCCGGCCCGCCTGATCCTGGCATGGGGACAGGTCCCTGCGCCCCAGGGCCCATATATGGCCATTGGCCAGCGCCAAAGCCCGGTAGGGCTGGTGAAGAAACCTGCCAAGGCAGGGAGCCAGGCCACCCCCCAAGGCTAGAGGGCCCCGGGAGAGGCTGCGGCCCAAAAGAAAGAGGCCCGACGGAGTGGGCAGGAGGAGGAGCGGTGTCCGCCGCTCGCGGGCCGCGGGCCGGAGCGCCTTCCGCGCCCGCACTCTGATCAGGCCAAGGGGCAATAGACCCCATTCCACCAGCCCCGGCCGGGGATGGCAAAGGTGGCTGCTGAGGAGGCGGCACCGCGGTCCTCCGACCTGGGTTGCGCCTCCTAACAGCCCGAGCTGAACTCGAAGCTGCCTTCTTTTTCGAAGGCATCTCTCCTGAAGCAAAAAGGGAAGCCAGCCAGGCAGAATCGCCACCAAAAGGCTTCCCGGTAAGCTAACGAGCGACGGAGACGCAGGGGAAAAAACTTCTCCGCTCCGTCGCTGAGGCAAAATGGCAGCTCGGCTGCCTCGTGGCCACCCCTTTTATAAGGGAGCTGGCCACGCCCCTAACTACCCGGATTCTCTGTCCTGTGGGGTGGGGGCCCGCAAAGGGCGCGGCGGCCATTTTGGCGCCGCGCTTGCATTTTCTCCATGTTCTATCAAACTTTTCACAATTGGGTCTTCCCATCTTTTGGGGCCCCCACCAAGGGGCCTTTTTACTCCTCTGGGATACCACTCACTGACTACTGCTGTCCATGACATATAATTCTTATTATTCAAAAAATGAACTCCTATTCATATGGAGGAAGCCTAAAAGGCCATTCACAATTAATAATTCATTCTCAAATTGTTCCCCTTAAAAATCAAATTGCCCCCCTGTAGGCATTACCCCACATTGGGAACTATGGGTCTAGACAGAGTTTATCTAGCTGAATTAAAGAATGAGCACACAAGTAACTTATTATTATTATTTGGTCTTAGTATTATTATTTGGTGGGTGTGGGGCATGTTTGACTACACTACTCAATCCCACTGGCTGGTCTAGCTTGCGTGAGGGATCTTGCCTCTCCTGCATATCCTGTTTTAATGTAGGTGGAGGGAGGGTATGGGTAGTATTTTTAATGATATGTGTTAGCTTTATGTGTTTTAACTTTGATTTTAGCTGGGAATTTTAGCAATGTTTTTACTATTGATGTTTTAATTGTTTGTGTATTGTATTTCTCTTCTGTTGTTTTGCCACACTGAGTGGTGTTTACACTGGGAGGGCGGGGTACAAGTAAACAAATAATAATAAAAATGGTCTTAGTATTCCCCACTATAGGAAGAGGAACAATATTTCATTTTCTGTTACAGTCAGGATTTCTCAACTATACATAAATCAATTTATAAAATATCTGTATTTACATAAGCTTGTAAATCAGCATATGCAACATTTAATTTAAATCTCCATCCTCTTTTGTTCTCTTTTTGTGTATGCACATAATGGATTTCTTCTTTTTTGGTCATTCATAAATTGCTGGTCTGGGATGGCAGTGGCATGCTTTCTTAAAGCACCAAGTACAGATATGAAGACCTCTGGGCCCCCTTCCCACCCAGTTATTGCTTAGAAAGATAATAACTTAACAGGCTGTAACAATGGGATGGTACCATTCTGGGGGGACTGTGGTAGTTTAGTAGTTAAGATGCTGAACTTGACAAAGGTAGGCAAGCCAGCAGTTCAAGACCCAAGTGCTGCATGACAGAGTGAGCTCCCATCTCTGTCCCAGCTCCTGACAGTCTAGCAGCTTGACAGAACTTGTAAGTAGATAAATAGGTAATGATTCAGTGGGAAGGTAACAGCATTCCATACACTCCAGTCTAGTCATGCCTGCACATGACCACTGAAACATCTGCAGTCACAGACAATGCTGGCTCTTTGGCTGTAAGCAGAGATGAGCACAATATCTTAGGGTCAGATACGGCTGGATTTCGAGCAAGGGTGACTTTTACCTTTACCTACCATCCTGGAACATCCATGTAGCATATAAATTGGAAGGATAAACATGAAAATGATTTCTGCCTCACTGACTGTGAACAGATTTATAGGTTTTCCTACAAAATCCAAATAAAGTAGTTATGCTTTTCAGAACAAACCAGTGACCTGTTCATGAAAGTGTTCTTGTCTTTGTGGACTACTTAATTCAAGACCTGTATCAGTAGCGAAGGTAACAGAATTCAAGTGTGAACATTCTTAATTGCAGTAGCGATTATCCTGTGTTCCTGGTTCAGTGATGGCTGTATTATTCCAAGTACTCCAGTTAAATGGTCCATGGAATGAGCCAGTCATGGCACTAAACCTACTTTGAGTCCCCTGAAGCTTATGCCCCATGAAAAAAAACACAAACACACACACAACACCTTCTTATAAGAGCAATCTTGGATATTTTCCCTACATGTAACCCCCTGTAGTCAAAGAAACATTCTGAATTTTACAAAATAATTCCTATTGTTGGTGGAAGAAATCTATATTTAATTGTCCATACTGGCCTGGCAATGGTGCTAAATGAAGTCAATTTTTTTTACTTCCAAGCTCTGATTTGATTGTGAGATTAATCATCAAATCGGGGTTCATTTTTAAAAAAATAATCAGTTGTGTTTCTCATTATTTCTGAGTGGCCAGATTGTTGTTTCCATTTTTCCTATTTTTATTGTTGTTTCAATAGCTCAAATAATTTGTTGTATTATGCATTATTAAAACGTTTCCTTGTCAAAACCAGCAGGCCAGGAAAATACAGGAAACACTGTACAAAACCTGTTAGTTTTTGTTTCTGATATTGTACCTTCCAAAAAAATTGCAAATCCCCAAAGACAAAACCAAATATTTTAATGTTTAAGTTCATTAAGAGAATAACGTGAAGCCTGACCAGCTCCTGACAAATACATTTCAAATGATCTTTAAAAATAATATGGATAAGTAATTAGAACATTTTAATTGCTTGTTACATTAATTTAATGTTTTAAATAAATGCCCTGAAAGTTAGTAGTTACAAGTACTACTTTAATCAGAATTAGTTTCCTTGCATGCTTTGTTGAGCAGCTAGCATGGCCATCCATTGTTTTCTTTAAAGGTTTAATTTTCATACACTGGAAGAGGCACTCAACTGCTGTCAGATAAAAAGCACGGAAAACATTGCTGATTATATTTGAACTGATGTAAAATGGGTGCTGATTACATTAAAATGGAAGGCATAAAAGCAGCAAAGTTTTGCACTTCCTGAACTGGCATTTGAACACTTTTCCTGAGAAAGAATTTAGATGAAATTGCTAGCAGAAGTTTTTAAAATGTCATTTTTATCTCAGATAGGATAGTGCATTGCAAACAGTTAATATTTGTTATGAATTGCCATTGTTTTATGCTTAAAACAGAACTTTCATTTATGACAGGGGTTCCCAACCCCTGGCCCATGGGCCTAATCTGGCCTGTGAATATTATTAATCTGGCCCACTATGGCCACCTGGGACCTCTAGACCCGCCCCACCCACCCCACTGCTGCCATTCATGATACATCACTGTGGTGGCAGTGGTGGAATTCGCACTTTGGGGAGGGTTTTTTTGCAGCAGCTTCAGGCTTTGGGCGGCATCGCGGCGGTGGCGGTGGTGGATGGGGGCTTTCCTGCCACCCGCCTGGCCTTCCTTACCCCAGGCTGGGGGTGGTCTCACGGTGGCTTCTGGCCTCGGGCAGCCCTGCAATGGCGGTAGCATTAGATGGGGGCTTTCCTGCCGCCCGCCTAGTCCTCCTCACCTCTGGCTGGGGGTGGTCTCATGGTGGCTTCTGGCCTTGGAAGGCCCTGCAGCAGTGGTGGTGGTGGATGGGGGCTTTTCTGTTGCCTGCCTGGTCCTCCTCACCTCCAGCTGGGGGTGATCTCGTGGCAGCTTCTGGCTTCGGGCAGTCCCACGGTGATGGCGGTGGTAGATGGGGGCTTTCCCACTGCCCACTTGGTCTTCCTCACCCCTGGCTGGGGGTGGTCTCATAGCGGCTTCTGGCCTCGGGCGGCCCCACAGTGACAGCAACAGTGGATGGGGACTTTCCCGCTGCCCACCTGGTCCTCTTCACCTCTAGCTGGGTGTGGTCTTGCAGCAACTTCTGACCTCAGGCGGTCCTGCGGCAGCAGTGGTGGTGGATGGGGGCTTCCCTGCCGCCCGCCTGGTCTTCCTCACCTCCAGCTGGGGGTGGTCTCATGGTGGCTTCTGGATTCATTATTCAAACCTAAAGCACATCAGTAGTATAAGGCTACTTAGGCCTTACTTCTTTTCAGATGCAGGGTTTGATTGTTATTTGAAACTAACAGCAATTTAGAATCCTCTCAGTCACTGAAAGGTGCAAGAATTTTATATTCTATATACAGTAATACCCCGGATAACGATCTATCTGCACAATGACATATTTGGATAGCGATGCTGCAGTTTCTGAAAAGTCATGCCCAGGATAACGACGTTACATTGTTATCCAGTGCATTGTGTTTGGTCTCCTACCTGTTCATGCTGGTTGGAGATGAAAGAATTGCCATCTTCAGGTCCATGTGTCTGGCTCTCTGCTTACCCAGGAGTGTTTGGGAGGCTGAGAGGACCTATTCTGCACTGTTTCTGCCTTCCTAGCACCTCCCTGGCCCACCCAACAGCTGAGAAAAGTTGTGGCCGCCATCTTGTTTTTGAAAAATAAAAAAATAAGATGGTGGCTGTAACTTTTCTCAGCTGTTGGGCGGTCCAGGGAGGTGCTAGGAAGGTGGGAACAGTACAGAATAGGTCCTCCCAGCCTCCCAGACACTCCTGGGTAGGCAGAGAGCTGGATGCAGGGACCCGAAGATGGCAATTTTTTCGTCTCCAACCAATGTGAACAGGTAGGAGACCACATTGTCCTTTTGCACATTTCAAAACAATCCCCCCCCCCCTTCAAAACATGCACTTATTTAAGTATTTCACATTTTGTCCAGTAACTGAACTGTTTTTGCATTTGCCACTTGGGACAATTCAGTTATTCACACTTTACATAGTATTTTGTGTGTATTTCATTTATGTGAAATACCCCATTGCTTTGCAAATGTATGAATGATTGAGGTGACATGGATTTCTTCTTGCAGTGAGTCTCAGGAAATGTGAAGACAATAATTTTTATCAGTGCTGTCAAATCTATGGCAATTCTTTCCCATAATCTCTGTGCTGAAAGAAGTAATGTATGTATGTGTGCACGCATGCCTGTAAGACCTTTTACTACTGATGGTAAATGTATTAATTCTGTGTGCATGACAGTGTATTCATCCTTTGATGTATCTAAGAACATTCTCAGTATGTAGGATTGCTTTCTTCTATCAAGTATTGAAATGAATGTTTTCTCATCACCCAATGAAGTTTAAAAGAGAACAGAAGAATGCATGGTATGTGGAGAAGCCCTCTGAGGTTCGTGGCCTGTCACTTTAAGTTCCCAACTTCCAGTATGCACATACTGTATATAAATGCTGTAATCCTGTCTCAAGGCTGTGGCAGTCCATGGCAGTCCAGGTATCAAATCCCACCAAAGTGGCTTCCTGCATGTCTCATTTCATACGTGCCACAGGAGATGGCTCCACCATAATAGTGTGTGGGTCACTTCATGGCAAGCTGGGATACACCTTAAACAAATTCACGGCAGTGGCATTTTTCCTAGAAATGATTTTCCGGAAAAAATGTATGCTCAGACACAAGTAGCAGGTGACGATGACAATGAATCCTGTCTAAAGTTATATGCAGGTAAGTGTTAAGTTAAAGACAAATAAATACCAATGCCCCAAGTTATGCTGTGTGACAAGAAAAATAAGCACCAGCTCCTTTATTGGTGGCCTTTACTGCTGAAGGTTATGCAGTTAGATTTATGTTAGCAGACATAATTAACAAGATTCTGACTGATCCAATGCAAAAACACTAGGCAAGGAAAGAATGAATCCAAAAATTAACTTTGGTTAGGAATCTAAAAATTTCCAATTATGTACATTACTGGTAATGTACTGTTGCCATTTTATCTCTTTCCCTGTAGTGGCTCAAGTGGTTAAGATGCTGAACTTGATGACTGGAAGGTAGGTAGGTCAGCAGTTTGAGACCCAAGTGCTGCATGATGGAGTGAGTGTCTGCCTCTGTCCCAACTCCTGCCAACTGAGCAATTCAAAAGCAAGAAATTACAAGTAGATAAATAGGTAGGAAGGTAACAGCATTATGTGCACTCTGGTGTCTAATCATGCCTGCCACATGACCATGGAAATGTCTGCAGAAACAGATAGCGCTGTCTGTCTGGCTGTAAACGGGGATGAGCACTGAACCCTAGAGTTAGATATTACTAGCTTTTGAGCAAAGGTGACCTTTATCTTTACCTTTACTTTACAATCACAACAGCATTCTCATTACATCCCAATTCTCCATCTAAATGTGAGAAATTTTAAAAGTTCCTCCACAGAAATTCTTTCATTTTGGGAGTATATTTATTCCCTATGCATTTCTGCATAAAAATTGCAATTTTTATGCAAATGCACCCATCACCAACTAAAGCATGTTTCTATACACGTTTGAAAGCATATACATTTTTAAAATGTGCACATGAATTGCAATACTATTTTTTCACCAAAGTGGATCTTAAGCTTTAGTGTTGTAAATCTTTCCAAACCAAAGTGCTCTCCCTTCCACCATTAGTCTCTCTACGGAGTACCATTTTCTGCAGGGAGATGAGAACACCTTTGTCTTTTTCATTTCTACCTTTATATCACTGTACAGTAATAACATTGTTTGTTTGTTGCTGGTGTCTATTTGCCAGCTGTTCCCTGAGTGTGCAATGACCCGCATAGAAAGGGTGACCCCGGATGCTTTCATTCCTCTGCATGCATATTTTAACATTATTACAAAAGGTTTCATTTACAGTTTACAGACTGAGCAGCAATGAGTACATTACGCAGAGGTCAGTCTCTACCACTCCTTCTAGTGATGGAATTATAGTTTAAACAGCTGGAGTGAATTCCCAGGAGGGGCACTAGGAGACGGTTTCTTCACAGCAGAATAAATCTATCAGACATATTTCACGCACTTGATATCATTAATAGATAGTAGGGCATCTTAATATTTAACAAAGTCACTAGAAGATGTTTACTAAGGAATGTAACTGTGTGTGGATTACCAGCAAGGCACAAAAACATCCTTTTGATCAGTCTAACGTGGACAACATCCTAATCTGCTCCTTGAATTCTCCTATTCTCCTTATCTGCCTCTCCCCAACATCAACATATGACCTATTTTGTCTTGAGTTGTATTTGTGTAAGGGTACCATTTAGCAATTGAGAAATAATCACTTCCATGTTGATTTCCACTTTGTAGCAATTGGCTGAACATCTGACGTAAGGTAGGATTTTACTGATTGAGAGAGAAGACCACTAGGGAGATAGAGAGCTTGCAAGATACTCCGAGTTTCAGCCAAAATGATTCTTTTGAAGGCCTAACAGGAATCCAGATGTGCTCAGTAGTTGCTTTTGTTGCTATTACAGCTCACAGAATTAGCCAAAACAGCCTTTCCAACAGCATAACATGGTACAGGTTTTTGGTTTTTTTTGTTTTGAGACACTGTGCTGCTGCTAGCATTTCTGGAAGGCACACTGTGAACCTCCAATGAATGGGATATTTCCTCCTTTCAGAGGCTAACCAGTGATGGCAAACCTTTTAGAGACTGAGTGCTCAGAAGAGCAGGGCGAACTCTGTGCTGGTGGAGGAGGGAGAAAGTGTTCCCATTGGGCTGCTGGGCAGAGGGGCTGGGTGAACCCTGTGCTGGGGGAGGGAGGAAGCACTCTCATTCGGCTGCTGGGCAGAGGGGCGGGGTGAACTCTGTGCTGGGGTGAGGGAGGACGTGCTCCAATTGGGCTGCTGGGCAGAAGGATGGGAAGAACTCTGTGCTGGGACGATGGCACATGTGCCAACAGAGAGGGTTGGGAGTGCCCCCTCAGGCTCACATGCCATATTTTCGCCTTCACTAGCCTACACTATTGCTGCAAGGGCTTGTGCAGTAAGGAGTCTTAGGAGTTGAAGTGCTGGTGTTTCATCCTTGTCTTGCTCCAAGCAGCAAGATAGGCCTAAGTGTATGCACCTACCAGTTTTCTCTCCTGTCTCTTGTTTTTGCTCCTAGGTTTCCAGTGTGCCAATACTTTATACAGATACACAACAAATACCTTTGCAGCTAGGAATATGTCACTTTGGCTTTAAAGTCACCTTGTACACAAAAACCAAATATTCTCCTCTCCCAGCACTGTTTACCCTGAGATTTCACTACCTGGAAAAGTATAATAATTTCCTGAGACTTCAGCCAGCACCATGAGGTCTGGCTGCCATAACAGTACTCAATAGACCTGTTTGACTCCATTAACAGGCAGATCCCTGGTGGCTCAGTGAGTAAAAGCACTGTGCTTGGAGACCGAAAAGATGGGGTTTGATTCCCTGAGAGCTGCATGATAGGGGACATGAAAGGTGCCTCATTTGGGTGTCCCCTGCAAAAATCCTTTCAACTCAGAGTAATTTCTGACACGAAAACACACACTCCATTAACACACACTCCATTAACAGAACTACTCTGGTCAATGGAATTAGGGGACATTTGATTTTCTCTAAACCTACTGAGGTTAACAGGGGCTGATACATCCTCCAGATTTTCAGGTTTTCTAGAGGACAGCAGGGCATGAACAAGGGAGGAAATATCCCATCACACTAGCAAATAGGTACTGATATGATACTGGTTTTAAACCAGTGTTTCCCTGTAGGAATGCATCTGGTTTCTGTCTTGCCTGTCTCTGACACATTTTGTAAACAAAAGCATCTTTGCTTGCTATTCTCCTTATCTCTCTTTCTTTGGGTTCTGACACTTCTGATTGGCTGTAAGCACTCAGTTTTGTCTCTGCTAAGTTTCGTTTCTGGTATACAATGCTTGCTAAGTTTCGTTTCTGAGTCTCTCTGCCTGAATAAAGAAAAGGCATCAGTAGCGTTTGACCAGCCAAGGACTGGAGTCGTTTTTCTGTCTCTACCTCAAAAGATCTGAGAATATAAACTGCTGCTAATGAGGCTGGCTGATTGAGAATAGATCTTTACATGAATCAAATCCCAACAAGTGGCGCTCCGTGTGACGCTTTGAACTACAATGAGAGAGCCTGCTTTGAACTCTGCTTCAGCAATTAGCACCTCATAATCGACCGGGGACAAGGTCTTCATTCACCTCCGACCAACAGGTCCGACCAGAGGAAAGGTCCAATCGAGCGCTTGAGAATTACAACAGGGTGAGTGGAAAATGGGGTGTTTGCTTTCTTCGCAAATGCAGGAACTTTGTAAAGATATCTCAGATCTTTTGCATGACAATGGGCGAAAGGTTGATGAGCAGGAGATGCAAAAGCTAGCTAAAGCTATAGCAAAAATCTGTCCTTGGTTTAAATATGAAGGTCTGGACTTAAAACAGTGGAAACAGATCGGGAGAGAAATGCAGAAGCATAATGGAATTTCTAGATCAATATTATTTACATGGGAGGAAGTTAGGGACTGCCTTCAGAGACTTACTCCAAAAAATATTTTATTGTCTCAAAGACTTGATGGCCGCCCCCTCCCACAGCTTTTGCCTCCAGATAAAGGGGGGGCCATTGCAACTGCTCCTCCATCATATGAGAAACAACAGCCCCCTGATGGGGGTGGAGGTGGAAATGGAGATGGGACATTATGTCCTGACTTGCAACAATCAAGTGCTTTTAGCCCTACAAAAGACCTGTTCTCTGCTGCGTTAACTACAGCTGTGCTGGATATGGAACCTGTTGATGTATATCCAGTGAACAGAGAGCCGCTGGCAAATGAGATTGCTGCAATACTAGTGCCAGCTGATGGGGAACAAATGGTGGGGAACTCATCACAGATTGAAGTTTTAAATCATGCAGAGTGGCAGAAAGCAAGGAGTGTGTTTCAAAGAGCAGCTTAGGGGATCTCAGCCCCCCCGTGAATCAACCCTCATCACAAAAGCAGGAGAAGCTGAGTAGTAAATTTGATACCTCACGTTTGGGCAGGAAGATCCTGCAGAAATGGAAGGATGGCCCAAAGGAGGAACACACAAAACCCAAGACAAAAAACGGGTGCAAGTACAAACTAACAGATGCAGGTTGTCATAAGGTTGAGAATCATATGCTGGAGATGAAAGAAATACAGAGAAAGAGGGGGGTTAATCTTGCCTGTATGGACAGCAGGCTGTGGCAAAAATACAAGTAGGAAGAAGACATACAGTTTTTGGCTGATTTTGAACTGCCCAACCCTCAAACAAAGAGATCCAGAGTGAGCTGTCCCACGTTTCAAGCATCAGGATTGCAGGGAAAGCAACTTGGACTTCCCTGTGATTTTCTTCTGTGTGAAAATTACTTGCAACTTCTGGAGAAGTCTTTCTGCCTTCATACCTCCTCGGCCTGCCTTAATGCAGATGGGTGTGGCTGGAGCATGAAGGAATGTGTGTTTGCCTGAAAAGCTGAAAAGGGGGGTTGTGTGGGATTGTCTTGTGAAGTCAGTGAGACTTAATTTATGGCTTAATTTCAACTTGCCATGCCAAGAAATGTGGGGAGAGAAGATAGTGTTTATTACATTGTAATCTGAGAAGAAGAAATCTTCAATCAACGTTTGGACTTTTAATTTGGACATTTTAATTGGACTAAAAAGTTTGTGTGGACTCTAAGCAAAGAATTGGCTTTGTTTGCATTTTAAAACCTGAAAACCTTTTTTTTAAGCAACCTGCTCATGCTAATGAGATTTGTACTGTATTGGTTTACCATGCTATGCTGGTTTAAGTTATTGAATGCCTCTTTCACTTTACATCTAGTGGGAGAAGAAGAAGTTTAATGCCTTACTCATGTAATTGGGTAGTAAGAATTGCTTTCTAGAATGCTATAGAGACCTCCTTCATGTAAGGAAGAAAAGAAATGTTCATGTCTTGTTTATGCTTAAATGTTTTGCTTATTCTTTTGCAGGAGAAAGACCTGTCCTTGTTTATGTTATGTATTGTCTTATGAAACTGCATATCTCAAGGTACCTTCAGAAGCACATGGCAGAGTTTCCAGTACTCTACACATGTAAATGGGTTTGTGATATTGCATTTGTGTTATAGTGGTTCAATTTGCAATGGATGGCAAATCAAGGATCCTAACATGTGGTTCTTTTTTAATGGAGTTGCCACGAATTTCCATCCAGGTCAATATCAATGTGCAGCATTGGGTTATTTTACCTTACCCGTACAAGTGCAAATGCCGCCTCAGGCACATGCACGGCGCCGGAGAGCTGCTGCCGGCCCGATGGGTTCTGGTTGCAATGATGAAGTGATAATCGATGTTCAGCTGTCTGATGGTAGCTCCTGGGGGAGAGCTATAGGGGGTGCTATCACTGGAACACTCACATTGGGATCATACCCAGGTGTCATTTCCCAGGAGAATAGAAGGTCCATTTTGGGACTCACCTGTAGGCTGGAGAAATCAATCAATGCCACAGGGAGGGTCATACGAGATCTTCAAATGGAAATCACTGAGCTTCATCAAGACCAAATGCAGGACAGACTGGCCATAGATTACCTGTTAGCAAAATCCGGAGGATTTTGTAAACTGGTCGGGAACCAGGGATGTCGGGTAAAATTCCAGGATCTGAATAATACTATTGAGAAAGAACTTCAGAATTTACAGGAGAGCATTACTAACAATGTACGCACTGATGTTAATCTCTTTGATTGGGTGACTTCTTGGTTGCCTGATTTATCTGTCCTTAGACAAGTTTTCTTTTATGGGTTTATTATTATTATCTGCCTTATACCTTTGTATTTTTGCATTACTTGTATTCCTAATCTTATTTCTATGTGTAACACATGTCCACTGCGTAGAAGGGAGACATCGAGTTTTGCACGACGGTAATTGTACTCAATGAGGTATCACCCTCCGGAACAAAGTACCAGGAGTCAGGAGGGGTACGATGTCCAGGAGGACAGTGATGATGTATATGATGACATGCAGGGGTATGATTAGCCGTCCCTCTCTCAAATTTAAATGAAAAAGGAGGACATGTAGGAATGCATCTGGTTTCTGTCTTGCCTGTCTCTGACACATTTTGTAAACAAAAGCCTCTTTGCTTGCTATTCTCCTTATCTCTCTTTCTTTGGGTTCTGACACTTCTGATTGGCTGTAAGCACTCAGTTTTGTCTCTGCTAAGTTTCGTTTCTGGTATACAATGCTTGCTAAGTTTCGTTTCTGAGTCTCTCTGCCTGAATAAAGAAAAGGCATCAGTAGCGTTTGACCAGCCAAGGACTGGAGTCGTTTTTCTGTCTCTACCTCAAAAGATCTGAGAATATAAACTGCTGCTAATGAGGCTGGCTGATTGAGAATAGATCTTTACATGAATCAAATCCCAACATTTCCCAATGTGGGGCCCATGACCCACGGGGGGATATCAATTCCCAGAAGCCTAAATCAGTAGGTTTGGGGAATTGACTTAGGCTTCTGGGAATCGAAGTCTAAAAACCAAAGGTTGGGAAATACTGGTTTAAACTCATTTATGAAACCTAAGAAACTGCTTTATACTGAGACAGACTGTTGGTTGATCAAGCCCAGAGGTTCTCAACCTTTTAAAGCTGGGGGCCAGGTCACACTCCCTCAGATAGCTTTGGGGGCCAGACAGCCATTTTGCCCTTCCTCCACCACATGGTACTTCTTGTTGTGGTGGAGGAGTTGGGGGGCCACATGAGATGGTGCCATGGACCGAATCCTGTCCACGGGCAGCAGGTTGAGAATCCTTGCTATAGACAAAGACAGCCATGTGATCCATACACAATAAAAATGCAGGAGGAAGGCGATACATTTATTTATACTATCACTTTTTAAAAACTCAAACATTGTGCAAATGTTCGTGATTCAAGATCACTTCTTCAGGCATGCATCCATTTCTTGTGGATAGTGTAAAAAATTATAAAGGAAAGTTCCAAAAGCTCATTGCATGATGTTGAGCAAATACCTGGCTTCCTGTGTTTGTTGAATGGAAGTCATAAAAGATACAGCCAGTGGTGGGTTTCAGCAGGTTTGCACCAGTTTGCCAGAACCGGTAGCAGAAATTCTGGCTAGCCATGCCCATCCAAGTTTTGAAATAAAGTAGTCCTAATTTGAGTGCAACACAGGGCTTTCTCCCTGGCCACGCCCACTATACCACGATCACAGAATAGGTAGTAAAAAAAATTGATTCCCACCACTGAATACAGCCTGCTGTTTCCTCCCCATAACACATCTAAGAAACAAGGTCTGGCTAAACACAGTCGAAGATGCAACCAGAAACCATGACAGCACTGACATTTTAGGAATGTGAGTACAGCAGACTACACAGTTTCAGTATCAGGCAATATTATTCCCTCCTCTTTCTGCCTCAGCTTTGCCTTGCCTACCATAGCCTGATGGTTTTTGGCGAATGTTGTTACAAAAATTATTTTACTTATTCTTTTTTTTTTTTTATAATTTTTATTGATTTTTCAAAATATATGACAAACAATTAAAACATAATAATAACTTTCTATACAGAAATGAAAACACAAAAAGGAAAAAAAAAGAAACAATGAAGACATAAACAAAAACTATGTATCACGTACTCATCACCCTGTGCTATATACATTGTCCAAGAGGTTGTGGGATTTCCCATTTAATTCTGTTATTCCCAGAATTTCATTAGGTCTGGTGTCAATTTGTTTATTCCATCTCTCGTCAGTGAATAGTCAACAAATTTTCGCCATATATTCCAAAATCTGTTTACTTTTATTATGCCTTTTTTTAGGTTTAACTCCCATGTTAATTTTTCATTCAATGCGAGATCCCACATCTGTTTATACCACTCCTCCGTCTTTAACGTTAATTCATTTTTCCAATTTTTTGCAATACACATTCTAGCTATGACCAGCATCATAGACAACAGTTCTTTTTCATCATTATCTAAATTAACATTATCTACATCCGTTAACAAAGTAATAGATGGCCCCATCTTGAGACTCAATCCCAGAATTTTTTCAATCTCAATCTCAATTTTTGACCAAAATGTTTCTACCACCTTACATTCATACCACATATGAACATATGTACCCGGTGTGTTTTTACACCTCCAACACATTTTATTATTCTTTTTATCTATCTGGTGCAGTCTCATAGGGGTCAAATACCACCTCCATAGCATTTTAAAATTATGTTCCTTTACCCTAACTGACAGAGATCTCATAATTCTTTTTCTCCATTTGTTTTGCCATTCCTTTTCCGTCATCTTCAAATTCAAATCTTGCTCCCATGTGCTTCTTATAATTTCTTGTGAATTGGTTTCCATATTTATTATTTTATAAATTTTACTAACCATTCCTTTAATTCCAATTTCCTCCTTCCTTATCTTCCCCACTAATTCTTCAAATTCTGTCCTGGATCTCTCCAAACTCTGCTCCCCCCAATATTTATTATTCCACTTGTTCACCATCGCTACTTGAAACCAATTCAACTTCATCTGAGTATATAACTCTTTTTTCCTCCCGTTATCTTTACAGACTCGTATCCAATCTTTCAACAGGAAAGCTCCATTTGTCTGCAGAATTTCTTTCATCTCATTATCTACTCTTATCGGGAACTTTTTCAAATCTTCTATTTCGATTATCGGTGAAGTATTTGGGGCCAATTTCATTTTAACTTTCTTCCAAACTCCCATCATTGATCTCAGCATTATATTTTTAACTGGAATTTTCCTTATTTCTTTGTCTAAAAAAAAGCTCTTTCCCACTTCTTTTAATTCCTTCATTTCAATTTCCTCCCATATAACCGACTCCTTCATTAAAATCTTAACTACATTCCTTATATTAAATGCTTTATAATAATTCCTTAAATTAGGTATTCCTAATCCCCCATCCTTTTGAGATAAATACCACAGTCTCTTTGAAATTCTAGGTCTACATCCCCCGTTACAATAATTATCCAATAATTTTTGAAATTCCTTAATATCTTTATCTGTCAGCTGGATTGGTAGGGCATCAAACAAAAAATTTAATTTTGGTAATAACATCATTTTAGTCAACGCTATTCTGCCGAACCAAGACAGCCTTAATTTTTGAAATTGCAGGATTTTTTCCTTAAGTTCCTTCTTTTGTTTACCATAATTTAATCTTTTTAAATCCTCCAAATTATTCGAGATATTTATCCCTAGATATTTCAAACTCTCTTTAATCCTTACTTTAAATTTATCCCTAATTTTCCTTTGCTCCTCCTTTTCAATGTTGCTTAATATCAATTCAGATTTATCCCAATTTATTTTCAAACCTGTTATTTGTTCAAATTCCACTAGGTGTTTTTGAATATTTTCCATAGATCTTCTAGGGTGTTTCATAATTAACAAAGTGTCATCAGCATATAAACTAATTTTATTTCCCATTATTCCTTCTATATTTTTATCTTCCCTTATTGTGTTTGCTAAAATTTCCATCGCCATGATAAATAATGTTGGAGATAGAGGACACCCTTGCCTTGTTCCTGCCTCTAAAGTCACCTCCTCTGTAAGACCTTCGTTAACCCTAATTTTGGCATACCCTCGTTGATATAATTGTTCTATTGTTTTTAAAAACCTATCACCGAATCCATAGCTCTTAATTATCTCTCTAATTGTTATCCATTGCAGGGAATCAAAGGCTTTAAATATATCTAACGATAATAGTCCTACTTTCTCTTTATTTTGTCCTGCCACATCTATTAGATCCAATACTCGTCTTACCAAATCTGCCATATATCTCCCCTTCACAAATCCCGCCTGATCTTTATTTATATATTTATCCATAAAGCTATTTAATCTATTTGCCAATATTGTCGTAAAAATCTTGGCGTCCTGATTTATCAACGAAATAGGTCTGTATGATTCTATTCTTTCTATATCTTTTCCCGGTTTAGGTATTAAAACAATTATTGTTCTATACCATGATAAAGGTAACTGATCCCCGTTAAGTATACCATTATAAATTTTCATCAATTTTGGAATTACTATGTCCTTAAACTCTTTATAGAATTCAGCAGGTAGTCCGTCTTCTCCCGGGGATTTACCTACTTTCAATTTATTTATTACTTTTTTAATCTCTTCTTCAGTTATTGGTTCTTCCATCTTTTGTTTATGCTCCTGACTTATTTTATTTTTAATTTGCGTTCCCAATTTATTTTTTAATTTATCTATATCTACCTTCTTTTTAGAGTATAAATCTTGGTAGAATTCTCTAACCACCTTACATTTATCTTTTATCTTATTATATCTTATTCCTTCTTTATCTACTAAAATCCCTATTTCCCTTTTTATTCTTTTTTCTTTGGCCGCTCTTGCTAACAATTTTGAATTTTTGTTACTATACTCAAAGTATTCTCTTTTTAAATATACCAAGTCTCTTTTCACCTTTTCAATATCTTTTCCAATTAGTTCCTTCTTTAATCCCTGCATTCTTTCATAAATCTTTCTATCCTTGATTATTACGTGTATCTCCTGCAACCTTTTAATCTCTTTCTCAATTTCTTCTTGTTGACTTTTTAACTGTTTGTTTTTAATACTTGCCATCCTAATACTTTCACCTCTGAATATTGCTTTCATCGTATCCCATACAATACCCAATCCAAGTTCCCCTGTATCATTCCACTTCCAATTTTCTTCCCATTTTTCTACCATTTGATCTTTAAGTTTTTTATCTCTAAACAATCTAGCATTATATCTCCAATTTCTCCTAATCTTTATTGCCTCTATTTTCATGTCCAACAGAACTTTTGCGTGGTCCGACTCTTTAAAGATTCCTATTTCTATGTCATCTAAATTTCTTATCAGGTTATCGGTAACAAATATGTAATCAATTCTGGAGTACGTATTGTAGACTTGTGAGAAATATGTGTAAACCCTTTCCACTCCTTTAAGTTCCCTCCATGCATCTTTCAACCCCAGTGATTTCAACCAATTATTTAACACATACATTTTATTTCCACCTACGCTTCTTGTTGTATTTGTACTGTCTAAATTGGATCTTATTAAATTAAAATCTCCCGCTACTATCATTTTTGTTGTTTTCTCCTTATCCAATATTCGGTACACCTTATCTAAGAATCTATTTTGATGTTCATTTGGTACATACAGGTTCACCAACGTTATTTCCTCCTCTTCTATTTTCCCCTTTATAATCAAATATCTACCTTCTGGGTCTGATATGCTTTTTATCATCTCAAAACCTAATCTATTTGATATCAAGGTTGCAACACCCCTAGCCTTCGAGGAGCCATATGATTTTTCATATACCTGAGTCCAGCCTAAAAACAGTTTATTGACTTTCTCCGATTTCTGGTGGGTTTCCTGAAGGAAGATTACATCCGGTCTGTCTTTTCTAAGTGCAGCTTCCAGTCTCCTTCTCTTTACTTGACAACCAGTACCTTTCACATTCCATGTTATTATTTTTATATTCCTCATCTATTATTTTTCTCCAATGATTTTTTACATTTCCCACCTCCTCTTAAGGACATGTGATTAACATATAACATTCCCTTCACCTTATACTGAAACAAACAAATAAAGAAAAAAAGATAAACAACTAAAAAAATATACTAAACAAACTACTATTTTCCCTCCCCATTTTTTTTCTTTTAACAATGGCCTCTGAGTTACAGAGGGGGGAGGGGGGGTGCGATCAATCATAAGAGCCTAAGAGAAGTCCGAACCTATTCCCGGCCCGGAGAAATTCCTCCTTCTGCTCCTTTGGGCATATTCTCATTTCCATTACTGTCTCGTCTTCTATATCCACCGGAAATAATCAACTCTTCCTTCAGATCAAACCATTCTTTAGTTCCTGGTTCCAATATCTTTGCCTCTATCATTACGTCCAAAATGTTGGGGCCTTCACTTATTAGGTAACGTCTTCCCAAATAGAAGAAACTTAATTGTCTTGGAAATTTCCAGTTATACCTTATGCCTTTATCCTGAAGTCGTTTTGTAATTGGTTTCATCGATCGTCTCCAAAAACGGTCTTCCATTGGGATGTCATTATAGACTTCGATGTCTTGGCCTTCAACTTTTAAAACCTCTGCTCCTTTCTCCCGTATGAGGGCCATTAAACGCAGTTTATCTGCCACATTGGCAAATTTTAGCATGACATTCCTTGCCCCAGTTTTACCCCTTTTTGAACCCAATCTAAATACATTCACGACTTCCTGTGGAGTGAAACCGTCTTCCATAATTTCATCAAGCCATTTCACTATTCTTTCTTTCAATTTATCTGGTGAATTCTCTGGGAATTTTCGAATTATGATATTTGCTCGTCTTAATTGCTCTTCAACACTTTCCAATCTCTTTTCATGTTCTCCAACCTTATCCTCTCTCTCCCTCTCTCGCTTTCTCAAGTCCATAACCTCCTCTTTAATCGTTGCTTGTTCTTTTTTAATGACCACTTGTTCTTTTTTAAGGGTTTCTACTTCTGTTGTTATGCTTGCAATTCCCTTCAAAATATCTGCCAACATGGCTTGAGATTCTTGTTTTCGATCCTGTTTGTCTCGAGCAATCATATTTCCAATTCTATCCTCCATTTTTTCAAATTTCTCCTTAAGACATTCAAATTCAAATTTGAGTCCCTCCCCCCCCTCCGCTGCCGCTATTATTGGCGTTGTTGCAGTTGCTGTAGATACAATTGTTGCCGGTGCTGTCCCTGCTGTCGCCGCTGTGGTTGTTACGGTTGTTGTTGCAATTGTTGCTATTGTTACTTTTGCTGTTGTTATTACTATCGTTTTTACCGCGGTTGGAATGGTCGTAGTTGGTGATATTATTGTCTTCTGCTGGTGTTGCTGCTGTATTTGTTGCGCCATCTTCTTCACTGTCTCCTGCTCCTCCAAATCTTTAATCTCTTGCTGCATTATTTTCTTCATCCCGTCTTCTTCCTCCTCTAATCTTGTGAGCCTTCTGAAACTCCTATCCGAAGATGTTGGTCTTTCCACTCTTGTCCAGGCCAATTTCTTCTCCTTCTCCTTCCCTCTCCCCTGACGTTTCATCCAAGTTTATTTCAAATTGCTTAATTAACGTAAACAGTGTACTATTCAACAATCCCCTTACATATTATCCTTGCCAACTTTAATAAACTTATTACCAATTAGGAACTTTATATTCTCCTTCCCCTCCCCCTCTGTCAAATATATGTGTGTGTATTCACACACACCTATACACACACATATATATACAGATAGGCAACCTGTTCCCTCCAAATATGGGGGTAATGGGGAGGAGGTAAGAAAAAAAGAAAAAAAAAGCCCAGTACTCCCAATTCAATCCGAATTAATCTCCCTCTTAAATTTTAGATTTTTTTTTTAAATATTTTTCCCCCAGCTAAATAATAATAATAATAATACTAAAAAAATTATAAAATAAAAAGCAAAAATATAAATGGTAAAAATAGAATAAAAGGGGAAAAAAGAAAAAGGGAGATGGGAAGGGGTAAGGGCAAAATGAAAAAAGAATATTAACTTTAAAAATTAAAAAATAAAAGGTCCCAACGCAAAAGAAAAAAGAAAAGAGAAAAAGAGAAAATAAAAAATTGTCCTTTTCCTCCCTTTTTTTTTTCCTCTTCTTCAAAAATAAGGGAGAACTTATCCTCAAACTTTGTCCCAAAAATGTAGAGAGAGGGAATGTCTTTATCTTCCTATTACAGCCTGCAAACACCCTCCAACTTTGAAAAAAAAAGAAAAGAGCAAAAGAACAAAAAGCCAAAAGCGGGGACAAGCCCCTACTCTCAAAAACTCAGGGAAAACAACCCTCTACTCCTCATTACACTTCTTGGCCACAACACCGTCTTGTTCCTCTTTGTTCCGCTCCAGGGACAAAATTAATCAGGCTCTCCAACAGGCTAAACCACTGGACAGACAGCGGGAGGGGGGGGAGAGAAGAAGAAAAAAAAAAACCCCAACGGCTCCCACCAGCATCCAGAGGGCCAAAAATACAGTCTCTTTTCTTCTCCTTCTACTTTCCCATTTATTCTAACACATTTGCTCACGTTTGCTCCCCGTCTGGACCTCTCCTTCTCACGTTAAAACTTTCCCGGCTCCGCAAAGCTCCGTGCGTCTTTGATCCGAGGGAGGGAGCGGCGGGGACGAGCGAAACCCTTTTCGGCTTCCCTCCTTCAATTCCCCACCAAGCTTACCCTTTTCCCACCGATCGTCCGCTTGTCTGCTTTGTGCGCCCTTTGTCAAATTTCACTGGATTCACGATCTCCACAGCCGTTCCTCAGCTAAGAGCTCTGGGGAGTTATCGCCATTTTAAACCGCCCATCCCCCGCTCTCTCCGAGATCGAAACTTCGTTTTTCGCTTTTTCTCAGCGCTACTTCCAACCATCCAAGTTAGTTCCGCAACTGTTTTGCCCTCTATAGTATCTAATCAATTTTTTTACCAATTCCAGGAACTATTCTCACTTTTAATTGCCACTTTCACTTTCCACGTTTCCGAGCATGAGAAAGTTCACTCCTCTCGGCTCTCCATCTTGACACGCCCCCTCTTACTTATTCTTTACCTCAGGCAGGACCCTCCAAACTTTCTGGCAAAGTGAGAAAATAATAATGCCACTCACAAAATGTTTTGAAAAACATGGGCCACTGGGACATTGTCCAAATCAGGTGTTTGTGTCTACTGGATAATTACCGAGCTTAAATAGGGTTTTTGATATGCAAATTATTTCCATTGATTGACAGGCTGACTAAGTAACATATCATAACATAGAAAAGAACAGAACATAAAGTACTGTATTCTATATCTGCTGTTCCTTTTATGTCCTTGTTTAGTAGAACTTCTGAAAGGTTGTTTAGTTTGTCTTATCACCCAGAATGCAGAGAGGAAAAATCAGAGAGCACCATGACCCTAAGTCATGAACCTATGGCACATGTGCCAGAGGTGGCACTTGGTGCCCTCTCTGTGGGCACCCATGCAATCACTCCAGCACAGAGTTTGTTCCACCCTTCTGCCCAGCAGCCCAATGGAAGCACTTCCTCCCTCCCCAAACACAGAGTTCACCCTCCCCCTGTGTCCAGCAGCCCAATGGGAGAGCTTCCTCCCTCCCCCCCAGCACAGAGTTTGCCCCACCTCCCTGCTCAGTAGCCCAATGGGAGCATTTCCTCCCTCCCCTATTGCTGTGTTGGCACTTTGTGATAAATAAGTGGGTTTGGGGTTGCAGTTTGGGCGCTCGGTCTCTAAAAGGTTCACCATCACTGCCCTAAGTCAACAGGACTCTAAGAATTCGTCAGAGGTTAAAGCTAAATCACTGCTCTTAAGAACATAAGAACATAAGAACAGCCTTGCTGGAACAGGCCACAGCCCATCCAGTCCAGCATTCTGTCTCACACAGTGGCTCACCATTTCCTTCAGGGTATTCCCAAGCAGATGCCTTCACCTGCTTAGGATTCCCTGGAAATGATATTGAGAGATATCCTGCCTATCTCTCCAACCCGGAGGTTGTCCTTAAGTATCCATAATTATAGCCATTGATACTCTTGTCCTCCATGAACTTGTCTAATCCTTTTTTAAAGCTGTCAAGACTGACAGCTGTCACCACTTCTTCTGGCAGGGAGTTCCATAGACCAGTAATCCTCTGGGTGAAAAAGTACTTTCTCTTATTTGTTTGAGAACTAGTACCCAAAAGTTTCATGGAGTGTCCCCTAGTTCTAGTGTTAATAGCATGGCTTCCTAAAAAGTTATAATACTTTCATAATAATACATTTAAAGTTGCAAATATAGGTAAAGGTCACTCTTGTTTGAAAGCCAGTCGTATCTTACTCTAGGGTTCAGTGCTCATCTCTGTTTATAGCCAAAGAGTTATCGCTGTCTGCATCTGCAGACGTTTCCATGGAGATGACTAGACACCAGAGTACACAGGGCTGTGGTGATTTAGTGGTTAACTTGATGATTGGAAGGTCATTAGGTCAACAGTTTGAGACCCAAGTGCTGCATGATGGAGTGAGCTTCCATCTCTTTCCCATCTCCTGCCAACCTAGCAGTTCGAAAGCAAGAAATTGCAACTAGATAAATAGGTACCACTTTGGTAGGAAGGTAAACAGCATTCTGTGCAAATATAAATACAAGTAAATAATCATGCTTATGACAATATTCCCACACATTACATTGTGGCCTTCCTGTTGGTGTAGTAAGAATGCTGCTCTGATACAAATTTTGGAGCTCAAAGGACAATTTTGAAACCTCAGACATAGGCATTCTGGTGGCTCCAAAATGTTTTGAAGGATGACCCCTGCAATCTTTGGCTACTAGCTGTGTTGTGCTAAACTTTATGAAAATTGTAATCCCAGGTGTATGAAGTGAACACCAGGTTGACTATTGCACATCCAAAGTTTGCCCCATCCATAGCGTAGAATGGTGTGGTGTCTGCATCTTTGCAGTTAAGCCAAGTAGATAGGCCAAATATGTGGATGTTGTTAGAGCCGTGCAAGCGTTTATATGTCTCCCCCATATCCACTACATTCCTTTTCTGTTTCATATCTGCTATGCCTTGAGAAATAAAGAAGGGAGCAGATGGGAGGGATTTCCTGAATGCACACTCCTGCTCTGCTGATGAAGTGCTGTCATTCACAGAGATAAAAATCTCCACCACCTTTTAGCCTTTAAAACAAATCATTTTCAGGTAGAACATATTGGAAATAATTGAAAACAAAACATTAAATCAGGAGCAGATGTTCCAAATTGACCTAGGAACATTTAATACTTTAGCAACTAACACATAGAGCTCAGTTTTTTTTTGAAAAAAGAAACACAAACTAGAATCTGTTTGTTAAGAAACACATACCAGAATAATATTAGATGGTTCTCTATTTTTGCGATCTCCCCCCCCCCCCCCCTTGGAAATAATTGGAAAGATGAGCTGATAGATCAGAGGCTATATCACCCAAGGAAATCAACCCCAATGGTGCCTTTGTGAGGCAGCTGTAAGGTGAGAGGTCATTGCTTTCCTAGAGAAGGGGGTGGGACCTGCCAGTGACAATGGTATCACTTATTACACCTTATTATATTTCCATGGGATGTAGCTAAAATGTCCTTTACCAACATTTAAAAAAACTGTTGTGGAACAATTCCTGAATGTATTGGTTTTATTTAGTAGCCATATAATTAATTTTGTCCCCTTCTTTGTCCCAAGACAATTTGGTCTGGAATGCTGAAACTTGTAACCTTTGATTATAAAAATGTGGTATTCAGCCCAAGTAAAGCAAGGGCTATAATCAGATCTAAAAGCCAGTAGATCTGAGTGTCAAGGGAGGAAAGGAGTTGAAGAATCTCTAATATGATGTTGCAATTCTAATTATTCCAATGTTTGCTATCTACCAATAAGAATTTCTACAAAGATATATTTGAAGAGTCAGAGTTTTTTGTTTTGAAAGTATATATATTTTAAATTATATACATTATTTTCAGATTTCTTTGTGGTCACTATAGTATATCTCTGTCACAATTTCGGATACTGAGGTAGCCTTCAAGTGTTCTACCAAGCATCTCTTTCTGCATATTCTTGGCATATTTTACTAGCCATTCTCTTAAGTGTAGCAATATGCCAATGATAGCCAATGTGGCATAGTGGGTAGAGTGAACGGCTAGGACTCAGGAGAGCTGGGTTCAAATCCCAGTTTGTCCATGTTTTTGCCACTGGTATAACTATTCCCGAAATATCTTGATTTTTAATATCCATTAGTGTTTTCATCAATCAAATGTGACTACATAGCACATAACATGTAATGCTATGATAATAAGCACCCTAGTAGACTATTAAGAGTAGGTTGGGTAATTAATTATGTTTTTAGTGAGTAAAATTGTAACTTATCTATCTAATAGGTCATTTTTACAGGCGATACATACCACAAAATAACATAGCTAAGTATGAAAATTCAGGCCTAGTGCTAAGCTGTCACTGTAGCATCAACACAAAGGAACTTTCTTCCATTCTCCTCTTCCTGATAGCTGTCATTGTCAGTTGAAAATAGGCTATAAAGGATTTTCCTGGCAGCAGGTTTTTAGGGTGTACATGTGCTTATGTTGAAAGAAGAAATTGCTGCCTATGAATTCCACTACTAGAAATAGCTTCATCAGTGGATGTTCCTCACTGATGTTAAGCCAGAAGTTTGTTGCACAGTAGAAAAGCAATGTTTTCTTAATACTCTTATGGCTCATCACATCAATTAGAAAGATAATAAGATGAGCAGATATGTACATTATGTTTTGTTTTGTTGGCCTGCAAATTCCAGCTATGCTGTGTGGAGAATCCTTGGATTTACAAACAACTGTGGTTTCCCCGTGCCCGGCGGGCACGGAACGGCCCTGGCAGAGGCCACTACGGTAGAGAAAACTCCTGGCTCGTGGCGTCTGCGGGCAGAGAAATTAAGGGGGGTGGATAAATGATAGGGTTTGATTCACCCAATTCCTTGACCTGACTAGCGGTTCTGCTGAAAGAGCAAATAGCTAACTCTGTTACCCATTAGAGTAAATCACTCATCTCCAGGTCTCAGTCTAATCTCCGGCACAAATAGATGCCATGTTTGCCCCTGTCTAATCCTTGGACAATGGGGCTTCCTATGTCAATGTTTATCCCAGTTAATTAACTTCCCCAGAGAGATTCCCAATTAACCCGAGTAAACAAGTGATGTGATTTCTGCCTGAGGACGGTTTTGCCACCGTTGCGCTTTTCCTTCTATATATACTGAAGCTTTCCTTAAATAAACTACTGATCATATCCTCCTCCATACTGCCTCGTATCGTTCTTTGATCAGTCTCCTCCAGGACCTACGGCCCTCAGCGGCCCCGATTCCTACATCTGGTGACCCCGACGTGATCTACTCGTGAGTAAGAGCGGTCTTCCTCAGAGTAGCGATCGCACGGTCCGGTTCTGCGCTTGAACCGTGTCCGAATTGTCCCGGAGGGCAGCGTGGCACTCTGCCCGGCAGCCAGCCGATCGGAGGGACGGCCTGCGGTGAGGCAGTCCAAAGAGGCATCCTACAGCTTGCTCCCGACTTTCGAGGCGGCTTGCGCCAAAGGGAAAAACGCGTTCCGCTCAGGGCAGCTGTGAGCCCCTGACAGCGCAGTGGCCACCGAGGGCCCGTGGCCGCAGTCCACGCTCCGAGCTCTACCTAGGAGCATCGTCACCAGAACCTGTTGCCTGCCAAAGACGCGTCGACTCGTCCCGAGGAGGAAACTTCGGAGGACCCATCGCAGGTAATATGGGGACCTGTCCTCAGCGACAGCGTCCATCCGCTAGCCAAAGAACTCGTGAGGGAGAGTTCAAAATCCTGGCCAGGGTATTTAAGGTGCGTTTTCACAGCGGAGAGCTAGCGAGACTTTTGGTGTACCTAGGGGAACACTGCCTGCTTTACCCAGAAGTAGGTACGTTAACCCTTGAGCTCTGGGATCAGATAGGAGACTGCATTCAGCAACCCCCGAAAGCTCCAAGAGGCGTAATTCGCACATGGAGAAAGTGTTGGAAGCTCTTAGCGGAGATAGAGCCAGTCCGGATAGAGGCCAAAGAACCCCCAAATCTGCCAGATACGCCAGCTGAACCAACGGCGCCTACGGCGCTCTATCCGTCACTCCAATTTAGGCAGAGTAGTGTAGGGAGCTTTCCCTCGGTGACAGCTGCAGACGTCACCGACGGAATGCAAGGAATGAGGAGCGCAGGCGCTTCTCAGATAGCAACGGGTTCCCTAGCTACCAAAAGTGCCCTTCAGCGCACAGTAGAGGAAGAACTCAGGAAGGGGGAATTGCCAGTAGAGGAGCTAGCAGAGCTCAGTCAGATATGTCCCATCCGCATGGAAATGGACGCGCTTACGGGCGCTCAGCAGATAGTTCACTCCCCAGTCCCGTATAAGCTTCTCATGGCTATACAGAAAGCCATTTCAGAAACTGGGCTCCAAAGTCGTTTTACAAGGGGCACGCTTCAGCAAGTGTGCGAGAACACCATGTGGATTCCCCATGACTGGAAAGCCGTCATGCGGATGATGCTCACCCCTAGCCAGTATTTAATTTGGGACAGCGAGTTTCGCCTTGAGGCACAAACAAGGGCTGCTAGGATGGGAGGCGCAGTACTTCCTGACCAGCTATATGGTTCAGGTGCCTTCGAGCCCATCAATGCCCAGATCAACTTGCCCCTCGCCACTCTCCAGATGTCGGCCGAGGCCGCCTTTAGGGCGTTTTTCAAGGTCCCAGCGACTGGCAAAGCGGCTAAAAATTACACCGCTATCAAGCAAGGAGCCCAGGAGCCCTATATGGACTTCATCAATTGCCTGGAAGAAGCAATTAGCAGGCAGATTGACAATGAGGAAGCCCAACAAGAGCTCATGATGAAGTTAGCCAAGGACAATGCCAATTTAGACTGCCGTAAAATCTTGCAGTCCCTGGGCAATCGTCCTGATTTGACCCTTACGGACATGATTAGAGCTTGCGCCGACGTTGGCACAGAATCCTACAAGATGGGATTGCTAGCGGCAGCGGTGCAAGGGGGTAGAAGACCCAAGGGAAAGACCCAAGGAGCGTGCCACAATTGTGGCAAGGTCGGTCACTTTGCTAGGGAGTGCCGATCCAAGGGAGGCGGACAAAAGTCTGGCCGTTCCAAGGCTCCGAAGACCCAGTGTCCTAAGTGCAAAAGAGGCTACCATTGGGCTCGAGACTGTCCGAATTCGGGAAACCGGAACGCGGGCATGTCTCTGGCCCCGGTCCAAACAGAGGCTTCCTTCGCCCAGAACTCACCGGAACTAGACTAGACCCCGATCACATTCCAGGCACTACGAGGGCACAGGCCAGCCCCAAGGGTAGTACAGGGTTAGAAGTGACTTGTCAGGCAGACGTTACATGCGACCTGCCAGGCACGGTCTATCTAGTGGACTCCCAGTACATGGGTCCACTGCCCAAGGGCTTTATAGGTTTAGTTTTGCCCCGTAGTGTAGCTGGAGCGCGCGGAATTTTCATAATTCCAGGAGTCGTTGACTCAAATTTTTCAGCCATTCTCCAAGTTCAGCTTTGGACTCACCTGCCCCAAGCAATTCACAAAGGGGACACCCTAGCGCAACTGATCATGGTTCCTTGTCACTCGCCAGCAGAGAGCCAGGGAAGGCCCAGTGACAGCTCCGAGTCCCGGTCAGAGGACCGCTCGAGCGCCAGTGAGGCAGTGCAAGGATACCAGGTCTTAGCGACAGTGGAGACCAACATTGAGTGGAAACAGCGCCCGGTTATTGAGGTATTTTTGAACAATTGTTCATTCTCAGGCCTGTTAGATACCGGAGCAGATGTCAGTGTGATAAGCAGGGGCCAGTGGCCGAGGGAATGGGCCATTGAGCCGGTCTCCGATGTGTGGGGGGTAGGTGGCATTCAGGAAGCGTTTAGGAGCCGAGAGTGGGTGACAGTCACAATCCCAAAGGCTGACGGCACGGCGGTAATTCGGCCGCACATTCTTGACGTGCACATCAACCTTTGGGGGCGAGACATTTTGCAGCAGTACGGTGCTACGCTTACCTTTGGGTAATGGTGTTGCCACTTAAGTGGCTCACCGATACACCGGTCTGGGTAGAACAATGGCCGGTAGTGGGAGAGAAATTAGTCGCCCTGAAACAGCTAGTGAAAGAACAGCTAGACACAGGACATATAGAGCAGTCCACGAGTCCCTGGAATTCGCCAATTTTTGTCATAAAGAAAAAGTCGGGGAAGTGGCGACTCCTCCACGATCTCAGAGAGATCAATAAATGCATACAGACAATGGGTCCGCTTCAATGCGGCATCCCGAATCCTAACATGATTCCCGAGGGGTGGGAGATTCTAGTTGTAGATCTTAAGGATTGCTTTTATACAATCCCCTTAGACCCCCGGGACCGGGAAAGGTTTGCCTTTACAGTGCCAGTTGTGAACCACAGTGAGCCCACGCAGCGTTACGCGTGGAAATTTTTGCCACAGGGCATGCTCAATTCGCCCACCCTGTGCCAAATTTATGTTCACAACGCACTGGCAAAGTTCCGAAACCTTTACCCAAAAGCGATAGTTTGCCATTTCATGGACGACATTTTGGTCGCGGTGCCGCAACTCGGCAGCGAAATGTTTTCTGACCTCCAGGCCAGCCTGGGGGACAAAGGTTTACTCATTGCCCCAGAGAAAGTGCAGAGAACCGAGCCCTTCTCATACTTGGGTCATCGGCTTCTCCGCTCTTTCGCAGCACCAGTTTTGCCTCAGATCAATTTACAGGACTCAGTCACCTTAGTAGAGTTGCAGCAAGTTTTAGGGAATATCAATTGGGCCAGACCGTATTTTCGTTTGGATACGGATCTTTTAAAACCACTCTTCTCGCTGCTAACTTTAGGTAAGCAGCCGGCAGACCGGATACACATTTCTCGAGAAGCGCGCTTAGCTCTCGAGAAAGTGAACCAAGTTCTCAGCCAGAGGTGGGTAGATAGGATCACCCCAGGGCCATATGCTCCGATCCTGAATTTGTACATCGTACGGTCGGGATCCATGTTCACCGGAGCGCTCGGCGTAGATGCCGAGAAAGGGGCGAGTATCGTGGAGTGGGTGTACCTTCCGAACACCTCCCCACGAAACATCGTTCCTCCCCAAGAATTGGTCTCCGCGGTGGTCTACCGCGGAAGGCTGAGAGCTAGGGACATCTCAGGGCACGATTTAGCCAAAATTGTAGTCCCGTTCACCAAGGAACAAATCCAGCAATTGATGCAGCTCGGTGACTCGCTTCCAATCACTTTGGAAGGATTCACCGGATGCTTGGCATACCACTTGCCAAAAGACCCCAGACTTGTCTCACTTCAAACGCAGACAGTCAGCTTGTTCGAATTGCTCTCGCTGGTTCCGCTTCAGGGAGCCAGGACAGTTTTTACTGATGGTGGTCGCACATATGGTGTCTTGACTTGGCAGGAGGGCCAGGCTTGGCGCACACTGCTAACTCTTCCACAGAAGTCCGCACAGCGGGCAGAGTTGGCAGCGGTGAACCTTGCCTTGCGCACCTTCACCAAGGAACGTTTAAACATCATTACCGACAGTCAGTATGTCAGGAATTTGCTTCACAGTCTACCGGGAGCCTACATCACTCCCACGATAGACAAGAATCTGCTTAGTCTGTTTCTCACTGCTCAATTTCATTTGCGAAACCGCACGGAGCCGCTCTATATTGCCCACATCCGAAGTCATCAAGACCTACCGGGTCCGATTTCCGCAGGCAATAGCAGAGCGGATGCGGCGGCAAAGGAAATTCAGCAACGTTCAGTTTTGGGTGTTTTTACTACTCCAATTCAGAGCCATGCATTCTTTCATCAGAATGCCAAAGCGCTCGCCAGACAGTTCAACCTGCCACTCTCTCAAGCCCAAGGCATAGTCCGCTCTTGCCAGCATTGTGCAGGGGCACCGGGGGGCCCCTCGTGGGGGGTCAACCCATGGGGGACAGAGGCTAACCAAGTGTGGCAGATGGATGTCACGCATGTCCCGCAGTTTGGCAGATGGCAGTACATGCACGTTTGCATTGACACTTTTTCTCAATTCATTTGGGCAACGGCGCAGAAAGGGGAGACTGCTTCCCACGTAGAGCAGCACCTCCTTTCCTGCATCGCGGCAATGGGCAAGCCGCGTCAAATTAAAACCGATAACGCCCCGTCCTACAGCTCCAGGCAGCTGGCGGCCTTCATGGCCACTTGGGATATTCAGCATACTTTTGGCGTTCCTTACAATCCGCAGGGGCAAGCGATTGTGGAACGGGTCAATCGGATGCTCAAGTCCTATATTGACAAACAAACAGAAAGGGGGGAGCCACCGGCCCTCCCCAAGTCACAGGCTCAGGCACAGCATTGTCTGAATAAGGTATTGTTCACTTACAATCACCTTAATGTTTTTTTGGATTGCACGCCGCAGGAGAAGCACTTCCGCCGTTCGGAAGCTCTCCCGCGACCATGGTCCGATACCGGGTGCCACCGGACCCTTCTTGGAGGGGCCCGGCGCCACTCATAACCTGGGGGAGAGGGTATGCTGCAGTTATGTCTCCTACAGGTGTCGTTTGGATTCCAGCTCGGTGTGTCAAGCCTCACTTGGAACCACATGGCATGGACCCAGACCGACCAGAGTCCGATCCCGGAGATGGAGGACCTCACCCTGACCGAGAGGACCCGTCGGAGGAGGTGGCCACAGATGACAGCGCCGAAGGTCACCTGGGGGATGATCAAGGCTCTTTGCAATGAGGCCCAGGACGCCCTCCGACGCGAGGAAAGGGAACCGACACCGGAGAACTTCTTGGCTGCAGTTTTCGCCCAGATCAACGCCAACTCCATGGCAGTTCTCATCATCCTGACCCTATCCCTGTTTATGGGGGGAGGCGTTCAGGCCACCCCATTTGGGGCCAACGGTTTGCTGCCAGATGGAGACCTCTCCGCCCGGATGCATTACAACCTGTGGGAAAGGTTGGCGGGTCTCGTCAACCAGTCCGATTTTTGCCTGAAGCAGGACGCAGATTCTGCCTCACTCCTGAGCACCTGTCTCATCCCAGTGTGCCACACTCTCGATGCACGTGCCAGGGATGGCGACTGGCTGCTGAAGAAGATTTTCGGACCGCACCTCCCTGCGAGCTTTGCAGCCTACGCTCGCTGGGGGGGATTGCGGCTCACTATGACTTTGCCGGCTGATGCAGCCACTCTTCACACCCCGCGAGTGGCGGCCAGCCCGAACTCTACTTGTGCTCGAATAGTCGGCTGCACTGCAGTCAGCCAGTCCCAGTGCCGCTGCCTCGATACCGGCAGCAGCAATTGGACTTGTGATAAACCAGAGACACTTGGTTCCATGTATGCTCATGTCACATTGCCATCCGGTTGGTTCTTCACATGTAATCAGTATACTTTCAACTATATTCCTGCAAATGTGTCAGATTCCACATGTTGCCTTAGTCGTTTGACACTGTTGCTCCCCACTAAGGATATGGTTACCCCAAGCACAAAGGTTTCAAATGTTCCCGTACCCATACGGCACACTCGCACCACCCAGTTAGACAGCTCATGTGATAGCAGCTTTAGAGTCCTGAGTCCAGCCGAATATGTCTCGTTGTCAGTCAGCATCGTTGGCGTGCCAGGCTTAGCCGTCGGCAACGCTCGAAGGATCGGCCGTTTGGCTTGCGGATTAGCCAAAGCCATTAACCGTACCTCCACAGCGATAGCGCTGCTCAACCAGGAGCAGGCAGAACTTCGCCATGCCATTCTCGACAATCGAGCGGCCATAGACTATCTCTTATTGTTGCACCACCTGGGTTGCGAATCCTTTCATGGTATGTGTTGTTTCAATCTTACTGATAATTCCCGCAGAATACAGACTCAGCTCACAGACCTCCACACCATAGTCGAGGGTATCAGAGAAGGCTCGGCATGGGGGGCTTGGTGGAGTTCATTGTGGAGCTGGATGTGGTCATGGATTCCATGGGGGTGGCTCCAGACAGTACTTAAGGTGGTGGTGGGGGTGATTATACTAGGCATAGCATTATGCTGCTTTGCACAATGTATTCCCTCACTGATCTCGAAGTGCTGCCCCGAGAAGGAACCCCGAAACGTCATTCCCGCTCTACAGCTGATGCCGCTCCTACGCAGAGTCGCCGGTCAGGTCCTTAAATGAAATTTAAAGGGGAGATGTGGTTTCCCCGTGCCCGGCGGGCACAGAACGGCCCTGGCAGAGGCCACTACGGTAGAGAAAACTCCTGGCTCGTGGCGTCTGCGGGCAGAGAAATTAAGGGGGGTGGATAAATGATAGGGTTTGATTCACCCAATTCCTTGACCTGACTAGCGGTTCTGCTGAAAGAGCAAATAGCTAACTCTGTTACCCATTAGAGTAAATCACTCATCTCCAGGTCTCAGTCTAATCTCCGGCACAAATAGATGCCATGTTTGCCCCTGTCTAATCCTTGGACAATGGGGCTTCCTATGTCAATGTTTATCCCAGTTAATTAACTTCCCCAGAGAGATTCCCAATTAACCCGAGTAAACAAGTGATGTGATTTCTGCCTGAGGACGGTTTTGCCACCGTTGCGCTTTTCCTTCTATATATACTGAAGCTTTCCTTCAATAAACTACTGATCATATCCTCCTCCATACTGCCTCGTATCGTTCTTTGATCAGTCTCCTCCGGGACCTACGGCCCTCAGCGGCCCCGATTCCTACAAACAACACAAATCTTCATGCTCTATCAACAATAATTTTATTTTGTTTTATTAAACACCATATCAATATCTGAGAAATGTTTCAGCTCCCACTATAAACTGTTCCCTTATTGGTAAACCTCCATCAAGTAATTGCTTCTGTGAGGTGGGATCACCATTCATTTCACAAAGGCCAGGTACCTTACAAAGGGTTGTTTCTCTCTCTTGATCTGCATTTGAACCTTTGACCTCAAGGCAATGGGGTTATGAGATTCATTACATCAACCTCCTGATCTTTTCAATCTGAAAGGTATTCTCATTTTTCAGCTACATTAAATTCTGGATAAAGACAAGCATCATTTGAGTATTGTAAAACTAAACACCACAAACCTTTTAACTCAAAACACTTTTTATGACTTTCTTTCAAAAAGCGGCGTAAACTAATACAATATTTGTCATACTTATACCACTTTCTTGTTTTTAATGGGTTAAAAGAAATATAAGAGATTGTAAAAAATGATTTTAAGAGTACAGTAAACTAGCTAGGAATTCCTCTTAGTAACAAGCTGGGGTTTTTGCAAAATTTCTCTCTGTGTGTTACGTGTAAAAATAGTTTTCCTAGAATATATTTGAATCTTCAGTAAAACTTGCTATTGTAGCAAGTTCATGCCTCCCATGATGCATCTGATGCTTTGCATACAATATTTTATCTAGAACAATAAGAATAAAGTCAAAGCCTAGGTTCAGCTGCATATTTCCACTGGATCCTTTTCAGATTAGATTAGTCCCCTCTTTCCTGTAGCTTCTCATGCAACAATATTTTAACAAACACTTGTTTTGAAATAAACTACAATGTAACATGCATATTCTCAGAGAAAATACATCTCTGTGTGGAAATTCATGCAGAGTTTAAATAAAAGTATATGAGAAAATAGGATGGAGTAAACTTGTGGGTGAATACAGGTAACAGTGAAACAGATAAAAAACTAGAACAAATAGAGCATTATTAAAGGCAACAAATAATATCCACATTGGAATACACATTTTGTTACATTCTTGATTTATCAATTCAGTCTCATTATGTGTCACCAACAGGGATGGATAGATTTGTCTGTTCTGTTTGTTGGAAGGGTTACTTTTCCTCCAATCACAGATGTAATCTGACCCAGTGTTACATCAGTTTACACATGTTTCCAAAGTCTGCAATTCATACACATCTTAGTGTATATTGTTTCCGCAACTTCCCGAAATACATATGTTCTTAAGGAACAAACTTCCCATTTTACATGCCTTTTATACACAGTGTTCTCTAATGTCTGCATCTTTTTGGAATATGATTTTTCCTAATAGATAGATTTTTAAAGGGAAAACTGCATCATTATCTTTTTTTAAAAAATGCAAACTCAAAGAATAGGAAAACCTATGATTAACCAAATATTTTGGTTGTCCCGGAGAATCTTCAAATAAATAAGGTTCACATTAAAATAGTTATATAAAATGTTAGGTTAAAAAAGGCCACCATATGACCATGAAATGTATATAAACAGTATTGGAGTCCAGATTTTTTTAAAAAAAGTGTTACTTTGTACAGTAAAAACAAATGGCTACAGTTCATTACAGTACAGAGTTGATTTTTAAATTTAAGAGGAACTCTATTATATTTTAATTTAGCAGCATGCAGGTAAATATCTGTTGAACTGAATGCAAAGCAGAACACCTGCATTCATACATGCATAAACTAAAGTTAAAGTTTTAGGTTAATGAGCAAGGTTTTTTGGGTTTGCCTGAACCATCAGAATGTAATCATGTTCCACAAGATTCAGGCAATGTGCATTTATTTAAAAATGAAAATGAGGCCTTGAATTTCTATTGGAGCTCTATTACAATACTTCTCTTTTGGCTCACCTTCCCAGTACTGTATTTTCTTTAAACAAACAAACAAGCATGCATGCATGCAGAAGTTACATTTGCATGCATGGCACAATTACTGTCACATAAAGCAGAAATGTCTGAGTAATTTGGCAGGAGCCATAGAAAACAAAACATTTGCATACGTCTATGTATGAACAAATAAGAGGGGGAGGGGCAGAGGAGAGATCTCAATGTATAGCTCACATACGGAAACAATGGCACGATTGTTTACTCACTAGTTTTAACGACTTTCACTTTCTCCTAATCGTAATGTGGAAAATGTGACTGCCAGATGTTAAGCCTTCAGCATATAAACAATGAACACTGGAAGGTCTATTGAAAGAAATTTCTCCTGACACTAAAACATAATGTAACTCTTCAGTTTATTAATGTTGTGTATTTCTTTCTCTCCTCACCCCACCCTCTTCTTCATGCATGCACTTTCTCTCTCTCTCTCTCTCTCTCTGTGGCAAGGAATAGTTTTATTTCTAACTCATATTTTCATATTTTGGAATGGTTCAGCAACAAATTTACATATTTCCTGGAATCTGTAGATATAAAAGCGGTAAAACACACAGAGCATTATTAGATGTAGATTATAATCCATTACTATTGTTTCAATTAGCAATGTAAAAGTGACCTGCAGTGTTCAGATGACCCGCTAATGGATTTAAATGCTTTCAAATATTAATGCAGGTTTTCTAAAGATGAATCCCAAACCCATTATTCCTGGAATAACTAGGAGCTGAAAAGCTGGCAGTGAGTGTGCATTATGTGGAGAGGCTCATGGTTAATTAAATGAATACCTAGCATTACACTAGTCACTCGAGTGCTACGAAATTATTTCTCATTGATTTTTACATTCCAAGTCTGTGATTCAATTTACCTCTGCAATTTATGTTTTTCTGTCAATAAAAGAGAGCTTCTTGAAGATGGAAGCATTAGAAAAAGATAAAGACATTAAAGTCCAGTGAAAGCTACACTTTTCATTGGGATTTCTCCCCACCCCCACCCCACAATATTCTATTGAAATATCGTTTGTAGGCAGCACTTTGTTATGTATTATTAATACAATTTTTGTTTGCTTCCATCTGCTCTCTTCATTCCTTTTTATAGTCAGGGACTGGAATGTTAGTGATTGCTTCAGGGTGAGTAGCTATTTTTTTGCCGTAACAACTTCTCTCCCTATCAAGAACAAAACACCACCACCACAAATCTGTTATTCCATGTTAAATGAACTAGAAGGGCCACATTCAAAGAGAAATGAGGCAGGTGGAAGTAGAACAACACATTTTAATGTAAGCAACAAATACATTTATAAATCAAACTATTTACAGAGATTCAAAATAAGTGGTTTACTTTTTTAAAATGTCACCAACTTAATATGATGTTATAGCTCTTTATAAAAAAATTAGTACTTTAGAGCAAATTTCATTGACTTGGAGACAAAGATTTTGGTGTCCTCATGTAAAATGCACTTCCCTCCCTTTCCCCATGCACAAGGCCACACTGATCTATTGAGGAATTTTGGTTATTTCTCTTAGTTAGCTGAATACGAGGTAGAAAACACAAGAGCAACACAGAGAAAATGTGGAGACATCAGGTCAGGCCCAGTTCCTACAGCTCCTTTGGTTTCTTTTCCACAAAAAATAGCATCAGGTATCATACAATCACTCTAAATACTAAAATAATAATTGCATGCTATAAAGTTAGTTATGACTTATGGTGACCTTTTCCAGCAGTTTCTAGACAGAGAAAATGCAGAAATGGTTTATCATCACCTTTTTCTGAGGGCACTCTGGGATTGTGTAGGTTGCTCACAATTACACAGGCAGGCACCTCTCCCAGGAGGCACAATGGGGAATTGAATTTGCAGCCTCTGGTTCCATCACCAGATACCTAGACCCTACTGAGTTAACCAGTCAGTTAAAATCACTCTAGAAGCATTTAAAGTAGAAAAAGGGTAATTTTACTTAGTATCACTTATAGAAGAAAACAACAGGGACATGGAATCTCCAGCACATATAACTAATCTCCATGCTCATTGCTTGGTTGGAGGCCAGAAGTTAAATAAAGGACAATTAACAAAATGATGGAAGAAAACAAACAGGAAAGGGGGGGGCTTGCCTCAAATGTTGGAAGCGGGAAAATAATGTTGATAATCATGTAAGTGGCAAAGGGCAATTATATTAGGCTGTAAAGTCACCTCCCACTGAAACTCAGTGTTAGTTCATGCAAGATTGCTATTATCCCTTCACCTCTCCTCAAGCTTGCATGCGAGGACAAAGAAGTCCCTTCTTGCTCCACAAGTTCTCAACATAGTCTCCTGGTATAAGATTTGTCATGATATCTTAATTTTCAGTGTGTATGGGAAAGCCTTTGTCATCTAAAGCTAAAGCACTTAAAATGTTGGGATGCAAATCAGTAACACATAGAACATATCTTAGAGTACTGTATTGGCAACTAATATCATTGGACAATTCACATTGTAAAACACCAATTTCCATTATTTCTATAGTCATAGAGTCATCATTGGCTATTTGAATATTTCCATTATAATTCCCATCTAGAATAATAAAAAATTATCTCATGTGAGGAATAGTTGGTACATCCTGAATCAATGATCCACTCATTCTGCTATCAATACCCCATACCTTCCCCGCCAGGCAGGTTTTGAGATCTTTCCAAGCTTAATTCATACTTTTCCAAGTTTAATTCATACTTTCCATCCAGAATAGACTTTAAGACATCTGATTTTCACCCAGTGAAAGGGTGCTCACCTTTTGTCTATGTTAAATCAAATCAGGCCTAAGTTACCGTATTTTTCGCCATATAAGACGCACTTTTTCTTCCCCAAAACTGGGGGGGAAAAGTTGGTGCGTCTTATACGGCAAATATACGGCAGCCGCGCTCTCCCCGCCCCCACCATCGGCGGGGAGATAAAGGGAGCCGCGCCGCGCCGCGCCGTGCGAAGCCGTCCCTCCCCACCCCCTGCCACCGGGCGGGGAGGTTAAAAGGGCTCCCTGGCTGAGGGAGCCGCCGCCGCCGCCGCCGCACCGCGCCACGCCACTGCCACACCGCGCCACGGCGCCGCGCCGCGCCGCACGAAGCCATCCCTCCCCGCCCCCTGCCACCGGGTGGGGAGGTTAAAAGGGCTCCCTGGCCAAGGGAGCCGCCGCCGCCGCCGCCGCCGCCGCTGCGCCGCGCCGCGCCGCGCCGCGCAAAGCCGTCCCTCCCCGCCCCCTGCCACCGGGCGGGGAGGTTAAAAGGGCTCCCTGGCCAAGGGAGCCGAAGACACCGCTGCCGCCGCCGCCGCCGCGCTGCGCCGTGCCGCGCTGCGCCGTGCCGCGCGAAGCCGTCCCTCCCCGCCCCCTGCCATCGGGCGGGGAGCCATTTTAACCTCCCCGCCCGGTGGCAGGGGGCGGGGAGGGACGGCTTCGCGCAGCGCGGCGCGGCGGCGGCGGCGTCTTCGGCTCCCTCGGCCAGGGAGCCATTTTAACCTCCCTGCCCGGTGGCAGGGGGCGGGGAGGGACGGCTTCGTGCGGCGCGGCGCGGCGCGGCGCGGTGCTGGCGGCGGTGGCGGCGGCGGCGGCAGCGGCGGCAGCGGCGGCGGCGGCGGCGGTGGCGGCGGCGGCGGCGGCGGCGGCTTCGGCTCCCTCAGCCAGGGAGCCATTTTAACCTCCCCGCCCGGTGGCAGGGGGCGGGGAGGGAGGGCTTCGCGCGGCACGGCGCGGCGCGGCGGCGGCGGCGGCGTCTTCGGCTCCCTCGGCCAGGGAGCCCTTTTAACCTCCCCGCCTGCTGGCAGGGGGCGGGGAGGGACGGCTTCGCGCGGCGCGGCGGCGGCGACTCCCTCGGCCAGGGAGCCCTTTTAACCTCCCCGCCCGGTGGCAGGGGGCGGGGAGGGACGCCCCCACCATCGGCGGGGAGATAAAGGGAGCCTTCCGTGGCCCGGGAGGCTCCGAAGACGCCGCTGCTGCGAAGCATCGTGCCCTCCCGGACCTTTGTTCCTCTTGGAGGTTGACTAGGGCAGGTACGTAGTTTTTGACTTTGAGTATTTTTGTGGTGGCTTTATTGTACCTGGACATGTGGGGTTTCTGAAAAGATGTGTTTTTTTTTTCTTCCCTTTTAGTACAGTATTTGGTTCAGAATCTTTTTTTCCTAGATTTTCCTCCTTTAAAATTGGGTGCGTCTTATATGCCGGAGCGTCTTATAGGGCGAAAAATACGGTATCAAATATAGTTAACAAAGCAGTAATATGCTTTTCACAGTCCTTAGAATGACATCTTAATCTTAGGATGTCATTTATCCAGATAGCTTGTGATTTAAAAGTGGGAAAACCAAAGAAATTTTCTAGAGCATTTATCATTTTTTTTTGGCAGATTCATATTCCTTTGTGTATAAAATATTCTCATCTGATAAGCTTTCTTTGCTCACAGCCATTGCTATGGAATTTTATTTTATTTGGCCAAGTTAACCTAGGTCTTGCATCTGCTTTTGTCTATGGCTCATCATTTTCAGTAAGGGCCTTAAACTAATCATCAGTTTCATCTCCCATTGAGAAAAATTAACAGTAGTATGTTTTGGAAATTTTCTAGAAAATATTCTGTTTTGATCAAACCCATCATTGTATTTCTAAGTGAGTTTGTTTGCTGATCTCAGGGGGGAAAATTGAGACCTAAAAGGGAGCTTCAAAAGGGGACAAACAACATTTTTTCAGCTAGTTTGTGATTTAGTTGGAGGAACTGCAATACTTGGAAAATCCAACCCCCCCCCCCCCAAAAAAAAAGTGCTGGCTATCTATATCTCTGAGCCAAATTACTCTGTCTTGGCTCCAAACCAACGTGGATTTTTTTTATTATGTATGTTAGCAGAATATAAGGTAGAAAAAAAACATCAATACAGAGAAAACACGGAGAGATTAGCTTAATCTCAGCCCCTGTCTACCTCTTTGGTTTCTTTCCCACATTAACTAGTACTCTGTAAAAGCATTTAAAGTAGAAAAGTATCTTTATATACTGTTAACATTTCTAGTTACAGTCAGGGGGAAAATAGGAAGATGGAATCTCCAACATATGGAAAATCTCTATATTTGTTGCTTGGTTGGAGATCAGAGGAAGAATGGGATACTGTATCAACAAAACAATGGAAGCAAAAAAAGGGGGGTGGGGGGAGGGTGGAGTGCCTATCTTAAATGTTAGAAACAGGAAAAGAAATTTGCCAGGCATATTAGTGGCAAAGAGCAATAATATTAGGATGCAAAGGCTCCTCCTACTGATACACAATGTTAATGCATGAAAAACTGCTATTATCCCAACATGATGTTCTTTTTTCTTAATTGCACAACTCCACTAGCTCTGAAAAGCAATTTTGAAAATATAAGTGCTGTAGAATTCATGGCTGGTGAAATAGGTGTGTTGTTTCTGCTCATCCAACAGGATCTTTAGATCCAAATTATAGACTGTTCTTAAAGCAATATTAGATTATCTGTTTACCAGGGTTCTTGTTGGCTGTAATTAATCATAATTTTGCATTCCCAGATGCAATTGTGGTCCAGTCCTCCACACAGGTTAGAGGCATTATGTCCCTTTGAAAGAGGGATACAACATATGAATGTGATTCCATCCACTGCTGAACCTGTGAATTTCCAAAACCACTTAAGGGACCTCCCATCTATGTAGCTGTAATATTCATTTCACATAAGTGGAACTATATGGACTGCTTAAGTCTCCTTGAAAAATAATTTACTCAGCAGTTACAACATACTATGCACAGATTTATGTCAACTAAACAGGCAGCAACCTTTTAATTTTACAAGGGATAGAAAGAGAGTGCATTACTTGACAGGGACAACTTGCTATCTTTCAGAGCAGCAAGCAGCTTGTAGGAGCAAAACAGTATGTTCAACAACAGGCAGAAGAAGATAAGGGCAATTACTTCACCTATCCAGCATGGGCTAGTAATAAACAAATCATAGCTATCAAGAGAGGATGACAAAAATAGTGAGGGAGGCACTCAGTGGCAAACAGTAAGAGTACCATATGAAGGCACTCTGTTTTTCAAGCTAAGCAGAGTCAGACTTGGTTAGTATTTGGATTTTTTTATTGTGTCAGAAGCACACAAAGGTGCTTTCTGGGTTGAAAGGATTTTTGCTGGAGGAACTCCACTTAGGGGATGCCCAAATGAAGCTCCTTTCATATCCCCAAGATCTTTTCCCACTGAAGTGTTCCCCATTTATCTACTTGCAATTTCTTTCTTTCGAACTGCTAGGTTGGCAGGAGCTGGGACAGAGATGGGCACTCATTCCATCATGCAGTACTTGGGTCTTGAACTGATGACTTGTCGACCTTCCATCTAACAAGGTGAGCTTCTTAACCACTGAGCCACTGCAATCCCATAGTACTTGGATGGAAGACCACTAGAGAGTTCTGTGGACTGTAATGAAGAGCTGTTGTAACTCCATTATAGAACTTCACATATAAAAGGGTCTCTTCATCTCAAATGTGGCTGGGAAAGTGTCCTACCTTGAACACCAAAGAGACACAGCCCATCTGAGTAGACCACATTGGGTTAGATGCACCAAATATTCCTTGGATGTTAACACTGGTGGTTAATTCAGGAATATTGGCCCTTACCATTTCATTCTCATCCCCAGCTGTCTCCTAGCTGGGGCAGCCATGCAATCCCACCTAATGGTTGTGTTGACTTTGGATAAATGAAATGTCCTGAAAGTTCTAGCTAAAAGTATTAATGGAAGGAAACACTGATTGACTGCTTGGGGATATGTCCTGGTATCATGAGCTACCAAAGGCAAATACCCACAGGGTTTGACATTTGTTATGTTTCATGAATGGCCAGCATTTCAGACGGAAGCAGTGCCAAAGCCGGTGTGTGTGTGAAAACCCTCCTGAGCTAACAGCCTATTCCCCCACCCCCCATGATGCCAATGTTATATATGTGAGTGTGGCATTGTTGCCCCCCCTGAATTTTTTTTGCCCTTTCTGACATCCCTCCCCCCAAAAAAATCTAGAATCCTGGCTACAGCCCTGGATGAAAGCATTGTCTTATAACCAGTAAAGAGGGACAGATGACTTAGGCTTCACACACCAAGGTTAACCATTGGTTCCTCCAAACAAGAGGAATGATACACAGGATGAGGATTTCATTGCAGTTCATTTTGGAAAGGATTGCCAGGATTTTGTACAGTTTGACCAGGGTTCACAAGTTTCTTCATATTTGGGATGGAAATAATCTGAGACTTTAAAAAAAATGATGTAGACAAAAAAATCTGACAAATTCAAACCCACCAGTCCCAAGAGTTTGAGAGCTTAACTCTTTTGAGTTTGGGTTTGTACTTTTCTGTACTCTACCACATTACTATTGAATTTGGATTGTTACACCTGAACCCTTTCCTTTCTGATAGATTTCTCCTCTTTAAAAGTTTATATGGCACTAGCATTGCCGGGCTGTTATAAACTGTGTTTTGCTATTTTGGGTTTTTTTTAAATAAAAAATTAACAGAGGATGCTACAAATGTTTTTTATTTTTTATTTAACTTTTTTTTATTCTGTAAACTTTTGATTTATTCTTATTTTTTGAGTTGTTTTTCTCTTGTGGCCTCTAGGTGGGGATGTTAGCAAGAGGGCTGCTTTGAATTTATTGACTTGTTTTTAATCTTCCAGCCTGCAGGGGGGGGCTGTTAGTAATAGTGCTGGATTCTTTTTTTTTTGTTTCACTTGTTTTTTCTCACCTGGCCTCTAGTTGGGGCTTCTTTCGGTAAGTTGTCTTTGTTTCTTCAGTTCTGTTCCAGTCTCGTGGAGGGAGAACGTGCTGGTGAATTCTCTGTTTTCTTTCTTCTCAGTTTTTTTCTTTGTTTTCTTTTTGTGGTGGTGGGCTGAGAGGTGTTTCTATTTGTTCTTTTTTGGATTTTGTTGGGGTTTGGATGTGTTTAATTGGTTTGTTTATTTCTGCGATTTTGTTGGTGTTTATTTGTATAATTTGTGGTAGTTGTGTTGTTAGAGTTAGGTATTTTCATGTTGTAGTTAGGCGTTTTTTATGTGCTTTCATGGTATTTTGGGTGTTTTTGTTTGTGGATTTTGTTGTTTATTGTTTTGTTAATTAATGTGTTTTTTATTATTTATTTGTGTTTTATTAATTTTGGTGGTTGGCGTTTTAGGTAAATGTTTGGTTTTGTTATTGTTGTGTTTTTTTGCTTGAAGAATGGCCTGTCTGTTGGTTCCTCATCTCCCCATTGCTGCTTCGAAATTTGGTTTCGATGCAGCAATGGGGAAAAGGAGGAGCTGGCAGTCAGCTCGCTCTTCCCCCGGTAAGGTTCGTTAGGTAGGTCAGGGGAGAAGGAGGCAGAGAAGAGCTAGCTGCCTGACGATGGTTCTCTCCACTCTGTCTCCTTTTTCTCCTGGCTTACCTAACCAGAGATCGGCAGGCAGCGATCCGTAAGGGGTGGTGCTCTTCCTTGTGGATTGCTGGCTGCTGCTTTTGTATTACCTCCACCGCTGTTTCATGCTAGTTCTCAAAACAGTGGTGTTGGAAGTACAAAGACAGCAGTCAGATGAACTGCAGCCTACTGATGGGTTTTTTCCACCCTGGCTCAACTTACCTTGAGGCCGGTGGTGGTCTTGCTGTGTCTTCGGCGGGGTAGCGTGGAGGAGAGGGATTCCCTCTTCTCCCCGTTGCTCCAGGAAAGAAGGCCAGCGGGTGTCTTGCCGTGGTTTTTTTGGGGTTTTGTTTTGCGATGCCTGAGGCGGACTTTGCACTCCCATTGCATGATGCCAGCGGTTTTTTTAATTTTATTTTTCATGTGGTGGCTTTTTCAGCGTTCTGTGCGCTCGTGCCCTTCAGCCTGATTGGCTGATGTGCTCACGGCACGTAGGATGCTGGGACTTGGAGTTTTGTTTTGTTTGTTTGTGTTCGTGCAGCATTTTTCCCCCCTGTGGCTCAATTTCAATTGGGCACGCCGCATTTCCCAATGTTATTTTTGCTCCTGCCTGTCAGCCTGATTGGCTGTGGCACGGCACGGCACAGCACAGATGACATTGGGAATTGAAGTTGTTTCCCCTTGTTCGCGTTCGTGGGGCTGTTGCCCCATTGCCGACTTCGGCAACCATGCAGTACTCTGCGGGCCGGGTTCGCACGAGTGCAGGAGGCTGGGTATGGGATAGTGTGGACAGGTGCAGAAGCATATGCTGAATTCCAATGGTTAACATCTGGTTTTATAGGTATAGATGGTGGTATCACATAGATAATCAGAACAGCTGCAACCATTGATTTGGTCCAGTGCAAATTGGACAGAATTTTGTTTCAAAATTACCTGCTTTGTTTTTTTCTTAAATTACCTGTCTCTTCTTGCAGACAGTGTGGAAATACTTACAGTAATTTTACAAAATCAATAGGTGGGAGGGAATGTTTTACACAGTGGTATAATCAGGAAGCAGATTTTATGCTCATTTTTTTTACTTGCGTAACAGCCTCTTTGTGGTCTAATTATCATCTGAGTTCTGCAGATGATTCAATTATTTGCATAAAAATCTGACTTGTGTTGGTCAGAGGAAGAAGGGGGAGAGAGAGTGATAATTATCTAAAATATGTTTAACCACTGCAATGGATGTTTATTACTTTGAAGATCTTTTGAAAACTCAATAAAAGAAAATATGTCAAAAAAGAAGACAACCTTAAGGAGATCAGCACAGAACCTGATTGAACAATGTTATTTAACACCAACATTTGTTTTCCATTTAAGTATGAACAACCTTACCAATTCAGTGCTGGCACATAAACTATGGCTTTGACAGACCTCACTCCTATATATGGATTGTAAGATCTATCAACCTTCTGATTAGCTCCTTCAGAAGTTAAGCAGAGTGAAGTAAAGCTGTAGCTCCAACTTCTAGTCACACAATGTGCATTTACTCAAAAATCCCTGTACTGTGAATCTGTCCCATATATACCCCATGCATAAGTCTTGGAGCAAGGAGCTAAAGGCAGTGGTGGGCATCAGCAGGTTTGCACTAGTTTGCCAGAAATGGTAGCAGGAAATCTATCTGGCCCTGCCCATCCAAGTTTTGAAAAAAAGTAGTCCTAATTTGGGCGCAATGCAGGGCTTTCCCCCTGGACATGGCCACCATACCACACCCACAGGGTGGTAGTAATTTTTTGGAGCCCACCACTGGCTAAAGGGAATGTGGGTGAGAAAAGCAGATGTTCGGTTACAGTTTGGTCCTGTTTATGAAACACCACACTAATTTCAACACACCTGCTCTTAGTTGATATGGAAGCTCAGCTGGGTAAGGTCTAGCTAGAACTTTTGGGATAGGAAGCCACGGGGAATATCTGGAAAGGGCTAGGTAATAATTCTTCCTGGAAAACTATTTCAGTCAGACTTGACAATGGGCTGGATGACAGACCAATGGTCTAACTCAATATACGGTAACTTCCTGAATTGTTATCCTTAGATAGAAAGGGGGCAGATACAAATCATCACAGTTTACTATTGTTTAATTTTTTTGAATAGTAGCCGTGTTAGTCTGTGTTTCAAGCATATCAGAGAGTAAACAAAACAAAAAAAATGTTGTAGCACTTTAATGCTGGTACTCTAGAAATTAAGAAGAAACAAAAAGGGAACTGAAGAGGGAATACAACTTTCATCCTTAATCATTTGGAACACACTAGCTCAGTGATGGGCAATCTTGGCCCTCCAGCTGTTCTTGAACTTCAATTCCCAGAGGCCCTGATCAGCAGGAGTGCTGATTTGGGCTTCTGGGAATTGAAGTTCAAGAACAGCTGGAGGGCCAAGACTGCCCATCACTGCTCTAGCTGCACCTCTCTGTAAAGATTATCTAAGAAATGTCATGTAAAGGATTCTGGGAACTTAAGTCCAAACAAAGCAAAGCAAAAGCAGAATCTAAAAATCATTGCCAAACTCAGCAAAACTCACATAATCCTAACTTGTCAGTTTAACAGTTTTGAGATTGAGAGTCCAATTTAATGAAAAGTAGCTGCAGCTCTAGATGAACCTGCCACAAAATTCCAGCATACCTGTTGCTAATTATCGAGTTCATTTTCAAGTTTTAAATCAAACTAACTGTAGTTTCAACTGTGACTAAGAAGCTAGCATAGAAGGCAGCATAAACTTGCATACAGAGTGTTTATTTACTCTTTCAACAAGTAATTGATGTTTAATAACAATAATCACCTCCAATAATCACCTCCAGCATTCCCTAAAACTCAGCAAATTTGAGATGGAATTTTAAGATACTGAGTTTCTCTTCTGTATTAACGTATCAGGATTTAAAGTTTATTTGTGAGTATTTACAGACTGTTTACAGACTGCAGTGGGTCAAGTGGTTAAGATGCTGACTGGAAGGCAGCAGGTCAGCAGTTTGATACCTGAGTACTGCACAATGGAATGAGCTCCTGTCTCTGTCCCAGTTCCTGCCAACTTAGCAGTTCGAAAGCAAGAAATTGCAAGTAGATAAATAGGGACCATTTTGGTTGGAATGTAAACATTGTTCTATGTACTCTGGTGTCTAGGCATGTCTGCCAAATGACCACGCAAACATCTGCAGAAGCAGGCAGCACTCGCTCTTCAGCTATGAAACCAAGATGAGCACTGCACCCTAGAGTCGGATATGGCTGGCTTTCAAGCAAGGGTGACCTTTACCTTTTACTAGAGAAGTACTGAGGCATCTTCAAGACTTATAGGAAGCTACATTCATACCAAGTAGTGCAGGAATCCTCTTTCCCAATTCTGTATCATAATCACTAATGTAGATTAACATTTCAGTTTGCTCATAAGTACATATATTGAAGAGATAAGTATAAAAATGAATCTTCCTCCTTCCAACTCCAGAGGTATAACAAGAGTAACTAAGAGGCTCTAAATAATCTAAATACCTAAACATCTATCCTACAGAACCATGGTATTTGTAATTCAAATTTTCACAGTTACACAATTAGAGCTCTTCAGCAGATATTTCTCAACAGCTCATTAACAGTGGCTCAAATTCTATTGCTCAACATAGGAAGTTGCACTGAATCAGTCAGGATTGGGTTAATCAACTTCCCTGTAAGTTCCATTTATTCAGTTGGGCCTGCTTTAGATGCAACTTGCTTTGCATAGTAAGTTGCAACTAAGTGTATGTCCATTTGAGTAAATGGAATTTGGAAAGCAGTTAATTCATCAAATCTCCACTGGGTCTACTCTTGTGAGACTTACTATGCTAAGCAACAGGATTTCAGCCAGTCAGTACCAAATCCCACAGGTGAAACTGTGAGAGTTAAAATGATATCAAACTACTCTTATTTTTGTAATGTACAAATAAATGCTCCCAGTCTGATTGGGAGCCTTTTGAAATGATGAAGGGCAGGAGGTGAGCTGAAGACATCAGGAGTTTGGCTACAAAGACAAAAACAGCAACAATTGCACTGCGACTTTATTTTCACCAAAATTTTCCCTTCCTACTTAAAAACACTCTAGGTCTACCACTTCAAAGACCAATAGATCAGCAGAAGCAACAATTTAGTTCAAGGAGGGACAAATGCTATCCCTCTAGATGACACTGGGTGACAACTCCCATCAGCCCTAGCAACCCTTGCCAGTAGTGTGGGTTGATGGGAGTTAGAGTTCAATTACATTTGCAGGATACAATTAAAATCCTGCCCCCCCATTAAGAATTTGATTTAGGAAAATGAATGCTCCTTGTAAACCCTATAGTAGAGATTTCAAAATGTGGGGCCCAGATGATTTTCAGGTATAATCATTGAAGTCCTGACCATTTGCTGTGCTACACAAGACTTCTGAGAGCAATAGTAAGAAAACATATAGGTTCTTGAATTTAGGAGGCATTCTCCCTGAGTTTCGCACATCGGATTGTTTAGCCATCATTCAGCTACTTTTGGAATGAATGGACCCTGTATAATTTAAGCTTTCAGCAGAGTAAACCATAGCTTTCATTCTAATTCCTTTCATATGATAGTTTTTCAGCTGCTCTCCTGGTCGATAACAACTCTCTGCCTTAATTACAAAGTGTGGACTCGACACCTAGCCTGACTCTCAAGATTTTGACCCAGTGTTTATGAAAAATTGAATGCCAATCAGCATTTTGCAGCCAACTCACTCAACTGCTATGTTTTATAGACCTACATTGTCTGTCAGTAAAACTACTCTTCAAAATGTTGAAGTACACTTATCAAACATCTAAAGTATATCTTGCTAAATTGTGCCAGCAAATAGAGATCAAATTTAGTCTGAAGACAGGAAATCATCATTAAACATTCAGGATGGGTTCACACATGAAGTGTCTCAATTTTCTTGCTCAGTTGCATCTGATAAAATGTGCCTTGAAAGTGTTTTTCTTGGGGGGGGGAGGGGGACAACTCAAAATCTTATTTCTTGGAGTCATAAATGTGATCATCTTACACATCATGAGCAGCAAAACTTTTCACTAACAACCTTCAGCAACATAAAGTTGATTTTTTTCAGTTTTTCAAACATACCACCTCAGCATAGTTGATTTGAAATTTGTTCCAGTTGTACTATAAGGTATGAGGCAGCCATTAATCTCTCCTTTGACATGCCTTTTCCCCATCCCAAGTTTTAGACTCTGGTAGTTATCCTGGGCTATAAAATAGTGGATCGTTGTAGAAATGTATCCTTACCCTATCCAGCAAAATGTAATGCTTTACAAGTATCTCTGGAAAAGGGATCCTACTTGGGAGAGCAACAAGTTGTTTGATAGTGAAGACCTGTGGAAAAATTGCTCTGGAAATTAGTATTCAGCTACCTGATCTGAGTTAAGATTAAACTACTGTGTGGCTGAAATATATTGTTGATACTGAAGCTTTCAAGTACTACTGTAGTTGCACTTTGCCTTCTTTTCACTCAGAAAAGTGTATTATTCATTAGAATAAATTCACATGCTGTTAAATTCATTCATATAGCCAGAGGCCTATAAAAAGAATATAGACTAAAGAGCAAGTTGAATAATGAGATCTAATCTATGTAAAATAAACCCCAGAAGAAATGTCCTTTACTTTGATAATATCCCTTGAAACAAGATCCCCCACTGGAAATCACAATAAAATGAGAGCTTGGGAAAACTCACTAGCCAAGCTAGCTTGCTTTTCTCTAAATAATAGCTCTGCAAGCCTAGCGACCTCATGATCCTATGGAAAGTTTTTTTCCATTTAGGGCAATAAAAATCTCTTGGATTCCCCAAAGTTAAAGGGAAAATAGAGATTTAAGGGGAGCTCACTGTATGCCCTCAACCTCCTTTTTATGCAAATGTACAGATGAAGTCTCAGCTTGCAGCCTTAGATAGAAAAGGATCCAAAAGTCCATTGAGAAGCGGACAATGGCCCAGCAACGGCTTTGCTTCAAACATGTTTGACCACAAGTTTCTGCATTCCCGTGTGGTGGCAGATTGACAGGTCAGGGCATGGCTGTGAATATATCTCAGGGGGACCAATCTTCATCATATTTACTAGCTATTTATGAGCCTATTTAAAATGGCTTATGAGACTTTCACACACAGCCTGACCAAAGAGTTTAATAGGAACAAAAAAGTTTTTGCCTTATACAGTTTGAGGGGAAGGGGAATCACTGGGTTTCTTTTTTTAATACATTGCACTAGCAATACAACCATTTTCGAGAGAAAAACAGCCCTTGTATTTCTACAAGTGAAGAAATAGGTCCAGATCACAACCTGACTTATTTGATAAATAAGTAAACCAACAATCATGTCATAAAGAACAAAAACCTGAATTTTTGAAAGAAAAATATTTTATCCAAAGAGAAGCACATAAGAACCCTCTACTTTCCCATATCAAGATCAGTGGGAGATAAAATGTAGTTTCCTTACACCAGGGGTGCCCAAACTACAGCCCATGGGCCAGAACAATTAATCCAGCACGTGGTGCCAATTAATCCAGCCCACAGCACCAATTAGTCTGACCCATGCCATCCTTGTTGCTCCCGGACGTGAAAGTAAAACGTGCATGCGCAGAACATGCATGCGCAGAACGCTGCTGTAAATGACCTGCAGCTGTCGTAAACACATTTTACTTCCACTTCTGGTAGGAGAAACCCCGTGACCGGCATGCTCAACCCTGTGACTTGCCCATGGACTGAAAACTTTGGCCACCCCTGCCTTACACACTTATTTCAGTTCACTCTGCTCTATCCTTTCTATAGTGTACCTGGTGGGGTTCAAGAGGAGGAGCTTAATTACTACAGTCCCCCAATTGACTTATGGAACAGAGCTGAGGGAACATACAAAGGCCTCCAAGGCTTCTGTTCAACAGCTGGAGAAGAAATATTTCATAAGATCTTCCTGACTGTTCCCAGAAGCACATCTGTACATTTACAGGTAAGAGTAGGATTAATTCCTGTTCAAACACATTGCCATATTGGACTTGCTACATACTGGCTAAAACTTGTGTGCATGAATGAGTCCTTTTTAAAAAGTTCTTTAAAAACAACTCCAGAATTTATATCAAGAGTCCTGGGTAAACTCAGTCAAACCCATTTTATGTAGGTGTAAGACTGATCTGTGCTGCTGGAGAAGACTTTTGAGAGTCCCCTGGACTGCAAGGAGAGCAAATCTGTCAATCTTAAAGGAAATCAACTCTTTGGAAGGACAGATACTGAAGCTGAAGCAAGGAAAGATGGAAGGCAAAAGGAGAAGAGGGCAGCATAAGTTGAGATGGTTAGACAATATTGTTGATGCGGTGGTCGTGGATCTGGGCAGTCTCCAGAGGATAGCAGATGACAGAGGAGCCTGGTGTGCTGTGGTCCATGGGGTCACAAAGGGTCAGACTTGATGGTGTGATTGAACAACAACAAAAAGAACTGACAGGGAGTTCTTGCACACCTTTTCCTCTAATATAAATTGAAGAAAAATACGTTTATATTGTAAGTATTTGGATTTTGTGTACCCTCTCATAAGTATCCTATTATTTCTAGAACCACTATACCATTTTGTTTCCATAATTATGTTGTTAATCTTGCTCCTATCTCTTTAAGAAAGCCATTTATAGCTCTGTATTTTTGGTTAATGCTGTCAGCCATTTTGGAAAAGAGATATAACAACATCCCAGTCCATCAAACATTTCTGTATCTTGGATTTGAGAAGGCTGAAAATTGTCTTCATTATTTATTAAGTTGCCCTTTATATGAGCCCCTCCCCCAGATGCCAATTCTTTGCTGCCTTTCTCAGATCTTTGTGTGACAGATTTCCCTCGGCTCATTTATGTATTCTGCTTGTGGGAACTGATGTACCAACTCTGTATCAAGTCACAAAATTTGCATCAGCAAAAAAGAAGATACAGACCAAGCATAAAAAGACTTGAGAAAGGAGGGAGGATAGGTCACTGTATGCACTCTGTTATGAGTGTATTTATGTGTACATATGTAATGGCAATGCTATATGTCAGTGGTACCCAAACTGTTTTTTTGTGGGACGGTCCTGCCCCCAACACACAGCTGCGGGGGCCGGAGGCAGGCTGCTCCTGCTGCTGACAGTTTTGACATCAGCAGCAGTGGTGGCGGCAATCGCGCTTTGTTCTAGCTGCTCCAAGCAGGCTCTTGCTTGGTTCCATCCCCTCTGCAGCCTTTGCCAAAGCCGATCGCCATGTTAGGAAAATCTTCTGAGCCGCCTCTGTTTCAAAATCCACAGTGCTGGAAGCGTAAACCTGGCATGCTGCGGTGACATCATCCCAGGTGTACCAGGGGGCTCTCCTAGTGCCATGGATTTTGAAACAGAGGAGGCTCCGAAGATGTTCCTAACATGGAAATCAGCTTTGGAAATCGGCTTTGGCAAAGGCTGCAGAGGGGATGGGACCGAGCAAGAGCCTGCTCGGAACAGCCAGGACAAAGCATGATTGCCGCCGCCACCACCGCTGATGTCAGGTGGTGGGGGCGGGTGGAGGCGTGGTCCGCAGTGAGCCTGGGTACTCACCACAGGCCGCATTAATGATATTCAGGGGCCAAATTGGGCCCACGGGCTGTAATTTGTGTGCCCCTGTTATATGTATTCATCTGTTGCTGGTAGTATTTTGTGGTGACCTATGGTTTTAAGCAATAAAGCTTAAAGTTCAAAAAGTTTTTAAATCATTGTTTGGTTCACATGTAAGCTTTTCCCCTGGCTGAACTTTTGTGGGCGATGTACGCAGGGGGGGGCAGGGGCAGAAATGCAAAAATCACAGGTGGATAAAACAGTAGTCATTAAACCAGTGTAGACATCCCTGCATAGATGTGCTGATTAACTAATGTAGTGGGATAAAAAAACCTCTCCCTATGCAAGCGGTGAAACATCAGGTGTTTCCTCTTGAAAATATTTATTTGGAGTTCTTTTGTTCAAGGCTGCCTCTGTGATGTCAGAGACACATTGTCCTGGAAGACTAAACGTTTGCTCTACTATCTTTTAAATACTGATATTTTTGATGTCAGACTTGTGTCTGTTTCTTCTGTTGTGTAGCAATGGGGTTGTTTTTCTTGTATAAACCAAGTGTCCACTTGGTCATGAAACTCACTGAATAACTGCATCTGGCCTTCTCTCTCAGCCTAATGTCAGGATAGATGTGAGGATTGAGTGAAAAACAGCAGATCAAGCATTTTGGACCAATAACAAAAAATGGTTACTTAGCCTGTTTAATAACTGCTTGAATGTAGTCCAGATACCAAAGATATGTAGGATGGCTCAGGTGATAGCTATACTTAAACAAGGGAAGCCACCAGAAGACCCAAAAATCTACAGGCCCATATCACTTCTTAGTTACCTATATAAGATATAGGTGAGGTAAAGGTCACCCTTGCTCAAAAGCCAGTTGTATCCAACTCTAGGATTTAGTGCTCATCTCTGATTATAGCCAAACAGCCAGTGCTGTCTGTGTCTGCAGACGTTTCTGTGAACATGTTGCAGGCATGCCTCAACACCGGAGTGTGCGGAATGCCATTTACCTTCCCACTGAAGTGGTCCCTATTTATCTACTTGCAATTTCTTGCATTCGAACTGCTAGGTTGGCAGGGACTGGGATAGAGACAGAAGCTCACTCCATCATGCAGTACCTGGGAATCGAACTCCGACCTTCCAGCCGATTGGCTCATTGACTTCCCTTTAACACCCTCTTTCCCAGGAGAGAGAGGGCTTCAAGTATATTTGCATACAGCATAAACAGCATACTTCCATGGTTTTCTCTTAAACAGAGTTTTAAAAAATGAAATTGAGGCATAAAAGGCTAAGACAGTAGACATTTAACTGATTAAAATGTAAAAAACAGTTCCATGAAAAATCACCATAATATGAAATGCAGTCAAATTAAGAGGGGGAAACTTGAGATAGACTTTTTACAATAAACCTGGTTTGTTGAATGCTTTTTTCCCTGTGAGGGGAAGCAATCCTGCCTTTGGGGGTGGTTCTTCCTCCAACAAGGCATCCCAACATTCCCTTGCAGCTCCTTCTTCTAGGCTCTTGGGTGTGCTTGGGTTTTGGAGAAGAGGGTGTGTGGCCTGGTCTAAAATTTCCCTTATTTTAATGTCTAAAACTTGATAGCTATGTACAGGGGTAAGAAGATCAAGGGCTAATCTGAGAAAATGGTGTTTCCCTTTAGATGACAGCCTGTATGAATGCGGAGTACAAACTATCTTCTATATGACATAATGCACATGATGCCCCTTAATGTGCATTGAGGAAGACCTTATGTTCACAAGAGGAAATGCTGTTGAAAAGTTTGGTGAGGGTGCTGAATATTCAGCACCAGAGAGAAAACGGGGCCAACCCCTCATAGAACCCTTCATAGAACTGCAGTTCACAAAACTCCCTGAAGAGAAGAAATTGATAAGTTTAATTATTTGGTGTCATTATGGCCTTGGAATGTCATGAGGAATTATTTTGTTCAGAGCATTTGGCTAAAGGCAGCATGCCAATGGGAAGTCTTATTATTAGTAGTATAAATTCTGAGCTTAGAATAACAAATTATAATGGATTTTGGGATATGAATCATGGGCAAACAGCACCCTATGTCTCAAAATATAACTGAAAGCACACCATTTCTTAGAAGACATTATTTTGCAGCTATTGTACTTTAGTCCATAATGTCATTAGACACTTAAAGAGTCATGAAACAAGATATATAAATGGTAGCTTATCAGAGCAATGCTGACACCATAATAAAGAAATTGAATAATTAATATCAAATATATTGTTTTCTACTTGACAGGGTGTGCAGCTCAGGAATGTTATTATATACGTGTGATTCTATAGCACCCATCAATGTAATAGCCACTAAGATAATCACATATCTTAGGTGCTACAAGCGACAGAAAACTGAAAGCTGAACAACTGCAGGTCCCAAGAACGAACGGTCTTTTCCCGAGAAAGGCATTCCCCCCCCCCCATTCTTCCACTTTTTGTTGGGGAAAAGGGGGCACTACTTTTGAAAAGCAACCTTTAGATATTATACTAGATGAGGCTAGGCAAAACCTATGGAAACAAAAAATAACATACCTTGCTGAAATAATGAATGCTGAAGCGTGTCTCCCACCAGGACAAGGTTCTGGCTGAATCATTTGGAAGTCTTACTTAAGTGAAGTAAGAAGATCAAAGGATAATCAAGTAAAACAGGGCAACTAGGATGCAGACAAATTTTCTATGAAAGTGGAGAAATTCCATCAATGCAGCATTTATGTACATGCAATTTATTCTCCGCTATGTGTACAAAAGAAGTTCCAACCAAACTCTGTATAGGGCTACTTTGAAAATTGTTCAGAATCTGGTGGTCCTTTGTCTGGTTTCAGTATAGCAATTACTCTGCTTTTTTGAAGTTATATCTCCTGTGGTTTGGTATTGATTGAGGTCAGATGACTAAGTAGATCTGACCTAAAATGAGTCTATGCTCTTAACACATTGTTGAGCTATAGGCTTATTATCAAAAATTAAAACTGGAGGTAGCACCTCTACTACATCCAACGGTTAAATGAAGTGGGTAGCTTAGGATCATGTATAAGGGACATTGAATTGGATTCTACCCATTTTATAGCAATTTTGTTATTTTCATCACTACATTCATAGCCCCAAATGTTGCTATGGCTGTTGAAATCTCCAACTAGAAATTGAATGTTTTGGTTTTCCATATTAGAAAGCTTCTTAAAGCAGTATAGTTTATTTGTTGGCTTATAAATCAGTGTTAGTGTACATGAAGCTAATTCAACCATCAAGATTTCTATATTGGCCTCTTCAATATAGTCTGATCAGAAGACTATAATATACAGACTTACAAAAATGGCACCACTGTATTGTTTTCCTGTGGGTCCTCAGCAGAAAGATTCATTCCAAAAACCTATGATCAACACAAATCAATTCCTCTGTGAATTATTTGGAAACAAAGAATGTTTTCATATTTTCATTCACAACAAAGGGAAGGCAAGAGTTCCACTTTAGATTAAAAGATGTCCTCTGTATTAATAGAAATTGTTGACATTTGTAGTTCTTAAAAAGACTGTTGGATCATTTTGCTCATCAGCATCTTTACAGTGCAAGGCTTCTGGATATAAAGGATCAGACCAGCTGAACACCATTGCCCAAAGGACAATTGAGACAATTGAGTGTACTCTGAATGTTTTCCACACTTCATGAAATTGGGTAAGCCTTACTTGTAAGTAAACTGAGTAAATTCTGTTTATGAGTAAGTGACATAGTGTTACAACAATACAACTGCCTAGCATGGTATGCATCTTAATTTTTATCTAGAATTGTGCACATTACCAGATACACTCAGAAACACTCTGAATGCATCGCTGGAACTACAATACAGTTCTTTACATTCTTCACTCATTACAAACATATTCTAGCAACAGTAGCAGCCTTTGTCAATCTATATCAAATTCATGTCAAAATGATACAGAAGGATCACAACATTATTATTTTTTAATTGCTCCCCTCCCCCTGGATTTGGATTCATTGCATACAAACCTGTTTTGAGCTATTATTGTCAGGATTGCCACTATCAAAAGCTTATCTAATGTAGGAATGGCTTTCAAGATGTCGAAGAGAGCAGGTTTTGCATAATAAAACATTACAAATACACACATGATCTGAGGAACTAGACAACCACTGCTGTGTGGCTTTGCATTGCCTTTGTAGTTCCAAAGACAGTATAACATTATTTAATTAGCTAAAAATTTCCTGTCTCTTGAGGAATGGAAACCCAATGAAATGTCAATGGTACTGTCACTCTCCTTCAGGCAAAACTCATTAGAACAAAGACTGGAGATAAAAATAGTCCAAGACAGAGCATTTTGTTGCAAACCAGAGGGCCACGCACCCTATGCCTTGGAAATCCAGATGTGAAACCAGGCATATAATGCTTCGGAGGGATTTAGGTGCTTTAACAGTTTAATGTTTTGCTTTAATGCAGAATTCTATTGAATACAATTAAACAATATGTAAAGCCTTACTGGTGATTGCCAGATACTCATCAGGTATTGCTTCATGTTAGGTGTAGGGCATGGCTTCTTATTTATCACAATCAAAGAGCAGTACAGTACCCTATCTATTCTTGCACTAAAAATGAATTGTTCATGCCCTTAAAAGTCAGATGCTGGAAATATATTTATAAAGGGCTAGGTGGAAAAAAATAAAATAAAAAGAGCTTTATTTGAAGTGATATTTCAAAATGCACGTGTTTATTATGAAGGGTAATAAAATCTGGCATTTTCTATTGTCAGATGGTTTATAAAGGCTAAATTTCTTGATTTATTTAAATAGACAGAAAAGCGCAAACTACCAAAAGGGGAAGAAAGTGCTATATACTGAAGGCATGTGAATTACCTTCTTCCCAAGGATAATGCAAATTAGAAGTGTGTAAAGCTTTGTCTGCACCTGGGATCTTTAATGAGGATAAAGAAAAATCAGACAGACATTCTCCTGGGAACAGAGCGCATCGTTATTTGAATAACCTGCAGTGAATTCTAATCAATGCGACGTGACTTTGAAAATGGATGTGGTCTTTCTACCTGCTGTACTCAAGCCATAATATTAATCATAACTTCATGGTACAGTAAAGCCTATGACAAATGGTTATTCACCGGACTAACAGAATGATCATTTGCCACAGTGAAAGTCCATGCTGATGAATCCAATTTTGTGGGTGGTGTAGGCAGTTGGTTGGATGGATGGATGGTTTCAATGTGCATTCTATTTAAAGAAACCGTTATTTGAACGTGCATGCAAAAATGAACATTGTTTTATATCATAAGTGACATTTTAACTCAATCCATATTTTCCTCTGCTAAGGATGCCATTAAGCAATGTAATTTTACCTGAAACCCTGTACTTAGTTTGGAGACAAGGCTTTCTGTGACTGGTATTATCCAACTGACTAAAACCACTAGATTCATACAACCATGGCTTCTAGTGCAAAGGGAATAAAGGATGCTGTACATTAGATCAGGACATCATTGCATATGGTTTAGCATGGACACATAACTAGTCTGGTAATGAGATAAAAGTTCCAAGACTTTATATCTACCAGGAGAATCATATAAAGCAGAGGTTCACAACCTCTGGACCATGGGCTGAACCCGGCCCACAGCACCATTTCATGTGGCCCATTGCTCTCACTCCCACAGCTGCCACTGCCACAGCCGCTACCACCTCAAGTGGCAAAAACAGCCAAAAACGCACCACCCTTGCTCCCGCCGCTACCGCTGGAAGTGGCAGAAGCTGCTGGAAACACGCTGTAAATGCACCTGTGGCTGCAGTAAGCCACAGACGCAGTTTATGGTGGGGGGAAGCATATGTCCAGACTGCTCAGCTGTCTGGGGTGTGTGTGTGGTCTGGTCCATGGTGGGAAAACATTGAGAACCCATGATATAAAGCAAAGATGCCAGGCAATGTTTTACACAAAGCAAAATGCAAAGTGAATTTTGTGTGTTGTATTGAATCATGTCCATATTTAGGATGATGACCCTTGTCCATTTATCAAAAGGACCCAAACTCTCTTTGCGAATCAGCAAAAGGAACAAACCTGGTTTCAGCTAAAATTACACTGCTTAATGGCATCCTTATCAGAAGAAAATATGGATTGAGTTACAAATGTCATTTATGAGACAAACCTGGTTCTAGTTTATAGATGGGTATATGCAGAGTTTGCAAATGTTTCTTTTATGGACTACAACCCCCTATAATCTGTTAGCATTTTGGGATGTTGTCTCTCCTTTTTACCATTTAAATGATATCTTATTGCTTCTGTTGCTCAGAAATAAACTGCTCTGAATACTGTTCAAAAAACATTATAGTTAAAGTGCTAGATGTACTTAAAATATATGATGCATGTATGTGTCAGCAGTTGATATTTACCTTTTTTTAAAAAGTCAGTGTGTATGATGAGCTTTGGTGATGACTTGAAAGGAAACCCACAACCTACCTCACTGAAAGCCTGAGCCTTACTTTTGAAGGATAGAAGTTAATCTTATTGGTACTAAAACATTTTTATATCTTTCTTTTTGTATTTCTTTAGTTTTATTTACTGTCTGACATGCTTGCATAGACTAACACAGCTAACACTTTAAAATTAGTTTGGATACCATTCTACTACCTTTTCTTTTTCATGTGTATGTATACCTGTTTTGTCCTGGTCTATGATTATGACAGTTACGTGCCATCAAGTCAAAATTGGCTTAGAGTGACCCTAATGGGGTTCTCAGGGACTGCAGTGGCTCAAGTGGCTAAGACACTGACTGGAAGGCAGCAGGTCAGCAGTTCAATATCCGAATACTGCAGGACAGAATGAAAGCGCGGCGCCAAAATGGCCGCCGCGCTCTTTGCGGGTGAGACATCCGGGTGAGACATCAGACATCCGGGTGAGTTAGGGGGCGTGGCCACCCCTCTATAAAAGGGGTGGCCATGAGGCAGCCGAGCTGCCATTTTAGAAACAGCGACGGAGAGGAGAAGTTTTTCTCCGTCGCTCCTTTTTTCTTCTCGGCTCTCCAGCCCAGTCTTCGGCTGTCGAGCCTTTTCGGAGCTTCTGATCCCCGAAAGGGATCGTCTTCTTCAGCTATGCCTCCCAAAAGGCAGTCCCCGCCGACCAAGCCGCGACCAAGAGGGAGGCACTTGCCTGGCCCTGCGCTTGCTAGGGGGCAGCAATCGGGTCGGAGGACTGTGACCACGCCCCCGCAACAGGGCCCCACATCGATGGCACCCACCGTTACCAGTGGGATGGGACAGATTAGGGCATGGCCTTTGGCCCTCAGCCTCAGGATGGCCCTGCAGGGGCTTTGGCCCCCGGCCCGCAATTGCCGGCCATGGGTCCAGACAATGGGGGAGGGCCTGGTGCGGTCACCCAGCAGGGCTTACCTACGGCCCCTCATGGGCCAGAGTTTTGGGCATGGCCCTATCCAGGACCTGGCTCCCAAATGGGGGTCCCCAGTGTATCAACCGGTGGGCCGTGTGGCCCACCTTGCCATGGCTGCACCCCTGCAATGGAGCAAGACAACACCTTTGCCCACTGTTACCGGTGGGATGGGGCAGATTGTGATATGGCCCTCGGCTCTCAGCCTCAGGCCGGCCCTTCAGGGGATTCGGCCCTCGGCCCGCAGTTGCCGGCCATGGGCCAGAACGATTGGGGGGAGGGCCTGGTGCTGGCACACTGCACGTTTTACCCCCTCAGGGGCCGGAGTTTTGGGCATGGCCCTATTCTGGCCCAGGATCTCAAATTGGGGCCTCTGGCCCAATCCCTAGCTGGCCGGCCGGCCCACCTGGCCCACCTTATACTAGGGGTTTCCGTGGCAGGGGATGCCTGGTTAGCGTGTTTAGCTGTGCTGGAGGCATCCTGGGCAATCCAGTGGGAGGGGGCCCTTCCCTATCTACCGGGGCCCTTCGTGTCTGCCGGCTACTTTGACTGCTGCCACTCTGCAACAGGCGGCCAGCCGGGTCGAGCTGCTTGAGACACTCCGGCCTGTGCCTGTCGCCATCTCGCAGCTCCCTGTTTGCCCAGAACTGCAACCGGGGTGTAGTCGGATGTGGCCCCAGAGCTCGATTTCGGTCGCGAGCTCCGACGCCCACCGTGGGCCGGAACCCCCGGTGGGGGCGGCTCATGGGGCTGCAAATAGTGAGTATTAGGTTGCAACTAGTGAGTATTAGTTGAATGCACCCACATCACAGTCCACTTCCAGCGGTGGGGTTAAGTGGTCATGGCTTCGCCAATTTGAGGCTAGTGGGCATCACTTGCCAGCCTATCCCAGTGCCCCTTTGGTTGCATTCTGGCACGACGTTGGGGGTGGGGGTTTCCGCGATGTCTGGATATTTATTGCACCCTGGTGATCATTTGTTCCAGGTCATGAGGGAAAAGATTTGGTGGGGGGAGTACATGGATATATTCTCCCTATGAGCCGAGATTCCAATAAGGATAGGCGGTGTGGACAGGAGGACAGAGACATGCGCGGTCCCGCCGTAGTAAGCCACCACGCACTGGGGTGTCCGCCCCCGGGACAGTGCTCAGCATCACAGGGGCTGTCCGGGTCTTGCTGCGCATGCCCTTTATGCAGAATGTCCCGTCAAGGGCTTTGCCGATGGCCGGATATTACTTGCCCCTGGGTGTTATTGGCCGCAGGCCATGAGGGGTAAGGGCTGGAGGGGGACATGTGGATATTCTCCCTATTGAACTGCAAGCACACTAGGAGGAGAGAGAGGGACAGGGCGACTGAGACAAAGAGATGTCCCATCGTCGTGAGCCACCGCGCACCTTGGGCCAACTGGTTGGCGGCATACCTTGTACGTATGGTGGTATGCCGCAGGGCTTGACCTGCTTGGGCCATCCTGGTGCTTCCATCCATCGCTAATATTTGCAGGGCGATGGTTGATTAGATGGGCCCATGGCAGTTGGCTTACGGTGAGGCATGTGGATGAGGGTGGCTCTATACCCTGAGGGGAGGTGGGATGAGCCCTGTCAGCAAGTGTGCTCGTGTACATCACTCCCACGTAACTGGTGCCTGGTGATAGGTACCATGGTTGTCATGCTGAGCAGCGGGCTGCTCAGACACAGGCTCCACGCTAACTGGTCGGGCAGGGGGTTCCAGCCCGCCTGCTGTGTTCGGCCTGCTCAGCTGACAATGCGTGTACTAAGCACCACGGTCGTTACCGACTTCGTGTCCCCTTTTGCGCTGGCCCTCACGCCGCCTCTGCGCCCCGCGGGTTGGTGGGTTACGGGGCAGAGGTAGGGGTGCACAGGGGCGATCAGAGCTCCGTCTGAAGCAACTAACCTTGTCATAAGCCCCCCCGCCCCAATTAGTATAGTCAACCTGGAGAGATAGCACTCAGTTCATCCAAGAAGGGATTGGGCGGGATATCCGCTGGAGGGTTTTCTATGGGGGCTTTTGTATCCATTCGGGGGTGTTGAGGGCCCCAGGATGCTACTAATCTGGTTCCCTGCAGGGTAACGAAGAGGGGGCTCCACTGTCCACAGCTAAGGGAGTTGGGGCTATGTGAGTAGCGGGGGCCCTTTTTGGAACCACCTTTCCTAAGTCGAATGTCTCCCCCATGAAGCTCATACTGAGCTAGAACTAGGGTGAATGTCATTTAATCCTCCATTCAGCTTACCCTGTGGGTTCTCCATTCAGGGATGCCATTCCTGATGACCTTGTTCAGTCAGGTACTTGTAGTTGGTTCGGCTACTATGGGTGGCACGCTCACGCAGTTCTGGTGCTGTTTTGGCACAGTGTGATATGCACTCGGCTTTCAGATTATTGCGAGTGCACCCAATGATTTAGACCTATTGGGGGTTTTTTAGGTTCCGAGGGGAATTTTACTTAGATAAGGCCAACCCCCTTCTGACTGAGTTAATTCATGTTCAGCACTCGACCGTTTGGGGACTTCACTCAGGGGCCATTTGCTCACAGGTCGGGGTCTCAGTCTCTAGCCCATTACCTCGACGACTTTTGGTTCGGGGGTGAACGGGGCTTGGACACGTGCACGTGTCTCCTCATTACAATTCAGACACTCAGGTGGGAACTGGGTGTCTCCTTGGCGCCTGAATAGACCGAAGTCCCATCTACTAAGCTCACATTTATGAATCGACTCTGTCGCGCGGGCATCTGGGTTAACCATGAATACAGTGGCTTGGATCTCCGCGGCGAGTTTGGCATTGATTGCCAAACATAAAGTGCGCCCTCGTGAGCTGCAGTTAATTCATGGCCACCTTAATTTTGTCCGGTCTGGCTCAAATTACTCCTCCGGCTCCCGGACTTATGGGGGTTTACTCTGAGGGTGGGTGCATGGATCGCCTCCACGATCTTACCTTCCTTGCGTTTTTTCCCATTTTGGAGAGCACTGATGCTATGGTGCAATGAGTGGGCCTACTCAGTGGTCCAATTTCGGTGTGACAATGCGGCAGTGGTGCACATTGTCAACACCCAGACATGCAAATCCCCCAGGGTTATGACATTAGTTTGTCTATTCTTTTGAGAAACCTACGCCTAAATGTGCCGTTCTAGGCCAGACATGTTCTAGGTATTTATAATGACATTACTGCTGCTTTTCACCACCTGCAGATCACCCGGTTCCGTGCCTTACTTCGGAAGCAGAGGGATTCCACTCGCCACTTTTGGCCGATGGCTGGACGTTTGGCGAGGAGAAGGGAACCGGGCATGTCATTGGCACCTCGCACGCGTAAGGCGTATCACTATGTGTTCATGCATCGTGTTTGGGAGGGGTGGACACGGGAACGTGTCCGCCGCCCGTACACGCGTCACCCCTGTTCCCAGAGTTTCTGACCCACCTTGCACGAGGCTGGCATTACTTATGTACAGATAGATAGGTGTGAGATGGCTCTTGGCCATGCAGCTACAACGGTAGCCTTTTTGGAGCGCTCCGCATCAGTGAGTGGGTGCCAGAGTTGGTGCCACCTGTGTAAGGCGAATGTGTCTCGTAGGGCACTGGAACTCGAAGATGTCTCTGTCACACATGAGTGGGCTCGAGTGGGGAGGCGGTCCTCACGGGTTATTCAGCACGGTGTAGGCAGTGGTGTATAATGCTATGAAGTTTTTGAGACATCTGTCCGGTTGGTGCCCTACATGAATTTTCGACAGTGCCTGCTGCGCGCCCCAGCCTGTTTTTTGCCACCGGGATGGGTCTACCCTTACCATAGTAAAGTCCCTGAGGGTGACCGGTGCCGCGTTTCGCGGTGTGGGGCCCGTTTTGGCACCATTTACTTAAGATAGGCGTCGCGTTGATCGCAGCTACGTTTGGGGTACTCGGAGGTGGATATGCGTCTACGCGCAATTTCAGATATGTACGTCCCCTCACTGTACGAGTACCTAGTTATGTCCTTCACCTTTTTTCTCCTCTTTTACAGATCCTAGGGGTCTCAACACATCGGTGGCAGGGGGCTGGTGGGCCGCAGCTATGTACACTGGGCAGCAGTATATGCTGCAGCGACAGAGAGTGGACCCCGGCTGGGCTGTGTGCATCCGCACGTATGCTATGGTATGGTATGCGCGGGAACTGGGGGCGGGAACTGTGGCCATTCCTGCTGTCTGACAGGGATGCTGGACCGCCCAATGTTCCACAGGCACCTCGGCGGCAGCGATCTTATACGGATCACTGCTGTTACTAAACCGTTGAGGGGCTGTGACCTGGCATTTTGTATCACGTATGGCTTACATACGGTCGCTATGGTCTAACATCGTGCCGAGACACCAATTTAGGGGAGATGCGGATCTCCCTAGTTCGGACTGTTCCGGCAGTCAGTGGATGGGGCTGTGGCTCCGTCCCGTTCTGAGCATGGCTGTGAGACGGCCATTGGAGACCGGAGGATAGGCTTACACAAAAAAATTTGCTGGTAGGCAGGAGAAGGGGTCCACCTGTCGGCTAGAGGTGTGTACCTCGTTCTGGGTGTGATGCAAGCAGGCCTGGCGACCGAGCTGACGGTCTTGTGGGGGGGCGGTGAGTCATCATGGATGCCTCCCCGTGTGGCGGGTAGCATTGGTAAGGTAAATATTTATGACCCACAGGTATCCGGCAGGTTCGCAATTGACTGGCCAACACTTAGACAGGTACAGGTGTAATAACGTTGACCGGTCAACGACGAACCAGGCAAAGGGGTGATGGCAGGAGCTCTTCAGCATGCATCACCCCATGATTTGACGGATACACGTCAGAGGGTGGGGTCAGTAGATAGTTTATTGACTACGGTCAACAATTTGTTTGTCTCAACAAACAAATTGATACAAATGGATACATTGTAGCCAATTGCCATTGGCAATTTTGGGAGGAACCTTACCAGTGTTACTGCGGCCTGCTTGCCTTAAGAATTATAATTGGCTGAGTACCAATTGAAAGTTATAATTCGGACTAGGGCATTATTCAATAAATGTGGCCCAATGCCTTTATCCATATACCGGTGTCTGAGTCTTTCTTTGGGGGGTGCGCCTGCAATGAAAGCGCGGCGTCAAAATGGCCGCTGCGCTCTTTGCGCCCCCCCCCACCCGGACTCAGACATCCGGGTGAGTTAGGGGGCGTGGCCACCCCTCTATAAAAGGGGTGGCCATGAGGCAGCCGAGCTGTCATTTTAGAAACAGCGACGGAGAGGAGAAGTTTTTCCCTCCATCCCCACCCTAGTGAACAGTGTGATATTTTGGTCACTTCGGGGCCGGGTGGGAATTTTTGGCCTGAACCTACAATTGGCCTCTGGGTTCTGGCTTTTTTGCCCATCCCACACTGTTGCTATGGTTTGATATAGGGGTTTTGCTCTTGACTTTGGTCACATGGGCGGGTAGCACTGGTAAGGTAAATATTTATGACCCACAGGTATCCGGCAGGTTCGCAATTGACTGGCCAACACTTAGACAGGTACAGGTGTAATAACGTTGACCGGTCAACGACGAACCAGGCAAAGGGGTGATGGCAGGAGCTCTTCAGCATGCATCACCCCGTGATTTGACGGATACACATCAGAGGGTGGGGTCAGTAGATAGTTTATTGACTACGGTCAACAATTTGTTTGTCTCAACAAACAAATTGATACAAATGGATACATTGTAGCCAATTGCCATTGGCAATTTTGGGAGGAACCTTACCAGTGTTACTGTGGCCTGCTTGCCTTAAGAATTATAATTGGCTGAGTACCAATTGAAAGTTATAATTCGGACTAGGGCATTATTCAATAAATGTGGCCCAATGCCTTTATCCATATACCGGTGTCTGAGTCTTTCTTTGGGGGGTGCGCCTGCAATGAGCTCCCGTCTTTGTCCCAGCTCCTGCCAACCCAGCAGTTTGAAAACAAGAAATTGCAAGTTAGATAAATAGAGACCATTTCGGTGGGATGGTAACCAGTGTTCCATGCACTCTGGTGTCTAATCATGCCTGCCACATGACCATGGAAACATCTGCAGAAGCAGACAGCGCTGGCTCTTTGGCTATGAAAAAGAGATCAGCACTGAATCTTAGAGTCAGATTCGACTGGCTTTCGAGCAAGGGGGACCTTTACCTTTAAAGGGGTTCCTCAAGGTATGTGAGATAATTAAGGACTCTTTTTACCAATTCTCCCCCTCCCCCAGTGGCTGAGTGACGATATGAATCATGGTCTCAAAAGTCCTAGTCCATTACTCTATCGACTACACCACTATAATGAATTATCAAATAAAAAGGTTTAATGATGCTGATTTTAAAAATGAATAAATAACAAACTTGGATGGAAAGGAGTGCTAGACATCATGGAACTAATGAAAATTATATTTTAGTTGTGGAAAGCTCCAAGACAAATCTTTACCAGTGAGTGAGTGCTAGAATTATTAATTCATTTTATGTTACTGTTCCAAGTTTCCCAAAATTGGTGAAATTAATATACAGTAATACGTTAAGTTAACATTGTACGATGCAAAAGTTTTCCTCAAATTTCCTCCAGAGATCTCTGCCGGAAAGCCCATAGGCCTGTGAGCTTTGGGGCAGAGATATCCAGAGGCCCCATTGCTATCCCAAGGCTTGTCTCGGAAAAGCAAGGGGGCCTCCACAGACCCAAGCGTCCAATCCCTGGTTAAGGGAACCGGGCATCGTAATCCCGCTTTGCCTTCCCCGAAAGGAAGCCGGCATTAGGGAGCTCCAAACACCAGCTTCCTTTTGGGAAAGGCAAAGCAGGCCGCCCGACTCCCCTTCCCTGAAAGGAAGCTGGCGATCAGAGAGCCCAAACACTGGCTTCCTTTTGGGGAAGGTAAGGCGGGCTGTCCGACAAGCTTTCCCCGAAAGGAAACCAGTGATCGGAGTGCCCCGATGCGGCTTCCTTTCATGGAAGGCAAGGCGGGCTGCCCTACTTACCATCCCCAAAAGGAAGACAGCATTGGGGAGCTCCAAACACCAGCTTCATTTTGGGAAAGGCAAAGCAGGCCGCCTGACTTGCCTTCCCCAAAAGGAAGCTGGTGATTGGAGAGCCCAAACGCCAGCTTCATTTTGTGGAATGCAAGGTGGGCCATCCGAGTCACTGTCCCCAAAAGGAAGCCGGTGATTGGAGTGCCCCAACGCCAGCTTCCTTTCGTGGAAGGCAAGGTAGGCCGCCCTACTCGCCATCCCCAAAAGGAAACCAGTGATCGGAGCGCCCAAACGCCGGCTTCCTTTCTTGGAAGGCAAGGCGGTCCATCCGACTCGCTGTCCCCGAAAGGAAGCCAGAAATCAGAGTGCCCAAATGCCGCCTTCCTTTCCTGGAAGGCAAGGTGTGTTGTCCAACTCACCTTCCCCAAAAGGAAGCCGGTGATCGGAGTGCCCAAACGCCGCCTTCCTTTCCTTTGGGTGAGAGCAGGCAGGCACCCTCTCAACCCAAAGGAAACTGGCAATCCAATGCTCAGACCGCCGGTTTCCTTTGGCAGAGAGCAGGCACGTGCCCTCTCACCCAAAGGAAACCAGCGATCTGACAGAGGCAACACTCACCAGAGAGCAAAGCCCCAAAGTCGGCATGGCTGGTTTCCACCTGGGAAGGCACTTCCTGGGCAAAGACCAGTCATGCCGACTTTGGGGCTTGGATTGATCCACCTGCCACTTTGGAAAGGGCAGTGGGGATTCCACGCATAACATCCCTGCTGCCCTTTCCATAGAAGAGTCGTTAGCAGCGTTGGGTTGATTTAAATGCAATGTATGATTGCGATATAATAACTCAGAATTCCTGTATCTCTTATTCCATTCATAAGTAGACAAATGTTCAAATCAGCTGCATGTATAGCTTAATCCCAAGCTGTTAGTCCAAAAAGAGTGACTTGCGTCTTTAAATGAGTGTAGACTTCTGTGGTATGTCTTTAAACAAGTGTAGACTTTAATGCTGCGATGTCCTTCCGGTAATTGGACATTTCGTGGCACTTTATCAAGCGTCTACAACATAAAATATATATAGATTGTATTTGCATATCTATATAAATGTATGTATACTTATTCATAATTATAGTATTAAACTTTTGTCTGTTGTAGATTTACAAACAATTCTATAATGAAGTAGAGCGTCCCGTACATTAATTGGCAAGTAAATACTCTGAATACATCTGTGACAATGAATATAAGCATCTATAAAATTGCAAAATTGCGTATGGTTCCGCGACAGAGTGAAACGCAAATCTATTATAGAAGTAGGAATACATACCTAAATGTGTATATATCTCGCGTTACGCACCTCCTAAAGTCTTATATCGTGTGCCTGCGTTAACTGTATGTGAAACTCTATTCTTTATATAATCCTATTTACACCCACTCAGGTGTGAGTAGTTAGTACTCTAACTGAGCTACTTGCTAGTAACATGTGTAAAGAATAATTTTACAATATAACAGATTCCTATTCTAAGTAAGTTATCACAGTTATCACAGTCTTTAAAGGGGACCTGTTACTAATCTGGATAGCAATTATGAACATATTGCCAATAGGTTCTTGTTTATAAAAACGACGAAAGTTCCCATTCCGTATTCAAGCCGTATGGTGTCAATGTATTAAATCGATGTATATAAAAGGCTTCTCTTTGTAAAATAATCTTTTCAATATTCTGAATATGATATTTGTTAGGTGTAATGGTTTCTAATACGGTAATCTTGAGATCTCCCAGATTGTGTTGTTTATTGAGGAAATGATTTACAAGAGGAGCAGTCATATTACGATTTCTAATGCGCGATAGGTGTTCGCCCAAGCATATTTTGAGGGGACGACGTGATTGTCCCACGTAGCCCAGCTGACATGGGCAGGTTATCAGATATACGATGTCCTTGGAGTTGCAATTAGAGAACGAAGTTGGTTCCAAAGTGTAGTTACTCGAAGGTAATTTGATGAAATCTATAATAGATTTGAATGGAAATCTATTGAATGGATTATGAATGGAATAAGAGATACAGGAATTCTGAGTTATTATATCGCAATCATACATTGCATTTAAATCAACCCAACGCTGCTAACAACTCTTCTCTTGGGAGTGTTTTTCTCTTCAATTACTATTGTAACACCCCAGCCGACTCACCGCAACTAGCCCTTTCCATAGAGGCAGGTGGATCAATCCCTGATTCCCTTTCCTCTTCAGAAAGGGAACTGGGCTTTTTTTTTAACGTTATGCAATCAATGTATCGCACAATGTTAAAAACGGAATAACGCTAAGACTTGTGGAACCAAGTTTTAGCATTATCCAGGGTATTACTGTATCAGATATATCAACTAATATCTGGTAGAAAAAAACTGACCATGTGAATTACAGCTATGCTTGAAAGTGTAGGAATGCATCTGGATTCTGTCAGGCTGTCTCTGACACTTTTTGTATACAAAAGCCTCTCTGCTCACTGAGAGACAGCGCTCCTTATCTCTCTTTCTTTGGGTTTTGACATTCTGATTGATTATGTAGGCTAATGAGTTTCGTTCTGCTATACAATGATTGCTAGTTTCGTTTCTCTCTCTCACTGCCTAAATAAAGAAAAGGGCTGGAGTAGCTTTGGACCAGCCAAGGACTGCAGAGTGCTTTTCTCTCTGTCTCTCTGTTCCTCCCTACAAAAAGCCTAAGGAAGCAGGACTTCTTGGGACTGATTGTTATCTTAAAGATCTGAGGATATAACTGCTGCTAATGAGACTGACTGAATAAAGAAGAGATCTTTACATGAAGCAGAATCCCATCAAGGGGCGCTCCGTGTGACGCTTTGAACTACAATGAGAGAGCCTGCTGTGAAAGCTGCTTCAGCAATTAACACCTCATAATCGACCGGGGAAGGTCTTCACTCACTCCGACCAGGCAAAAGGTCAGACCGGAGGAAAGGTCATAAATCGAGCTCGAAAATTCATCCAAAGGCAACTTTGGGTCCCACATTACGTGAGTGATTAATTTTAATTATGGGATGTTTGCTTTCTTCAGAAATGCAGGAACTTTGTAAAGATATCTCAGATCTTTTGCATGACAATGGGCGAAAAGTTGATGAACAGGAGATACAGAAACTGGCTAAAGCTATAGCAAAATTCTGTCCTTGGTTTAAATATGAAGGTCTGGACTTGGGACAGTGGAAACAGATTGGGAGAGAAATGCAGAAGCATAAAGGGATTTCTAGATCAATATTATTTACATGGGAGGGAGTTAGGGACTGCCTTCAGAGACTTACTCCAAAAAATATTTTATTGTCTCAAAGACTTGATGGCCCCCTCACACAGCTTTTGCCTTCAGAAAAAGGGGGGGGCCATGGCAACTGCCCCTCCATCATATGAGAAACAACAGACTCCTGATGGGGGTGGAGGTAGAAAAGAAGATGGGCAATTAGATCCTGCTTTGCAAAAATCAAGCAGTTTTAGCCCTGCAAAGACACATTTTTCTGATGCTTTAACGGCAGCTGTGCTGGACCTGCAATCTCCTGAAATATACCCAGTGATAAGGGGGGCTCCGGCTGTGGGCAACGCAATTGCAGTCCCAGATAGGTATGAAACCCTCCATTACAAATATCTGAAGGAACTAAGAGTCAGCATACGGGACTATGGATTTAATGCCCCTTTTACTAAAGCTTTGTTGGAAGCCATTGCATCTCAAAAATTGCTACCAGTGGATTGGAAACAGATGATTAAAGCGCTTTTGCCCCCAGCAGAAGCCATGCTCTGCTTGCAAGAGTGGAGGGATGTGGCTTGGGAGGTTCATCATACACGCCCTGCACTCACAATGGATATGTTATGTGGGGAGGGAAATTTTGCCAACCCCACACAGCAATTGGCCCTCAATGATGCCCAGCTGGGAGAGATTGCTCAGATAGTCATGCGGGCCTGGAGTAAGATCCCTTCCAAAGGAGACAGCTCCGTTGCTGGATTTGCAGCAATTAGGCAGGGCCCTAAAGAGAATTACACTGAGTTCATTAACAGACTCATGACTGCTCTCAGCCGCCAGGTGGAAAATGTGCCGGCACGGGAAATGCTCATGAAACAACTGGCTTTTGAAAATGCCAATGAGGATTGTAAAGGAGCTCTGACAGCTGTTTATGCTAGGCCAGGAACATCTATAGCAGACATGATGAAAGTTTGTCAAAATGTGGGGACTCACAGTTACAAGGCTCAACTTCTGGCAGCTGCAGTTCAATTGCCCACAACTCAGCTCAAAACAAACGTTGTTTTGGCTGTGGGAAGGAAGGGCATTTTAAAGCACAATGTCGCTCCTCTCAAAAGCAGGCAGCACGCCCTTCAAGGAAGTGTCCCATTTGCCAGAAAGGGTACCATTGGGCCAATCAGTGCCGCTCAAATCCTAATGCCAATCCCTCAGCTGCTCAGCACAAAGACTCTGACTTTTCTCCACAGCAGCAGGGAAATGGGAGTGCGGGCCAGGCTCGGGCCCAGGCAAAATAATAGGGCTACCAGAGGTCAGTGAAGAGGCAATAGAGGAGGTTTTGCAAGAAATGGCAGAAGATATGGAACTTGCCCAAGACATGATTTCACGATATAGAAAAAACCATCCTCTAAAAGAAGGACTTTTATTGAGGTTATCTAAGGACTGTACTTTTACTATGCCAGGGTGTGTGGAGGCTCTTCCCACACTGGTTGATGATGTTAATTTCCAGGGCATGATGGGCATCGTTCTTCCTTGTCCAGACGCCTTACCCGCTTCTGTACACATTGCAGCAGGGTCAGTTACGTTGGGTCACCAAGAAATTGTCATCCCTGCTTCAGCCACGCAACATCTCACCTTGCCTAAGGGACAACCTGTAGGACGCCTTCATCTGCTCCCACTAGGGACCACTGTAACTCCATCCCAGGAGGGGACTGCAACAGCGGCTATGGCGGTGATACAAATCACCGAGGATAGACCGACCCGCTCGCTGCTTATGGGTGGACGTTCAGTGTCTGGATTGGTCGATACAGGAGCCGATATTTCAGTGGTGGCAAAAAAAGATTGGCCAACTGGATGGGCCGTCCGCCCCTGTAGGGAAGTTTATGGGGTGGGCGGGTACGAGCCAGCACAGCAAAGTGTTCATCCAATCGTCTTTGAGACCTCAGGGGGAACAAAAGTTTCTCTTCACCCCTTGATTATGGATATTCCTATTACTCTGTGGGGCCGGGATCTCCTGGCTAAAACAGGGTGTACCTTGCAGACAAATTTTTGATACGGGCCTCCCCTGCAGCGCCGTTGCATGCACTTCCACTACAATGGAAAAACACCCCACCAGTGTGGACGGATCAATGGCCGCTCTCAAAAGAAAAGCTCCAAGCGGCGGAGGCCCTTGTACAGGAGCAATTAAATCTGGGACATATTCAAACAACCACTAGTCCTTGGAACTCTCCGATTTTTGTGGTGAAAAAGAAGTCTGGAAAATGGCGATTGTTACATGATTTGAGGAAAGTTAATGAGCACATCTTGCCAATGGGACCTCTACAATCTGGACTTCCTAATCCGAACATGATTCCGGAAGATCATCAACTCATGGTTATAGATTTGAAGGACTGTTTTTATACAATCTTGCTAGCGCCACAAGACAGAGAAAAATTTGCATTTACATTGCCAGTATACAATAATGAACATCCTACTCAACGGTTTGAATGGTGTGTCTTGCCTATGGGTATGGCCAACTCGCCGACTCTATGCCAACATTTTGTGAACAAGGCTTTGGAACCTTTCAGGCAACGTCATCCAGAGGTTAAAGCCTATCATTACACAGATGACATTCTATTGCATGGTCCACAAGTCACGGAGAAACACCTGCAGGACCTAGCAGACATTTTGCAACAAGCGGGCTTGATCATAGCTCCTGAAAAAGTGCAGCGGATGTATCCATTCCAATATCTGGGACATAGGCTCTCAGCTACAGCTTCAACTCCGCTATTGCCAACAATAGCTATTCCGGAGCAGTTCACTCTTGTCCAATTGCAACAATTGCTAGGGAACATAAATTGGGCTCGTCCTTTCTTGGCCCTGAGCTCGGAGGAACTATCACCACTCTTTGCTGCTCTTTCTGGACACACTTCTCCAGCGGACATCATTCCCTGCACAACGGAGATGCGTACAGCTCTTCAACGCCTCAACGAAAAGCTGCATACCATCGCTGTGGATCGGGTGCCCTCAGGCACCATTGCGCTGGCATGCGCTCTTCTTCCTACACCGAGGCTGCCCACTGCGGTTTTGTTCGCGCCTGTCAACGCTCAGAAGGTGGCCATCGTGGAATGGCTACACTTGGCGCACACTCCCTCGAAAAACTGTTATCGCCTGCCTGATGCGATTGCTGATCTTTTCCTCAAATGCCGTACTAGGGCAAAGCATTTGACTGGCTATGATGTTGACTTTGTTTGTTTTCCTTTTTCACAGGATCAGCTAACCGCCTTGCTACAGCATTCTGAGGCATTTCAGGTGGCCATGGCGGACTTTGTGGGACAAGTTAAATTTAACCCCCCCAAGGATAAGCGGTTTACCTTGCTGAATCTCACTTCTTACTCCCTGTCATCCCCACTTTGCATGCAACCTATCTTGCATGCCATTACTCTTTTCTCGGATGGCTCCCCCTCCCGTGGAGTCCTTACATGGCAGGGTCCTACTGGGGAATGGGAGGTTGTCTTTACAGGACCTCAAGCATCGGCCCAGCGGTCGGAACTGGCAGCGGTCATACTTGCTTTCTCTACGTTTTCTGATGTGCCTTTTAACCTGATTGTGGATACGCAATATGTTTACCGCCTTGTCTTTACTTTAGCTCAAGCTTATTTGTCTCCATCGATGGATAGGGATCTTTTTGCTTTATTCCAACAGCTTCAAGGTTTTCTTACTAACCGTACGGTCCCTTTCTTCATTGCCCACATACGCTCTCACACAAGGATCCCAGGTTATTTGACGGAGGGCAATGCACGAGCAGATTCTGCTCTCCGGGACTCTGCTGAGGTTTTTTCTCTCTTTGACAACCCCATTGACAGTCATGCAATGTTTCATCAATCTGCTAAGGTTTTGCATAAACGGTTTTCCATTCCTATGTCACAGGCTAGAGACATTGTGTCGTCCTGTGCTTCCTGTACGAAGTCTCCTATATTCCTGCCATTTGATGCTGTTAATCCTCGAGGAACAGAAGCTAATCAGCTATGGCAGATGGATGTCACGCAAGTACCTGCTTTGGCTCCGCTTTCTAAGTTACATGTGACTGTTGATACCTTCTCTGGATTTATATGGGCTACACCCTTACGGGGTGAAACATCCAGACATGTTATACAACATTGCATTCGTTCGTTTGCGGCAATGGGTAAACCTAAAAGCCTTAAGACAGACAATGGGCCATCATATGTTTCTTCTGCCTTTCAGGACTTTTGCCGTCAGTGGGACATTAAGCTAACCCATGGAATACCCTATAACTCGACTGGACAGGCGATTGTTGAAAGAGCCCACCTGACATTCAAAAATTTGTTACACAAGCAAGTGGGAGATAGAGGGGTTCCTGTGGCTGAAATACCTACAGCTGTTGCTAAAGTACTGTATACTCTTAATTTTCTTCTTGCTCCCCATAACAGGTCACACTCTCCAGTCGAATTGCATTTCAGGACTGAGGAGTGTCTTCCTAAGCCATTGGTCGTTTATCGGCAGCAACCCGATCCTGAGTGGAAGGGTCCTGTACCTCTAATCACCTGGGGACGAGGATACGCAGCGGTTTCTACAACCTCAGGACCTGTGTGGATTCCTGCTCGAGCGATCCGCCCATGGAGAGAGAAGAAGGTTACTCAGCTCCAGGATGGTGGTTCACCAGTAAACTAAATGTGCTGACATTTGTTATTTTCTTTCTTACTGTGCTTCCAGCTGTAAGAACAATGCCTCATGGGGGCAACCCCAACTTTTGGATTCGTCATGCTAACTATATGTTTGAAGTTCATGGTAAGAATGCAACGTTATACTATGAGCATCCACTGGCAGTGTCTCAAATGGCCTTTCTTCCGGCATTGTTCAACACACCTGAGCTGGTTATTGGACATTTGCAACATCTTGATAGGTCTACACTCTTCTCTAATCCTCCAGAACAATTTAACAACACCCGTTGGCGAAGCATGACATTCAAGAAATACACTAAAGGACTTTGTTTCTGTTGTCAGAGTTCTGGAGTCTGGAATAGTAAATGGAAGTACTGGACTCAAGCGAAAAGGGTTTTGCAGAATGTAGGCAATTATACGGGTTGTGACGATTATTTTTGGCTATGGGGTAGTTTTAACAGTTCTTATAAGCTTAATTATACCTTGTATAACACTACTATTGAAGATATATATGATGTTTTTCCTATGTTTACTCCTGATTATTCTGCTATAGATAGTGGTTCAATTTGCAATGGATGGCAAATCAAGGATCCGAACATGTGGTTCTTTTTTAATGGAGTTGCCATGAATTTCCATCCAGGACAATATCAATGTGCAGCATTGGGTTATTTTATCTGAATAATACTATTGAGAAAGAACTTCAGAATTTACAGGAGAGTATTACTAACAATGTACGCACTGATGTTAATCTCTTTGATTGGGTGACTTCTTGGTTGCCTGATTTATCTGTCCTTAGACAAGTTTTCTTTTATGGGTTTATTATTATTATCTGCTTTATACCTTTGTATTTTTGCATTACTTGTATTCCTAATCTTATTTCTATGTGTAACACATGTCCATTGCGTAGAAGGGAGACATCGAGTTTTGCACGACGGCAATTGTACTCAATGAGGTATTATCCTCCGGAACAAAGTACCAGGAGTCAGGAGGGGTACGATGTCCAGGAGGACAGTGATGATGTATATGGAGGAGTAGTTATGGAGTATGATGACATGCAGGGGTATGATTAGCCGTCCCTCTCTCAAATTTAAATGAAAAAGGAGGACATGTAGGAATGCATCTGGATTCTGTCAGGCTGTCTCTGACACTTTTTGTATACAAAAGCCTCTCTGCTCACTGAGAGACAGCGCTCCTTATCTCTCTTTCTTTGGGTTTTGACATTCTGATTGATTATGTAGGCTAATGAGTTTCGTTCTGCTATACAATGATTGCTAGTTTCGTTTCTCTCTCTCACTGCCTAAATAAAGAAAAGGGCTGGAGTAGCTTTGGACCAGCCAAGGACTGCAGAGTGCTTTTCTCTCTGTCTCTCTGTTCCTCCCTACAAAAAGCCTAAGGAAGCAGGACTTCTTGGGACTGATTGTTATCTTAAAGATCTGAGGATATAACTGCTGCTAATGAGACTGACTGAATAAAGAAGAGATCTTTACATGAAGCAGAATCCCATCATGAAAGGACATCATACTGACTCACATCTTACTCACAGTTGAGAAAGTACAAGTTTGCAGCCTAGCACACTCATGTTGTGTTTAAATCAAAGCCAGAGAACAAGCAGCCCTCTATATGTTGTTAGATCACCACTCTTATCACCTCTTCCCTTTGTCTATAATGGCCAATAGAATCTACAGTCTAGCAGCAACTGTAAATCTACAGGTTTCCCCCACACTAGTTTATTGAACTAAAAACTCAAGCCAAAAGAAGAGAATATTGTCCCAAGGAATGGGTGGAGTAGTAACTTTTCCTCACTGGCACACATGTAAGTATTTTCTTATGATGCTTTTCTTCCCAGGGCAACTCCCTGAGATTTATTACGGTAGAAAATGTCCAGAGTAGACTCTCTGTTGCTCTTGCTGTGGCTATAAAGGCCAATAGATTAATGGCCATGCTTGCTGGCATCCTTTTCTGGCATGTTTTCAGAATGCTTGTTTGTGAAGGAATGACTAATAGTTACCATCAGACAAGGGTTAAGACTGGCAGTTGATTTTGAAATAAATCAGTACCATAAATAAGTTGAAGGTCTCTGTGGATGATACAGATTCAGTAAAACCTCACATAAAGAGCGCCTCGCTTAGAGACTAACTCACTTAAAGAGCAGAATTTTCTCTGATTGTTCACCTTGCTTAACAACCCAAAACTCACTTAACAACTAAATCGGGGTTCACAATTCCTCACCACCACCAGAAATCACAATTGGCCACTAACAATGGTGTTTTGCTTAAAGAGCAAACTCATTTAAAGAGCAATCCTGTGGAACGCATTATGCTCTTTAAGCGAGGTACCACTGTATTTTCTTAAACAATACAGTGTAGGGATGCAGACTGTGTCGAATACCTGTGGTGCAATTGTCATAACTGAGCCACCATAGTTTAGGAGGCTTTGGAGAGGGCAACTCTGAAAGTATGTATATTTTTTCTGGTCACTCCCTTTTCCCACCTCAGTCAGTTTTGACCAGCAGATTATATGCACTATATTCACTATAGGTTTAAGTGCTTTTACTGTGCTTTGTATTTTCACATATTCATTTCATATTTCATAAGATGTCATCAGTGAAGTATATTTCTTCTTCTTCTTGTACTACAATTCCCAGGATATTCCAGTCTCTAGAGCAGTGTTTCCCAATCTTTGGTTTTTGGACTTCAATTCCCAGAAGCCTATGTCAATTCCCCCAAAGCACTGATCAGCCAATGTACTGACTTAGGCTTCTGGGAATTGAAATCTCCCTGTGGGGCATGGGCCCCATGTTGGGAACTACTGCTCTAGAGCCAAGAACATCATTTCTGAACTCAGTGCCAGTCTCCTCACTGCTTCCCTCCACAGTTTTTCTCTGTCACTGAATTGTAAGAAGGATAAGCTATTTTACTAAAGCAGGTTGGTCTCCTTTGCTCAAAAGCCAGTTCTATCCAACTCTAGAGCATGCTGCTCATCTCCATTTTACAGCCCAAGAGTCAGTGTTGTCTGTGTTTGCAGACAGTTCCATGGTCATGTGGCCAAAGTGCAAGCAGGTACTGCCTGGTAAAACTGCTGAGTGATAGAAACATGAAGATGGTGTAGGTAAAACATTGGGGGAATTCTGGTAGAGCACATGGTTTCCCCATATCATGTCCCAGAGTTCATTGTGTTGCTAAGAACATACCAAACTCATCTAATTTTAGAAGCTAAGTAGAAATGGGTCTGGTTAGTGCTTGTGTGGGAAACTGTCAGGCAATACCAGACCTCCCGATTGGGTATGGAAAGAACACTGCATGACTCTATGTACGCCCAATGCCATCAGAGATGGATGAACAGTATAAGTCCATGATGGCGAACCTTGGCACTCCAGATGTTGTTGGACTTCAATTCCCAGAAGCCCAAGCACCTTGTGAATCCACACGAATGAATTTATTGCAATTCATCTAGCCTGCGCTGCCCTCGTCACTCCTGGAAGCGGAAGTAAAAAGCACCTGTACAGGCTTGGGCTTCTGGGAATTGAAGTCCAAGAACATCAGGAGTGCCAAGGTTCACCATCATGGATATAAAGAAATCTATGTCCCCATAGTCTATGTCACTGAAAGAACCCATATCTGAAAATCTATAAAGGACTGCTGTTTTATACACAATGGACTAAGCAAACTGATTTGGTACAATGTAGATCACTCCATTCTTAATTCATTGGAAGAAAAATATATGCTGAAAATTTTCTAATTAGTGGGGTACAAAGAAAGAGCCTTCTCAAAGATTGTTGTATTTTTGAACCACAAACGGGTGTATCCCAGGCAACAGTAACCTTGTGCCAGCTAACCTTTCTCATACTAGGTCGGGTGAAAGGAACTGCAGAATGAATTCACCAAAAGATGGCTTTGTTTTTGGCAGTTACACGTCTGGCCTAGTCACAGAAGAAAAAGTATTAGAAAAGAGCTAAGAGAAGATTTCAGTTTCCCAGCTCTGGTTCTGGAAATGTGCTGGTAGCAGTAGGGCATAAAATATGGAAAAAACATGGAATGTTATGTCACTGTTACCCTTTGCTAGAATGTTCATTGTGCTTGACCACCAAAAGACCTCACTTGTTTTGGACTAATTGAATCAAGCAGTGGCTTTTTCCAAAATAAAAATGTATAATCAGATTTTTGCATCACACACAAATTTGGAAGAGACCCAAGGGGTCTTTCACGTAACCTCAATATTCTCATGTCTCTAAGATTTAACTTTTTTTTTTAAAAAAAAATCTCTCCTGCACCTTTTATTGTTCCTATTTACAGTACACCTGAAACACATTGTAGAACTGGCAGAGTGCCCAGATTTTCCATTTAGAAACAGTTTGATGATTTCACTTTTTCTTCCTCTTGTCCTTTCAAAAAAAAAACACAGCAGGTGCTTTACACTGTAAACAATGGCAGTTGCCGTAATATTATTAGCTTTTCATTTTTATTACCTTGTGCCTCTCTCCATATTTTAGACTTCATAGCAAGAGTGCCTGGCATCCGCACAGCAAGCTTTGCTTGAAGAAGATGGATGCCTGTGAACACGGGGCTTTGTTGTCATTTCTAATTACAAAGCAGAAGATGAAGCTAATCATAAAAAATGTGCCACCCCATATTTGCTGGCTTTATTATTACTTGTATCTTGCTATGCTCTATGCACATTATTCACACCTTTTTTTGCATTTAAAACAGGAGTAAAACACCTAATAATTTTGTTATTAAAAACAGGAAATGTTTACATTTCTCCTTCAATTTGTGATTTACACAGGATTGTTTGTGTAATGCCTCGATGAAACATGAAATCAAGCTGAAATAACTGTCACATCGAATGCATTCTTCCAGTTAGGTGTCATGGTGCTATTGTGTGTGTACTGAAAATTATTTTTTTAAAAATATGCATATCAGTGTGTTGAATCAGATTTCTTTTTTAAGAGTGGCGGGAGACAAATAAAGAAGATGAAATGCAGATTAAAAAAAAACACTTTTTCATCAAATCCATACACCACCATGCAAGAGACTTTAAAGCAGATCTCTGTGAATTTGCTGTTGTAAATGTAAGAGAAACAATACAGATTTTGGTTCGAGAGACTGCCTAATAACAATGCGTGGGTCTATTTTGGTTAAGGAAGATTTCATAAAGGGGGTGGGTGGACAAGCTATTTTCATGTCTATACTGCTACATTTTCTTTTTGCTAAACTTTGCTTTCTGCTATATTTTCCCCCAGATCAGTTCATTAAGTCAAAACCCAACAGAGAACAGATGCAATATAAGAGCAATAAAGGGAAGTTTTTTAAAAATTAAAACCCTTTGTTCTCCCTGCAGTACATCCGTAAATCTATTAGCATTATTTCCCTTTCTTCTCTCTCTCTCTCTCCTGCATCCCAAGCCAGATCTCAAGTTCTCTGAAGCAATCCTTAATCAAGCTCCCCAAAGGCCTAGGACTGCATGCAGCAATCTCTCCCCTGCTCTCAGCACAGATGTTTCGAGTACATTCCATTACACCTACATGCCATTACAGCTAATGGTTTATTCTGATGAAGAAAGCTGCTTTCCGCTCAGTGCAGCAAAGGGGAAAATAGCCTCCTGTATAGTTCGTAGACTGCAACAATGAAATGTGGGGGCAGGTGGTACGACAGAACTCTCTAATGTTAATTACATACTGTATTACCCCCAAATTTGGCTGGTCATTAATTATGCTAATTTACCTTCCTGAAAATTAGCACCATCCATGTGAGCATTTTGAGCGGCTTTATAACAAAATGAACTGTGCCACGATGCTTTGTAAAGCTAAATCCTTTGAACTGTCCATATTTGAGATAAGGTTGGCAATTCTCCTCGGGAAGAAGGGCAGAGTATGCAGGAAGTTTCTAAATAATTAGCACAGTGGAAGGATCCAGAGAAGTGAACAGCAGACATTTCAAGGAAAAATAACCTTGAGTTGACACCTAGGCCACTGATTTTTCCTGTGTAGCAAGCTATGTAAAATCCATGCTAACCGGAGTAAGATTCAACATCAAGGCAATTCAAAATCTGCAGCTGAATAAGTTGAACATTACGTTCTTTGCAGATCCTGTAAATAGAAAGAATTTGCAAAATTTATCCTAGTTTTCACATATTATTCAATCTTGTACTATTTTTCACAACACTTTTCACTTCTTCTAGGGAAGTGGTGGTGAACCTGTGGCATGTATGCCAGAAGGGGCACGCAGACCCCTCTCTGTTGGCATGTGAGCCTTCCCCACAGCAGAGTTCACCTCGCCCCTATGCCCAGCAGCCCAAGGGGAGCACTACTTCCCTCCCCCCCAGCACAGAATTTCCCCCACTGCTCTGCCCAGCATCTAAATAGGAGTGCTTCCTCTCTCCCCCAGCACAGAGTTCACCCCGCCCCTCTGTTTAGGCACTAGGTCTCTAAAAAGTTCTCTATCACAGCCTTGATGCTGGGAAAGGTGGAGGGCAAAAGAAGAAGGGGACGGCAGAAAATGAGATGACTAGATGGTATTGTTGATGCAATGGGCACAGAGTTGGGCGGGTTGAGAGGGATGGTGGAGGATAGAGGTGCCTTGTGTGCGATGGTCCATGGGGTAGCAAAGGGTCGGAATCGACTGTGCGACTGAACCACAACAATCACTATTCTAGGGATACAGGGGAGCATGGAGCTGACCAAGACATTTGAGCCATGAGGGACGAGCAATAATTCAGTGGTATAATAGAAGGTGATCATGAAAAAGGTTGCAGGTTCAATTCTTGGGATCTTATGGTTAGAGTAGGAAAGACTCTTGCCTTAAACGCCAGAGATATTGTGGTGCTTGTTGTTATGTGCCATCAAGTCTTCTCCAACTTAGGGTGACTTGATGAATGGGAGAACCCTATTCAGCTTTTTTAAACACAAGCTTGAAGTTTCCTCATTGAGTCAATCCATTGCATGTTTGCACTTCCTCTTTTCCTGCTGCCTTCCATCTGCCTCAGCATTATTGTCTCTTCCAGAGAGTCTTGCCTTCTCATGGTGTGCCTGAAGTAGGACAGTATCAGCTTCATTATTTATTTATTTAGTTACTTAGTTAGTTATTTCTGCCACAGGTACAATTAACTAATGAAGCAGAAACAATTGCAGTGTGTTTCATTAATGGTTCAAAACCAAAGATAAACAAATCCTTCTAACCAATTGAAAATGTTTTATATAACAGCTTGCACCCTGATATATGAGGAGCCTGGCTAGATTTTCATTCATGCTACTATTCAGTGAATTGAAACCAGATTTTTAAAATTTTCATTTTGGCTACCAACCCTTCTTAGCACATGGATTTGATTTGTCAGCTTCTCCCTGACTGGTAAGTGCCATAGATTGGTGTTCAGTTTTTCAAATGTGAATGTTATCAGTCCTTCCAGTCGGAAACACTTGCCAGGTAGACTGCTAGCCAAAGTGGGAAATATGATCAGGTTCTTCTATGCAAGATTTAGTTTGGCTGTACAAAGAAAATGAATCTAGTTCTGGGATCACTTCGTTTTTTTTGTTTTGTAAGCATTTCTTTGTAAATTTAATGAAAAGAATTTGAGGTTTTAAAACCCCAGATGTAGGAGAAAACAAAATGGCAGGCATGGCCAGAACATGTGTTTTTTGAGCAATTAAGAAGAGGGGACTAGCTTTGTTTGCAAGAAATAAAAATACAGTACCACAAAACCATTTCATGGCAGTTTAGGGAAAGTTGGTACATATTATGGAGACAATGGTGGCTCATTGTTTAATTTTGAGGCCAAACTCATGAGAAAGGTCTATCAGAGCCTCAGAAAGGGACACTCTGGAGGCAGGAAAGATGGGGGCCATAGCACCCATGCCAAATAAATCCTACGGCAAGCTTTCCTGACAGTGTTTGCCTTAAAATAAGGACTATCTCTGTTGCTGCTTAGTAGTATAGGAGACCCAGTGCATGCACAAACAATGTACTAGGAAATTTCAGTTATCAGAGAATATGATAATATTTTCTGTCACCTCCAGTTTTTCTGTTCCTTCTTAATTTAGCTGAAATTTCCTTGTTCTCCTTATAAGAAGGGAGATAGCACACAACTCTTTGGGTATAAACACTGAACAACGGTACAATAAAATTTGGAAATGGTGGTAGACTTCAGAGGCAATAGGGAAGCTCCAGTGGAGTGAAGGGCGATATAGTAGCTCTTGATATTTAGAACGTTCCAGTGACTTTCTACATCTTGGATACACCACAGCACTACAACTGAACAAGCTATACAGATTCAGTCCTATGCTTAGGATGTCATTTATTCAATCAGCTTCATCAACATGTGTCTGTGGCTTGCCAAGCCCTATCTCTAAAGGGGATGGCTCCATTAGTGCCTTTGCTGTGGAGGAATGGTGCCAAACAGAGAATGTGTAGCAAGAAGCAGTGGCTAAGGCTGATAGTAAGTAGTAGTGAGATGTGGCTCATACAGCAAAGTAGCAGAAGATTCAGGTCAGGTAGATGGAATGTACACTTTGATTTGGCCCAGACATGTTGTCATGTTCAGGAGGTATAGTCCACAGATGAGGGCCTGCTCATCTGTCTTCCTTAACTCCGATAATTCAAGCTGGGTGCTCCATCTTTTCTACATGCTATTTGCAGAGGTACATAGGATTGGACATCTGTACTTTGTTCCTCTGCACATGCAGAGAAGGCCTGTTTGGCTGGCCATGCAGCTTTTAGGAGCCATGAAGATGCTCTAGTGTTATCTCTCTGAATGACATTGGCTCCCTTGTTTTGCCCCTTCAGGGATGCCATTTCAGAGTCTACCTCCTTCCTTCTCAACTACTATTCATTCCTCTTTTCCTCAGCAGCTGCCAACGCTGATATCTTTCTGGCCATCATTCCTGCAGCTTCACATTGCAGTGCAACCAGCTGTCAACACAGTGCCCACAACTACTGTCATTTCTGGACAGCACTGCAGTTGTTTCCATGTCCTTGGTCTTTTCTGAAGCCAGTCAGAAGAATGCAGACAACGCAGAATTCTCCACTATGATATACCCAGCAGCAATGGATATGTCTTATCATTGAGAAGGGCAGTGGCTTTGTGGTAGACCACATACTTTGCACGGTGAAGGTTCTAGATTCAATACCAAGTAAAGTATATCTTGGCAATGGCAGGGAAGAGTCTTTCCTGGAAATCTAGAGAGCCATTGGCAACCCATTGGCAACAATACAAGGCTAGATGGATGAAGAATCTGACCTACCATGTGAAGTATTTTGGGCTGACATGATATTGAATGAGCAACATTACAGTTTTCCCAAAGAACTAAATTTCATTGCTGTAACAGCTTCACTAACTACCAGTGAAGCTACAATTCAAAAGGATGGTTTTTGACCCCTTTATGCTCTAACTGATTTGGCTTCAAACCAAGTGAAGGACCACCTCTCCCTATATGAACACGTGTGTGAAGGAAACATTCCCCAAATTCTAACTCAGGGATTCTCAACCTGCAGTCCACGGGCTGGATGTGGCCTGGCACCATTTCATGTGGCCCCCCACTGCCTCCACCACACCAGGAAGAGCCATGTGGTAGAGGAAGGGCAAAAAAATGGCCATTTGGTCCCCAAAGCTGTCTGAGGGAGTGTGACCCGGCCCCGATTTTAAAAAGGTTGAGAACTCCTGTTCTAACTGGACAGTGGGAAGGGATTTCCTCTGCAGACTTTACTTTGGCCAGTGGGATATTCAAAATTAAGACTGCTGGGCAGGTATACTGAAAGGCACAGTTTTCACTCCAGTCTACCTGCCCACCATATAACTGGATGAGGGAGTTCAACAGTTGGGAAGCCATTTGCAACCATGGCATTTTCTAATCTTAATCCACAGCACCATCTACATAGGAGGAAGAAAAGCTTGGAAAAACAGCTCCTACAGACACTCCAAAATCATCTGAGGCAGACAGCACCTTAAATGGGTTTTCTCAAAAGGGAGGAGGAGACACGTGTCCTTGTACTTCCTCTTTGGGCCACCAGCAGGCACATTATGCCACACATGGGACTCAAGGAAATTTGGGATTATGAGTAGCACCTTGAAGAAAATCAAACCAATCCTTTGTGGTCAAATGAAGACTGCCATTATGCATCTGTCACAAAAAGTCTGGAATTGAATTCTGAATGGGTATTGTGTAAAAATATTTCCCTTGCTAAATCTTGAAGGTGGCAATTGAAGAACACTGGTGACCATGACAGTGGAAAGAAAAAGACCAGAAAAGAAGTACTACCCGAAATAGAAATTAACTTCTGCAATGAACTTCTGAAACTCTCATTTATAATTTTCCTGCACTACCCACAAAAAATATATCAAAGGTCACCCTTGCTCGAAAGCCCATCATATCCGACTCTAGGGTTCAGTGCTCATCTCTGTTTATAGCCAAGAAGCCAGTGCTGTCTGTGTTTGCAGGCATTTCCGTGGACATGTGGCAGGCATGCCTTGACACCAGAGTGCATGGAATGCTGTTTACCTTCCCATCAAAGTGGTCCCTATTTATCTACTTGCGGTATATAAGCGTGAAAATAAATAAAATAAATAAATTTCTTGCTTTCGAATTTCTAGGTTGGCAGGAGCTGAGACAGAGACAGGAACTCACTCTGTCATGCAGTACTTGGGTACATAAGAACATAAGAACAGCCTTGCTGGAACAGGCCCCAGCCCATCCAGTCCAGCATTCTGTCTCACACAGTGGCTCACCATTTCCTTCAGGGTATTCCCAAGGAGATGCCTTCACCTGCTTAGGATTCCCTGGAAATGGCATTGAGAGATATCCTGCCTATCTCTCCAACACGGAGGTTGTCCTTAAGTATCCATAATTATAGCCATTGATACCCCTGTCCTCCATGAACTTGTCTAATCCTTTCTTAAAGCTGTCAAGACTGACAGCTGTCACCACTTCTTCTGGCAGGGAGTTCCATAGACCAGTAATCCTCTGGGTGAAAAAGTATTGAACTCTGATCTTCTAGTTTTCAAGTTCAGCGTCTTAACCACTAAGCCACCATGCCCCTAAAAGTGATCTTGAATCACAAAAGCTCATGTAATGTTTCATTAACTTGTGATCCCATAAAGGTCTTGCCTTGCTCCTTCCTTTCTATTGCATATGGATCACATGGCCCTTTTTTTGTTTGTTTCTGAAAGAGGAAGACTTTTTATTGTCCCTATAGTCCAGTAGGAACCTATGAATGGGTGGAGTTAGTATATTACCTGTAGAAGTTCCAGCATGCTGTTCAGCAGCTTAGCGCACAGGACAGACATAAGAAACTCAAAGACTGTCACTTTTTAGTCCACACTTCTTACAATAAACAAAACATGTAACAGCTGCCAGTCAGAGAATCATGTGTATAAGGAAGCAAAAAAATGTTTGGAAAAACGTGTATGGGATAAAATTTGGCCATAGTTTGAAGCCTCAGACTATAAAAGAATCTTTTCTCAGCCCAGTTAATTAATCATGCCTTATTACTAATCTCAGTGGCATTAAGGAACTCGTTAATAGGAAGGACAGAAAGCAATGTGGGTTTGCCAATTTTTTTATAGCAATAGCAATTACACTTCTATCCTGCCAATAGTGCTTAGTGCACTCTCTAGGTGGTTTCCAAATTAATTAACATTTTGCCCCAACATGCTGGGTACTCATTTTACTGTCCTCAGAAGGATGGAAGGCTGAGTCAACCTTGATCCTTTGTCAGGATTGAACTCACAATGTTTTGCCTGCAGTACAGTAGTTTAACCACTGCACCACCATGGCTCTTTGTGGCATCCTCATGTTTCTTATAATGCACAGTCACACTTTTGGTATGCAATCATGGAAACAGATATTTGAGTATATTACAATATGGAGACCATAAGAGATACGTATTTGTGTGAATCAGCCTACACATAAAAACTTTTTGAGAGGTGCTAGAAAAATGGACTAAATTATATTGATCAGTGTTTTGTGCTTCATCAAGGCATCTCCCCTCAATAATTTATTTGATGGGGAAATAAATTAGGAAAATATTAACAGTTTTATAAGTTAAAAAACTCATAGACTCTCCAAAAAGATCTCATTTTGGAGTGTTCATAATTTGATCACCCTGCTATGGCTCATTTTCCTAGTGAGCAAAAGTTATTTATAATTGTTGTTCCTTTTCCATCAACCATTTAGAAATGAGTCAGTGAGTAGCTCCATGTGTGGTTGCGTATCATTGATCTTCTAATTAATTCTCTATTAAAATTAATCTGTATTTTTCTTTCTCACAAGAGCAAGGCAATTTTACCATACTGAATGTTGCCATATGAAAGTGTAAGATTTTTATCTGATCAGACTGGCATTCCCACATTGATTTGGCTTCCCTCACCACTTCTTGAAACCAAGAATACACAAACAAAAATACTGTTTTTTTCTATATCATAAGATAACAGTCCCATTCCTTCCTCAAGACTGCTGTTTGCTTCCATCTATCTCCAAGAAGCCATCATCATATTAACATAGATGGCAATCTGGCAAGGAGGTGCTGATCAAAGATAAATTTCACACTCACTCTTTGCATTTTCTAATTACACCATCTGTGTCAGACTCTTCTGTGGCAGCTCTACCCAGTCTGTCAAATGCTACATGCCTATGGGATTGAAGAGGAGCTGAGAAAAATTGCCTCCGTCTCTCCCATCAGTCAATCCATCAGCCCCTATTGGAAATGGGTTAGACACATATTAGTCTAATTAGGACTGGGAAGAAGGTTCTAGGCTGCAGATTGGAGCCAGGGTTTGAGGGAAGAATCCAAGGTGTTAGATGATGATGATAATAATAATTTCATGTTAGAAATTATTCTGGGTTGAGAGGATTTTTGATTGATTTTTGATGCCCAAATGAGGCTCCTTTCATATCCCCAAGATCTTCTCCCACCGAAGTGGTCCCTAAGTATCTACTTGCAATTTCTTGCTTTCAAACTGCTAGGTTGCCGGAGCTGGGACAGAGACAGGAGCTAACTCCATCATGCAGTGCTCAGGTCTCGAACTGAATATACCGAAGTAAAAAATCTGATCCACTTTGTTTCATAGCAAGCTCGGATATCAATGAGGGAAATGATATGGAAAATTTCAAGTTGGAGAAGGAAGAAACAGTTTGTGGGCAAGAATGCTTAAATTTTCTGCACTCTTCAGAAAAACCAGCCAGCTTGCTCTAAAAGAGTGGTTTCCAATTTTGCACCCCCAGATGTTCTTGGACTAAAACTCCAGGAAGCCTTCACCATTGGCTGTGCTGGGCAAGATTTCTGGGAGCTGTACTCCAGGAACAACTGGAGAGGCTCTCTCATTGTGCCATCTGCTAGGGAGGCTTGTCTCTCTAGCACCAGAAGGAGGGCCTTCTCAGTGTCTGCTCCAGCCCTTTGGAACCTCCTACCAATTGAGCTGCGTCTCCAGACGGAGTTGCTGTCCTTCAGGAAAGGGCTAAAAACCTGGCTGGCAAAGCAGGTGTGGGGCACCAGCGATGTGGTAATCCCAGCCTACTGGCTGATTTAGTAAGAACACTCTCTCCCTCTTTTAATCTCTTTTAATCTGTAGGGGTCAGAGTAATTTTTGGTGGCAGTTTTAATGGGGTTTTTATTGGTTTTTAAAATGTGATTGGTTTTATTTTCTGTGAGCTGCCCAGAGTCTTTGGAGTTGGGTGGCAATATAAATCAGAAAAATAAATAAATGAATGAATGAATGAATGAACTAGGCACCATTTAGAGTTTTTTTAAAGTAACTGTTTAAGTTATGTTGAAGGAAATGGAAATTACAGTAAATAGTTAATTATGAACTGGTTAAAGGACTGCAGTGGCTCAAGTGGCTAAGACCCTGACTGGGAGGTGGAAGGTGAGCAGTTCGATTCCCGAGTACTGCAGGACGGAATGAGCTCCCGTCTTTGTCCCAGCTCCTGCCAACCTAGCAGTTCGAAAGCAAGAAATTGCAAGTAGATAAATAGGGACCACTTTGGTGGGAAGGTAACAGCGTTCCATGCGCTCCGGTGTCTAGTCATGCCTGCTACATGACCACGGAAACGCCTGCAAAAGCAGACAGCACTGGCTCTTCGGCTTTGAAACAGAGATGAGCACTGCACCCTAGAGTCAGATACGACTGGCTTTCAAGCAAGGGAAACCTTTATCTTTACCTAATGGACAGAGGTGCCTGGCGCGCAATGGTCCATTGGGTCGCAAAGGGTCGGAATTGACTGTGCAACTGAAGCAAAAAAAGAAACAAAAAAAGGACTATTGGAAAGTTTTGGAACTAAAATTGTAACTGATTTTTTAAAAAGGTAATTTCTTTCTTAGTTAGATAAAACCACTATTCCTGATGATTTGATACAATCTCAGCATATTTCTCAGTAAGTGCATTTTGCTTCAATTTAAGAACAATTGTAGGAAATGGGTATTGAAATATTCATAGGGAAGGGCGGGGGGCGGGGGACAGACAAATATTTGACAACTCCACAGCATTTTAGTGCTAAATCGTTTGGTAAACAAAAGCTCAGGCAAAATTGCATAGCACCACTCAAAGTTTAGATTAGCAGAGAAAAGCCTTCATGTTGTTAAAAAAAAAACCAGGCTTTTATTGCCCATGTTTCTCTATTTGAACTTTTATGTTCTGTCTTTGTAGAAAGAATTCAGAACTGCCCCAAGGAAAATGATACTGGAATTTCTAAAGGTGATTACACTAGTTTCAACACAGCTTATATCTGATAAACTCTTTTAAACACCACGAACCTCTATGCTTCTTTTATTCTCCACCCACCTATTTTAAGAGACCCAAGTTAACATATTCATTTAAAACAACCAAATAAGGACCTAATTTGTATATGTGATGCAACTTGTGGATGGTGACTGTGGAATTTTAGAATCTGAAGTTCAAATATACAATATTTATTCAAATTCTGTCCAATGTGTACCATAACATGTCTATTGCTGTCGTCATCAGAAGATAAGCTCACTGAGTTCTACCCTGTCTACCGTACCATGAGATGCTTTTACGACAGCCCCTCCAAAGATACAGCTACAGTATTCCAGCACTTTGTTTCCTATAGTGGCTAAACATATTGCCACAAGTTCTCTGAAACTCCCACACAACTTCTCCAGAACCAGGAGTGGCGGAAATCCACAAGTTAAATAAAACTTAAGGTAAACACACTTTGAAAAAATACATAGTTCAGTGGTAGGGTACTTTTTTTCATGCAGAGAATGACAAATTCAGTCATTGAAATCTCCAAGAAGATACAGTACTAGCAGATTACCTGGCCTTGCCCGGGGCTGTTTTACCTATTTACAGTGGTAGGCCCTCCAGACACACACCGACCCTGACTTTTCCCTTGCACACACACACTCACCAGTGATGCGCTGCTCCAGGTGCCCACCGGTGCACAGGCACTGGTAGCGGAAATTCCCCAAGGCCATGCCCACTTGGTTGGCCATGCCCACCTCCCTACCCCAGGCCATGGTGTGGCCGGCCAAGTGGGTGTGGCCCACACAGTTAGCTGCATCCACAGAGTTAGCCATGCCCAGGGTGTGGGTAGTAAAAAAATCGCAGCTAATCACTGACACTCGCACATAGACACATGTCAACATACCGTGGTTGAGTTGAGGCCACTGTCACTTGCCCGCCCCGCCTCCTCTCCCACCAACGGCAATGCCGCGCCCACCATCGCCTCCGGCTCTGCTCTGAATGCTGCCTCAAACGACAGGTAGGCCGTTGGTCGTGCACAGATGCATGTACAGTTGCCATGGCAGATGCTCCCCTAATGCATCGTGCCCCCTTATGTTTTGCCATGCACAGCGGCCACTGTCTCGTTTGCCTGCACTGCTGCCTCTCCCGCCACTGGTGATAGCTCATCCGTCCCCGCCTCAGGCGGTGATCCAGATGCTAGTTGGAACAGTGGTTAGGCTGTGGGGGGGGGGGGCGCTGATGTATGCTTGCGGGCTGCTGCGAACACTGCCTCAAATGTCGGGTAGGCTGCTGGGCATGCGCACAGTCTTCCACGTGTGCGCTGCCTTCCATTCGTGTGCACTGCCACCTTTCCCTGTTTAGTCCCGTAGGTGGGGGTGCCCCATTTGTGACCCAGTTTTGGGTGCACACACCGCAAAATGGGCTGCCGGACCCTTAGTGTGGCACTCTTGCAGGCACAAGGTAGGCATGTGCAAAGTTACAGTGTGATTGGTGCAGGGGTGTGGATTTGTATAGAGAACATACAAGACCTCACCTCTGTTTTATATACAGTGGTACCTCATACAATGATTTTAATCCATTCCATGGAGCTTTTTGTTGTACGAAACAATTAGTATACGATACATGCATCGTATAGCGATTTTCCCTATGGGATGCATTGTACAATGATTTTTTCGCTAAGTGGTTTTTCCCATTGAAAAATTGTTGTACGATTTTTTCCATAGGGAAAATTGTTATGCGGGATGCCATTCCCCCCCCCCCAAAAAAAAAACACTACTAATTGTTATACGATTTCATTGCTATACGGGATGATTGTTGTATGAGGTTCCACTGTATATAGATTGGGGAAAATCTTGCCTGTAAGAGTGGCTGCCAATTAGTACCAATAATCCTGGTTAGAGGGACCAATGTTTTGTTTCAGAATAAGGCAGCCAGCTGGCTATGTCCCAAATACTCTCAAAATAGATATACCGTATTTATTCGTGTATAACGCGCACTCGTGTATAACGCGCACCCCTAATTTTCCATGAAACCTCGGTATAAAATTTTGTTTCACACCACGCATTGTAATTGAATGTGTGGTGAAAAAGCTTGTTCATAAGAGCTACCTCCGGGCCACGCCTCGTCTCCCGTGCCACCCAATCAGATCCCGTCAATTTCTTCAAAGCCACGCCCCCGCCTCCCCTTCACCCGCCGCAGCAATAGACAGCTGACCCAATTCTAAAAAGGAAGTAAAAGAGGCTCGCGACGGGGGTGGGACTCCGGGAGTGAGGAGGCGTATGGCGGGAAATGGCTGGAGGCGGAGGCCACGCCCCGTTCTGCTGGAGAAAACCACGCCGGCGCCGTCCTTGTAGGGTGGGTGACGTCATGCGCTCACTGAGTCTCCCGTGTGGGCGAGAAAATGAAGCGGCACAACCCTATTTGTGATGCACACTGTACACGACAAGGTGACGTGAACTCGCGGGAACTCACCATTCGCGCCCACAAGGGACCGGCCGCCACTGCCACACCAGTCCTCGTTTATAACGCACACCCCAACTTTGATTTCTTTTTTTGGTATAAAATTTTGCGCGTTATACACGAATAAATACGGTAAGTGGAGAACTACATGAGAATGATGGATCACCATGTTGTCTTCTGTGCCTTGGTCCCTATGGTAGATGACTCTGTTCTCAGCTCTCAGACATTATTCATAGCTTCCTGATGTGGTTTCTTGGTATTCCTCTGGAACCAACTCTTCTAACCTTACTGCATCATCGATCTGAGTTAAGCCTCCTTGATGGTCAATAGAGATGCATAAATTCCTCTGAATGCAATGTTCAGGAAAAGATTCTATAGGGACTAATGTTCTGGTCTAGCAATGATCTGATTCTGTCAGGTTCCTCTGACAGTTCTATTGCAGGTCATAAGGTATGAAATAGTTCCTCTTCATGAGAACATGTGGAATCCAACACCTTTACATTGAGCAGATTTGATATGTAGACCAATCGAGAGCCAATATGTGTGCTGCAACCTGAATTGTACAAAGTCAGTTTTTGAAGTAGGACTGCAGTTTAAACAAAGGCAGATGCTGCATTAGAATATGTATGACTGTAAGCCAGTCAGCATATTTATTCACTATGGTTGCATAAACAAATAATACTTATGAATATGGAGTTCAGCTGAGGATCAAAAACTTATTAAAAAACAGGAATAACATACTGCAATCATGTTTCTGATGGAATGATGGAACTGGTGATAATGAACCATCACAATCTATGCTAAGTACTCTGAATTCTAAAGTGAGCCTTAAAAATCATGTCTTGGGCTTAAAACATAACATTTTCAAAGAATGTAATTAGTTGGGATTGTGTCTAATGTGTGTGCCTGGGTATTAAGAGTGCAGTCCTATGGAAATTCTCAGAAGTAAACTGCATTTAATTTGAATGTATTGTTCAACATGTATACAACTGGGCAGCATATGTGTCCACTATAGTGGAGTCCAAAAAGATATGTTTAAATTGTATTCAATAGGAAACTGTAATTGTGCTCTGAAGAGATTCAATATGCCTCTTAATCGGAAGCCAAAATACACCACATACTGAGTTCAAAAATATAGGTAAAGGTCTCCCTTGCTCAAAAGCCTGTTGTATCGGACTATAGGGTTCAGTGCTCATCTCTATTTATAGCCAAATAGCAGGCGCTGTCTACATCTACAGACATTTCCGTGGTCATGTGGTAGGCATGACTTGATGCTGAACTACACGGAACACTGTTACCTTTTGCTAATATTAGGCCTATGTCTGACTTCCTGTAGTTTTGGTCTATTATTATGCATCCTGCACTCTGGGATGATAGAGAATAGATCCTTCCCTTCCTCTTTGCACTGAGGAACTAACAGAACAACATCACCTTCGCTGCTGTTCAGACGTTTTCCATACATGGCCCTCTACTGTTTATGGCAAGAGCTGAGTGCTAGGGAAGAAGGAGGGTGCTCCTTTAGAAATCTACCTTTGGAGACAGTCTGAATGAGTTAGGATTCTTATTATTATTATTCCTCCTGCTCCTCCTCCTCCACCACCACCACCATCACCACCACCACCCCATTGGGTGTCAAGGGAGATGTAAGGTTCTTGTTCTTGTTCTGTCCCTTCCAGTGGCCTCCACCATTGCTATTTGTAACATGTCTTTGATGTTATCTCTTCACCTTCCTTTGGGTCTACCTTCTGGTTTTTGTCCTTCTCCTCTTTCCATATATGCCTTGTAAGGTATGGAATTCCAAGACATTCTCTCCAAATGGGCAAACTAATTTATTTGTTGTCTCTGTATGTAGTGTAATTCAGGGTCCGACAGGGGCAGTGGCCACACGCCGGAGCTAGCTTTTATGTCAGAGTAGTGGCTGAGTGATCTGATATTACAGAAATTAGACGTAGCACCTGTGCCATGGTCAGATCACTTTCTGGTGACTCTAGACTTTCTGGGGGTGATGTTTCACCGTAGGGAGGCAGGGCTCTCTGCTTGTACCATCTGATAGAGGGGCCCGTCTCTCTAGCACAAGAAGGAGGGCCTTCTCTGTGTCTGCTCCGGCCCTATGGAACCTCCTGCCAGTGGAACTAAGGCTGCAGACAAAATTGCTGCCCTTCAGGAAAGACATGAAAACATGGCTGGTGGGGCAGGTGTGGGGTCCTGAAGATGTCGTGACCCCCACCTGCTGGTTGGTTTAATATCAAAGTAATTTTCCTCTTTTTAACGTGTGGGGGTTTTAGCGGGGTAATTTGTTTTAATGGGGTTGTTCTTGTTTTAAGGGTTCTAAGACTGTATGCCGCCCAGAGTCTTTGTGAGTTGGGTGGCTATATAAATATGAATATAATTAAAACAAAAATAAATAAATAAATAGTGCAAGATTGGTTTGGTTCCACTTCTTTCCCTTGTGTGAAGTTTATATATTTGTGGTGCTTTTATATGTTTAAGCCACCCGGAGTTGTCTAGGCAAGAGGGTGGCAATACAAATGAGATTAAATAAATAAATAAATAAAAATAAATTCCTGATTTTATCTCTTCTTAGTCATTCCAGCAGCCTTCCTTAGACATTTTATTTTCGGGGTGACCAACTTCTGTTTATGTTTTATTGTAATTTTCCATGTTTGGCACTGGTAACATAAGGTGGAAATGAATATGCTTTGTATGGGGTGTTTCTTTTTGCTGTTCGGTATTGCCTTGTGTTGTAAAAGCAGAGCTAATGCCCCAGTATTTGGTTTGCCTTACTGCACCATATGTTAATCTCTTCATCCAGAGAGAGGAAGAGCAAACCCTTACACCATTAAACCTTTAACCATTAAAATAAACATCCCTAGGTTGGTAAGGATACTGCCCTCTCCACATGGCGCTCTGTCTTCATTATGTGTTCATGGAATGTACCAGAGGGCCATAGATGTCCATGTACTAAATTACATGTCATCTTTGGGTTCATACAGCACATTTTTGAGGTTCCCCAATGTCACCCCAATGTATGATTTCACAAACTATCTGTGAAAATTAGGTCTGTTTTACCCCAGTGGGAATGAGTGAGTAATCAGAAATGACTCTAGGCTGCTTGCAGTTACTATGATTTAATTTAATTTAATTTAATAGTCATATTTATATATGCCGCCCACTCAGACAGAACCTGACTCAGGGCGGCATTACAACAAGTTTTAAAAACACTTTAAAAGACCCACATCCCACCCACTTTAAAAGACCCATATCCCACCCACCCATCCCACCCACTATAAAAAGAAGAAGAAGAGAGAGTTCTTAATTGTTTACATAAGCCAGCAGGCGGAGACCATGTTCCCATTCGGGCCCCACACCTGCCCTGCCAGCCAGGTCTTCAATCCTTTCCTGAAGGGCAGCAATTCTCTTTGAAGTCTTAGATCTGTTGGCAGGAGGTTCCAGAGAGTTGGTGTGGACACGGAGAAGGCCCTCCTTCGGGTGCTGGACAGATGTGCACCCCTGACTGATGGCACCATTAGAGAGCACCCTGCGGTCCGCTCTGGTTGGACGGGCAGACACTCTTGGGACGATGCGGTCTCTAAGGTATCCTGGCCCACTGCCATATAGGTCAAAACCAGCACCTTGAATTGCACCCGGAGACAAACTGGTAACCAGTGTAGCTCCCGAAGTAGCGGTGAGGCATGGGCATATCGCCCACATCCCATCACCACCCGGGCTGCCGCATGATAATAGAAAAGTTTATTTAAACTTAATACAAAATAGACAGAAATTATGAATTGCTGGCTCAAATAGAGTGGAACATGTTCACGAAGAAATCAGAAAACAACATTCCATGAAGAGAACAATAAGATCTATAAAATTAAACCAATTGTTACATGCAATAATTTCCCCATGCTACACAGACTATGATCCTATTCTTACGAAAACCATCTAAATAGATACAATCCCAAACAAAATTAAAGTAGCTCTTTACACAAGATAACTGTGGTATGCAAAATCAAAACTTATTAAATGAGCAGGCATCAAATATTATCTAACACCACCTAAACTCCCTCCTGCTCTGGCTTTTTTTTTTAAAAAGGCCTAAATGTTCTCAACTATATGGCAGAAAAACTGACAAATTAAAATAAGGTTAAAAGAGAAACTCAGAAATTCTATCCGCACTAATCCAGTATAAGAGAGGTGGAAGGCTTTATCCTGTAAGACTGGATGGATAGGTTCAACAATGTCCCTTTTAGATCCCAGAGGCTCTGTAGAAGGGTTGGTAGGGAGAAGGATGAGTCAGGAAAAGGAAAAGTCCTTTTCCCTTCAAAAGGGTAAGGGTTTAGGGACCAAGATTTGGAGACAGAATTGAGGGGAGGAAAAAGGCCCTTCTCTTGCAGTACAGTGGCTTTTTGTTCCAGTGATTGCCTCAACATTTCCTGCCTTTTGATTGGCTCCTCTACCTCTTCCCTCAGTTGCTAATCATAAGATGGCTCTTTTTTAGTGAATAACATGATAGAGGAGCCTGGCATGTTGTGGTCCACGGGGTCGCAAAGGGCCGGGCTCGACTGTGTGATTGAACAACATCAAACATGATAGGCCCACGATCTTGGGGGAACAATTTTCTATTATTTTCATGGGTTGACATAACCCTAGGCACTGTATCTCTGTATAAGGAACATCCCAAGCTCATGGGATACATTTCCAGGAGTCCTACACCTTATGTATCCATCAGCATACTGGCCCATTGTTTTGGGCTCAAAGAAGCTGTATCAGCACTATGAAGTTGTTCTCAGCATCCCATTTTTCAAGATAGCTGTCATTTTCTGCCCTATATGGGAGCCAGACCTGCATCTGAGCATCCATCTTCTTTTCCTCTTTTCTAGCTTGCTCGCCTTTTGAGCCCCCTGTTCCTGGTGTCTTTAGGATAGGGCCTGAGTAACAAGCTGTGAGAATAAATTTCCCCATGTGTGTAGAACTTTTACAGAGAGCAATGAACACACTTTTCCTTTGAATGTGTTTCAAATGAAGTGGGAGGGTCAAACAATACAAAGAAGTTGTTGGTAACAATGATAATATACTGTACAGACCAAGAAGAACAGGCTGTGTTATCCCTGTAATTTTATTTTAGAAAGTTTTTTTTAATTAAAGCTATTTATCCTGAACACAAAGGGACACAGGTTTTTAATATTGCATAGGGAGCTATCCTATTCATGCATTATTTCCCACTGTAACTGGGATTTTGATACTATAGACAGAGGAGGAATTTTAAATAGCACATTCCAGATGTCTTCTCAGTAGACCTTTCCTATGCAAAGATGCATTATGCATTTAGAGTTTACTACCTGGAGAGAAATGAATTAATATAGGGGCTGCACATGTCCAGATTCTCTGTCAAACTCTGCTGAGGAAAATCAGTTCACCTCCCAGCTGGTCCAAAATCCATCACATGTTTACATTTTTGGCAGGGTGTCACCATAGGCATTGTAAATTGTCTGTTGCCTCTACAATTATATTGTCTGTGGATTTATGCACCTGTGTTGCACATTTCATTAAATTTCTTGGCCGCTCATTGGGGTTACATCTCATGGCTTTTGGAATATATTTTGAAAGACGTTTGAAGAGAGACATTGTGAAGAACAAACTGTATTTTAAGAAGTACAGTAATCCCAAAAGAATTTGCAGTTTGGGTTCCTAAGTGGTTCTTCTCAAAAGCAAATCTTACTGCGCTTACAAACAACTCACTATGGGCAAAATTACAAGGCCATAGCCTAAGGTTATGGAAGTTTACTTGGAAGTATGTTTTGCATAATTTAAAGGGACTTCCTGAAAGACAGTGAGTATAGGAATCCTAATGCTAATTGCCTTGTGAACTGCCCAGGTTAACATGGTAGTGAATTGTACTCAGTGTAATGGAACTTACTTCTAAATAAATATGTTCATCTCTTCCATGAAATTCCATCAATAGTATTGAATTCCAAATAAAGTTAAGGAACATAATGTTGCCCACACGGTAGATAATTTTAAAGGAAGGGTTATGTTCTTTGCTTTGGGGTTTAGAAACAAAGAGAGAGTTGAAAGAAACAGAGATATAATTTTTAGCAACTAGGGTTTTCAAGTTTTGAAAATCACCCAAATTCTCCTCAGAGATTATTTATATTTTAACAGAATATATGAGGGACCAGTGTAACACAGGTACCTTTCACATGTGCATGTTTGATTGAGTTTTGTGTATCTATTCCTCTGGCTATAATCCTGATGTCCATGCACCGATGGATGAATGTGTGAAAGGAACCCAAGGGCCCATGTATCCCTGTGCATCTGGAAATCTTCCATGACCAGGTTGCTGCTGAAGTGGAAACCCCTGCCTGCAATTGGCTTCCTCCTTCTGAATCTACTCTGAAGCCTACCAAGAAAGGAGTAAGGCTGGCTTTTGTATCATTACCCCTTTGAACACATGCAAAATTTAACTTCAGAAAATGTAACTACCACTGTAGAAGAAAAAACCCACAGTCTGGCCAGGTTATCCTGCTATGGTAATAAAGTAGATCATACTGCCAGTGACTCAACAGTGAGTGTCAGGCAGCAGTTAACTAACTTGATAACCCTGAGGATTAACAGCCTTGGGTGGCGAAGTCCACAGGGAAGGGTGATGGTCCCAGAGTGGATTAAATCCTATTTTGAAACCATATTAATGGAGGAGGGCACCAGCTTCATTAATACTGGCCTATGGCTGAGGGAGACTTTGTGTGTCAAAAGAGCTCAGGACCAGAAAGTAAGTCGCAGAATTGGATCAGTGGTACAGGAGTCACGCTGCAATGCAAAAGGCAGATGGAAGGCCTTTGCATTATATTGTTCCCAGGACAATTTTTGTGGCTGATCTCCATGAGGATAGCCAATATTCATAATTGGATATGGCACAAGAAGAAGAAGAAGAATAGTAGCTGGCAGGAATAAGTGTTTGGGTAGACCCAGACTTACATTTTTGTGGGACAATATAACAAGGTTAATTACACTTATAAACCACCCCATAGCACTTAGCACACTCTCTGGGCAATACACAAAGTAATTATCATTTTGCCCCAAACATGCCGGGTACTTATTTTACCGACCTCAGAAGGATGGAAGGCTGAGTCAGCCTTGATCCCGAACAGGATCAAACTCACTGTGTCAACAGTTTTGGCTGCAGTACAGCAGTTCAACTACTGCACCATGAGGACTCTTAATAATTTGGACACTATGTTTAAGCTAAGAGACGTTGAAATTTTATCCATGGCTGCAAATCTAAACCATTGTTCAGTTATTATTGCTTAGAACTACTGGCTTCAGGTACTGTATATTTAAATGGGTAAAAGAATACTATTAAAATACTAGTCAAATCTATTAACTGGTGCAAGGGAATTAAAAACAATAACTTTGCAGGAAACCATACAAAAAAGCAAGGGTTTTTTTTGTTTTTTTGCAGGACAAATATCTGGCACGTTGAGTTGTTTCTAATTGTCAATTGTCTTCATAAAAAGTGCAATGGAAAAATTAAAAATTGTAATTACCAGAGAACAGAGAGAAGGTGCCAAGATCTCTATGAATGGCTTTTTATCTCATTCCCTTAGTGAAAACAGTTAACTAGGCACTGGTGAGCCATTTGGTAACTGCACAACAAAACGCTGGCACCCGTGCCAAGCATGGCATGCCAGATGTGTGAATACATTCTGGAGAGCTGTATCAGCAACTCCCACCAAAAGCCATTGCCATTAATATACAGACCTCTGGGAGTTCAGGATAGTGCTGTAAAACCCAGGCCCTGCCAAGACGACATCAGATAAAGCCATCAATGCATTGTAAAAAAGAGAGAGAGAGAGAGACACAAAACCTATTTCATGGGCTGCACTGATCAAGCAATTACTATCATTGACTACATTAAGCAAAGAAACAGCAGGGTGCCCTATAAAATTGACTGCCAACTTGAATAATCAATAGGCTCCATGTAGAGTAAATTAAATAACTGAAAAACTATTTGGAAAAGCCTAAGTTAAAAAGCCATTCAGTAATCCCTCATCCATGGAAAAACAATTGTGCATCCAAGGGATTCGTTACTTTGCTTTTATTCTTGTCATTGGGAAATGCTGTACAGTTATGATGAGATGGAAAAGCAGAGGAAAATATCCACTCCTCCTCCTTCTCCCCATCTTCATCATCATCATCTTTATTGTTAATATCCAAATTGATCATTTAGAAATTGGTCGTTTACTGTGCAGTGTATCTGAATTTTCTGTCTCAGTCAGCGTGCTTCATGTTGCTTCTATGCAAATATTAAGATTCATTTAGAGCAGTGGTGCACAAATGTTTTTTGGCCACGTATCTCTAAAATCCTGATCCCCCACCCATGTTATTATTGAAAATTCACATGGAGGAAACCTAAAAGACCATTCACTGTTAATAACTCATTCTCGAATTGACCCCTTAAAAATAAAGTTGCCCCCCTTGTGGGAACATGGGAACCCCATGTTGGGAACCACTGATTTAGAGTCTTAGCCCACCATTGTCTTTCCTTCAGTTCTGAAGCTGAGCTAATAGACACAACCAAGGAGCAGAAGATAAGGCTTGCTTATTCACTTTGTATGTTGTGTTGATGACAATGTCTATGGCTTTACCTGTGGCTTTGAACATCTACAGTAATATCAAACTAACTGTACATTTTAGGAAGGATTTCAGAGGGACATTTCTCATCCAAACTCATCCCACGTTTGGATGTAACAAAACTGCAGCGATATTTCAGATTAGTCCTATATTTATCTTTCTTTCTCTTTCTCTTCTCTCTCTAGATTGCAAGCCTCCCCAAGAAAACTTGCTGGATGGTATATGCATTTTGTTAACTGACCAAGCAAATAAATAGACCTTTTTTTAAGAATGATTGAAAACAATTTATTGCTAAAGGATCACACTTGCAGAGCAAACATGGTGGCAGTGAGTGAGGTCAGAACACAAAGCTGGCAAGCTTGAGGGCCACTTCACATTCTATTTCTCTCTCTCTCTCTCCTTAATAAACACAAAGAGAAAAGCAAACAAAACCACAAACTATTGGGGCAGCTGGAGAGGGAACTGGAATCCTTCTGAGGTAGTCGGCAAAGAAGTCTGGCTCATAGCTGTCAAGTCTCCCATATTGGCCGGGAAACTCCCATTTTTTTTACCCCTCTTTCCCGCCCTCTTCCTGTATAATTATTTTCCCTTTTTTCTCCTGTAATTTTTTTTTAAAAAAATCCTCTACCACTCCCATCCCAGGTCTGTGACTCAGCCCTGTGACCAATGAGAGTGAGCGCAGGATAAGAGAGGCCACCTCTCTTATCCCACACTCACTCTCATTGACAAAGGGCTGAGTCACAGGGCCCTGTGACCAATGAAAGTGAGTGCAGGAGAAGAGAGGTAGCTGGGGCCTGGGATTGGAGGGTGCCGATTGGCTCATTCTGAACTTGTATGCATGTTTGAGTGAGGTGGCGGCCTGAGACGAAAGGCCCTTTGGGGCTCCTCCCCTGCTGCCGCCCTCCTCTTTCTCATACCCGGCCCGGCCGAGTTGTTGCTGCGGCTGCTGCATCAGGCGACTGAGGCAGTGTAGCCAGGCAGCGGCAGCGGTGGCAATGGCTTCTCCTTCACTTCAGCTCAGGCCATGGTAAGGGCCTGGGAGGGGAACAGGGGGTGCCACTAAGTCTGAGGGAATGATGGAGTCCCTTCAGAGGTGGGGGTCCAGTTATGGGGTGAGGAAGTTTGTGAGAAAATATTGAGGTGGGAGAGGGTTGGGGTGAATGCCTTGAGAGAGGACAAGGCCCCCCTTCAGGCATTCCCTCAGGAGGGGCTCTGAGGGCAGGAAAGGGTTAATGAGGGGGATGTCCAAAAGGAGCGGGAGGGGCCCTGGGGAAGTGTGTGTGTGTGTGTGTGTGTTGTATGTGTGTGTGTGTGTGTGTGTGTGTGTGTGGTTTAATGTGAGCTTTTGTGGATCACTGACTGTTTGGCTATAAACAGAGATGAGCACTGAACCCTAGAGTTGGATATGACTGGCTTTTGAGCAAGGTCAACCTTTATCTTTACCTAATAACAGAAAATCCCTGATTGGTATTCAAAATGCTGTGAGGTTTTGCCTCTGTTTAGTTGCAAGTGGTTAGCAAAGGTCTCCCTTGCTCAAAACCCAGTCGTATCCGACTCTAGGGTGCAGTGCTGCTCATCTCCATTTACAGCCAAAGATCCAGTGCGGTCTGTTTGCAGATGTTTTCATGGCCATGTGCCAGGCATGACTAGATAGCCCACTCAATCCCATGGCCACCCTCAGCAAGTCACATGCCCACCCCAGCAAGTCACATGCCCACCAATTTGGCCACACCCACTGATTTGGCCATGCCCACCAATTTCCCTTATTTTCAAATCCAAAACTTGACAGGTATGGTCTGGCTGCTCGATTTCCCTATCATAAAATTATATAATCATTCAGTTGAAAGGGGCCATGGGGTCCAACCCCCTGCTCAATATAAGAATCTGAATCAAAGCAGATACTGTAAGCAATCACATTACTCCTGAGTAGCATTCCTACAAGTAAGTAGGAATGCCCCTGAACTGATGCCCTGTGGCTAAGCAATCCAGGATTTTAGCTTGCCTTCTCACATGTCCCAACCAAAGTCCCAGTTGTCAGTAAGGTAGCGTATAGAAAAATAAACTTCAGTCATCTTCATGTCTTTTAAAAGTACAGCGATACCTCATACAACGTCCAAACTTGGTTCCACAAGTTTGGACTTTATACGGATTTGGACTTTGTATGAGGCATGCAAAATCCTAGCCACGATGTCTCATACAACGTGCAAATCCTTGCCACAATGCCTCGTACAACGTCATTTCCATAGAGATACATTGTACTGTAACAGCACAGACTTCAGGGCAAAGTCAAGGAAACAGACAGGAAACTGACACAACTTTAAGAAATCATGATCTAAAGGCTAAATAAATAACAAAAACAGGTCAAACAACCCTGATTGTCCAAGAACCTGAACAATGCTGCAAAAATCCCAGGAGCTATTCCAGGAGCTACCATTTTTGGTTTTGGATGGGGCCATTTTGCTCCAGACTGACCCGGTGCGCAACTTGGGGGTCCTCCTGGATTCACAGCTGCTGCTTGAAGAACAGGTGGCGGCTGTGGCCAGGCGGGCCTTTGCCCAACTTTGGGTGATTTGCCAGTTGCGCCCACTCCTGGACCGGGACTCCTTGCTCATGGTCACTCACGCTCTGGTGACCTCCAGACTAGATTATTGTAATGCGCTCTTCATGGGGCTGCCCCTGATGACCATTCGGAGGCTGCAGCTGGTCCAGAATTCTGTGGCCTGGGTGGTGATGGGGTGTAGACATTATGCCCATGCCTCACTATTGCTTCGGGAGTTGCACTGGTTAACCAGTTTGCCTCCGGGTGCAATTCAAGGTGCTGGTTTTGATCTTTAAAGCCCAATATGGTAGTGGGCTAGGTTACCTAAGAGACCGCATCACTCTAAGGACATCTGTCCGTCCAACCAGAGTGGACCGGAGGGGCTCTCTAATTGTGCCATCAGCTAGGGGGGCTCGCCTCTTTGGCACAAGGAGGAGGGCCTTCTCTGTGTCCGCACTGGCCCTTTGGAACCTCCTGCCAGTAGAACTACACCTCCAGACGGAGTTGTTGCCCTTTAGGAAAGAACTAAAAACCTGGCTGGCGGGCCAACTTTGGGGTGCAGGTAGAGAGGTGGCTTCCGTTGGGTGGTTGATATAGAGGAGTATGCCTTCCCCCATGGTTCCATTGGTATCTGCACCCCTTTTTTAGGGGGTGGGTTTTTTATTCTGTATGTTTTTATCTGTTTTTATCTGTTTTATCTATGATTGTGAACTGCCCTGAGTCGGCCTTGGTCGAGTGGGCAGTATAGAAATTTAACAAAAATAATAAATAAATAAATGCTTCTAAAAATTCTGACAAAAAAATTCAAAAACATCCAAAATCACGCTCAAAACCACTCCTAAACATTCTTCATCTCATGGAAAACCCACAAGAGCAATGCACGTATGTGTCCTGCCTTTTATACTGCCCAGGCACAATGCAACCTGGGAAAAACCCCAATGCAGCGACTTTGTATGAGGCAACTTTTTTCAAGGAATTAGGCGATGTTGTATGAATTCGATGTTGTACGAAGTGGACTTTGTATGAGGTATTACTGTATATTGTAGAAAAAAGTATGTTACATAAACAATATTTCTAGGCAAATTGTAACATCTTTAGTTCAGAAACCACATTAAAACAATGAAACCTGACTAAGCTTTGAAGCTCTAAAGGGCTCCACCCTCTAGTTCAGAAAACTACATGATTGCAGAATTCTGATCTGAGCACAACATGTAACACCAGACAAAGAGAGCATCCTGCCCCCCCTCCCCCTGGGTTATATCTCCTCCAACAAGTTTCACCCTCTAGCCATTCTCCTAAAGGATTTCAGCCAATGACTATATAGTATTACATGTCTATCCAATTCTAATATTCAATTCTCCAAGAACACAAGGGTTTAGAAAGTTTTGACTATTAAGCAGTTCCTGCCCAGTTACAACCCATAATGTAACACTGCCACCTTGCTCCTGGTGAACAGCACACAAAAATTTCCATTACAGATTCAAAAACTAAAAAAACAGGCCCCATTTCTATCCCATGACAGACATCACAGATGGCTGTGCAATTCTCTCTTGAATGTTTCTAGTGTTGGAGCGCTCTCCACCTCTCGAGGCAGTTGGTTCCACTGTTGTACTGCTCTAACCATTAAGAGGTTTTTCCTAATATTCAGCCTATGTTTGACTTCCTGTAGTTTCAGCCACTATTACGCATTCTGCACTCTGGGATGATGGAAAACAGATTCTTCCCTTCCTTTTTGAATTGAGGATCTAACAGAACAACATCATCTTTACTGCTGTTCAGGCGTTTTTCATACATGGTCCTCTACTGGGTTTTTTTTGTGTTTGTTTTTTTGAACAGCTGAGCATTAGGGAAGGAGGGTTCTCCTTTAAGAACTGACATTTGGAAGCATTCTAAATGTGTAAGGATGGCAATTTTGGAAATAGCTAGATGTCAGAAGAAGAAAAATGAGCAAGCTTGTATTTTGTTGTTACAAAGGACAGGACCAGAAACAAGCTATTCAAGTACAGTAACCAGAAGTAAGATTTTGACAAAGTATTATTAAGACATTTCTGTGTAAGAGCAGTTCATCAATGGAATGGATTAACTTGGAAGATGGCAAGTTGTCCTTGATTTGAGGCTTTTAAATAGAGGTTGAATGGCTACCTGAGAGAGGTTGAATAACGTTAGCTGTGTATTTCTTATATTGGTAGTTGGTGGGCTATATGAACTTTGAGATTATTCTGACTTTCAATTCTATAATTCTATTTTTTTTCCATTCTGAGTTCCTCCTTTTCTGAGGAGAGTAGCTTAAGAAGGCCAGGTAGGGAGGTGTGACAGGGACAAAACAAGTCTGTTGGTCTGAGACTCCTCAGCCATGCTATAACATTTTTAACTGCCCTCCCATAAGAAGCATTTGCAGGGTTATCCCATTTTATTATGGCTTGTCAAAGCTAACAAATATGCTTCACAGCATCACAAAGCCTGGAATCCAGATTGTCCTGCTCAAGTTCAGAGCTCTATTCACTATACACATGATGCTTTGTTACCAAAGAAACCCCACTAAAATCCAAGAGAGATATCTAAAGAGCATACCCATACTAACCATAAGCAATACTTTGCCTAATTGCTTCTTATGATGATATTACTTCCTTCCCTAAGTCACAAAATGCTTAGAATTCAAAAAGAACTCATGCACACATTACAAAAATAAGGTTTTTTTTAGAAAAATGAACACTGTGCTTTTGATCATTTGCCATCGTGTTAGAAATGACACTAAACTCCAGAATTACCAATAATACTTAAAGATATGTGTATATCAAGAAACATTCAAAAGTCCATTAGATGCTGTAAATTTAGTTAAACCAATATTGTAGGTGCTTATCCATGTACCTGCAATGCTATGCCGTAAATAAGTTGTCGGTAAACATCCTGCCGTAATAGAATTCCGTTAAGAATAAATGGGGGACAAACAGCTTGGAAACCATATGCATTGTGAGCATATTCGGAGCAAAGGACTATGAAAAAAGAAATATGACAAACTAAAAATGATTATGTGTCACAATAAAATTTTCCAACTTGTCTGCTGATTAGATGCTAATGCTGCTCATAAAAGCTGAAAGGAGTGAAAAGCGAGGCAGAGTACTTAATAAAATTTCATACTGAATCCTATTGTATTTATAGCTTATTAGATTCTGAACTCATATACATCTCAATTGTTGAGAGTTATCGTATTTAAAAGCTTGAAGACAATCAATTGCATTACTCAGAATTTCCACATTTGCTTCTTCCTCTGCAATTCAGGATGAGCAAAGATGTTTGTAACTGTCTTCCTGCAATTTGATTACCCCGAAATTTCTCACTCAATGTAGTGTGGACATGTCTTTTAAGAACCTGAATTTAAAACTGAGAAATTGTAATTGCATAAAAATATGACACAAATTGTTGTGCTAATGATGGAAATCATATGACTATAGCAAGCTGAAATGATCTGGGTAGAGAAAGAGAAAAGAATATTTCCAGTGCTCAGTTTTGTGATGGCAAGTAAAATGCCAAGAAATAAATAGACAGTATGAATAACTCTCTCTCTCTGTATGTGTGTTGTTTTATATTTCTTGCTTTCTTTCCAAGTCTCCTGATTTGTATCACACTAAATTGCCAATACAGAACATAATTTCTTGTTGAAAACTTTCAGCACTACCTGTAAATGGTCACATATTCCTTCAGTCATCCTCAAAACCGATAATGATGATGGATCTCTGGGCTTAAGTATGGCTGATTCTTTGCTTCTTATTTAGGCTCTCATTCAATTGTTTGGGGTTTAAGATTGTTTTTCTGTCCCTGTTCTTTTTGTGCAGTGTGAAGGCAAAAGAGAACATTGCTTTGAAAGTAGACCAGTACTCAATATGTGGATGATATAATAATATGAAAGCATGACAGAAGAGTTAGCAGATGCTACGGTTGGGAATCCTTAGTCGTGGGTAACTTTGTTCTTTCTTACACATCTACTTGTTCTCATATGTACACAAAAATACACCCTGACTCCTCTACCAAACTAGTGAGCCAGGATTTGATGGCAATACTAAAAATGGAAGTTCTTGTGTCAGGAAAAGAGCAGGGAATCTGGTCCTCTTTGATATGTTCCCCTCACATTACCTTTTCTTTCAGCTGGACTAAGCTAAAGTGGTTTGCTTGGATGACAGCTGTCAGAATCCACCAACCAGCATGGCCACTGATGGATTCTGGAATGTGCAACTTTCCCCAAAAAAGACAATCTGGATGAGATAGACCAGATTCATGTTAATATTTAGTAGTATGTGGCTATATCCTACTGTGGCAATTTTCATGAGGATCTAAAGAAAATTAACTACCATAATTATCCAATGTTTCATCTGGGCCTTTCACCCAAGATTATTTAATTATTTGTATTAACTGCAATATCACAGATCTAGATATGGAACCAGCTTGGTTGTGTGGCCCATCCTAAATTTGACCAAGAAATCATTCTGTCTCAATCAAAACCTGTGTTTCTGGGCCAGTTTCCAACTGGGACATCACTTCCCTTGCAAGTTTTTGATTGAAAACTTTAAATTTAGCCTGTAGTGTTACTACAAAAAATTACCATTTTGATGCCCAAACAATCTAGTGTACTAGAGGTTAATTGCATGTGAATAGTCCTGTTTATGATTCTTGTGTCACTTTTTTTAGTGTGGACTACCAAAGCCGGCCGATGCTATCACTTTATTATTTATTTATTTATTTATTTATTCAATTTATATGCCGCCTTCCTCACCTCAGCGACCCAAGGCGGCTTATGCACCTCATGTAAAAATCACAACTGTATCACATTGTCATTTTCTTCATTGCCCTTTTTCAACCTGACATTCCATCATCAGGAAAGCAACAGTGAAAATCCTGTGGAAACTTTCCACCTGATGGCCAACATCTTCTCTATCTTTCTAATGAAGAGTACAATGAGAGTCCAATCCAAGGCAGGTTTTCCTTATAGATCAAAGTGGTTATAAGCTCTCATGGGGGGGATAGCAAAAAATTCTTGCTCTATTTTACTCTGTGTACCATTCTCTGCAACTCTTTGAGAAATAACAAGGAAGCAGTCAATATATTGAGTACATTGTAATTTTAAAATATACCTTTTGTATGAAGAATGGGGTCTCCAGTGTGGTGTCATGGATAAAGTAATGGACTAGGATTCAGAAGAACTGGGTTTGATTCTCTGGCTGTGCCATGGAAACTCAAGGTGGCAGGCAGAACTGCTAAAACCATTCCTTAAATACCTCATTTGCCTTGAAAAACCCCAGTAGGGTCAATATAAAATCAGTTCAATGACAACAGCATCTGAAAAATATGAGTAAACTGAATGTATTAGTCATGGGGAAAGGCTGTGTCCTCCCCCTCAAACCTCTAACAAATTTAGCATAATATTAAAATAATTGTCATCCATCCATCAGCACTCAAAATTCAATGCCTCCCCTCCTCCCCTTGTAAGCAGTGCAACTGGTAAAAATGAATTGCAGTTGTGACTAAGAAATTACAAAAGGCAAAATAAATTTATTTTCTAATCAATTAACATTAAATCAGCCGGTTCATATTTTTCTATATAGGTAATAGCAATGCATAATAGATTACACTCTATAGATTTTTATTGGGCTAATTGTTAAACATGCTTTAACATAATAGTTTCACAATCTTTACGAACTGCTAATCCGGGCTTTGCTTTAATTAATTCATATAGGTATATGCATACATCAGCTATACAGTACTCTGCAAAAGTCTTAGGTCACCACCAGCTGCTTTGGAGGAAATTCAATGAGTGATGGGGGATACCTCAGCCCTCGAGCCCTCTAGATGAATCAAAATTGGAGAGAGTCTTCTGCTGACTCTCCTCTCAACCCTCTCCAAGTTTGGAGTTAGGGTATCACTCACTGACTTTCCCCCAAACCAACTAATGGTGGCCTAAGAATTTTGAACTGTATTGAATATCTCTCCAAAGAATTGTTATGCATTTAACCTTCTTCATACTGAGATGGGGGATTTCAGTATATTACTTAGGTATGGAAAGTGGCTGTCTGATCCACTCCTATGCACCCCAATGCTGTTTCCCTTAAAGGTAAATACATGCTTCTGCTTCCAGCAAATTAAAATACATTTGCTATCCAGTAGTATCTAGGGAAGCAAAGAAATTTTGCCATTGTCTTGTTTATCATCAAGGCAGTCTGTGTTGATATTGGCATAGTCCTCTGATGTGGGAAAACATACAAACATGCACACATGTACATATACCTACATACAGAAAACAAGCATAAAAAGCTGGGCTAGCTGCTTGAATGGCTGCAAACAACCCCTTCTTCTGTTCCGACTCTTTATAGCCAATGCAAGAAAGCTGCAGTCACTTTACTTTATGTTTTGCACATTTATAGAAATGTACAAAAATTAGTCTCATAAATTCACAAATCGGACAACAAAATCTCATATGGTCATGCTTTTTGCTACTCCTGATTTAGCATGCAAGGACAGACAGGATTTAAAAAATACCTTACTCTCAGAATTAGTTATCACTTGATATGTATATACTATAGCTATATTTCTGTTTAGTCAAAAACTGTAATACTGTTTGTTTAAATTAAATATTTGCCAATAGTTGTTTAAATATTTATTTATCTAGCTGCTTGGGACTGTGGTGGTTCAGTGGTTAAGAAGCTCACCTTGTTAGCTGGAAGTCGGCAGTTCAAGACCCGAGTACTGCATGACAGGATGAGCGCCCATCTCTGTCCCAGCTCCTGCAACCTAGCTGTTTGAAACCAAGAAATTGCAAGTGAATAAATAGGGACCACTTCAGTTGGAAAAATATGACATAAAAGGAGCCTCATCCAGGCACCCCCAGAGTGGAGTTCTTCCAGAAAAAAATCCTTTCAACCCAGAAAGCACCTTTGTATGCTTCTGACATGATAAAAAAAATCTAGATACTCTACACACACCCAATACCATCACAATACCAGTTTCATTGGATTAATTGTTTAATTCATGAACTTTAGTTTCCTATCACAGACTGCTCCACACCACTATTTGGTCAGCAAAAAAATCTGTATTCAAAGGGTACCTGGTCCTTCTCAGTACTTTATTCTAATCACTGCATAGATAATACAAGAAAGCTACAGCTAGTCAAAACACATTTTGTGCTCCCCTAGCCATAGCTTTGTTGATTTAAACATGCCCTGATCACGTCACTTTATCTGTGGTACATGTGCCATTTTCATCTTGACATACAGTTTAAAATTCGTTGTGTTTGTAGACCAAAAGCAAAATACTTAAATAGAGTGAGATCAAATTCTACCAATACCTCCAGTGGTTTCTTCCTTGTCCTAATGTCCAGCATTTATATTCCACAGCATACTGGAAATCAAAATATTAATTAGAAAACATCAGGGGTAGGAACTAAGGGAAAATTGTATGAGGACAATATAGCTGCCCAAAAATATTAAGAATGATAAGAATGAGTGGAGACATAAGAGGATTAAAAAATTGTTATGTTTATAATCACAGTGCTGTGAATGAAATCAGTATACCCAGCGTGCGACATATGAGTTTTATAAACATCATTCCATTTTTTTATTACCTAGGAGCATTAGGATATACTCCTTGACTATAATAATTACTTGCAGTTAATTACAAATGCAACAGAAGTGCTGGTAACATTAGAGTTCTGCCCTACATAAAGCTAGAAATTACAGCTATTACTCTTATTTGCTGAGAATATTAGGTCATAGATGCTAATTAGCAGTTCACAGCCCCCCACAGGAAAGACTCATTATTATAAAAATCTGTCTTGATAACAAAAAGCACCCTTCAAGTCATTGTGAACACTTTTGTCAGATCAATTATTAGCAATGACAAAATTTCATTTTTGTGTGGGGGAAAAAAATCACATTACAAATATAACGCTGCTAGACTTCTTCACTGGATGCCAAAGACGTGTGTCTGTTTTGTCTCCTTTATGTTAAGCAGCCTGGAAACAAATGAAATGAAAAGAAGCTATGACTAGATTAAAACATTTTAAATGCTGAAGCATAACCATTTTTATTGCTAATGATGTACTTCTCTAGCCACATTCATAGACTTGCTGCATGATGACTGGTGAATGTTCATTATCTGGCATTCCTATTCTTAGCCCGGCAGAATTCATGAAGATGTTTTGATATTGCAAATGTTTATGTTTGTGTTTGTATACAAAGCCTTTTACAGTTTTGTATCATGTGAGGTGGGGGCAGCACCCTTTATAGACCTTCCAGAAAGCAGAAAGTGAAGGCAGAGGAAATGTATGACAGTGATAGCAACATGAGAGAACAGTGATAGCAACATGAGAGCTAGAACTAATGTTCTTCCCTTCCTTTTGTGCTTATTTCCCCTATATTAACAGTGCCTGAAAACAACCACAACACAACAATACTTTTGTTAGATGGTAAAATTAGGGTTTCCCAGACAAACAATCTCCAGCTGTGTTGGACTACAGCAGAGGTTCCCAACCTATGGCCCATGGACCGGACCCAGCCCAAGAAGTCATCCCATCTGGACCGTTGCCGCCTCCACTGCACTCGGAAGTGGAAACAGGCACATTTACATCAGTTGTAAAATGTGCCTGCACATGTGCAAATGCGCTCAAGGCTTTTGTAAATGCGGAATTGGGTGCATTTATGACAGCCATAAATGCACCTGCTTCAAGGGTGTGTGGTCTGCTCTGCTCTGCTCAGCTGTCCGGGGGAATGGTCAGGTCCACAACATAAAAAGGCTGGCCACCCCTGGACTACAGCATCCATTATCTCCAAATAGCAAATCATTTCTGCTTGAATGAAGATGATGGAAACTGTAGTCCAAAACAGCAGAAAGAAGCCAGCTTGGAGATGGTATAGAGGCATTGTGAAGATTGAGTGATATAATTCGTAGCTCTCACATTTTTATTCTTCCGAATCTGACCTGTATCCAATATATCACATTGCTCTACATCCCAGTTGCTATAGACCAGGGGTTCCCAAACTTTTTGGGCTGTGGGCTGGTCACGTGGTTCAGGGAGCTGGTCACTTTGGCCCAGGGGCCAGATCTGGCCCAGACGCCAATTCATCCAGCCCATGAAGCCCTTGGCACTCCTGGAAGCGGAAGTAAAACATGCCTGTATAGGCACATTTTACTTCTGCTTCCAGGAGCGACAAGGGCTTCGTGGGCTGCATGAATTTGCATCAGGGGCTGGATCCGGCCCCTGGGCCATAGTTTGGGCACCCCTGCTGTAGGCTTTTGTTTCTTTACAATACTCAGCCATAATGGCAGACGTGCATTTCATGTATTCCCTTATGTTCTCTTTTGAAACCAAATTCTAATAATTTCTTCTCCTTATGTCAGCATAACCACATATCCCAACACAGTCTGTTGAAGCCATTAAATAAGTCTTCTCGTGAAACCCCAGCTAGCAGTCTTTGAGCTTTAAAAAAATGAACGAAACCTACAAACATATTTCAAATGTTATAAATGTTCTTTAGACTAAGAAGCAATGCCTCAAGTCACTTGGAAGTTGCTTTAACAGAAGGAACATATTGGGCCATCCACAGTAGGGGGAAAATAAGCTTCTCTTATATTATTTCCTCCACAAGTATAGTTTTCCTCTCCATTTCTTAAACATTTTCTTGGAATTCTATTCTAATTGATTTGTTTTCCACAGATATAACTACAAGAAGTGTCAGTGAAAAAGTATCTGAAAAGTTGAGGCTGATGTATGACATCTACAAAAAAAGATCACAGATTTTATAGAAATTATCAAACTGGTATCAAATGCAACACATTTGCCACTTAAATATAAATAATTATTCAATTTTAATTAACTAAATAAATATCTTCCCTTTCTCCCAAAAGAGAGAAGCTCACAAAATATTTTGTGAAGCTTATTTTAATAACAGTAAATTATAGTATTAAAACCCACTGGTCCAAATCTTGTGTTGTGGAAGGGTGATTATGTTGTCAGAAAGGGGAGATTTTTTTTAATAAACATTTCTTCCTTCTATCTTGCAGCTTGTTTGATTCACAAGTAATCCATTACATTGCATGAAAGGCATGGGAATCACAAGATTGAAGGAACATTTTTAATTGCATAAAGTCTCCTCCACTGGGTGATATTACTTGCAAAGAAAGATTTTTGGTAATAAAAGAGTCCCTACTTCTCTCCTGTATGTAGTTCCCATGGCTTGCACACAATAAAACAAATTACCCATGTGTTGAAGAGGTTATGCTACAGGAAAGGGATTGCCAAAAATATCCCTCTACTAGTAACATTTCACCCTTGCTACTCTTTTCTTTCTAGCAGGGACATATAGATAGAAAATCTTCCTTTGTGCTGATGCCAAATTTCGGGGAGATGTGCCAAAATGAATGTGAAGGAAGCTTCAAAAATAGCTTGGGATCCCACATTAAGAATTTCATCCCAGCTCCAGCCTAAAAGGAAGGAAGTTGAGGATTCTGATTTAACAAACAAAATGTTTATGCATGAAGGTTGTTTCCTATACTAATGGTTATCTTCTTGAAAGAAGCATACTTCTCTTGAAGCTTTTTTGTTGTTCAGTCGCACAGTCGATTCCGACCCTTTGCGACCCCTATGGACCATTGATCTCCAGGCACCCCTGTCCTCCACCATCCTCCTCAGCCTGCTCAGCTCGGTGCCCGCTGCGTCCACAATGCCATCTAGCCATCTCATCCTTGGCCATCCCCTTTTTCTTTTGCCCTCCACCTTTCCCAGCATCAAGGCTTTCTCAAGCGAATCCTCTCTTCTCATTTGGTGTCCAAAGTACTTCAGCTTCATCTTTACTATTTGACCTTCTAAGGAGCAGTCAGGACTGAAGCTTGGTTGAGAAAAAATTACTTTTGTGAAGAAGTTGCAGAGAAGTACAAGTGATGAATGGTAGGAATAGGAGCATTTTTCATGCATATTCTCTTTTGTGTGTGTGTGTAAAACTGGAGCCCCTTCCTCTGAGATGTGGGGTGATGGTGTAAATGCACAGAACTACCACCATGTACTTGACCCTATGGAAGAGTCAATGATCAATTTAAAAAATTGTCTGAAAAATCTCTGGAAAATTTAAAACAACAACAACCTCAACAATACTAAATATAGTCCTCTGGGATCTAGTTCTAAGAAGACTTGTTGAAGCAAATTAGAATTACCCATGGACAAAACTTAGATTTAAAACATTGTTAGTGTTAATAGAAGCACTCATTTGTTGACAATACACATCACCAAAAAGCATAGCTGCCAAGTATCCCGTATTGGCCAGGAAAACCCCTTATTTTACCCTCTTCCCTGCCTCATCCCGTATTAATTAGACTGCAGTGCCCTATTGCCACCATTGGAGGGGCAGCAAAGGATAAGAATAGATGTCAAGTATCCTGTATTTTCTGGGAAATTTCCCTTATTTCCAAATCCAAAACTTGACAGGTATGCCAAAAAGGAAGCCAACTGCCAACTGGGAAAAAAGATATTGATTTGCATAAATTCAATATGTTAATATACTGTATATATGTGAGATGAATATATATGATTGGGTATATGTGAAATATATGTGAGATGAATATATATGACTGGGAATATGTGAAATATTCAAGGAACAGTTTACCACTGCCATCTTCCCAATGGTTAAGCAGGGATTTGAACCCAGGTCTCCTGAGTTGTAGCCTGACATTCTGTCCACCACATTATACTGACTTTATTTACAAGTACAGGTGAAAATTGTATTTTAAAAAAATATTTAACAAAATTGCAATGTATCTCAACCCATTGGGGGAAAGAATGATTAGGTTGTCTGTGTCCCTGCTGAAATTAATGTCCAAATGCTCAATGGGGAAAATTTCAACTTCAAGATCCCTGTCCCCTTTGTTTGTTCTAAACTTTTAAATCAAACTTGGTCTGATGAATCCTTCAGCTGGAAGACACTTTCAAAAGGAAGATTGTTTTCTGGAAGGCCTTCAACTAGAGGACTGTCCTCTGTAGGAATGACTAGGTGTGGCCATTACTACAGAGGACATCTCTCCATTTGAAGGCCTTCCAGAGGACAATCTTCCTTTTAAAAGTATCTTCTAGTTGATAGCTGACCTTGGAAGTATCATTTTGAAGAAACTACAACTCTCAGAATGGTCGGTAGACAGGGAAGCTGTGTACAGTAGTTGGATAGTTGACTAAAGAGTGAGTTTTTCAAGGTTTGGTTGGTGTTCCATGTGGGGTTCCAATGACTAACTATAACCTCCTTCCACCAATGAATGCAGCATCCATGTTCCCCACTCACTCTGCATCCATTTAATATGTCACATACCAGCCTACTTACATGCATTAAGTGCCTTTGTAAGAGGAGAAATCACAATAATTGAAACAAATTTATCATTACCTTCTAGTGTGTGGGGGGGAAATCTTCTGTTTAAATTTAGAGAGAAACATTAAAACAACATGCAAAGAAATATTTTAAAAATGGATGAAAATAATGCATAGATCTTTCTTTAAAAACCAGTTACCTTCTCTCAAACATTCTAGCTGAGAGAAATTAATTTTGTGCCACTGAGATTATAATTTTTTTCATGTCAATCATACTTAAATTGCCATTTCCCCCCCCCCCCTTCACTTTAAAAATGAATATCGGCTTGACAATCATATAAATGTCTCAGTGTAATATACCATCGTTGTTTGATGTATGGCCTTCCATTTAGACTGAGCATCATGTCCAAAGAACATTTTTTTCATGCTTCAATGATTCATCAGCCAGAAAGATAATCTCTCTGGGAGAAGAAATCTTGGTCTCTCCTATGACAGCAAACTACTGTACATATATTAACAGGAGCAGCAGATCTCCCCAGTGCCCTTTAATATTCAGGAAACATCTCTCCTCTGCCATAAAAATCCATTTGTCCTTTCCCAGTTCGGTGTCATTCTACAGTATCAAACTACAAAAGACAATAACAATTAGGGTAGCCATTTGTGTATAAAAAATGCACCCAAAGTGGAAATGCATCCCTCCCAAAAAAGAAAGACAAAAGTGATGTCCATAAAATATTCACAATCTATTTTATTTGTATATATGCAGGCTTAGAGGCTACTGTAATGTAAATAGAAAAGCAATACATTTGCTTGTGTGAGCAAGTGACCTTTGTGCATTTACATTTCTATACATTTTATGTATTTGTGCTTTGTGGAAAGTAAGATTGCCATACTAGATGGTTGGGTGGGTTCTACATCTTAACCCATCAGCTGGCTCCAATTCCAAGGTTTAATTTGACTCCATCTCCAGGTACTAAATGGCACCTTTCCCACAGACGATCCTGGTGAATTCACTTTCCTCTCAGGCTCTAAAACTAGCACATTGGACTTTTTCATCTCCAGGAACCTTTTCTCCCTGACAGAAAATTTTGAAATCAATCCACATCTTGAAAGTGACCATTTCCTGATCTGCTTACAACTTATGCTCCCTATTGGGCAAGTCCATCTGGAGAAACACTTTCCTCTACCATCCTACCATCCGGACAAGGCAAATGCCACATCAGATAATCCCCACACCTTGACAAGAAGATGGAAAATTGCTAATGGAGCCACCCATGTAGAACCTTCAACAGGACCTACTGTCCAAATACACCATCCAGGACCCCCTGACAACCTATGTGAACATAATCCGGGAATGCCAGCAACTTCTAAGCTACAATATCAACTTCTATACAAAGGCAACCACACACATCCCAGGCTGTGGTTTGACAAGGAATGTGTGGAGGCCAAGAAAAAGCTAACCAATACTTCTCTGTCATACAGAGGTTTACCTGTAATTTGAAAAAAGGTAAGACTCTAGCAGTCCTTGCAGAAGCAAAGATATAAGACAAAATATGCAGTCATCATTTTGGCTGCAAAAAACAGGCCTTATTTATGTGATTCGCTGATGAGTAGTGAATTAAGCCAGGGTATTTTCTGCAGTAAAGTATTCACAGCTGTATCTCTGAAGTTAAATCAAACTTTGTTTTTCCTCTGCTGTCTGCAGTTGCACCCTCACTTTCTTCTTCATTTGTCCCTGCAAATGACACTGGTGGGAGTTGTGTATGTGTGTTCATAAAACATTATAACCCATCTTTTCCCAAGGTGGCTTACATCATTAAAAAAATAACTAAAACAATAGATAGTTCAAATGTTACAAAGAATCAAATATGCATTACCAAAAAAGACCAAACAAATGCACAAAAAAACAGGTTAAAACCAATAAATACTAATCTGCCTGAATTTTAAAAATCTACTTAGAAACCTGCTGCAAATCCCACCTCATGCCTCAACATGGTGCAGCGGTGACCCTGGCTGTCCAACAGCTATGGTGGTGGGACTGTAGTTCCCTGGTAGGTTCAACCATGCCACAAAGGTGTCAACTAGTGGTCTGGAATAGGGAGTTCTCCTGGAACCGCAGGACAGCTAAGTGGGGCTGGGTACTTGGGTAATGCACCTGGCTAGTGTATTGTTCTAATATGGCCAACTTTGACATGAGCCCAGACAGCTGTGTTGTTGTATTTAAAATGGCTAAAGGAGCATAAAAAACACAGGCCTCAGTCCCCCATGTGCCATTGGGCCCTGCTACAGTAGCAGTAGGACCTCTTGATGGTGAGAGGCTGCTAAAATCTCGAAACAGTGGGAGACAATGCTTTGATCTGTCACATCAAACTGATATGTGAAACACGGATCAACCAAGTAACTTAAAGAACCAGTCGCTAAAGAAAAGCCTGTCTGAAGAAAGGTATTTTCCTGCTTGCAGAAGGACAGCAAAGATGGAGCCAGTTTCAGAGTCTGGGAACAGTGACAGAGAATTCCCTCACCCAGATCCCCACCAAAGACACCTGTGAGGGTGGTGAAACCAAGAGAAAAGCTTCTTAGAGGATTGTAATACCTGGGCAGTATTGTCATCCTGCACCCCTCAGATCAATGGTGACCAGATACTAAGGCTGAAATGTTCCAGTACAAAAACAAAGCATCAATTAATTTGTATAATATACAAGTAAGACCACCTAATTTTCATGAGAAATATTCCAATAAGTCAGGTTTATAGGGATAAAGGATAAAATAGAGCAAGACCACTTTACAGCTAATGGGTGATCATGTGTAAAGTGGCTTTTAGTCCTGCACCCCAACTGATACTGATCAGTGGTAGGGAGATAAAAATTGCTTTACGTCTTGTTGGATTGGGGCCGCGAAGCAGCTGTTGGATCCCGGAGGAGACTGGTCAAGCAATGAGACACGAGGCAAGATGGAGCGAAGACCAGTGATTTATTGAGGGGAAATCATCAGTATATATCGAGTAAGCGAGGCTGCATGTGATGGACCTGTCATCTGACAAGAATCACATCTCATGTTTACACGAGTAAGCGAGGCTGCATGTGATGGACCTGTCATCTGACAAGAATCACATATCATGTTTACACGAGTTAATTGGGAACCTCTCCCGGGGAAGTTAATTAACTAAATTAAACACTGACAGGGGAACTCCATTGTTCCATGCTTATCCTGGGGTAAACATGGCCGATGTTAGTTTTAGGGCTTGTGGTAATCCGCGGGTGCGACATTACCTATTCCATGACTTATGAGTTAGTCATCCAATTTCCTCTTGCTTGAACTGTTTGTCAGGTCAGCTGTGGGTGAATTAAACTATGGCTATTAATCCGCTCCCCAATTTCTGTCCCCTCGGAACCAAAGCTCGAAGGAGCAATCTCCCAAGTAATGGTTCTGTCAGGGACAGTATGCCAATTGCGTGCGCGGAACCCGCAACATCTGATTGCCCATTAGCTATATAGGCGGGGCTTTTATTCCCGTGCCCACACTGATTGGGATCCAGTGATGGGTGTGGGGGAGAAAACCACTTTACAATTGATGAAGTAAGCTCTTTCTTTATCAGCTGCAAAGTGGCTGCTGTGAAGTTGACTACAGCCTTATCTGAGAAGCAAAATGCTGTCTGGACATGGAGATCATGCCAAACAGAATTTTTCTCTTCTCCACAACCTCAGCCAGCTTTTAAAAACCTAATCTACATCCACCTGAGAGGGTCAGTGTAGACAAGCCCTATTGTCTTTTGCTAGCTGTTTAATGAAGGAGCCAATTTCATTTTCCCCTCCTAAAATTCTGTCTCCTGTAACCATTTGCACCAAACTTTGAACTGAAGATGATTTGAAGAAAAGCCTACAAATCTACTCTTTATCATTCCTGGAAAGTATGTGCTATAAAGCTATTCATTAATGCAGCACTATTTTTGTTACAACAAAGGTTTTAAATTTGTCCTCTAAAACCAGCATTTATGTTTCTGCTCATGTTTTATTTTTGGTCTCTGTGATATAGATTACAGTTGAGAGTGTCCTCTGTCCATATGTACACCAACTGAGCTCAACATATGGTTGCAGACAAAGGGGGAAAAACAGCTAAACCCATAATAGTCTTTTTATATTTTGCATGCAGACATTATCTTATTATCATAGTGGCACCACATTATCCCTTCAGGCCAGTTTGGACCTCATCTCTGATCTATTTTGAGGAGTTTTAATCGAAGCAGCACATGATTAGATATAAATAATAGATAGAATAATGAACTGGTCCTAATGTTGTGACCAGGCAAAAGGTTCAAACCATCCTCGTTGCATGTGTGCATTTATATATGAATTGCCTTTACAACAAATTGTATTGCATTGCATTTTGCACAGTTCCTAAACAAACTTTATATATAAAAATAAAGTTTTCATGAATCACAGAGAACTGATTTGAAGGGCTAAATGCATCAGAACATTTTGATTTAGATTGGCTTCGGTCTACTCACACACAATGCATGAATAGGGCTTAGCTTCTTTTGATAGGATGGCTGCATAACATTGATCACAAAGTCCATCTTCCTCAGTGCTGTCTAAATTGCAATGACTCACAGAAGCTCTGACAGGATGTCAGTGTTTTGCCATTGAGCTGTGATTCTTCCCCATGACAAGAAGGTTTTCTACTACCTCCTAAGTCCAGGATAATAAACTATCCCTTCACTTCTCCAAGTTTTATGATAGATTTCATTTTCCATTGCTCATAATACTCCTGTACACTGACAGATGGATATTCATCAAAATCACATAGGAACCTTCATTTTGCTTCTGTTCCTCCTCCTTTTCTGCTCTTCTCCTACTAGAAGTTGGACATCATCATAGCTATTCTGACTTTGGATGTGATGCTGTAAACAACTAAGTTATTTTGCATCCTGACCAATCTCTTCATTGTTCAGCACTTCTTTTCTAATTTAGTTTTTCTTGACTGATCAGCTGTAACAAATTTCTCATTGCAGGCGCACCCCCCCAATAACGGACACAGACAACATTGAAAGTGGATAACAGCATAGGGCCACATTTATTGATTCAATGCCCTAGTCCGAATTATAAATTTGTATTGGTAAAACGACCAATCATAATTCCTAAGGCAAGCAGGCCGAAGTAACACTGGTAAGGTACCACCCCAAAATTGCCAACGGCAATTGGTTACAATGTATCAATTTGTATCAATTTGTTTGTTGACAACAAACAAATTGTTGACCGTAGTCAATAACTAACTCATGACCCCACCCTCTGACGCGTATCCGTGAAATCACAGGGGTGATGCATGCTGGTTAGCAATCGTCATCACCCCATCGCCTGGTTCGTCGTTGACCGGACAACGTTTAACTAATTTATTCCTGTCTAGTGTTGTCCAGTCAATTGCGAACCTGCCGGATACTTGTGGGTCATACTGTTTACCTTACCAGTGCTACCCGCCAATGTGACCAAAGTCAACATTAGGAACACAGAAAGACCCCTATATCAAACCATAGCAACAGTGTGGGATGGGCAAAAAAGCCAGGACCCGGAAGCCAATATGGGTCCCAGCCAAAAATTCCCACCCGGCCCCGAAGCGACCAAAATATCACACTGTTAACTAGGGAGGGGGTGGAGGGGAAAAGACTTCTCCGCTCCGTCGCTGAGGTAAAATGGCAGCTCTGCTGCCTCGTGGCCACCCCTTTTATAAGGGAGCTGGCCACGCCCCTAACTACCCGGATTCTCTGTCCTGTGGGGGGGGGCCCGCAAAGAGCGCGGCGGCCATTTTGGCGCCGCGCTTGCATTGCAGGCGCACCCCCCCAATAACGGACACAGACAACATTGAAAGTGGATAACAGCATAGGGCCACATTTATTGATTCAATGCCCTAGTCCGAATTATAAATTTGTATTGGTAAAACGACCAATCATAATTCCTAAGGCAAGCAGGCCGAAGTAACACTGGTAAGGTACCACCCCAAAATTGCCAACGGCAATTGGTTACAATGTATCAATTTGTATCAATTTGTTTGTTGACAACAAACAAATTGTTGACCGTAGTCAATAACTAACTCATGACCCCACCCTCTGACGCGTATCCGTGAAATCACAGGGGTGATGCATGCTGGTTAGCAATCGTCATCACCCCATCGCCTGGTTCGTCGTTGACCGGACAACGTTTAACTAATTTATTCCTGTCTAGTGTTGTCCAGTCAATTGCGAACCTGCCGGATACTTGTGGGTCATACTGTTTACCTTACCAGTGCTACCCGCCACACGGAGGGGCTTCAAAGAAGACCTGACGCCCCCACACAGACCGTCAGCTCGGTCAACAGGCCTGCTCGCCAATCACCTAACAGGAGGTCCATACCTCCTCGCGACAGATGGACCCCATCCCCTGCGTACAAGTCATAATTTTGTAGACTAATATCAGGGAGATGACTGACCCGTCCCCAAGCCCTGTCGACAAGAAACCGCGCCACCGCCCTGTTGACCGCGCGCCTAGCGCGATCAAGGGCCAGGAGGTGAACGCCCACTCTATAAGAAAGGCGCGGGATAATGTCCGACCAAACTAGGGTTGTGACAGGCCAGACATAATGCAAGTAGGCGAGGTCCTCGCAAATCGCATGCTTGAGCGATAAGCCGGTGACCTGGCACAAATCATTGCCCCCAAAGTGGATGATGAGAATGTCAGGCGGGTCAGCACTCAGGCCAGAAAAAAGGAAAGGCCGCAGCTCCCGCCATAACATCCCAGGCTTACCATGCCATGTGAGACTGGAGTGTTCACCCAGTCCCAGTCGGGGTCCCCACTCTGTCGCCGCAGCGTAACGCGCTGCCCTGTGCACATAGCTGTGGCCCACCAGCCATACTGTCACCGGTGTAATACGACACCCAGGGTCTGTAAGAAAATTGAGAAAAATTGAGAAAAAGACGGTAAGGTGACTGGATTGGTACTCATGGCGGAAGTGGGCGCACATAAAACTGAAAACATTGCGAGCCCCACCTCCCCATGCTGCGTATGTCAGCCCCAGAGTACCCAAAAGCAGCTGCTGTAGAGGCTGCACCAGTACGGAATAAATGTGTGCCATAACGGGCACCTGGTAGGCCCACCCTGGTGAGGGCTCTGCCTGTCACCTTCCAAAACTGAAATTTAGTAAGGGGAGACCCATCTTGGTGACAGAAAAACGGGCTGTGGTGCATGCCACGCAGTGCCAGGAACTCCTGTAGGGCACCAACCGGACAGATGTCTGCCAAAGAACACCGTAGCAGGCTTACCCACTGCCTACGCCATGCTGATCTGTCGTAGAGGAGCATATCCTCAACTGGGCCCAGTCTTTGGCAACATAGACATCCTCGAGTTCCAGTGCCCTACAACTTGCATCCGCCTTATACAGCATCTCAAGCTCGCCGTTGCGGAGCGCTCCAAAAAAGGCCACCGTTGTAGCCGCATGAAGTGGGCTGCCTCATTTCCAAAACAGAGGCCAGGCCAGCCCCGGGCCAATTGGGTAAAAACCCTGGGAAAATCTTGCATCCGCCTTACTCAGCATCTCAAGCTCGCCGATGCGGAGGGCTCCAAAAAGGCCACCTTTGTAGCCGCATGAAGTGGGCTGCCTCATTTATCGAAACTGAGGCCAGGCCAGCCCCGGGCCAATTGGGTAAAAAACCCTGGGAAGAATCTTGCATCCGCCTTACTCAGCATCTCAAGCTCGCCGATGCGGAGGGCTCCAAAAAAAGGCCACCGTTGTAGCCGCATGAAGTGGGCTGCCTCATCTATCAAAACAGAGGCCAGGCCAGCCCCGGGCCAACTGGGTAAAAAAAACCCTGGGTAAATGGGGTGGCGGTCGCCCGGGAAACGCCCGCGCACGCGCACCCACCCCTCCCAAACATGTCTCACCCGGAAGTCATTGGTGCTGTCCACACGACCTCCCACTGTGGCCATAAAAGCCAACCCGACAGCTGAGATGCTATGGTGCGTGGTGCAAGGCCCTGGGCATACAGGTAAACCATGAACCGCAGAACATGGGCTACTGGGATCGGCCAGGTTCCTGGCAGTCAGAATCAGGTACATAATACTCTGAAGGAACTAAATGTGTGGTGGTACGCCTTACTCATGCATGGCGCTAGTGACAGGCCAATCGCCCGGTTCACCTCTCCTTGCCAACGTTCCATCTCTCGTCCGGTAGTGGCAAGGGAAATTCCTCCGCATCCGGGGGCCGAGGCACGGAACCGGGAGATCTGCAGGCGGGACAAAGCAGCAGCAATATCATTATCAACCCTTGGGACATGCCTGGCCCTGAAGGGGACGTTGAGGCACAGGTTGCGTAACACCAACCAACGCACTAGCTCCACAACCCCGGGCAATTTGGAAATCTGTGCAGTGACGATGCTGACCACAGCCGCGTTGCCATGCCAAAATTGCACAACCGAGTTGGCCCACTCTTTGCCCCATAGCATCAAAGCACCCAGGATAGGGAAACATTCCAGCTACGTGAGACCATGCAGGCAACACTTGCCTGCCCAGGATGGTGGCCACCCACCATAGGCCCACTTCCAATTGAAGTACATCCCATAAACCCAGGAATCCTGAGGCATCGGACTGCATCTGAAAGCAAGGGGGAGCCAGGAGATCAGACCCCAAAATGACACCCCGTTGAACTACCTCTGGATCTATGGGCAGACAAGCACGCCTGCCCCGATACCCCGGGTAAATCTGAGCCTGTGGTGGGGCCTGAATAATCCCGCCATGGCGTCGCCCCAGCGCAGAGCAAATGCCCTGCCCGGTGCGACGACCCTGCCAGCAAAACTGGGGTGACCATATAGCACCAGAAGTTCCCTCAGTGATGCCATGCGCTCGGCCAGCAAGACCGAGACAAGGGCCACTAGCCTTGACACCTTATCCCGCTGCAACCTAGAATTCTGCGCTACCATGTTACTCTCCACCCCAGGAATACTAGCTGTGGAGATGGGCCCTCGGTCTTTTCGGGCGCTAAAGGGACACCAGTTCCTCCATTAGCGTCTGAAATGTGTTGAGGAGACGTGTGTACGTGTCCCAGCCCCGTTCAGCCCCGAATAAAACCATCCAGGGAATGGGCTAGAGACCGAGACCCTGACCTGCGGACAAAAGCGCAATCTAGGAAAGTGGTGAAACGCTCGAATACCGAGCCCCAATGGAATAGCCAAAAGGCATGGCATCATTGAAATAATATGCTCCCCGGGACGGGGGTGGAGGGACAGGGCCAACGACCCTGCCCGCAGGGACCCTATGTCAAAGCTGGCAGTAGCCACCTCCTCCCTCCCCTTAAGGGATAAAAGGTTGGGGGCATCCTGAGGGAACCTATTACCCATGAAAGGGATCCGGAACCCCTGCCTAGAACCCTGAAGGAGATAACCTGCATCCTCTCCCTTCGGGTACCGTGTGAGCCAACGCTCCAACATGTCCACCTTAAATGGGAAGGGAGCCCTTCGGTGAACTAGATCCATCTGCGGCAGTCTTGCCAGCCCCCTGTCTGCCCCACCCTCTGCCCCGCATCCTTCTAGGCCTGGGACGGGCAGAGGCCGCATGGGGGCCAACACAGGTGGGACACTCCTGTCTGTATTTGCAAGTCTTCCCATGAGGAGCCATTGGACAAGAAAGTCCAGCACAGTAGGCGGGCTGGAACCCCCCGCCCCGCCCCCTGGCAGGTGACCTGTGCTGGGGCCGCCCGCTGAACCGCATGCCCACATGGTATATCTCCCCGGGTGCAGGGCGCGTGGGCGTAACCTACAAAAGCCGCAGCCTCTGGCCTGGCTCATCTCGCCTAATCTCGGGGCGCGGTGAAATCCGCCTACGGCATTCCTCGTCACAAGCCAACCACGCTGGGCCCGGAAAGTAAACCATCGCCCGGTAGGCGTTGTCCAAATACTGGACCATCGGAATTGCCAGATCCGGCCGGGCCGTAAAGTACACCGCCATGCATATGATGCAGGCCGGCAACCATTTGGCCCACATACTTGGTGGCTTGCGACAACGTGCCTGGCACTATCCTTCTCATTCTGCCCCTCCCTCTCTCCTTGGTGGGAACACTGTTTAGGAGTGAGAAGATATCCACGTACTCCCCCCGCCAAATTTACTCTCTGGCGGCCTGTGCCAAGTGGTCACTCATCGGTAAGGAATAGGGGCTTGGACCAACCCGACCACCCAAAACATTCCCCTAAGGGTAGGGAACACCCCCCACCACGGGGCCCTGGGTGTTAGCTGTCATCGCCGGGGAGGCGTCAGCGGGTGCACCGCCACACCACCCGCGCGAGGCCAAGGCCATTGGAAAGCCCCCCCCCCATATTGGGAATGTGTGTGGATGTACTCGCTTACACCGTATACTCACATGCCGCACCCCCGCGGGCCGCCCCCACCGGGGGTTCCGGCCCACTGGGGGCGTCGGAGCTCACGACCGACGTAGAGCTCATCATCGGGGGACCTGCACCTGGCTGCTGGCTGGGGAGCTGCGAGGCAGTGGCCGAAACCGCGCCACGCGCCTGCAGCAGCTCAACCCTCCCTGTCGGCTGTTGTCCTCCCGCCGACAGCGCCTCAAAAGGAACCCCAAAGGAGGGGGGGCCCCCGCCTGACTTCCACGTTGACCCGGGGCCAAGGGTTGGCTGGCCCGCCTGGTCCAGGCGTGGGTACAGGTCCCTGTACCCCAGGACCCGAATATGGCCATTGGCCAGCACCAAAGCCCGGCAGGGTCGGTGGATAAACCTGCCAAGGCAGGGGGCCGCACCACCCCCCAAAGGTTAGAGGGCCCCGGGAGAGGCTGCGACCCAAGAGGAGTAGGCCCAACAGGGTGGGCAGGTGGAGGAGCGGCGTCCACCGCTCGCGGGCCGCGGGCCGGAACCCCTTCCGCGCCCGCACTCTAGTCGCCCACTCCGGGCCAAGGGGCAATAGACCCCATTCCGCCTGCCCCGGCAGGGGCGGGCAAAGGCGGCTGCTGAGGAGGCGGCACCGCGGTCCTCCGACCTGGGTTGCGCCTCCTAACCGCGTGAGCTGCACTCGAAGCTGCCTTCTTCTTCGAAGGCATCTCCACCGAAGCAAAGGGAAGCCAGCAAGGCAGAATCGCTACCAAAAGGCTTCCCGGTAGGCTCAAGAGCGACGGAGACACAGGGGAAAAGACTTCTCCGCTCCGTCGCTGAGGTAAAATGGCAGCTCTGCTGCCTCGTGGCCACCCCTTTTATAAGGGAGCTGGCCACGCCCCTAACTACCCAGATTCTCTGTCCTGTGGGGGGGGCCCGCAAAGGGCGCGGCGGCCATTTTGGCGCCGCGCTTGCATTATCAGTCTAACATAGTCCAGTTTTCTGGAGGATGTTTTCATGTGTTTTATTATTTCTTCATTCATTTACTTTAGTAATTCTTTGTTTGTCATCCTGCAATAAATCTGCACATCAGTGTTTCTATCTTTTTAAAGGTTTCCCTTGCTCGAAAGCCAGTTGTATCCGACTCTAGGGTCCAGTGCTCATCTCTGTTTCAAAGCAGAACAGCCAGTGCTGTCTGCTTCTGCAAACATTTCCGTGGTCATGTGGCAGGCATGACTAGACACCAGAGCGCACGGAATCCTGTTACCTTTCCACCAAAGTGGTCCCTATTTATCTACTTGCAATTTCTTCTACACCATACTTTAGAAGAGAGAATGCATAGCATTATACAACCCATGATCTCAATGCCTATATTAAGTATAGTTTTTTTACATTTTCAATTCAAACAAGCTGACTTGGGCCATTTCTGTCCTTCCCTCCCCCTTTTTGGCCCCATAGCTATGCTGCCAATGTTCCTTCTCTTAAATTTCAGGGTACGTACTTGGTTCTTCAGTGGTCCTCATGGTTAGTGAACAAAAGACCCTCTCTGACCACTATACTTGGCAGCTATGGGTGCTTTGGGGTAGGGAGCAATTTGATGACCACACGTTATGACTGAGTGGAAAGCCATTCCAAAATGTGTGGCATTTGAGTAACATTATGGTGGAGGGAACTGAGATGATTTTTTTTTTACTGCCTGTTTGATTTTCACTGTCTCATCCTTCAAGCTAATTCACCCTTAGGTTTCAGATAGAGACACAGAAAGCAGAAGAAGAGTTAAATTAATCATCCCCCTGCTGATTGTCTACTCAGAGTTGCTTTCTAAAGGTGCCTTTCTTTATTAAGAGGAGCTAACATTCACTTCCCTGCCAGCCACATGGCCATGGAGGCTTCGTTTTTTCTGCTGCTGTTCGGAACCACCATGGGACGGGAGTCTACTCTAGAGGACCTGCCCGACCCCTCCATCCTCATCGCTGGACCTAGACGTGGACAATGATGCTGGCGACGCTGTTGAAGACGAGCATAATGGTGAGGAGCAGTGGTGGGCCTGTACAGCGGACTCTGGAGCCCCGGATGCAACAGGCCGTAGCTTGAAGTACTTTACCCCCGACCTGGCTGCCTCAGATGCCAACGCTTCCTTCAGCACAGACTTGAATGTGAGCATGTCTCGGGTCATCAACCTGCGTTGGGCCTCTTCATCTCAAAGTCTGGCTAGCAGGTGGTCACGGAGGGCTTCTTCAATGTTCAGCCACTAGTATGGGGCAGCTGCGAGTTGAAGGATGGCAGCTTAGTCAGCCACAGACTTCCCAGGGCGTTGGACATGGCAGTGAAACCCACCTGGGCGGGAAATATGGAGACCCTCAGCTGGAAATGGCTTCACAGGGCCATCAGGATATCTGTAAGGGGAACATCATCGATATCCCTCGGCAGCACCAAGTGAATGGCCAGCTCGAACGTAGACAGGCCGCATCTCGACAGGAAACACGAACGCTTCTGGTTCTCCTCTACTATGTTGTCAGCCACCATAGCGTGCTTGAACTGCTTTTTGTAGAGAACCCATTTCTCTGGCACTGAGATATTGAAAGGGCCAACGGAATTCTGTTGCTAATTTAGTGTTCTGGAAAGAATAGACAGCAGCCAGAAATACGGGCCAAACACACGACTTTATTTGGAATAAGAATAGGTGACCAGAGCTAACCACACACCCTCACATTCCTTAACTATCTCTGATCAGAACTGACAGTTGGGGGAAAAACCCGTTAGAACCGCTGACAGCTCTGTTCTCGTTCAGCACCCTCCCGAAGTCTCATGAGACTTCGGACCATAGAGAAGCAAATACATATTAAACTCTTTCACAACAAGACAAAAATGGCCAACACATTTCCTTAAAAACACAACAAAGGGCAACTGAGTTTTGGGTTATTTGTTGGTTTGAAAGGGCAAAATCAGCAAGTTCACATCACAATGTGATATGAACATAACTTATTTTGCCTCTACACCAGGGTTTCCCAACCTTTTAATGCTGCAGGCCTGACTATGCCCCCGTACAGCTAAGCTGGCTGATCATGTGGTTCCCCTTGCTGTAAACGTTGCCATAAAACACATCCATGGCTTTCCTAAATGTGTTTACGACAGCCATGGATGGATTTGCGCAGGCTCATTTTATACGTGTTGTGGACACATCCACTTCTGCTTCTGGTGTGGCAGTGTCGGCAACACGGGCCACATGAAATGGTGTCATGGGCCTGCCACCCCTGCTCTACATGAATGGAAGTCAACTTGCTTCAGCAGCAGAAACACTTCTTCAGGAAATTTGTAGTCTTGCTGGAACTAAAGTGAACTTGTGCTCCAAATATCCCAGCCGGGGGTGAAGAAGAGGAGGAGGAGAGCCGGGGCGAGCGGCAAAGGGGCCTGCCGCCGCCGCCGCTGCCGACCAACCACCCCAGCCGGGGGTGAAGACGAGGAGGAAAGAGCCGGGGCGAGCGGCAAAGGGGCCTGCTGCCGCCGCCGCCGCCGGTCAACCACCCCAGCCGGGGGTGAAGAAGAGGAGGAGGAGAGCCGGGGCGAGCGGCAAAGGGGCCTGCCGCCGCCGCCGCCGCCGGTCAACCACCCCAGCCGGGGGTGAAGAAGAGGAGGAGGAGAGCCGGGGCGAGCGGCAAAGGGGCCTGCCGCCGCCGCCGCCGCCGGCCAACCACCCCAGCCGGGGGTGAAGACGAGGAGGAGGAGAGCCGGGGCGAGCGGCAAAGGGGCCTGCCGCCGCCGCCGCCGCCGGTCAACCACCCCAGCCGGGGGTGAAGACGAGGAGGAGGAGAGCCGGGACGAGCGGCAAAGGGGCCTGCCGCCGCCGCCGGTCAACCACCCCAGCCGGGGGTGAAGAAGAGGAGGAGGAGAGCCGGGGCGAGCGGCAAAGGGGCCTGCCGCCGCCGCCGCTGCCGGTCAACCACCCCAGCCAGGGGTGAAGACGAGGAGGAGGAGAGCCGGGGCGAGCGGCAAAGGGGCCTGCCGCCGCCGGTCAACCACCCCAGCCGGGGGTGAAGACGAGGAGGAGGAGAGCCGGGGCGAGCGGCAAAGGGGCCTGCCGCCGCCGGCGCTGCCGGTCAACCACCCCAGCCGGGGGTGAAGAAGAGGAGGAGGAGAGCCGGGGCGAGCGGCAAAGGGGCCTGCCACCGCCGCCGCCGCTGGCCAACCACCCCAGCCGGGGGTGAAGACGAGGAGGAGGAGAGCCGGGGCGAGCGACAAAGGGGCCTGCCGCCGCCGCCGCCGCCGCCGGTCAACCACCCCAGCCGGGGGTGAAGAAGAGGAGGAGGAGAGCCGGGGCGAGCGGCAAAGGGGCCTGCCGCCGCCGGCGGTCAACCACCCCAGCCGGGGGTGAAGACGAGGAGGAGGAGAGCCGGGGCGAGCGGCAAAGGGGCCTGCCGCCACCGGTCAACCACCCCATCCGGGGGTGAAGAAGAGGAGGAGGAGAGCCGGGGCGAGCGGCAAAGGGGCCTGCCGCCGCCGCCGCCGCCGCCGCCGGTCAACCACCCCAGCCGGGGGTGAAGACGAGGAGGAGGAGAGCCGGGGCGAGCGGCAAAGGGGCCTGCCGCCGCCGGCGCCGGCGGCCAACCACCCCAGCTGGGGGTGAAGACGAGGAGGAGGAGAGCCGGGGCGAGCGGCAAAGGGGCCTGCGCCGCCGCCGCCGGGCAACCACCCCCAAGGGGGATGGGGGGTGAGGAGGAGGAGGAGAGCCAGAGATCCAGGCAAAGGATAAGTAGTAGATATATAAATGTAGAAGACCTAATATAGCAACTGACATAGAGACTTTATACTGACTAAACATAGAAACTGACATAGAGGCTGTTAAAGTGTGATAATATGCATGATATTATGTTGTCTTAAATGTCTTTAAACTTTTAAAAACTGTGATACAATGTATGAGGAGAGAAAAATGGCGTAGACACCGGCAACCACGCCAAAAATCTTGCCAAGAGAACCCTATGGACCAAAACAAAAGGCAAAACAAAGGGGCAAACAAAGGGGCAGGCTAGGTGATACAGGATGCTTAACACCACAGAGGGGAGAAAGGGGAGGGACAGGAAGGGGGGAGGGGAAATGCAATGTTGCAAGGAGCAATACTGCATAGGGACATGGAATGTGAGGTCAATGAACCAAGGTAAACTGGAAGTGGTAAAAAATGAGATGGAAAGAATAAGCATTGACATCTTGGGCATCAGTGAGCTCAAATGGACAGGGATGGGTGAATTCAGCTCTGGAAACCATCATATCTACTACTGCGGGCAAGAAAACCTTAGAAGAAATGGAGTAGCCATAATTGTCAATAAAAGAGTGAGAAAAGCAGTAATGGGATACAATCTCAAAAATGACAGAATGATGTCAGTTAGATTTCAAGGCAAACCTTTCAATGTCACTGTGATCCAAATATACGCACCAACCACTGGCGCAGATGAAGCCACAATGGACCAGTTCTATGAGGACTTACAACACCTCATAGAACAGACACCAAGAAATGATGTCCAAATTATATTAGGAGACTGGAATGCCAAAGTAGGAAATCAAAAAGTGGAGGGAATAACAGGCAAATTTGGTCTGGGAGTACAGAATGAAGCAGGGCAAAGATTGATAGAGTTCTGCCAAGAGAACGCACTGGTCATAGCAAACACTCTCTTCCAGCAACACAAGAGGCGACTTTACACATGGACATCACCAGATGGCCAACACCGAAACCAGATTGACTACATACTCTGCAGCCAAAGATGGAGAACCTCCATACAGTCAGCAAAAACAAGACCTGGAGCAGACTGTGGCTCAGATCACAACCTATTGATCGCAAAATTCAGGCTTAGACTAAAGAAAATAAGGAAAACACGGAGACCAGAAAGATATCACCTAGACAACATCCCTAAAGAATACGCAGTGGAGGTGATGAACAGATTCAATGGCTTAGACTCAATAGATAGAGTGCCAGAAGAATTATGGACAGAGATGAGGGACATCATGCAGGAAGCAGCAAAGAAAACCATACCAAAAGAAAAGAAGAGTAAGAAAGCAAAGTGGTTGTCTGATGAGGCTCTTAAAATAGCAGAGGAAAGAAGGAACGCAAAAGTCAAAGGAGAAAGGAAAAACTACAATCATTTGAACACAGAATTTCAAAGAAAAGCAAGGAGAGATAAAGAAAACTACCTAAAAGAACAGTGCAGAGAAATGGAGGAAAACAACAAAAGAGGCAGAACCAGAGATCTTTTCAAAAAATCGGGGAAATTAAGGGAACATTTAAAGCAAAAATGACCATGATAAGGGACAAAGAAGGAAAGGAGCTAGCTGATGCAGAAGAGATTAAGAAAAGATGGAAAGAGTACACAGAGGAACTCTACAAAAAGGACCTCAACACTCCTGACAATCACAATGATGAAGAAGTAGAACTTGAGCCAGACATCCTGGAGAGCGAAGTCATAAAGGCCCTAAAGAGCACTGCAAACAACAAAGCTAGTGGAGATGATGGTATCCCAGTTGAATTTTTCAAAGCGCTAAAAGACGATGGCGTCAAATTACTGCATTCAATATGCCAGCAGATTTGGAAAACAAAACAATGGCCACAGGATTGGAAAAGATCAGTATACGTCCCAATCCCAAAAAAGGGCAATGCCAAAGAATGTTCAAATTATCGAACAATCACACTCATCCCACACGCCAGTAAAGTGATGCTCAAGATAATACAGGATAGACTTCAGCAGCATGTGGAAAGAGAATTACCAGAGGTGCAGGCAGGTTTCAGAAGAGGCAGGGGGACTAGAGACCACATCGCCAACATACGCTGGATCATGGAGAAAACAAAGGAATACCAGAAACAAGTATACTTTTGTTTTATTGACTACACTAAGGCATTTGACTGTGTGGACCACAACAAGATGTGGCAAGTAATTAAAGAGATGGGAATACCAGAGCACCTCATATGCCTCCTGAGAAATCTGTACATGAACCAAGAAGCAACAGTTAGGACAGAACATGGAGTGACAGAGTGGTTTGGAATAGGAAAAGGAGTAAGACAAGGCTGCATTTTGTCACCATGCTTATTCAACCTATACACAGAGCACATAATGCGCAGTGCAGGGATGGAGGAATCACAATATGGGATTAAAATCGCTGGGAGAAACATCAACAATCTGAGATATGCAGACGATACCACCCTAATGGCAGAAAGTGAGGAAGACCTAAAGAATCTCTTGATTGGGCTGAAGGAGGAGAGTGCAAAAGCTGGTTTGAGACTAAATATCAAGAAAACCAAGATAATGGCAACAGGCCCAATCAGTTCCTGGAAGATAGATGGGGAAGAAGTAGAAGCAGTGACAGATTTTACTTTCTTAGGATCCAAGATCACTGCAGATGGGGATTGCAGCCATGAAATAAAAAGGAGACTGATTCTTGGGAGACAAGCAATGAGAAACCTGGGGAACATAGTGAAAAGCAGAGACATCACACTGAAAACAAAAATTAGAATAGTCAAAGCAATGGTTTTCCCAGTAGTAATGTATGGATGTGAGAGCTGGACAATTAGGAAGGCTGAACGCAGAAGAATAGATGCCTTTGAAATGTGGTGTTGGAGGAGGGTTTTGAGAGTGCCCTGGACAGCGAGGAGAACAAATAGGTCAATCCTAGAAGAAATTAACCCGGATTGCTCACTGGAAGGTCAAATAGTAAAGATGAAGCTAAAATACTTTGGACATCAAATGAGAAGGGAGGATTCACTTGAGAAGGCACTGATGTTGGGAAAGGTGGAAGGCAAAAGAAGAAGGGGGAGGCCAAGGATGAGATGGCTAGATGGCATTGTGGACACAATGGGCACAGAGCTGGGAGGGCTGAGGGGGATGGTGGAGGACAGAGGCGCCTGGAGAGCAATGGTCCATGGGGTCGCAAAGGGTCGGAACCGACTGTGCGACTGAACAACAACAACAACAAACATTTAAAAACTAAGGCCACAGAATAAGGGTATTTTACCAAATGTTTTTAATATGTTCTAGACTGCCTTTGGGGTAACAAGACACACCTGTAAGAACAGGCAGGACATGGGACAGAAAGCCCAGGAAGCAATTTCTGTCTCTTACATGATAGTCTTTATGCAGTCACTTAGCACCATATTAGTGTATGTAACATTAGCTAAAACTCCAAGGCTAGATTTAACTGCTACATACACTACATGAATGTTACTAAGACTCAGAAATTACTAGAGAGAGGCTTAGGAACTCCTCTTCAGCATTTCAGTGTGTCAGCACGAGAGCTCTTTAAGTGTGAAGATGTTTGCCTGTGTGTTCTACTTGCGGAACACCTGCAAGCCAAAACACCAGGAAAAGCAAAAGGAAGGCAACTACTAGGGAGAGGACCAATGGCTTCATGCACTTGGAATTGCTGGGCCAAGAGTAAGGAGTGCCAACTTCATGACATGGGCTTTCTAGTTGCACAAAACTGGCCCAGCTGTAGTGCTGGGGTGGTGGTGGTGGAATCCTTGTGGTCTACGTTGGGGAAACCATCAGTTGGTATCCCTTTTTTCTGCTGCTTCCAGTAGCCATGTTTTACTCAGATTCTGAGCCCATTTATTTAGATTTTTTTTAAAAGCATAAAAAAACAAGCATAAAAAAACCCCAAGATCATGGCATCCGGCCCTATCACTCCCTGGCAAATAGAAGGGGAAGAAATGGATGCAGTGACAGACTTTACTTTCCTGGGATCCAAGATCACTGCAGATGGTGACTGCAGCCATGAAATAAAAATACACTTATTTCTTAGGAGGCTAGCTATGAGAAACCAAGGCAGCATAATAAAGAGACCTCATCCTGCCATCAAAAGTTTACATAGTCAAAGCAATGGTCTTCTCAGTAGTAATGTATGGCTGGACCATCAGGAAGGCTGAGTGCAAAAGAATAGACACCTTTGAATTGTGGGGCTGGAGGAGACTACCCTGGACTGCAAGGAGATCAGATCAGTTAATCCTGAAGGAAATCATCCCTTACTGCTCATTGGAGGGGCAAATCCTGAAACTGAAGCTCAAGAATTTTAGTCACCAAACGAGAAGAGAGGACTCACTTGAGAAGGCCTTAATGCTGGGAAAGATTGAAGGCAAAAGGAGAAGGGGGTGGCAGAGGATGAGGTGGCTAGATGGTATCAATGACACAATGGGCATAGATCTGGGCGGGCTGAGGGGAATGGCAGAGGATAGAGGAGGCTGGCGTGTGGTGGTCCATGAGGTCGAAAAGGGTCGGACTCAACTGTGTGACTCAACAGCAACAAATGTAAGGAGTGGAATGTTTTGTCAAGGTCTGGGTACTAAAGTAAACAAGATTGAAACCTGAAAGGTAAGCATGTCTTGCTGCAAACCAGTCTTCTGCTACTTGGTTGAAATCTTTTTGGAGTTGAATGCACATGTAGATGAATTTTTCCACCCAGGCACCACTCTCATACACCCTTATGATTTTATGTTGTTGTTGTTTTTTTCATTCTAGAAATAGCCTTCCTTAAGAGGGAAAATAAATACACAGAAGGACTCAGGGCAAGAGGTACACTTTGTATATAAGCTTTAGCGGAAACAAGTTTTTTCTCTCGTTAACACCTTGTTATACCCTAAAATCACAATGCTGAAAAAGCTGTGAAGAAGGCTGTATGCAAAAGACTTGTCAGCCAAGGAAAGAAAATATCATTCTTTCCCACATGGTTACCAGTAGTGATTCATCAATGTAAATAAGCTTGAAAGATTTTTTACTGTCACCCTTTTTAGTTTCATATTTTAAAAAAGGTTCTAAATAACAAATAATTTCCAATTGAGATGGAGTAGCAAAGGTTGCTCACATACAAAGGATGCACACACACTACTTCAGTCTAATGCTGTACCTTTTTTGGATTATACTTTCCAAAATGGCACTCTTGTTTAAGGGCAGAATTCTGGAAAAATGGTCCAGAAAAGTATCTCTTCCTAACGCTGCACATCTCAAAACTTTAGAGTAAACATATTTTGAGCCAGGCTACTTGCAGTGTGAGGTCCAAAACACTGATCAGGGTTGTCAAGCATGCAAAAGCTGATACGCAGATACGTAGCTGTGTGAGAAGAAGGAGAAGATAGCTTCCCCTCAAATTCAATCTATATACAAAAATGGACTAAACTAGCTGTTGAGCCTTACTTCAACACTAGTAATGGAATGGTATTCCGCTATCACATTTGAGATGGCAGACTCATTTCAGAGGCCCAGCACGCATCATGTGACATACACTGCTCCGTCCTGTAACAGAATGAAGAAACCAGAGAGGTCACTAAACCATACCTGTCAAGTTTTTGACATGAAAATAAGGGAAAATTTGGGCCACACCCCTCTCCCCACCAGGCCAGGCCCCCACCCACTAGGCCACTCCCCTTCCTCCCCAAAATCCAAGCACATCCAAGAGCCTAGAAAAGGAGGAGCCACCAGAGCCAGGGAGGAGTGTTGGGCTCCCCCCCCCCAGGTGGAGGAAGAACCACCCCCTAGGCACTCCCCCACTCCCCTTAGCATCACTGCTGTCCCTTGCGGGGAATAAGACAACATGCCAGCCCCTACAGGCCAGCCTTACTGTAATAATTATATTTTAAATCTCTTTCCACATTCTCTGGTGCAACAGCATTTCATATTATGGTGATTTTTCATGGAACTGTTTTTTACACTTTAATCACTTAATTGTCTACTGTCTTAACCTTGTGTTCCTCAATTTCATTTTTTAAAAACTCTGTGTTTAAGGCAGGACCATTGAAATATCCTCTTTATGTTGTATGCAAATATACTTGAAGCTGATTGGCTCTTTGTCTCTTCCCTTTAACACCCTCTTTCCCAGGAGAGAGAAGAGACAATGAGCCAATAGGCTTCAAGTATATTTGCATACAGCATAAAGAGGATATTTCCATAATTATTAGAATCAGAATTAGTTTACTATTCCTTTTTTCCAGGGACATCATGGGACTATGCAGTGTGCCCAGCACTACATAGGCAGGGTGTTCCTCTGCGAGGCTGTTGTGTTCTAAAGCATGTGCCTTTAAACAATGTATCTATCCATGTGTATCCAATGTAACCTTTTCCATGTGTAACATTGTAACCTCAGCTGCATCACTGTAACCCTAATAGGACGCGAGCTAGTGACCACTAGATGGCAATAGCGAGCGTCCAAGCTCATTGGTCCAAGACTCACCTAAGAGCAACAGCGCGGGAAGATTCCCGCCTCCACCTCCACCTGGACAAGAAGGGCGTGACCTGAAATGAGGTCACGCGGACAGTAGCCAATAGACTGTCAAGGAGCCACATCCAAATGTATAGCCACTGTATATATTGAGCTGTTTGTCCACCATTACCACATGTTCCCCCTGACCAGCATGTAATAAAGTTGTGTTAAGCCAGCTCTTCGGCTGTCCTGGTGTCTTTGGTCCCATACACTAAATTGGCGACGAAGGTGGGATAATGGCTGCCCACGGGACCAAGACATACGCCGGTTTCGACATCAAGAAACCGCAAGACTGGGAACTTTTCGAAATGGACTTCCAAGGCGCGCTGGTGGAGTTCGAGGTGACAGACGAGGCAAAGAAGAGAGCCATCCTCACCAGAATGCTCGGGCACGACGCCAAGAGGGTATTGATTGACCTCATCGCACCCAAAAAGGCGGCTGAATTCAAGGCGAAAGAGCTCCTGAAGGTGTTGCGAGACCATTTCCGGCCCTCGGTAGCGATGTTTCCCGCTCGGAGCGTGTTTTGGAGGCGAGTCCAAGCGCCTGGTGAGTCGGTTGCCGCTTTCGTAGCGGCCCTGCGTCTGGCTGCCGGCCCATGCAAATGGGAGAACTTGGAAGTCACCCTCAGGGACTGCATGCTATGCGGCCTGAAGGATGCCGAAATCCAGTGCACGCTGATGAATCAGGAGCCGCCCCCCACATTGCAGGAGGTCCTGAAAGCGGCACAGGCCGTGGAAGCCACGAAGGCCGGGGTACAGGAGCTCCAGGACTGGTGTCCGAAGGCCGACAAAACAGAGAGTTCGGTGCACGCAGCCCTGCGAATTTCAAAATCGTCCGCCGAAAACAGCGACGACGAGGACGTCCGGAGGGTCCGGAAGGAGGGCCGGCGCTGCGACGGCTGCAGAGCGGCTCATGACCGCGCCAGGTGTCCTTTCAGAAAAGCCGAGTGCCACAACTGTGGACGACGCGGGCACATCGCCAAAGTATGCAGACAACGGCACAAGGACCGGGGGAGCTCGCCCGACCGCGCGGCGAGGCCAGACCGCTCGACGAGAATCAAGGATGGCGCCCGGCCCACGAGGAAGCAGGACGGCGTGGGCCGCATCTCCGACGACAGCGACGACGACGCTCCAGTTTTCAGCGTGTCCTTGGGACACCCCCGCTACTTTGTTGAGGTACTGGTGCAAGGGGCCCCTGTTAGGATGGAGATTGACTCTGGCTCCTCATATTCCCTCATTTCCCAGAGGGAGTTTTTGAGAATTGCCCCCCGCGTACGGCCCAAGCTCAAAGCGTTGAGGTCCACGCTTCGGGACGTGCAAGGGAACAGTATCCCGGTGTTGGGGGTTGGGAAATTCCAGGTCCAATATAAGCGGCACGCCGCGGAACTCCCCCTAGTCGTTCTCAAGGAGGGTAATTGCAGCCTCCTCGGGACTCAATGGTTCCAGCCCCTGGGTCTGTTCATTGGGGGGGTGCACGCCGTTGGGACTGATCCAATACAGAGGGTGTGCGACGCGCACCCTGAAGTCTTCAAAAAGGGACTTGGGAAATTCAATGGACCCCCAGTAACTTTCGACCTGGACCCGGAGGTCCGCCCAATAAGACTCAAACCGCGCAGAGTGCCTTTTGCACTAAAGGACAAAATAGTGGCGGAACTGGACAAATTAGTGGGCCAGGGGATCCTTGTTCCTGTTGATTCTGCGGATTGGGAAACTCCAATTGTCACGGCATTGAAGGCAAATGGGGAGGTTCGCATTTGCGCCGATTATAAGTGCACCATTAATAAGGCAATCCGCCCTAATGCGTATCCAGTGCCGGTGGTCAGCCATTTGCTAGCCAGGTTACATGGGGGAAAGTGTTTCGCTAAGCTCGACCTGGCTCAGGCATATCAGCAACTCATGGTAACCCCTGCCGCAGCTGCTGCACAGACCATAGTCACGCATAAGGGGGCATTCCAGGTGACGCGCCTCCAATTCGGCGTGAACTCGGCGCCTGGAATTTTCCAGTCGCTCGTGGAACACCTCCTCAAAGGGCTGGACGGCGTTTTGCCATATTTTGATGATGTTTTGATAACAGGGGGAGTGAGGTTGAGTTGGCTGAAAGGCTAAACAAGGACCTGGAGGCATTCGAACAGGCGGGGTTGAGGTTGCGAAAAGACAAATGCGTCTTCTTCGCGAAGGAGGTTGAGTTCTTAGGGTTCCGAGTAACACCCGAGGGGATCAAACCGTCCAAATCCAAGGTGGCCGCCATCAAGAAAGCCCCTCGCCCCACCTCCAAGCCCGAGTTGCAGTCGTTCCTAGGGCTCTTAAATTTCTACCACTCCTTCCTTCCTCGGAAGGCTGCGGTGGCTGAGCCGCTTCACAAGTTGCTCAAGAAAGATGCGGCATGGAAGTGGGGCGATGACCAGGAGAGAGCATTCACGGAACTGAAACAACTCCTGGCGTCAGACGCCATTCTGACCCATTTCAACCCCAAACGGCCGGTGGTACTGATCTGTGATGCATCCCCGGTGGGGGTGGGGGCAGTGTTATGCCACGTGTTGGAAAACGGGAGGGAGGCCCCAATAGCGTTTTACTCCAGGTCCCTGTCCCAAGCGGAGAGGAATTACGCCCAGACAGACAGGGAAGCGCTGGCGATAATTGCAGGGACCAAAAAATTTCACGATTTTCTATATGGCCGCCCCTTCACCATCGTGACTGACCACAAGCCCCTACTAGGCATTTTCACCGCAGATAAGCCCACGCCACAGATCCTGTCCGAAAGGATGCTTAGGTGGGCCATTTTCCTCAACGCCTACCAGCACGCGTTGGTGTACCGGCCCGGGAGAGAAATCAGCCATGCGGACGCCCTGTCGAGGTCCCCCCTCCCCCAGACACACAGCCACGTGGGCGGGGAGGAGCCGGACCACCAGGTGCTCATGATAGAAGTCTTAGATTCGCCCCCCATAGTACCCGCCGATATCGCTAAAGCGACAAGCAGAGACAAGACGTTGGCGGCGGTTAGCTCCTGGGTACAGAAAGGGTGGCCAGCGTCTTCCCCAGCGGAAGAATTCGCTCCGTTTTTCAGGAAAAAGTTGGAGCTGTCCCTAGAGAGGGGGTGTCTCTTGTGGGGGCAGCGGGTGGTGATCCCCACATCCCTCCGGCCGCGGGTGCTTAAACTGCTGCACGTCAGCCACCCCGGAATTGTGCGCTCCAAAGCGCTGGCCCGGAGCTACTTTTGGTGGCCCCAGTTAGACGCCGACATTGAGCACATGGTCGGCACTTGTGAGAGTTGCCAATGCTCCAGACCGGAAGAGGCCCGTCTTCCCCACAGGGAGTGGGATGCGGCTAAGGGGCCGTGGTCCCGGATACACATAGATTTCGCGGGCCCGTTCCGAGGAACTCTGTTTCTCCTTGTTGTGGACGCTTTCTCCAAGTGGTTGGAGGTCATCCCAGTCACGAGCACCTCCTCGGCCGCGACAATTAAGCATTTGCGGAGAATTTTTTCCACGTTCGGCATACCCGACACTCTAATTAGCGATAACGCTAGTTGCTTCACGTCCGCTGAGTTCAGGGCATTCACAGAGATTAACGCCATCCGGCACATCACCTCCGCCCCTTTCCATCCGGCCACCAATGGCCAAGTGGAGCGCCTCGTCCGCACCACGAAGGACGCGCTGTGGCGCATGGGCCCCGGGGACCTCAACCTGCAAGTGTGTCAGTTTCTGCTAGGGTACAGGGTGACCCCGTTGGCGTCAGGATACTCCCCCGCGGAGCTCTTAATGCGCAGGAAACTGACCCCCATTCTCACAAGGCTAGACCCCACGAGAGTAGAAGACAAGGGGAGGAACATCGGGCTAGAGGCCACAAAGAGTTTTAGCGTAGGCGCCCCCGTGCACTGCAGGAACTACGCCAGCACAGGGCCAGCCTGGGTACCGGGGGTGGTCGTGGGGCAGACCGGTCCCGTGTCGTACCACGTGGAGACCAACACAGGTCTACTCTGGCGGCGGCACGCGGACCAGCTATGGAACCGGGTCCCGGGAAAGCAGGGCGCTGAAAGCGCGGAGCCGAATTCAGCGTTAGGGTTCTCCCCCACCCGTTTAGCCCAAGGGGGAGGAGAGGGGGGCCCAGAGTCCCCACCAAGGGGGGAGGAGAAGGAATTTGTCCTCGTAGATATCCCGCGGGATCCCCCAGCAGAGTTTAATTTTGAGTTACAGAACCGGGGGGGGGTTTCGGAGTGGTCCCCCACCCATCCAAGCGAGAAGAGGGGTTTTACGTTAGCCCCTGGTGCCCCCGGTTCACCCACAACAGAATCTACCCTTTCCCCTAAAGCTGCAAAACCGCAGCAAGCCACTAACAAGTCTCCCTCTCCCATTACAGGACAAGGGTCCAGGGAACAAGGAAACGGGAGCGGCCCCCGGGGGGGCCAACCCACATCGCGGCCCAAACGCGAGTGTAAGAAACCATCTTGGTTAAGAGACTTCGTCTCATCCTAGGGGGGAGGGATGTTGTGTTCTAAAGCATGTGCCTTTAAACAATGTATCTATCCATGTGTATCCAATGTAACCTTTTCCATGTGTAACATTGTAACCTCAGCTGCATCACTGTAACCCTAATAGGACGCGAGCTAGTGACCACTAGATGGCAATAGCGAGCGTCCAAGCTCATTGGTCCAAGACTCACCTAAGAGCAACAGCGCGGGAAGATTCCCGCCTCCACCTCCACCTGGACAAGAAGGGCGTGACCTGAAATGAGGTCACGCGGACAGTAGCCAATAGACTGTCAAGGAGCCACATCCAAATGTATAGCCACTGTATATATTGAGCTGTTCGTCCGCCATTACCACATGTTCCCCCTGACCAGCATGTAATAAAGTTGTGTTAAGCCAGCTCTTCGGCTGTCCTGGTGTCTTTGGTCCCATACACTAAAGAGGCACACTGAGGCATCAAACTCTTAAACTTTGCTTCCATAACTAGATAACTAAACCAGGCAGCTGTATAATGAGACTTGGGATAGACAATATGCTGATAGTACTGCATATACATTAGTTAGTAACTGTTACAACAGTCTTTTAATCCTGGTTTGTAATTACTCCCCCGGTGGTCTATGGTGAGATGATCTCCTCCCCAAACACAGGCCAACAGTGCAAAAGCAGAGGAGAGTTCAAGGGAACACTGATTTCCCCAATGTGATCTTTATAGTCACACTTACAAATGTTTACTCATAAGTACGTTCCAGATAACTAGGTACAGAATTGTGCCCTTGGTATTTTCATGGAGGCACTGAAATTAAAACTGAGGATTTAAAATTGAGCAACTCAGTTTTTAACAAATCACCCTATAAATATAAACTCAGAATTACATTCCAGTACATTTCCAGTGAGCGGAAGCCAGCATACTGTAGTGAATAGAGTGCTGACTCAAGATCTGGATTAAAATTTCTCCTTGGCAAATAACTCCTTGCAGGGGTAACACTGGTAAAACAATTCCTTAGATATCTCACATACCTTGAAAATGCTATGAAGGGTATCACAAGTCAACCTGACTGAAGGACACAGAAGATATTTACAAAGGTTTAATCCTAGGGAGGTGTGCATGATTGTTGCCCATATTTCTATGGAAAAGGGCAGCACTAGAGTCCACTCTTCTACATCTCACCCTAGAACAGTGGTGGCAAACCTTGGCACTCCAGCTGTTCTTGAACTTCAATTCCCAGAAGCCCAAGTCGCTGTGAATCCACATGAATAAGTTTACTGGCACTCCAGCTGTTCTTGGACTTTAATTCCCAGAAACCAAAGTTCCTGTGAATCCACACGAATGGGATCCGTGTGGATTCACAGGGACTTCAGCTTCTGGGAATTGAAATCCAAGAACAGCTGGAGTGCCAAGGTTTGCCATCACTGCCCTAGAACTAAGCCTATCAAACACCATGAGACCTGATTATGAATAAACAAACATCCATGTAACTGCTCACTGTAAGCCATTTTTTACTCTAACTTGTCAGTCAGACAATGTTATACAGATTGAGTATGTCACTGCCTACTAGCAAAAAGGCTTTATTTTTAGCACCACTTGTACAGAAAAGGTTGGTTTTGGAACGGAGGAGGATTTTTAAAAGATGAATTATTTATGCAAGTTAAATCAAAATGCACTTGGTATAAATGTTTAATACATTTGGTGTCTTGTTGTGGTGGGTTTTTTTCCTCCAGAGTTCTCTCCATACGTTCTACTTGCTCAACACTGGAGCTCTAATGGAGTTACTAAATATATCTTAATAGCTTAGGTTATTTATGTTATGCAAATATACTTGGGCCCACACAGTTATGCCAAAAGGCAACATAAACAGTAAGTAGTTAAAAAAATAAGTACCCTTTAAAAACTCTCTTATGTTATAGCTCGTAGGATGCTTCACAGTTCATATTTAATATAATAATTAGATGTCATCAAGTCAATTCTTGACTTCCAGGGTTTTCTAGTAAATGCACCTGCGGCTATCGTAAATGTGTTTATGACAGCCACGGATGTGTTTTGCGGCAGGAGGAACTATGTGACTGGCCTGCTCAACCATGTGCCTGGCCCATGGCGTGAAAAGTTTGGGAACCCCTGCATTACAGTGTACACTTTTCGTCTCATCTATTTTAAGCACTGCCTTCCAGTTTTCCACTATATCCCCAATTTACTTCAGAGTGCAGGCTGTAAGAATGAGTGATTCTAGACATTTCAGTTTTACTGATTTTCTCATTTTGCCCCCAACAAGTTAATTTCAGCCTTTGTATGAATCATTTTGTGAATTTTCAAAATTCATCTGGAAAAATGAAGGATTTTGGGGTTTTGTAACAGTAAGCATGCCTCCTGCATTACAAAAGACAGTTCTTTGTTTGATGTTTCCCTGGAGGATAATCCTATGTTTTAAAGCATCCTCTGAAGAACTGTCTAACTAAAGTCTGCTTTAATGATTAAAGTCTAAATCCAATTACTAGTCCTACCTAGAGTGGACCCATGGAACCAACAGTGGAATTTTAAGTCTGCAATCACAGAGAAACTGTTGATTTACTGGGTTCAGATTAGTTAAAACTACCAGTTGGGTTCTAGCCAAAGGAGTGTAACACAAGGGAGTGGAAATCTTGAAGCTGCTCCTCTAATATTTGCATCAGAGCAGCAGACTGAATGGACACACAGATCACTTGTCCATAATCTTGTTTGGGGGAAAATGTATCATTTGTTTATCTAAATCAGGGGCGCCCAAACTATGGCCCATGGGCCCAATTAGGCCCATGCATATCATTAATGTTGCCCACGGTAAGTACCCGGGATCACCGCGGACCACCCCTCCACCCGCCCCACAACCTGACATCAGCAGCAGCAGCAGCGGTGATCATGCTTTGTTCCCACTGCTCCAAGCAGCCTCTGGCTTGATCCCATCCCCTCTGCAGCCTTTGCCATAGCCAATCGCCCATTGGGGAAATTTTCAGAGCCTCCTCCATTGCAAAATCCGCTGCGCTGGAAGGGTAAACCTGGCATGCTGCACTGACATCAGCCTTACTGCACCAAGGGGCTCTCCCAGTGCCGTGGATTTTGAAACAGAGGAGGCTCCGAAAATTTCCCCAATGCGGTGATCGGCTTTGGCAAAGACTGCAGAGGGGATGGGACCAAGCCAGAGGCTGCTCAGAGCAGCGGGGACAAAGCGTGATTGCCACAGCAGCCACTGCTGACGTCAAAACTGTCTGCAGCGGGAGTAGCACACCACTGGCCCTCGCAGCTGCATGTTGGGGGTGGGACCAACCCGGCAAAAATAAAAATAAAAATTGGGCACCACTGATCTAAATTGTAATCTATTATTTATTTTTATATATAAATTAGCATGTAGAAAATTTATGCAACTCTTTCTTTTTGGGATAATGGAAATGTGAACACAATCTCTTTATTTCTGGCCCTCCCCCATACACATATTTACGGTCATGTTTTCCATTGTACACATGGCCTAAATTCTGACACTCATAGATTAAAGCAAGTGTAGACAATGTTTTAGGTTACATTTTAAATATAAACACACTTCTCAATTGTGTACATGTTTTGAGGAGCATGTCTCCATTAATGCATCAATTCTGGGACAAAAATTAATTATCCCGGCAAAAAGCCTGCAAAATGCAGACTACAGACTAGGTAAATCAAAGGGAGGAGGGAGGTCCACAAATTTTTTTCACATATCCTGAATCATGCCCTTTGGATCATTCCCAAAGTTCTAGTACCAGGTAGCCAGATACTCTTGGAAAGCTAACAGTAACCATGCACCATGCAGCATTTCCCAAACTATGTTCTGCGGAACTATGTTCAAAGTCTCTGGCAACTATCTGGTTGATTGGATTAAGAGCTGCTGGGGGACATAACCAAAGATGGATACTCTACATCAGCCAATGTACTGACTTAGGCTTCTGGGAATTGAAGTCCAAAACCCAAAGATTGGGAAACACTGTTAGAGTATCCATCTTTAGTTGTGTCCCCCAGCAGCTCCTAATCCAATCAACCAGACAGTTGCCAGAGACTTTGATAACTCCAGACTCTATACCTTGGTCTAATAATGCCTTAAAAATCAGAGGCCATCACAACCCCTTATGGCACTAAAATGCATAAGTTCATTTTGGAACATAACATGCATCCTGTCATGCAATCCACCAGATGGGTTGTCAAAGTCATGTAGCTTAAGTGATAATGTGTAACTTAATGCCATATTTTTTTGACATGCCTTCTACTTTTTTCTTTTTACAGATATTATTTGCCAACCATACTTGAATTAGAGGCACATTGCTGTGAAAAAATGTTGTCAAAGTAATATGTATAAGTACATCATATTTAATTTTGCATCTGAGTACTTAGCATATGAGGATAGATCACATTTTTGTCTCACCTGTGTGATGGTAGCATGTTTTTATATAAAATAAAAAATATAATTAATGTTTAACTTTACTAACAATTTAAAATAACATTCTTTCTTTTAATTTCTTCTCAAAAAACACATTATTTTATTATTATAAACATAATATGTAGTGTTGTTTTAAAATGAAAGAGAATAATATTTAATAGCTTTTTCATAAAAATTAAAGGTTCTGTTGTTATTCCCGGAATTAAATTTTACTTTCAACACATTGCTATCCTTCTTTATACTACTTTTTGATGGTTTTAAAAACAGTATGAACGTTCAGATGGGGTTTTCTTTACAATTTGATTTTAAGAAAGTGCAGGTTTATGTGAATGAACATATGAAACACGTAAAAGTGATGGGGGTCAAAATTACATTGATCTTCTCACCCTGAGATTTGAGTGAACTGGTTAACTCTGTGTCCCTCCCCAAGGGATAAACAAATCAGCACAAAAATACGCAAAAGAACAAAATTGTGAAAATTGTGCAAAACAAGCCATGGAAATTTTATGTGTAGCAAGTTTACCTAACAGTGAACCACAGTTAGTAATTTTCCTTATTTCCTAATAATTTCTAATGAATGCTAAGAATTGCAATACTTCTTCCAACACGTTTGATGAACATTGAGTTTTCGCTTCACATACAACTTTTTTCTTTCATCTGGGAAACTTTCTACTGAAAATACAGTTTACCTACCAACGCACACTCCATTCTCTCTGGATTCCCCACCCTCTCTTTAACAGGTCTTTCTGCTGGTATCTTAGAAAACGTATTGTGTGCTTTTTCAGCTGGTTGGGCAGTCTTTCCTGGGCTGAATACTTCTTTCACATCTTTTATGCTCTGATGCTTCCCCCAGGATGAGACGTATACAATTCATTGCTTCATGATGTGCTCCTGACCCAGACGAGCCCCTGAGCCATGAGATTTGCAGACAGCTGTTAGTCTCACAAAAGATGCCAGGTTTGCTGAGACCCTGCAATAGATCCAGAACATCAGCAAAAAGGAGAGAACCCTGCGGGGAGAGCAGACTTTACAGTAGGTCAGAGAGAAAAGGAAGGGAAGGATTCAAAGGGAGGGAGACACATAACGGCAGCTCTGTTTGCAGAACCCACATGTCTGACAAGTGAATTGATGGACCAGCATCCCTTTACTCTAGGGCGCGGTGCTTATCTCCACTTACAGCCAAAGAGCCAGTGCTGTCTGCATATGTAGATGTCTTCATGATCATGTGGCAGGCATGACTAGATGCCAGAGCACAAAGAGCACTGTTACCTTTTGTGCCAAAGCAGTACCTATTTATCTACTTGTAATTTCTTGCTTTCAAGCTGCTAGGTTAACAGGAGCAGAGAGAGAGATGGGAGCTCACGCCGTCGTTGCAGCACTACAGTTTGGCAGAGTAAATCAGCTGCCTCACTTAGACAGCAAATTGTAAGCTATTTACCATAGGCCACTCCTGATCAGAGTAGGTGCTATCCTCAACATTTTGCTAGATGTCAGGATCTGAGGCAGCTCCGGTATTTGCAGGATAAGTTACCCAGAGATAGCTTTGATACTCACAGAATTAGTCCCCCAGCCTGGAAGGCAATTTCAGTACTTGCAAGATTCGATCCTCAATCTACTGCAGCTGCTTGGCCCCACCTGAGAGCCCTAAGGAAAGTTCTTGCTCCTGATTCCTGCCTCAGAAAATATCTTGCCCTGTCCTTGGTACATTGGTGGATTGTTGCTATGCTTTGCCCAGATCCTTGTTCCTTGAACTCCTTGAATCCCAACCTTGCCCTGCTCCAGACCTGAAGGTACTCTGTGTATCCTGCTCTCTTGGTCACTAGATGTCTTGCTACCTTGAACTATGCCCTGTTATCTGGACCAATCCTGTATCCATGTCTACCTTGGGTTTGATTTTGGACTTAGACTTTAGACTCTGACACTGTTTGGCCTGGTTGCCCTGGATCCTAGTGCTTGTGTTATTTAACAGCCACCCACACACTTGACTTTGATGCTAGAGGACAATTCTTTACAAAAAAAATCGCCTTCTATTTGAAGCTCTGTCCAGATTGAAAACAATGTTAAATACCTGTATGATGGGAGAGCAAGATTCCTAAGCCTTCTCATTATCAAATAGGAGACTGAGCAGGGGACTGATGCATGCAGGCAGTCCAGTCTTATCTCCTGTGGTGAGATATTTATTTATTTATTTATGAATTTATATCCCACCCTCCTGATGAAGAACATCACTCAGGGTGGCTAACAACATATATAAAAGTACAATAAATAGCAAATAAAACAACAACCGCTAAAAATACCTAACCCAACCCACTAAAAACAGCATTAAAAATACATACAACTAATAAGTTTATCATTAAAAAAAACACCCTCACCCTCCCGCCCACCCAGCATAAAATAGCAAAAAACAAACAGAAAGGACAAAGAAAACAGAGAGACGCAGGATCCCTCAACAGGCTAAATAAGCCAGCGGGCTTGTACAGAAGAGTCACACATGCCCCAAACCCACTGGCATAGCCAGGTCTTCAACATTTTCTGAATAGGAGAAGATCCGACTGGAGATGCAATTCCGGTGGTAAAAGGTTCCACAGGGCTGGGGCAGACACAGAGAAGGCTCTCTTCCTGGCCCCACTAAGATGAACTTCTTTCATGGATGGGACCACCACTGAGCCCCTCCTGTCTGCCCTTGTAGCACGGGCTGAACACCTTGGGGTGAAGCGGTCTCTTAAGTACCCTGGACAATGCCATGTAGGGCTTTAAAGGTCAAAACCAGCACCTTGAATTGCACCCTGTGGCAAATTGGAAGCCAGTGCAACTCCCGAAGCAGTGGCGAGGCATGGGCATAATGCCTGCACCCCATCACCACCTGGGCAGCTACATTCTGGACCAGCAGAATCCTCCGTATGGTCACCAAGGGCAACCCCATGTAGAGCATGTTACAATAATCCAATCTGGAGGTGATCAGAGCGTGAGTGAGCGTGACCAAGGAGTCCTGGTCCAAGAGCGGGTGTAACTGGTAGATGACACGGAGCTGTGCAAAGGCCTTCCTAGCCACGGCTGCCACCTGCTCTTCGAGCAGTAGCCACGAGTCCAGGAGGACCCCCAAATCATGCACCGGATCTGACTGGGGCAAAGATGCCGCAGCCAGGACCAAAGATGGTAGTTCCCGGGAAAGCATGGGGCCCAGAACCTACAGCCACTCATTCTTGCCAGGATGCAGCTGAAGCCCGTTATCCCCCATCCAGACCTGAACAGCCTCCAGACACCTGGTTAGGACTTTGACTGCATAACTCAAGTCCCCACAGGACTGGTCATCTGCATACTGATGATACCTCATCCCATGGGAACAAATGATCTCACCCAGTGGTTTCATGTAGATGTTAAACAATAGAGGTGAGAGTACAATAGAGGTATTCCTAAACAAACTACAGTAATCATTTCTAAATTTGTACCAATGCATGCAAGGTAGTCCATAAAAACTTTACGCAGACCACTGTTTTCTTTTCTCTCTTCTTTCTGAGAGTTGCCTAGGCCTGTGATGGCGAACCTTGACACTCCAGATGTTCTTGGACTTCAATTCCCAGAATCCCAAGTCCCCTGTGAATCGACACGAATGGGTTTACTGAGGTTCATCTGGCCCGCACTGGCCTTGTCGCTCCCGGAAGTGGAAATAAAACACGCCTGTACAGGTGTGTTTTACTTCCGCTTCGAGGAGCGACGAGGGCAGTGCCGGCCAGATGAATCACAGTAAACCCATTCGTGTGGATTCACAGGGTGCTTGGGCTTCTGGGAATTGAAGTCCAAGAACATCTGGAGTGCCAAGGTTTCACAATCACGGGCCTAGGTATTCCCTCTATCCGATATCATTTATGATTGCCAAGATCCCAAGCTGCTCATTGTCCATGATTTTTCTTAGGATGGTCACCAGATTCTAATCTACACCTCATCATCATCACATTGCTTGGGTCCATTTTTCATCCCTTAATATTCAAATGGAAGCATTCTTGTTGTACCAAGCCCTTGCAGCTTATGGTAAATAAAACATTAATGGTTGAATGTTAGTCGGCCACATCTCTCAGCACCTTGTCCACTTTCATCAATAGCTTACAATAAGTGCCTCATCTGGTTCAGAGATGGGGGGGGCAGTGAATCTGTACAGTTTTTTTGGGGGGTTGAACAGTGCCTGCTCAGCAGATGTGAAAAAAATAAAAGAGAAACAGGGGGAAAGTATCCACAATGATCTGAGTGCACCTGTTGAGTTTGCCACCATCTGCCAGCCAAAATGTTAAAAAGCCACACCCTTGGACAGCCAGCTGACGAGAATTTAATCTCTTCCCTGCAGGCTTCAAAACATGAGCTAGTGATCACACACAAAGATGCAAAGTAACTCAACTAGGCCTCCATTGTATGGTTTTTATTTCTTGTGTGAACAGTGAGGGAGCTCTTTAATAAATCTTGATAGCTATTACCTGAAAAGAAAGAATGTGATAGAGTGCCATTTAAAAGGGTGAAAAAAATTACAAAAGGGGAGGAGAGTATTAGGTTAACATGGATATTCATATTAAGTGCACTGAACTGCAATGCTATTCCGTCCCCCGCCCATGAACTCTTTAGTATAACAGAACTATAGGCAAAGGAACCTCTGTGTTATCCCTGGCAAATGCAAATGCCTCACAAACAAAGCAACAAAATTTTATTATCAGAACCTGAGACCTCAAGATTTTTTATTTCATTTTGTTTCTTATGCCCAAACTAAAATATTTTTTCTTGTAATACAGAGGTGTCTTTTCCCAGTGTAAAAAATTGCCTGGTTGTCTAGCATGACTTAACGTTTAGGTGTCAATACTTTCTAAGAAATGTAGATAATCTAAAAATGCCTTTTTTTTGGGGGGGGGGGGTTGTTCAGTTGCACAGTTGATTCTGACCCTTTGTGACCCCATGGACGATTGCCCTCCAAGCACCTCTCTCCTCCACCATCCTCCTCAACCCTCCCAGCTCTGTACCCACTGCGTCACCATACTATCTAACCATCACATTTTTGGCTGTCCCCTTCTTCTTTTATCCTCCACCTTTCCCAGCATCAAGGCTTTCTCAAGTGAATCCTCTCTTCTCATTTGATGTCCAAAGTACTTTAAATTCATCTTTTCTATTTGACCTACCAAAGAGCAGTCAGGGTTGATTTCTTCTAGGATCGACCTATTTGTTCTCCTCGCTGTCGAGGGGACTCTCAAAACTCTCCTCCAACACCACATTTTAAAGGCATCTATTCTTCTGCGCTAAGCTTTCCTAATGGTCCAGCTCTCACAACCATACATACCACCGGGAATACCATTGCTTTGACTATGTCAATTTTTGTTTGCAAGGTGATGTCTCTACTTTTAACTATGTTCCCCAGGTTTCTCATGGCTTGTCTCCCAAGAATCAGTTGCCTTTTTATTTCATGGCTGCAATCACCATCTGCAGTGATCTTGGATCCTAAGAAAGTAAAATCCACTTCCCCATCTATTTTCCAGGGAGTGATAGGGCTTGTTGCTTTTACCTAACTGAAATTCTCTCCTAAACAAAAAGAAACACTCCCAACATGTGAAACGGGAATATTGTTGCAGCATTTTGACTACCGTATATACTCGAGTATAAGTCAATCTGAATATAAGTCGAGGTATATAATTTGGACCTCTAAAACTAGGAAAATAGATTGATCTGAGTATAAGTCGGGGATGGAAAAGGCAGCAGCTGCTAGTGAGTTTCAATAATAAAAAAATGAAAATACAGTAAAATCATTAAATTGGATGCAGGTAGTGTGTTATTGTTCGAACTGGATAAATTGAATCTAAGTGTCAATGTAGTAGAATTGTTAACAATCATATTATCAATCGCAAGGTTATGTATAGCTAAGAACTGGAAGAGTGATGCTCCTTTAAAATTGGAAGACTGGTATAAGCAAATGTGGAACATAGCACTTAATGATAAATTAACATCAGAGCTCAATTTAAAGAAAGGCATTAGTAAAGAGAACAAATTTTATGTTATTTGGAAGCCCTTCTTAGTCCATACTTTGATTGCCGGAAGAGGCGACAAGTCGGTGTCTGACGAGTTAGTTTTTGGATTAAAAATTGATGTGTATTGCTACCTGGTTTCCCTTGACAATGCAACCATCACTAGGGTGATTAAAAAAAAGAAAGAAAGAAAGAAAAACATGGATGAATGCAATAATATGGTATGACTATGAGAGTTATATAATATATAGATCTTGTCTTTACTGTAGCTTATGGTGGTTCATTATTTGTTATTGTTTATGGTTATTTGTTTTATGTGTGTGTATGTGTGTGTGTGTGTTTTATGTGTATTTATATATATATATGAGCATTTGTTGTCATAAATATATGTTTGTATGTTTATGTATGTGTAAAATAAAAGTTTAAAAAATTTTTAAAAGAAAAAAAGAAAATACAGTAAAATTAATTAATTTAAACATTTGTATGGGTATGTTTTTGAGTGTTTATGGTAGTTACTGATTTTTAAAAACTGTATTTGCACCACTAACAAGTGGTGGCGCTGCAGGGGAAATGGGTAGACAGGCCTATTGCACCGAGGCAGGAAGCAATGCTCTAGTCTAGCCTCTTGCTCTCCCTGCAAGCAGGAAGCATAGCTTCCCCCTCCATCTTGGCCACATGGAGCAGGGACAAAGACACAAAGGTAAGTAAAACCCTTTCTTTTTATGCACAAGTTTGGTTTCCCACTGAAATGCATTGGAAACAAACAAATTAATTTCTTGTATTCTGAAGCTTTTCTGTTTGTTTGTTTCCAGTACATTTAAATGGGAAATCACAATTTGTGCCCTCTTGTGGGCATATGGTTTCCTTTCCCCCTCTCCTGAAGCCGAAAGCTACATTTAAGCAACCAAACCTCACCGAATCCAACCTGGTTTTGGGACCCTCATGGTTGTTGACCCATGTATAAGTTGTGTCACCTTTTTGGACCTCATTTTGGAGGCTAAAAAATTCAATTTATACTCAAGTAAGTACAGTATCTGGTGAAATTCCCTTTAGCTGCTCAGTAGAAGTGCAAAGACCCACAGAGGAGAATAGCTACAGATTTCCATAGTCCACTCTTTTGTCATTAACTGGTACATTAACTCATTCTGAGACATTTGTAGGAGAAAGAATTTTTAAAAAATCTTTCTTTACTCACAGTTATTGAAATTACAGATGTGTACATACGTTGAAGGCAAAAGAAGAAGGGGGCAGCAGAGAATGAGATGGATAGCTGGCATTGTTGACACAATGAGCACAGAGCTGGGTGGGTTGAGGAGGATGGTAGAGGATGGTAGAGGATAGAGGTGCCTGGTATGGGATGGTCCATGGGGTCGCAAAGGGTAGGACTCAACTCTGCGACTGAACAACAAAAAAGCATGGACATAGCTTTACTGTGCCTATGGTAGCAACCAAACAAACAGATCAAGAGCAACAAAACAACTGACACCAACCAACAAAAGAGAGGGAAAGAACATAGATCAGAGTGAAATGGTAAAGACTGATTAGTTTGTGCTAGATAGATAGTAACCCCAGCCCAGAAAAGTCCCTCCAACTACAGGCATCATGTGAGGTTGTAATAAAATTCCAACAGACCTTTTTTTTGTTCAGAACAATCTTAACAAGTTTCCAAAAATTTCCATTCAGGTGTCTTAAAACAGCATGTTGACTTTGGAAGTTTACTTATTACCATCATAAGACATTTTTTTCAGGCAGTAAGCAGGGAGTTTGATATTTTTCACTTTTTTATCTTAAGTCTTCTAACTAAGAGCTCTTCCAGATAGAATATTTGTTAATATTTTTCCTGCTGCCCAAATGATGCCCAATTTGTCTTTGTAAGACAGTAGCAAAATCCATGATTTTTATGTGTTGTTTTTGTCACTGTTCTTCGTCATGTTGTGAGATTTGTTTTTCTTATCTTGGTTCATTTCAGGGGGCAGAAATTAGTGCTATGGTGCTTCCCAGTGGAAGTTAATTTACATGGTCACACTCTCCCAGTCAAAAGCTTCAATTAAACATTAAATGAGCTGCAATACAACTGCAAACCTCCAGGAATGAGGCTCCAGCAGTGAAACAGATCTGTTACATAATTTAAAAGAATTTAAATTTCCTGACGAGAAGCTGTTTTAAGAGAAGTTGCTTTTCAAATGGAAGGCCTCAAGATCCTTCACGATAAAGTGGAATAAAAGGGGTGGAAATTTGCCCCTGTTTTTAATCACTCTATGTCTTTTAGGGTCATTTTTAACACTGATTTTATTCTGTGCTGTTGTCTTTCCCTTTGGTTTAGTATGAGATGGCTAGATGGTGGGCACAGAGCTGGGTGGGCTGAGGAGAATGGTAGAGGATAGGGTTGCCTGGAGGTCGATGGTCCATAGGGTCGCAAAGGGTCAGAATCCACTGTGCACTGAACAACAACAAATCTTCAAGATTAATTGAAGTGGAACCAACAGGTCTGATTTTCAGACATTAAAGGCCTCTCCTCCATTCCAAGGCCCCAAAGGTTTCACCAATACAAGCACTTGGAACCTAATGGGGCTAGGAAGGAATGAGTGTGTTATGTGCTGTCGAGTCAAACTCAACTGGTAGCTATTTTAATAGATGTTTCAAGGTAAATGACATATTTATGGAGTGGCTTTAGCAGTTCTGTCTCCCTCAGTTTGTTTCCATGATTAAGTGGGAATTCAAATCCAACTTGAGATGTGTTACCAGGATCCCTGGTGGTACAGTGGTTAAACTGCTGCACTGCAGCTAAAACCACTGCTGTCCTTGTGACTTCGATCCTGACTGGGATCGTGGCTGACTCAGACTTCCATTTTTCTGAGGTTGGCAAACAGAGTGCCCAGCATGTTGGGGGCAAAATGTGAATTAATTTTTGAATTGTCGCTGTGGGGTAATGCTATTGCTAAATTGTCCCACAAAAAATGTCAGTCTGGGTCTGTCCAAAAATATATCCCTGTCCAGTTACTATTCTTCTTCTTCTTTGCCATATCCAATTCTGAATATTGGCAATCCTCATTGCAATCAGATTGTCCTGGGACTATAATGCAGTGGCCTTCCATCTGTCTTCTGCATCTCAGTGTGATTTCTGTATCACTGATCCAGTTCTGCAAGTCACATGATCCTGACTGGGATCATGGTTGAATCAGCCTTCCATCCTTCCAAGGTCGGTAAAATGAGTGCCCAGCATGTGGGGGCAAAATGCTTAGTACCCTGTGAACTGTCCAGAGAGATTACTAAGTGCTATGTTGTGGTATATAAATGTTATTCCTATTGTTAGTCCTGGTCTGTCACTCTATGCTAGGGGTGGCCAACCTTGTTGCCCCAGGTGTCATTGGACTTCAATTTCCAGAAGCCCTGATCAGCAGGTGTGCTTACTTGGGCTTCTGGGTATTGAAGTCCAAGAACACCTGGGGCAACAAGGTTGGCCACCCCTGCTCTATGCACGACACAACATACTGGATCTCTGGAGAGTGGGTAGGAAACTTTAATTATACTGTAGATAAGAAGGCTACAACTGATGAGGTTGTCAGTCTAGTACAGGGGTTCTCAACCTTTTAAAGCAGGGGGCCAGATCACACACCCTCAGACTGTTTGTGGGCCAGACTGGTGTCCACACCACCACCGCTGCCACTGCTGCCACCTGTTCTGTCTCCCCCTCCCTCTTACTTTCCCCACTGGGGAAACACTCACAGCATGGTATATCCAAGAGAAGTCCAAGTTCCATCCAAAAATCCAGTCCAGAGTTTCAATAAGCCGAGGAGACAAGCAAACAGTAGCAGGGACAGGAAAGCTTGAACTTTGTCCATCACGGAGCCACAGCCGGTGTTCTGGCTCCTTATATCCCCCCCCCATGGGGTGTGGGCCGATGCTTCCTAATTACCTCCTGGCCCTCCTCTCTCTCTGCCTCTGCTGGAGATGCTTTGCCTTGCTCCGATGTCTGGCGTCAAGCCACATCTCGTCACCAGAGCTGTCTGTAAGCTGCGGCTGCTGTCGAGGAGCATTCTCACCGTTAGACTGCTGCTGGAGTTCCAACAGAGGCTGAGGCAATGTCGTGGGGGCCACTCCTGGGGAGGGGGGTCTTGCCAGCTCCTCCCCCTCATCCTCAGAGTCCTCATACCCAAGGTGGGCCAGAGATGGGCCGGGGGCAGGACTCACAACAACACCACAGGACAACCCTGATGTGTTTCTAGCAGCCACGGAGGCATTTCCAGTGCCCGCTGATGCGTTCCCATGGCCACAGACACATTCCCGGTGGCTGTGGCCACGTTCCCATTGCCAATGGATGCATTCCTGGCAGCCACAGAGGCATTCCTGGTGGCCACCGACATATCTGCAGCCACTGGAAACACGTCAATGGGCACTGGAAATGCATCAGTGGATGCTGGAGAAACCCTTGCAGTCACTGGGAATGCGGCAGCTAGGAACACCTCCACGGACACATTCCCGGAGACTACCGATGCATTCCTGGCAGCCACAGTAGCATTTCTGGTGGATGCAGATGCATTTCCAGCAGCTGCGGGGGGGGGGGGGGGTTTCTCATGCCCACTGACATGTTTCCAGTGCCTGCTGATGTGTTTCCAGTGGCCGGCGGGAATGCCTCCACAGCCACCAGAAATTTCTCCGCAGTCGCCAGAAGTGGTGGTTGGAGCAAGGGCATTGGCCAGTTAATTTGGTGCTGTGAGCTGGATCCAGCCGGCAGAGCTTTGACTACAAGATTTCAGCAAGTGATGAAATCAGAGAAGTGTAGAGTTGGAAGGGCTAACGAGGATCATCAAATCCAACTGAAGGAAACTCAAAACTGAAGTATCCCTGACAGATGGCCATCTAATCTCCAAGACTGTCCAGTTCACTGCCTCACATAGTAGTTTATACAACAAAGCAATTCTACAGAACAGGGAAATAGTTTGATTTTCTTCTTAATATTTAGTCCAGGGGTGCCCAAACTTTTCAACCCATGGGCAGGTCACATGGTTCAGGAGGCCGGTTACTATGGCCCATGGGCCTGATCTGGCCCCTCATGCCAATTCATCCAGCCTGCAAAGCCCTCATCGCTCCCGGAAGTGGAAGTAAAATGTGCCCATACGGGTGCGTTTTACTTCCACTTCTGGGAGCGATGAGGGCTTCACGGGCTGGATGAATTGGCATCAGGGCTGGATCCAGTCCACAGGCCATAGTTTGGCACTCCTGATTTAGTCTGAGTCTTATTTTTTGTCATTCAGCCAACTGGGTTTGGTCTTAACCTCTGGAGAAGCAGAAAATAGGATATGTACATATTATTGTAGCATGTGAACTGTATAAATCAAGGAGTACTTCACAGGATTGTTAAACTGTGGTAGGTTATAAAAAAGAGAAGGTTTTTTTGAGCGTGGATAGCTTTATTGCCTGAGAAACCTCTTCAGTTTTTATCTTGAAAGTCAAAAGATAGGTTTGAACCTTGAAGGAATTAGCTGTTCCAATCTTTCTTCCTTTTTCAAGACTATCTGAAAGCAAACAGGGAGCAGAAATATATTAAATTACTGCCAAAAATATATATATCCAAATTTGACTGATGTTTAAATATTAAAAAAAATATGAATTACAACTCCACTCTTTAAATATGCACAAGATAATCCAGAACAAATGTTATAACAAGCTCTTCTACTAAATCATTTGTAACTGGATCACTGTCCCTATCTCATTTTCTCTCATAATAGGAAAATCTTGATTGGCAATTCAAACTATTTGATTTGAGAGGTTGCAAGGACACTTAGCAAAGATATGCCTCCCCCAATTCTTATTTAAAAACACAGTAAAACGATATGCTCCTGGCTCTTTCATCTTGAATTTTGCTGGAGCGCATGTCATGTGGAAGAGCACAGTTTTGAATCAACACCTTTAAAAACAGCCATATTGTGGTCTTCTAAATAAATGGTTTTGATTCTGCACTGCGGCAATATGTGACTGGTATGTAAACATGAGATGTGTTACCTTTATATGCAGTCAGCACTTTCAAAACATTAATGGAGGCAACATATGGTGGGACAATGGAGTCATGAAAAGTATTCTAAAGGTAGATATCTCCCCTCTTGGTATACAAATCCTACTTATAAATAAAGTATAGAATCATAAGGTTCAGGCTGAAAATCCTTTTTAAAAGAAAAGGCTTGATATATGGTCATCTCCCTTCCAAGATATGCTGTTAAAAGTATGTGTTGTGTATTTGGAACCCCATCCATGGGCTCCTTTCAGTGCTCCTGCAGTGGCTGAAGTGCCTAAGATGCTGACTGGGAGGCGGAAGGTCAGCGGTTCGATTCCCGAGTACTGCAGGACGGAATGAGCTCCCATCTTTGTCCCAGCTCCTGCCAACCTAGCAGTTCGAAAGCAAGACATTGCAAATAGATAAATAGGGACCACTTCGGTGGGAAGGTAACAGCGCTCCGTGCGCTTCGGTGTCTAGTCATGCCTGCCACATGACCACAGAAACGTCTGCAGCAGCAGACAGCGCTGGCTCTTCGGCTTTGAAGCAGAGATGAGCACTGCACCCTAGAGTCAGATATGACTGGCTTTCGAGCAAGGGGAACCTTTACCTTTACCTTACCCCTCTCATGTTTATTATTTTTTTTAGCTGTTGCTTCTGTAGTGAATTAGGGGGTAGCTGCATTTTTATTTAAGTCAATATATATATGCTTAAAGGAAACACAATGTTATATATTAGTTATTGTGAAAATGGGCAAAAATAAATGTGCTGTTTTCACTGGCTGCCACAATGATAGAACTTCACAGTGGTTAGGCTTTGTTCCTGAGATGGGTTTGAGTTGTGGTCAGACATGCTCTGGTCACCTCCAGACTGGACTATTGTAATGCGCTCTACATGGGGCTGCCCTTGATGACCATTTGGAGGATGCAACTGGTTCAGAATGCAGCTGCCCGGGTGGTGATGGGGTGCGGATGTTAAGCTCATGCCTCGCCACTGCTTCAGGAGCTGCACTGGTTACCGGTATGCCTCCGGGTGCAATTCAAGGTGCTGGTAATGACCTTTAAAGCCCTACATGGTAGTGGACCAGGATACTTAAGAGACCACGTCACCCCGAGAACATCTGCGCATCCCACCAGAACAGACTGGAGAGGCTATCTTATTGTGTCATCTGCTAGAGAGGTGAGCCACCAGAAACAGGGCCTTCTCTGTGTCTTCTCCAGCCCTATGGAACCTCCTGCCAATCTATACCTATAAATCCAAGTGTTAACCATTGGAATGTGATAAAGACTCCCGCACCTGTCCACACTATCCCATACCGAGCCTCCAGCACTCACCCGAACCCAGTATGGAGGTCACTAAATGTTTGAGAAATGTGCCAGTGGGGCAAGAGCCCCACAAATGCGAACAAAGGGAAACAACTTCAATTCCCAACGTTCTCTGCACCGTGCCGTGCCACAGCCAATCAGGCTGAGAAGCGCGAGCAAAAAGAACATTGGGAATCGTGGCATGGCCAATTGAAATTGAGCCACAGGGAAAAAACCACCGCACAAAAGCAAACCACAAATGCAAAACTACAGTCCCAGTGTCCTGTGCGCCGTGAGTGTGCAGAACACTGAAAAAGCTGGCACGCAAAAAATAAACTTTCAAAACACAATGGGAGCGCAAGTCCCCAGCAGGCAGACTCAGCGCCTCACAGCCACGCAAAACAAAAAGCCACAAAATGCCACTGTGAAACACCCACCATTCTTCTTTCCCAGAGCAATGGGGAGAAGAGGGACTCCCTCTCCTCCACGCTACCCCACCAAAGACATGGCGAGACCACCACCAGCGTCAAGTAAAGTTGAGCTGGGGTGGAACCCCCCCCCCAAAAAAAAAAAACAGCCAGCAGTTCGTCAGGGGAAGCACCATCCCTGGTGGAGGACTGGCTGATGCCTTTGTACTTCCGAATACAAAAGCAGAAGCCAGCAATCCGCAAGGAAGAGCCCCACCCCTTACGGATCTCTGGCTGCCGATCTCCGGTTAGGTAAGCCGGGAGAAAAAGGAGACAGAAAGGAGAGAACCATTGTTAGGCAGAGAAAGCTCTTCTCTGCCTCCTCCTTCTCCCCCGACCTACTTAACAAACCTTCCCCGGAGAAGAACGGGCTGACTGCCTCCTCCTTCTTTCCCCCATTGCTGCATCTAAACCAAAATTCAAAGCAGCAATGGGGAGAAGAGAAATCCACAGGCATCCCGTTCTTCAAGCTAAAGTAACCACCAAAAACAAACACCAAAATGATTTTAAAAATAATAAAACAAAAATAAATCAATAATTTAAAAAAACATTAATAAACAAAAAAATAAATCACAAAATACACAAACAAAAAATTCCACAATAACACAAAACCACATACAAAACACCTAACTACAACACACAAAAAACACACAAATTACACAAACAAACAACAACTAATTACACAAATAAACAACGAAATAAGAAAAATTAAACAAAATCAGAAATAACCAAACCAATTAAACAAACCTAAAACTCAACCAAAACAAAAAAGAACAAACAGAAACACCTCCCAGCCCACCACCACAAAAACAAAACAAAGAAAAACCCCAGAAGAAAGAAAACCAGACAACTCTCCAGCATGTCCTCCCTCCATGACGACTGGAACAGAAATGAAGAAACAAAGAGACTTCTTACCGGAAGAAGCCCCACCCAGAGGCCAGGAGAGAAAAAACAGTGAAACTAAAACAAAACCACTAGCAGCCCCACCTGCAGGGCAAAATAGTAAAAACAACTCAAAAAGACACAACAGCCCCATCTAGAGGCCACAAGAGTAAAAACAAGTCAAAAACATAACAATAAATCACAATTTTACACAAATCACAAACATATGTCAAAAAAATAAAATAAAAAGATTTATAACATCCTGTGTTGAGTTTTAACTCAAATAAAAACCCAAAACATCTAAACACAGTTTAAAAACACTGAATGTAAAAAACATGTACTTTCACATTTTTAAAAATATTACCTACGGTACAACTATTAACAAAAAAAACCCACAAACTAAAACATTATTTGGTTAAATAAAACAATTTGAAACAATTATATCATCCTTTGTTCTTTTTTTAATCCACAAAAACAAAACCCCACCAAAAAAGCTGATCACAGTTTATAACAGCCCGGCATCGCCGGGCAACCTATGCTAGTTAAGCTATAACTCCAGACAGAGTTGCAGCCCTTCAGGAAAGATCTAAAAACCTGGCTGGCAAAGCAGTTGTGGGGCACTGGGGATGCGGTGACCCCCGCCTGCTGGCTGATATAGTAATATCGCTCCTTTGCTCTTTTTTGTTCTCAGGCTAATTTTTATTGTATTTTTAATTGGGGTTTTTACTGGTTTTATGGTTTAGTTATAGTTCTCTAGTAGGATTTATGTAGTTCATAATGTAATTGTTGTATGAGGCCCAGAGTCACTTGCCGAGTTGGCTGCAATACAAATATGACTAATAAATAGATAAATAAATCCTGGCTACGGCCCTATTGTTGCTGCCGCCATTGTTGTTATATCATCTTCTTCAAAATTCCACAACTGAAGACTGGATTACAACAGGTCACACATTCTTGTTAAAGAAGATGAAGAAAAAGGCAGTGGATCCAGTAATTATCAGCCATTTACATGCCTTTCAACATTATTTAAGCTACTCACAGGAGTACCTGCAAGATCAATATATAATTATTGAATTGAAAACTCCCTTTATCCAGTTGAACATAAAGAGAACTTTTAAAAAATTAAGTAACATTAAAAATCCGCTGCTAATTGACAAAAGAACTCAAAAAGACAAAAAAGAAACCTGGAAATAACCTGTTTTTAAAAAGGCATTTGGCTCATTGCCACACAGATGGATTAACACTTGCATAACAATATTTAGGATTAGCAAAAATGTTCAGAAGTCCATCAAGAAAACCACTGAAAAATGGAGAACTGTTTTAATGGCTTATGGTAGAGAAATTGGGGAAGATATTATCAAAAGAGGAATATTCCAAAGGGATTCTTGGTCACCATTACTATTCAAAATCTCATGAATCTGCTTTTCAACAATTGTAAATAAATCTAGATTGGGCTACCATATTTCAGGTCAAGTAGGAAAAGCTAACCATCTATTTTAAATAGATTGACTAAAATTATATGAAAGTCCCAATTAGACAGAATCATTGTTAAACACAATGTGGATATTTAACAAAGATATAGAGATGAATTTTGACTTGACCAATGTGCAAATCTAAAAACGAAAAACTAAATGGAATAGAACTAAGAAATGGCGATATTCTAAATTCATTATCAAGTGATGGCAACTATAAATACTGTACTTTGGAGTACTAGAAGCAGATATCCTACATACAAAAGTTAAAGGGTTGACACTATGGGAATATATAAAAAAACTGCACAAAATTTTAAAATCAAAAAATGACCTCAAAAAATGTCCCTGGAGACCACTTGGGACACATAATCTTCATGTGACTATCCATGGGGCTATATGCACTGCGTTAATCCCACAGTTTCTTTTTGTTTACCATATGTGACCAACTGGAAGATCATTTGAAGTCACTACACAAGACTCATGGGGATTATCAGTGCCCATTCAGCTTTTTCCAGCTTGAACCAGTTGGATACTTCTTTCTTCAACCATGCCTTTACTAATCTGAAGCACTTTCTCACCGATCTGTAACTTGTAGAATATAACTCACTGTGATTCATTGTGCATTGTTTCATCTGTTTTGCTTTTAATTGATTACACTAATACATTTTCAGCTCACTAAAATTATGGTGATTTACAAGGATAGCCTATACGTTGATCTGAGATAGCTGTTAAATTGCCCGCCTCCTGTTCAACCATTTCACAGCTTGGCCCTGTTTCTTCACTTTCTAGAAACCTTTATAACTTTCTACCCACACAACTTCATCTGTTTGGGCAACCCTACCAACACACTGCATAAAAATAAGTGTGAGTGAAGAATATTTTACCAAGCAGAAAATACAGTCTTGTAGCTTTTATTAACTCTTTTTTTAAAAAAAGTTTTCCTGAGTGTTGATTTTGAATAACAATTGGACAATAAAATCCAGGTTTGACTCCCAGCCTTTAAAAATGTCTAAAAAGTGCACAGCTGCCTTGACAATGAGTGAGAAATCAGAAGTCAGAGTGAAACTTCGCGATCATCTGAGCCCTTGCCACCTGATTAGCAGAAGAAAAACAGGGCAGATGGAGGGAGACGCGGCAGTTTGGAAGGAACAGATGGCCAGAGCAAACTTGATATATGAAATTAATAACACTTTCTCAAATACAATTAGTAGCAGGAAGACATTACCTGAATTTTCATAACTGTGAGGAAGCTGACATTAAATGAGGTTTTTCAGATTAACAGTTGATACAGCGTTGATATTTAGAGGGAAATAAAAACTATGTATGGGAAATAATGACCTTTATGTATCATCTGAGCCATAATTGATTAGCAATGAATGCCGCATGAACAGGATGCCCTGTGGTTGTACACCCTTAGCTACATTGAGTTTCTTGCTAAGCTTGCTCCAACCCCCTTGCTGTTATACTTTGCAGGAACAAAGTAGGGATGAGGTTACTTATTGTTATGAAATGTATATGTATGGTAAATCAGATTTTTGTTATAGCAATGAAACTAAATCCTCTTGATCATTTTCAGTAGGATAATGCAATCACCAGTTCAAGAAGAGACTGTGTATGAATCAAATGTAAAAACACATAGAGGTTTAAAAAACCTTAGTGTTTTTTAAAAGTTTACTTTCCACTGGATATATATTGTTCAATTCAGCATTCTATTATAGTTTAGGAAAAGGATAGTGAGAACTTCATTTCAGGTTTTTTGAAAATAAAATCTACCCAAATTTGCAAATGTCTCCATGTTTTATGGTCGAAAGAAAGTTAGTTTTAAAATATTCTAATGCAGGAGGAGAAGAAACAGATGCAGTTATTAAGCTAAGTGCAGGACTCTGTACTCTTAAGTATAAAAAGGCTAGGTGTCAATTTTGTATAGCCAACTAGATCAGTGCTGAATTAATAGTGCTATCCAATAGAGTCCCCCTCCATGGTTGCGCCATCAAGTCACTTGCATTAATAACCTCCCAAAAGTCCTCTTATTCACAACCCTGCTTAGGTCTTGCAATCTCAAGACTGTGGCTTCATCTACAAAGTCATACGATCTCTTATTTGGTACCCCAACACCCAGATGCCCATACAGATGCACTTAGCTTCCGCTCCCAGGAGTGGCGCGGTCAGCATGGGCCAGATGAATTGCAGTAAACCCATTCATATAGATTCATGGGGGCTTGGGCTTCGGAGAATTGAAGTCCAAGAACATATGGAGTGCCAAGGTTCACCATCACGGAACTAGTTCTTAATCAGATAAAGATCTGGGCTTCCACACATCTGTATTTTTAAACTATATTGGGAGTTTTGGTTGTTGTTTTTAAATCATGTTGTAAGCTACATTAGGCTCTGCAAGGGAGAAAGCTAAGAAACAAGGAAAATAAAGAACATGAGATTGTGACTATATGGGAAAGAAAAGGAATGAGGCCTTGAGCTCATTGAAGGATAGGCAGGATGTATATTTAAGAAACAAAAATCATTTTTTTTTGTCTTTATTCTTTGGGAATTTGCTTTGGATTTAATCTCTTCAACTGATCTACTGGTTTTGCTTTCAGTGTACTGACTCTTGTTCTTTCATTTTTATTGACTTCCTTGCCAGTTAATTTCTACAATATGGGTTGTGTTATTTACACTTGTCATCCCAAACCACCTTTAGAATGTTACAGAAAATGTCCTCATGAGGCCCTGCTACTGATGTGCATGTTGTTTGGCTGATTATTATACAGACGTTAGTAGCAGAGAACCATCGAAAGGCAGAACCTTCCTTAGAAATAATAGGTTACAATACATGTGGTTTGGGTAACTCCCCACCCCCTCCCCCCAATAATGAGGGTTAACAATGTTACGATTCAAAATCAGACTGCCTAGATTTGAGCAATTGGAACACAATAAACCTAATTTACATAATCCTTTCCATCCTCCTGTCTGCTTGTCTGTCTTTTCTTACACCAATATTTTTATTAAGCAAGATAAAAACTCAGATGGCCACAAAACATTAAGTCTTCCTGTCTCTCTCTTTCTTTTTGTATACAGTATTTGTGTGCATGTGGGAATTTATTTATTTATTCAAATTTCTATTGCTGCCCAACTCGGCAACAACTCTGGGTGGCTAACAACAATTAAAAGCAACATTTATTTATTTATTTATTTTTCACGCTTATATACCGCCCACTCAGATACAACCCAACTCAGGGTGGTTTACATAGCGAACAGTAAATACATTAAAAGACACATGATAAAACAAAGTTAAAAGTTAAAAAACCCACCCCTAAAAGGTGGGCACGAACCGAAGGGACCTTGGGGGAAGGCACACTTCTCTATACCAACCACCCAACGGTACCCCCATCCCCACCCGCACCCCAAACTTGGCCTGCCAGCCAGGTCTTTAGTTCCTTCCTAAAGGGCAACAACTCCATCTGGAGATGCAGTTCCACAGGCAGGAGGTTCCAAAGGGCCGGTGCGGACATGGAGAAGGCCCTCCTCCTTGTGCCAGAGAGGCGAGCCCCCCTGGCTGATGGCACAATTAGAGAGCCGCTCCGGTCCGCTCTGGTTGGACAGACAGACATCCTTAGGGCGATGCGGTCTCTAAGATACCCTGGCCCACTACCATGTAGGGCTTTAAAGGTCAAAACCAGCACCTTGAATTGCACCCGGAGACAAACTGGTAACCAGTGCAGCCCCCGAAGCAGTGGTGAGGCATGGGCATAACGTCCACATCCCATCACCAGCCGGGCCGCGGCATTCTGGACCAGCTGCAGCCTCTGAATGGTCATCAAGGGCAGCCCCATGTAGAGCGCATTACAGTAGTCTAGTCTGGAGGTCACCAGAGCGTGAGTGACCATGAGCAAAGAGTCCCGGTCCAGGAGCGGGCGCAACTGGTGAATCACCCGAAGCTGGGTGAAGGCCCTCCTGGCCACAGCTGCCACCTGTTCTTCTAGCAGCAGCTGCAAATCCAGGAGGGCCCCCAAGTTGAGCACAGGGTTGGTCTGGGGCAAAACAGCCCCATCCAAAACTAAAGATGGTAGCTCCCGGGATAACACAGGACCCCCTATCCATAGCCACTCAGTCTTGCTAGGATTCAGCTGTAGCCCATTTGCCCCCATCCAGACCTCAACAGCCTCCAGACAGCTGGAAATGACTTTGACTGCATCACTAGGGTCCCCACCTGCCAAGATGTACAACTGTGTGTCATACGTGTACTGGTGGTACCGCACCCCGTGGGAACGGATGATCTCACCCAGTGGCTTCATGTAGATGTTAAATAGGAGAGGAGAGAGTACTGAGCCCTGAGGCACCCCATATTTTAGGGGTCTAGGACTTGACCTCTCACTCTCCAACCACACCGACTGGGTCCGGCCCCTCAGAAATGAGGAAAACCAGGACCACACTGTGCCCTGGATCCCCAATCCTCGGAGCTGTTCCAGAAGGATACTGTGGTCAACGGTATCGAAGGCCGCTGAGAGGTCAAGAAGAGCAAGGATGACCATCATCCCGCTCTCGCCAGAGATCATCCATCAGTGCGACCAATGCAGTCTCAGTACCATATCCAGGTCTGAATCCTGACTGGAATGGGTCCAGATATTCTACTTCATCCAGTACCCCCTGCAGCTGATGTGCCACTGCCTTCTCCAGAACCTTCCCCAAAAAAGGAAGGTTGGAGACAGGTCTGTAGTTGGTTAGGATTGCTGGATTGAGGGATGGCTTCTTCAGGAGGGGGCGCACAAGAGCATGTTTCAGCAGTGCAGGAAACATCCCCTCTCAAAAAGAGACGTTAATTATAGCCCCGACCCAGCCACCTGTCACCGTCTTAGAGGCTTTTACCAGCCAGGCGGGACAGGGATCCAATGGACAATTAGTGGCATGGACCGCCGCAAGGAGCCTGTCCACTTCATCCGGGGCAACTGGATCAAACTGATCCCAGGTAACACCGCAAGACTGCACACTGGCTCCCCCCCGGACCCTCCCCGCCCACGCCAAGTTTGAACCCCGAGCGAATCCGATCGATTTTCTCCACCAGATGGTCAGCAAAGTCCTCAGCCAATCCCTTCCAACCAGGCACAGGCCCCGCCCTATCCAGGAGGGACCTGGTCACCCGAAACAGGGTGGCTGGGCGATTATCAGGGGAGGTAATAAGGGAGGTGAAGTACTGCCTCCTCACCACCCCCATCGCCACTAGGTAGGCCCTAATAGCGGCTCTAGCTAGTGTCCAATCGGAATCACTCTGGGTCTTCACCCAGCGGCGCTCAAGGCGTCTCTTTGCCCGTTTGAGCTCCCGGAGTTCTTCAGTGAACCACGGGGATCACCTAGCTCCACGGGCTCTGAGAGGCCGTAGTGGAGCGATTACATCCAAGGCAGATGTCATCGACCCGTGCCACAGGTCAACAAGTGCCTCAGGTGAATCATGTCGCCGATCCAGGGAAATTCCCCCAGTTCCCTCTGGAATCCATCCGGATCCATCAGTTGCCGGGGGCGGGCCACTTTAATCGACCCTGCCTCCTTACGATGAAGTGTCGCCCCCAGAAAGTCTAGAGCCATCAAACTAACTAAAAGCCCTTTAAAAACCCCATTAAAATTTTGTAATAATTTACCCACTCACCCCATCCATTAAAAGAGAGAGAGAGAAATCTTAATTATATAAGCCATCAGGCGGGGGGTCTCCCCTCCATCGGTGCCCCACACCTGCCCTGCCAGCCAGGTTTTCAGTTCTTTCCTAAAGGGCAGCAATTCCGTCTGCAGCCGTAACTCTGTTGGCGGGAGGTTCCATAGGGACGGTGCGGGCACAGAGAAGGTCCTCCTTCTTGTGCTAGAGAGACGATCCCCTCTAGCAGATGGTACAATTAGAGAGCCCCTCCTGTCCACTCTAGTTGGACAGAATTCCATGACTAAGTGAAAATGTTTTCTCTTTTCATTTGTTAATTTTTTTGAGGCAGAGATAAGTCAACTGGACATTTAATAATTTCATATACTTTTGGCTTAATTAATCTTTTGCATGATATATAAATTAGACTGCATAGATTCAAGCAACTGGAATTTTATAAACCTATTTTCTATAGTCTCTTCCTTTGTTCCACTGCTAATTTTATTTTAAAAGATTGCAATGGCCACAGACTTTTTAGAGCGATAGAAAGAAATTGTGTGGGGGGGGGGGAGGGAGGGAGAGAGAGTGTGTGTGTGTTGACCAAGCATTGTCCAGATTCACATTAACCAGTTCCAGGCAACACAGACACAAAATTCCTTTCATTCATCAACAGATAAGGAATTTTGACAACCCTCCTTTGGGAAAATGAAGTGAATGGGCGTAGGATGGAGAGATTACACTATAGAAAGGCAAAAAGTCCAAAAAGGAACCAAAGAAGGACTTAAGGAAAACTCCAGGGCTGCTTAGGCAGACAGGGAGACTGCTATCAGAATTAAACAAGACAGAATCCAGATCTCCTTCCATTCCTCTACCTGTTTCTTCTCAATGTCACTATTGGTGTACACAATGATACAAAACATGTCCAACAAGTATTCCAGTAACTCTTTGAGACCACCAGGGCAAAGCTTTAAAAAGAGAGAGAGAGAGAAAGTGCAGAGAAGAAAACCCAAACCAGGCTTGACACTTAACCAGGGCAGCATGCCAAGCCAGTAACATCTGGAAAAAGATTTTTGAGAGAATAATCATCTCCAGAGCTCCATATACATTCTGTTCTGTTAGATACATACAACTCTCAATAGTATTCTTTTCTTAAAGCACCAAGGTACCCCAGCTCATGTGCAATGTGAAATGTTTTAAAATGGAAATTAAAACTATTAACAACAACAAAAATAACCCACTGGGAGGAGGGATTTGGAGTAATAGATAAGCATAGACAAGCTTCCCTGACTTGTGTTGACTTTGCAAGGAAAGAAACTGAGCTTTATTTATTTCCCTTGATTTTGTTCCCCACATCTGCTCTCCAGTTTCCTATCCACACCACTCTCCCCTGAGTTGTGTTGTTCTACTCCTAGGAGTGGCTGTGTGTAGAGCATTGGTGTCTGTAACTGGAAGATCTTTGATGCAGCTCTATACATGGAGATTCTCATGTGATTCTGAATAGTTTGCACTTAGAGGTCTGAATCAGAGGAAAACCTTTGTTCGTAGAGCTGAATGAATATAGGCTTCCCAGCCTTTCCTCTTCCCCACAGACTTTCAGACTCCTGTGAGTAGATTAGAGATTGAAATTAATTGGAACAGTGTGATGTAGTGGTTAGAGTGTTGGACTAGTCAGACTCGAGACCCCTAAGTTTAACTTCCCAGTTGGCTTTGAAGCTCAGTAGAAGACTTTAGGCCAGTCATACTCTTTCAGTGTGGCTGAGTATGGGACTGTGGTGGTTCAGTGGTTAAGAAGCTTGCCTTGTTAGCTGGAAGGCTGGCAAGTCAGCAGTTTGAGACCAGGGTACCTCATGAAGGTTTGAGCCAGTGATGCACTCTAAAAAAATTTACTACCCACACTGTGGGTGTGTGGGCATGGCCTCAAACACCCCCCCCCCAAAGAAGAAAGAAAAGAAACCTTACCTTGCTTTATTGCTTCACCCGTTGTCCCGGAGATGAGGAGGAGGAGTCCCAGAGCAGCCAGGTGCTGCTGGCGGGTCAGCTCCTCACTGTCCGGGTGTGTTTTCACTGGCAGTGCTGCTGGGAGGAGAGCGGGGTGGGTTGGTGGGCTGGCAGCCTCCCCCTCCCAGCGCTGCCAGAAACACTTCCCATTCGCCTTGCCCAGGGCCGAAGGCGCGCAGGAAGTGTGGAGGTGAAAGCGCGCCTTCGGCCCTGGGCTACATGCATGGGAAGCGTTTCCGGTGGTGCTGCTGGAATGTGGCAGGGTGGGTGGTGGGCTGGCAGCCTCCCCCTCCCAGCAGCATCAGCAACCCTTCCCATTCACCTCACCCAGCCGAGGCCGAAGCCGTGCTTTCACCTCCGCACTTCCTGCATGCCTTCTGCCCTGGGCTAGGCAATGGGAAGCATTTCCAGCGGTGCTGGGAGGGTAAGGCTGCCAGCCCGCCACCCCTCCCTGCCCAACTTCCAGCAGCGCCGGCAGCAGCTGCTCTTCCTCCTCCTCCTCTTCCTGGCTCCTGGTCGCGTCCAGGGTGCAGGGAGAGGGGGAGGAGGAGGTGGGCATGGTATGGCAGGGAGGTGGGCATGGCCAGCCAGTTCTGCTACCGGTCTGGTCAGATAGGACAGGACCGGCTTCAGTGCATTACTGGATTGAGCGCCTGTCTCTGTCCCAGCTCTTTGGGACATGAAAGAAGCATTATTTGGGCATACCCTAAGCGAAGTTTCTTCCGCAAAAATCCTTTCAACCCAGAATAATTTCTGACATTAAATTATTATTATTAGTGTGGCATATCTCATGAGATTGTTGTAAGGATAGAAAGTGGTGTGGTGAGCAGGAGAAAGATCTAATTTACCTTGAGCTCATTACAGGAAAGTCATAATATAATGTATCAAATAAGATAGTAGGTAAATAATTGCCAACCTAGCAGATTGAAAACAAGAAATTGCAAGTAGATAAATAGGTACCACTTCGGTGGGAAGGTAAACAGCTTTCCATGCACTTCAGTGTCTCAGCATGCCTGCCACATGTCCATGAAAATGTCTGCAAACACAGACAGCACTGGCACTTTGGCTATAAACAGAGATGAACACTGATTCCTAGAGTTGGATATGACTGGCTTTCGAGCAAGAGTGACCTTTACTTTTACTAAATAATTTCAACGATGGCTTGTTTATTTAAAAATATATATATTCTGTCGTAACAGAACTAAGATCCAAACCAGCTGACAGGATTAAAACAACAATGCAGATTCTCACAAGATGTTCTGATTGCCATTGGCTTAGATATTTTGAAAAAGGGTGTGAGGCAAATTTCTGGAAGTCTAGGGAAAAGAAGATGTGATGTTGATGACTTCCTGGATGTGGTTTTCTGGGAGGTGTGTCAAAGGATAACATGCCATGCTTGTCTTCCAAAGGTCTCTATCCACTGCTGGAATCAAGATGGATCTTCTAACTTAACCTTTTTATTTATTTGCTACATTTGTTTCCTACCTTCTTTCCACCTTAGCATTGAAAGCAGCAAGCATGGGCTTTCTAGCCAATCTCCCATTCAGTTACTTATCAAAAGCAGACCACCTTAACTTCAACCAGGTAGCTGGCTGTATCATAGGCAAGCAAAGTGTGAGCACAGACTTTACCCTTGCTGGGGCAACCATCTATTGTGTATTATTTATCTTATATAAAGGTTGTTCTTTGGTTGAAAGCCAATTGCATCTGACTCTAGGGTGCAGTGTTCATCTCCATTTACAACCAAAGAGCCTGCACTGTCTTCATCTGGAGAAATTTCCGTGGTCATTTGGTAGGTATGACTAGACACCGGAGTCACAGAACATGGTTAGCTTCCCACTAAAGAGCACCTATTTAGCTACATGCAAAATCTTGCTTTTGAACTGCTAGGTTGGCAGGAGCTGGGACAGGAGCTCTTGGGTCTTGAACTGCTGACCTGTTGACTTTCCAGTCATCAAGTTCAGTGTCTTAACCACTAAGCCATCGCAGTCCTTTCATTTATCTTATACCTGCCTTTTATTTCATTCATATGGGGGAAGAAATAAAGAAAATTTGGGAAATATGAGAGCAAGGGCCAAGCTCATTTATTTTTCATCTTAAACAGTAAGACAGGCCAAAAAAAAAAGGCTTTCACATGTTGAATTCATAAGGTTTGAGATGATGTTATTATGATTTTTAAGACACAAAGCTTGGAAAACTTAGTCACTCAATCCATCAGCCAGTATGAATGATAGTCAGGATGCCTGGCCAGCATGGCTACTAACAATGTTGGCTGGAGCATTCTGGCATTTGTTAGTCCCGAATAAGTCTCTCAAGTTTATTAAAACAGGAGATTTGTTTGTTATTTGAAAGAACACTGTGTGCCTATTGATTAAGCCCTATCAAGGTCCATCTGCAGATATTGCTCTTGGTCCATCCCCGCTCCCTTTAACACAATATATTTGTGTTTCAAACAGGGAACATTTCTGAGTTATAATTAAAATTGCTCAATAACAGCCGGGCATGTGGTCGCGAGAAGAATATTCAGCCTTTTCTCCCTACCTATCTGCCTTCTGTGCGCTTGCTATCTGGCCCATATGCTGTCTTCCTATACATGCCACACAGGGCAACAGATGGGGCATAATTCCCTACACACACAGAGAGAGAGAGGAGAGAGAGACAATTGGAAGCCATGTGGGAAGCAAAGGCAACTCTGGCAGCACATCCTTTCAAACAAAGCTCACCAGTAGCCTTTGACTGTGCTTACACTACAGAATCACCAGGTGCTAATATGGGCATATGGCCGAGCAAAAGAAAAGGACTTTGGCGCACGTTGTACCTTGTGCAGTTTGGATCTATTAGCAAACATTATAATTCATCAAAAGTTACCTTTGCTCCTTACAGCAAAAACATCTTCTGTTCTGAGGACTGTGCAGAATACCTAATAATCAGCTAGCAACATAAAGGCAACATAAACTGTAAGTAGTTAAAAACAATAAATACCTTTTAAAGCTCTCTTATGTTATGTTCTAGCCCTGTGATGGCAAACCTTGGCACTCCAGAAGTTCTTGGACTTCAATTCCCAGAAGCACCTGTGAATCCACATATGGGCAAGTTTTACTTCTGCTTCCAGGAGCGACGAGGGTGGTGTGGGCTGGCTGAATTGCAGTAAACCCATTCTGGTGGATTTATGGGGGCTTCTGGGAATTGAAGTCCAAGAACATCTGGAGTGTCAAGGTTCGCCATCACGGTTCTAGCCCATATAGGATGCTTCACAGTTCATATTTAAAATACTAATTGTATGTCATCAAGTCAATTTTTTACTTCCAGTGTTTTCTATGTAGAGAATGCACAGAAGCTGATTCCCATTCCCTTCTTCAGGGGTACCCTGGGACTGTGCAGCTTGCTTATAACTGAGTGCTGCATGGCAGAGTGAGCTCCCATCTCTGTCCCAGTTCCTGCCAACCAAGAAGTTTGAAAGCAAGAAATTTCAAGTAGATAAATAGGGACCACTTTGGTGGGAAGGTAAATAGCACTCTGTGCACTCCGGTGTCTAGTCATGCCTGCCACATGTGCTGGGTCTTTTGCTGTAAACAGAGATGAGCACTGAACCTTAGATTTGGATATGACTGGCTTTAGAGCAAGGGGGACCTTTATTCTGGCTAGAGAACAATCCAGGGTTAAATGCATGTGGAAGAGAAATGCTCATTTTCAGAGCTTCCTTTCAAGTCTTCACCCTCCAGGCTAATGTGGCCAGTGATTGGATAAAGCCAATAAAATTTGGAAATTGACATTCTGTCAAAGGGGGAGAATGAAAGAGGCTATTGTTTTTCTTACACCATGTATGGATGCCAAAGCTGGGCAGAAAAGAAAGCTGATAATTATAACAAAAATTAATTCATTTGAAATAGGGTTCTGGGGGAGAGCTTTGCAGATACTGTACCTCGGACTGCCAGAAAGACAAACAAGTGGTTCCTAAAGCTAATTAATAATGATAATTTAATGTCAGAATTTATTCTGGGTTGAAAGGATTTTTTCGGAAAAACTCCACTCAGGGAACACCCAAATGAAGCTCCTTTCGTGTCCCCAAGAGCTGGCACAGAGACAGGTGCTCAATACATCATGCAGTACCAACAAGGCGAGCTTCTTAACCACTGAGCCACCACAGCCCCTCTAAAGCTAATTGAGCCTGAACTTTCTTCTGGTGGCAAAAGTGATGAAGCTGAGGCTATCCTGCTTTGGACACATCATGAGAAGGCAATAACCATAATGCTGGGAAAGCTGGAAGGCAGCAGAGAAAGAGAAAAACCAAACATGAGATGGATTGACTCCATGAGGGAAACATCAGGTTTGTATTTTCAAGAGCTGAGCAGGATTGTTGAGGACAGGAAATTCTGGGGATCTCTCATTCCTAAGGTCCCCATAAGGCAGAGACAAGTGCAGGTAACAACAACAATTGCTTTTAATTTTTGTAGTCTTTTGTTCATTACTGAAAGAGAATCTCTAATAAGGAATTATTTGTGTTAATGAAAGAAGAAATGACAGCGTTGTGTTGCTTCTTTTGTTTAACTTTTCTTTCAGCATATTCTCAGCTGCCTGCTTGAAGCTCAACAGGGATGGAGCCATTGTAAATTCTCTTGGGAGGAAGTTTCACATCTGCTACAGAAAAAGCTCTGTCTCATGTACTCCATGGAGTGGTAGAATGTGCAAAAGGATCTCCAATGAAACTTTTAAATTCCAGGCAAACTCATATGGGAAGGAACAATTCTATTAGTGTTATCAATGCAGACTGTGCTTTATTACATGAAAGAGGCCACATGAAAGAGGCCAGTTTACAATTCAGCACCTCTGAGGCAACAACAGATGAATGTGGGAGAGTTGGATGTTGTGGGGTATAAATGAGGAGAAATATATGATTACTTTAGCTATATAAAATCATGTCCCTTTATAGTATGATATCTCCTTGGGAATAATACCCTGAAGGAAATGGTGAGCCACTGTGTGAGACAGAATGCTGGACTGGATGGGCTGTGGCCTGTTCCAGCAAGGCTGTTCTTATGTTCTTATGAGGATTGCAGAAAAATTAAAAAGGCTGTGGTGGTTTAGTGGTTAAGAGCTTGGTAAATGGAAGGTCAGCAAGTCAGCAGTTCAAGACACAAGTGCTATCAAGACACAAGCTCCTGTCATCTGTCCCAGCTCCTGCCAACCTAGCAGTTTGAAAGCAAGGAATTGCAATTACTAAACTTAAATGAACCAAGTTTTGAAAAACCAGAAATACACTTCTGGTCATTTTTGGTTTCAGCAAAAAGGGCTGGGAAATTGCCTCAGGATTGTCCACCTTAATCCAGATCATCCCTCCAGTCTGGTATTGGATGGAAGAAAGGGTTTCTGTTTTCATGTGGCTCTAGTCCTGCGATGGTGAATCTTGGCACTCCAGATGTTCTTGGACTTCAATTCCCAGAAGCCCAAGCCCCCGCGAATCCACACGAATGGGTTTACGGCGATTCATCCAGACGTGCCATATGGGCGTGTTTTACTTCTGCTTCCTGGAGCAACGAGGGTGGTGTGGGCCGGATGAATCACAGTAAACCCATTCATGTGGATTCATGGGGGCTTGGGCTTCTGGGAATTGAAGTCCAAGAACATCTGGAATGCCAAGGTTTGCTATCATGGCTCTAGTCCTAACTAAGGTTTAGACTGCAGAAGGCACCCATGAATGACTCATACTCCAATCTTTGTTGGTTGACTTACAGGACATCACAAGATTGTGTCTTTCCTCTTATATGTTTTCAACATGAGAAGGATAGCCTGCAGCCAGACCTAATCCATGATTCCTTCCCACCCTGGAATCCTGGCCCAGCAGTTTGATTGAGGTGATGGTTAAAAAATGGAAATCTTCCAAAACTATTTGGATCTCTTGATTTTTTTCCCTATCAGTTTTTATCTACTGCCATCTTTTTCTTCATAGTACAAGGCATGTGACACACATTTAGCATTCTGTTCATCCTTTGAATCAAAGATTGTTTTCACTACAGAAGAATAATGGATTTCTGCATGGAAGCTACTTTCTCATGCCAATGTATTTGTTTATTCATAAGCAATGGTATTTTATGTAAATGGTGTAAGATTTCCAAACAGACTGTGGCATACAGTCATTCTTAGTTTGTACAAGTTTCTGAAATGCACTTTACTGTGTATTAGGACTGAATCATTCACCCCCTTCTAATTTCAAATGTCATCACTTTAGATTGGCAAAAATGCCTGTATAAAAGTGTTACAAATGTGCTCTAGAATTTGAACACAAGGATGGATATTAATCTCTAGATTTTGCTTAGCTTTTTTTGTTCCCTGTGCCAAATCAGATAATATCAGTTTGCTTTTACATCTCTGTTTGTATGTATTCAAACAAAGTTATATGCTGCACGTCCTGGATATGATCTAACCAAGGCTTTGCACTTTGTTTCTATTTTTTAAAATTCTTCTTTCATTTCGAGATCAAATCCTGGACTGCCAAAATCAAGCCACTTGCTTGGCTTTGTCATTGGCCAAACTTGAGTCCTCATTAGTGCATGTTTCTAGAAGTAATCAGCAGACCAGTAAATGAGTCAGATTCTGTATCTCTCCACATTCATGCCACATGTTGTAGTCCACCAGCAGCCCCCACTTGAGCATGTTGGTCTTGCATTTAGGTATTCCAATCCTCATCCTATTCAGAGTCCTACAAATGACATAGGGGAGGTTGAGTTCCTCAGCTAAATCCTCCTTTAATGTTATTCCATGTCCATTGAGCTCCTTCCTCCATCTTCTAATTTGGTTTTACTTTTGGAAAACTTTTTCAGTTTTCTGTGGGTCCAAAAATATTCAATTAAAAAATCCCTGAAATACATAATATATGCACATTACACACCGATCTCAGAAGGATGGAGGGCTCAGTCAGCCATGACCTTCCTCAGGATCGAACTCACAATGTCAGCAGTTTTGGCTGCAGTACTACAGATTAACCACTGCATCACAGGGACTCTTATGTATTGCAAAGATTTTTTATTTAATTAATTATTTGGCCCCTTTAGTGTGCTGGAAATAATAGGCAGCAGCCAGCAATGCAGGCCAAACACGCAACTTTATTCGGAATAAGAATAAGTGACCAGAGCTAACAACACACCCTCATATTCCTTAGTTAGCTCCGATCAGAACTGACAGTTGGGAAATAAATCGTTGGAACCATTGACAGCTCTGTCTTGTGTACTTCTCGTTTAGAACCTTCTCGAAGTCTTGCAAGACTTCAGACCATAGTAAAGCAAATACATATTAAACTCTATCACAACAAAGACAAAATGGTAAGCACGTTTCCTTAAATACACAACACCCCTCCCCCCTAGGATTGAACAAAATCTCGCAACCATTTAGGAGGACCACAACATCTTTTGTGGCGCACTGGCATCTGGTAAGTTAGTGAAGCCCTGGGGCTAGTTGAGGTAGATGGTAAAGTGGGGGCACCTCTAGAACTCACAGCATGGTGCAGACAATTACCCATTTCATGTTCAGCACCATTACCCGTTTCAGTAGGGGACGACTCAACATAAAAGTCCCTCCTTTGGTTATGAGTGGGGGTAGACTCTAACACAGGAGGATGAGGGGTCCCAGGGGAAAATTTCAAAAACTCCCCCTGATCCTTTAACTGACTGGAGGAAATATCAGACTGCTGTAAGCCCTGTGCAAGGTGCAAAGATGCTAGCTCAGAGTTTGAAAACAGGGCTGAGCCTTCTTCGTCTTCCCCTTGGAATAAGTGAGTGGGGGAGGACTCTAACATAGAAATATTATGCGTTTTGGCGGCTGAGGGTACCCCAAATTCAAAAGATTCTCCCTGTTCTTCCAGTGACTGGTCTGTTACCCTATGCCTCAGTTGGTCTGCATGTCTCCACCACAGAAGGCTATTCCCTAGTTTTACCCGGTAGAAAACTGGTCCCGTTTGTTCTAAAACAGTTCCTGGAACCCAGACTGGCCCTCTGGCAACGTAATTCCTGCAATGCACAGGATCTCCTGCTGCAAAAACCTTTTTCTGCCTCACTTCCAGGCCCTGGGAGCCCATGCCACCAGCCAGGCTGGGGAGAGACAGGTGGGAGCCATTGCCGATGATGACGCAGCTGCCCTTACGGATGTTGAACCATGGGGTGCCTTTTTGGCTGCTGGGTGGTTGAGGTTGATTTTTTTGTGTAATTTCTCATTGTGACGTTGCTTAATTCTTTATTTATATTTTGTATTGTATTTTTGCATATTCTGATGTTTTGATTGTATTAATTGTGCATTGCCTTTTGTATTTTATTGTATATCTTGCTCAGTTTATTGTATTTATACATGTTGTAAGCCGCTTTGAGTGGCACCTGTGCCAGGAAAGCGAGATAGAAATAAAACTTAATAATAATAATATTTTACCACCACCCTATCCTCCACCCTGGAAGGATCTAATCTGTCCAGTAAGGTGGTAGGCTTCATACGAATGAGGAGGTCAGCAGGAGATAGACCCGAGGCCAGTGGGTGACCCGATAGGATAAAAGAAATTGACAGAGCTGCAGCTCAATGTCCCCCTTCCCCATCAGACATAAAGTCTCCTTAGTCATGTGGACCTGTCCCTTAATCTGACCATTGGTGGCAGGGTGAAATGGTACAGACGTAATATGTCGGATAATGTTTCTTTCGAGAAACACTTGCATTTCGACAGATGTAAATGTAGTGGTGTTGTCAGAGACAAGCACATTTGGAAAACCAAAACAGCTGAACAGTTTACGTAATTGCTTAATTGTCACAGCAGACAAAGTATTTGGGACAGGAATTACCTCCAACCACTTTGAAAAAGAATCTACCACTAAAAGGAATAAGGTGCCTTGGAATGGACCAGCAAAATCCATGTAGATTCGCGACCACAGTCCATGAGCTGTAGCCCATTCCCGGGATGGAAGGCGGGATTCCACAGGCCAGGAACTCTGACAGCTAGCGCAAATGCCAACTAGTTGCTCTATGTTTGGATCTACCTGTGGTCACCAAAAATAGCTCCTAGCCAAATATTTGGAGTGCACTATTCCCAGATGGCTAATGTGCAGAAGTTTGACCACCTTGGAACATAAAACAGTATGCTGACCTCATAATAAACAACCCCTCTCAAGCAACAACTCCAACCATTTCCTGTAAAAGGTTTTGAATTCCTCTGAGGGGGCAATTGTGGGCCAACCCTTTTGGACCCAAGTGAAAACTTGGGACAGCAGCTTATCTTTTGCAGTAACCTTAGCAGTTTCTGGGGGAACAATGGGGGTGAATCAAGAGATTCTGTTAACAGTACCTGATGATCATGCTCGATCTCACAGTCTGGCTCTCCAACCCCAGGCAACGCGGGCCTGGATAGAGCATCAACGTAAACTGATAAGCATTTAGAAGTATCGCCCATCTCAGCATACGGGGGAAGAGTATTTGTGGAGTGGTCTTTAAAATGACAAAAATTCTCAATAAGGGCTTATGGTCCATCACAATTGTGAACTCCCTTCTGTACAGAAAATCATGGAATGTTTTTCATTTCTGCAAATATGGCCAGAGCCCAATGGTCTGTCTGCGCATAGTTTCTCTCAGTCTTGGAAAGGGACCTCGAATAGAAGGCAATTGGGGCTTCTGTCCCATTATCGAATGTATGGCAGAGAACAGCCCCCACCCCCACTGGTGAGGCATCGCATACTAACATCATGGGCTTTTGGGGGTTGAAAGGGGTTAGAACTGGTTCAGAGGATAACAATTCTTTTAACTCTTTGAATGCTTCTTCTTGGTTCTGCCCCCACCTCCAAACTGTGTCCTTCTTAAGAAGGTGATGAAGTGACTTGGCTACAGATGCTTTCCTGGGCAGGAAGGAGTGGTAAAAGTTTAGCAGGCCTAGGAAGGACTGTAACTCGGACTTGGAAGATGGTTGTGGGGTGTTACGGACAGCAGAAACCTTAGACTCGGACGGTTTGACCCCCCTTGGGAGTTATTTTGAACCCAAGAAACTCAACCTCTTTAGCAAAGAACACACGTTTATCTCTACGTAAATGGAGCCCTGCCTTTTCAAACCTTTGCAAAACCCGGTCCAACCTCTCTGCAAGTTCGAATTTGTCTCCCACAGTATTTAAAATGTCATTGAAGTAGGGGAGAACCCCAGCGAGACCCTTGAGTAGCTGCTCCACAAGCGATTGAAATATACCGGGGGCTGCATTCACCCCGAACTGTATGCGAACTGTAAAGCCCATTTATGGGTGACTATCATTTGCATTACAGCAGCAGCAGGTGTAACTGTCAACTGCTGATTGGCTGGGCTAAATCTAATTTAGTGAAACACTTTCCCCATGTAATGAAGCCAGCAAATGACTTACAACAGGGATCGGGTATGCATTGGGCCAAATGGCTTTGTTGATTGTGCATTTGTAGTCTGCATTTGACTTTTTTGCTGTCACAATAGGAGTTTCGCATTCTGCCGAATCAATGGGAACCAAAATACCTTGACCCACAAGCTTATCTATTTCTGCTTCTATCTTGTCCTTAAGGGTGAAAGTAACATGGTGTGGCTTAAGGCGGGCTGGCTGTATGGCCAAGTCAAATTCAAATGAGACCAGGGGCCACATAAGTGCAAAGTCCCTTCTTGAAAACCTCCGGGTGCGTGTTGCAAATGTCCAGCACCAGGTCAGAACTAACAGCATTGATTCTAGACAGTCTTATTCCCAGCGGGTCAAACTACTGGACTCCCTGCAGACAGTTAGTTTCTTGCTTCACCACCACAAGAGGCAATTTGCTGGAAATGTTCTTAAAATGTACAGTGAAATCCTCCACCCCCAGAATTGGTATGTGGCACTGTTGAACATCTCGGAGGGATGTCTTCAATGCCCGCAACTTAGGGCATGAGGCAGGGGGAATTTTTAAGATTTTTTGGGGGGGCAGAATGGAATAAGACTTCCCGACTCCAACTCCATGCGAATTGGTACCCCTTGCAATTGCAAGTCAGCAAAGAACCGGCTGGACACATTTGCCACATTGCTGTATGAAGTCTCTGACGTGGAGATCTTGGAGATATGCACTTCCAGTTTCCTCGGGTGCTGGTCTGACGCTGGGGTTTGCCTGCTCCTCTGGCAGCACACCTTTGCAATGTGCCCTTGCTTGCCGCAATGGTGGCAATCCGCATTTCAAAAGGGGCACTTTTGACGGTTGTGCTTGATTCCACAGCCATCACACCTTTTCAAGACTTTTGGGGCATGTTTCTTCGAAGACGAGCATGCCCGTGAGGAGCAGTGGTGGGCCTGTACAGCAGACTCCGGAGCCCCAAAGGTGACAGGCCTTTACCCCCGACCTGGCCGCCTCAGACACCAATGCTTCCTTCAGTACAAACATGAAGGTAAGTGCATCCTGGGTCATCAGCCTGAGTTGGGCCTCTTCATCTCGAAGTCTGGCTAGCAGGTGGTCGCGGAGGGCTTCTTTGATGTTTGGCCACTGGCATGGGGCAGCTGTGAGTTGAAGGGTGGCAGCATAGTCGGCCATAGACTCCTCAGTGCATTGGTCACAGCAGTGAAACACCACCCGGGTGGGAAATATGGAGACCTTCGGCTGGAAATGGCTTTGCAGGGCCATCAGGATATCAGTGAGGGGAACATAGTCGATATCCCTCAGCAGCACCAAAAGAATAGCCAGCTTGAGAGTAGGCAGGCCACATATCGCCAGGAAACATGAACACTTCTGGTCATTTTCTACTATGTTGTCAGCCACCATGCCATGCTTGATTTATTTATTTATTTATTTATTTATCATTCACATTTGTAAATGCCGCCCACTCAGGCAGAACCCGACTCAGGGCGGCATTACAACAACTCCAAAAAATACATAAAAACATTATAAAACCTTATAAAACCCACCCAATAAAAAACCCACCCAATTAAAAAAAAAATCCGACATCCACCCCCATTTAAAACCCATATCCCACTCGCCCGTCCCACCTACCACACAGAGGGAAAGAGAGAGAGTCTTATAAAAGCCAGCCGGCGGGGGCCATAGTCCCGTTCGGGCCCCACACCTGCCCTGCCAGCCAGGTCTTTACTCCTTTCCTGAAGGGCAGCAATTCACTTTGAAGTCTTAGATCTGTTGGTAGGAGGTTCCAGAGGGTTGGTGCGGACACGGAGAAGGCCCTCCTTCGGGTGCTAGTCAAATGTGCACCCCTCGTTGATGGCACCACCAGAGAGCCTCTCCGGTCCGCTCTGGTTGGACGGGCAGTCACTCTTGGGACGATGCGGTCTCTAAGGTATCCTGGCCCCCTGCCATATAGGGCTTTAAAGGTCAAAACCAGCACCTTAAATTGCACCCGGAGACAAACTGGTAACCAGTGCAGCTCCCGAAGCAGCGGTGAGGCATGGGCATATCGCCCACACCCCATCACCACCCGGGCCGCCGCATTCTGGACCAGCTGCAGCCTCCGAATGGTCGTCAAGGGCAGCCCCATGTAGAGCGCATTACAATAATCTAGTCGGGAAGTAACCAGAGCATGAGTGACCATAAGCAAGGAGCCCCGGTCCAGGAGCGTGCGCAGTTGGCAAATCACCCGAAGTTGGGCAAAAGCCCCCCTGGCCACAGCTGCCACTTGTTCTTCCAGCAGGAGCCGTGAGTCCAGAAGGACCCCCAAGTTGCGCACTGGGTCTGTCTGGGGCAAAACAGCCCCATCCAGTACCAAAGATGGTAACTCCTTGGATAACGTGGGGCCCCTTATCCACAGCCACTCTGTCTTGCTGGGATTCAGCCGAAGCCCATTGGCTCCCATCCAGACCCCAATGGCCTCCAGGCATCCGGATAGGATTTCAACAGCATCACTGGGGTCCCCACGGGCCGAGATGTACAATTGAGTATCATCCGCGTACTGATGGTACTGCACCCCGTGGGAACGAATGATCTCACCCAGCGGCTTCATGTAGATGTTAAATAAGAGAGGAGAGAGCACAGATCCCTGAGGCACCCCATATTTGAGAAGCCTAGGGCTGGACCTCTCACTCTCTAACCACACCGACTGGGTACGGCCCTCCAGAAATGAGGAAAACCAGGACAACACAGTGCCCTGGATCCCCAGTCCTTCGAGCCGTTCCAGCAGGATACCGTGGTCGACGGTATCGAAGGCCGCTGAGAGGTCAAGAAGAGCAAGGACGGATGGACAACCCCCGTCCCGCTCCCGCCAGAGATCATCCATCAGTGCGACCAATGCCGTCTCCGTTCCATATCCGGGCCTGAATCCCGATTGAAAGGGGTCTAGATAATCCGCTTCCTCCAGGACACTCTGCAGCTGGCGCACCACCGCCTTCTCCAAAACCTTACCCAGAAAGGGCAGGTTGGAAACCGGCCTGTAGTTGTTAAGGACAGCTGGGTCGAGGGACATTTTCTTCAGGAGGGGGCGCACCAAAGCATGTTTTAGCTGTGCAATAATCTAGTCGGGAAGGGCCAACAGAATTCTGTTGGGACGCCATCCCACCTTCGTTGCCAATTTAGTGTTCTGGAAATAATAGGCAGCAGCCAGCAATACAGGCCAAACACACAACTTTATTCAGAATAAGAATATTTGACCAGAGCTAACAACACACCCTCACATTCCTTAGTTAGCTCCGATCAGAACTGACAGTTGGAAACCCCGTTGAAACCGTTGACAGCTCTGTCTCGTGCATTTCTCATTCAGAACCTTCTCAAAGTCTCATGAGACTTCATACCATAGTAAAACAAATACATATTAAACTCTATCGCAACAAAGACAAAATGGTAAACACGTTTCCTTAAATACACAACAGACCCACAGAAAACTGAAATCATGGAAACAAGACCCACAGATATGTGTTTTAATGGTGCATTACCAGAGCTGGTGACTAGAGGTCATTATCTACAAATTAATGTTTATCAAGAATGGAGGCAGCCATTTTGTTAGCAAATGTGTAGAATGACAGAAGCATTTGCACACACACCTCTGCATCTATGATTCAGGTTTGTGGATGTGAGATGTGTTGTTTTCCACTGTTTCAGGTACCCACAGAAGATCTTGTAATGTATCCTCTATGAATGTGGGGTTAGGGGCGGGACAACTTGTCCTTCAAAAGTCCTATTTGGATCACTATAAGTCAGGAGCAACTTAGAATGCATAATAAAAGCATCCATCCAGCTTCTTTGCGTGAAATATAATAATTACTTACAATCAACTCAGTTCACAATTATGGTAACCCTCTCCACATTTTTCTAGGTAGATAGTACTCAGAAGTGATTTACCATTTTCTTCTTTGGGGGTGCCCTGGGGCTATGCAGCTTATTCAAAGCTGCATAACGTGGCTTTTCTCCCAGAATACACAGCAAACAATCAAACTGGCTTTGCTGCCAGATACCTAAACCAATGAGCTATCTACATTCATCTCAAGTAGTAAAATACCTTTGACTTGTGAACTGACTTGTGCATATCAAAGTTTCAAATGAGGCTCAGCAAAGAACTATCAACTTTCATATAATGGGAACATGCCTATTTGCATAATGATAATGTATATAGCCATTACCACGCAAAATTGTTATTCTGTCATATGGTATCAATTAAGTGTAAGTCTAAAACAGGAGTTCTCAACATTTTTAAGCCAGGGGCAGGGTCATGCTCCCTCAGACAGCTTCGGGAGCAGATGGCCATTTTGCCCTTCCTACACCACATGGCACTTCCTGGTGTGGTGGAGACGATGGGGGGGGGGGGGACATAAAATGGTGCCATGGGCTGCATCTGGCCCATGGACCACAGGTTGAGAATCTCTTGTCTACAAGATATCCACAGCAACATGACATTTATCATGTACAGTGATACCTCATACAACATCCAAACTTGGCTCCACAAGTTTGGACTTCATACGGATTTGGACTTTGTATGAGGCATGCAAAATCCTAGCCATGATCTCTCGTACAAAGTCCAAATTCTTGCTGCGATGTCGTTTCCATAGAGATACATTGTACTGTAACAGCACAGACTTCAGGGCAAAGTCAACGAAACAGACAGGAAACTGACAGAACTTTAAGAAATCATTGTCTAAAGGCTAAATACATTACAAAAATATGTCAAACAACCCAGATTTTATGGGACAAACCATACAAGTTTTTAACTTTTGAAAAATTTGTGAAGTGCAGGTTTAAAAGTTAAAATGTCCCATCATGCAGCACAGTGTTAATCTGCAGCCATGCGGCCGATCAATCATCCACTTTGTACAAGCTACTGTAAACAATTACTGGATTGAAGCAAGGTCAAAATGGATGCCAATAAGTCCCATCATGCAGCACAGTGTTAATCATCCAAACAGCAACAAACACCAAACAATTGCCCACTCCACCAAATAGTGCCCTCCCCAAAAAAAAGACCAACATAAGAAAGATTATGGAGCATGCAATCTGTTTTTAAAAGCCAGAGCAGCAAACACCAAACAATCCAAAATCACGCTCAAAACCACTCCTAAACACTTTTTGTCTCGTGCAAAACCCACAAGAGCAATGCACGCATGCATCCTGCCTTTTATACTGCCCAGGCACAATGCAACCTGGGAAAAACCCCAATGCCTCATACAAAGTTGCAGCGACTTTGTATGAGGCAACTTTTTTCAAGGAATTAGGCGATGTTGTATGAATTCGATGTTGTATGAAGCGGACTTTGTATGAGGTATTACTGTATAAGTTTAATGGACCATTTGAAATCAAGTCTGTGCATTTTGATTTGTTTCTTTTCTATCTTTTCATTTTACAAGTCTTCTATGTCTTCTGTGTCTAGGCCAGATGTGAAACTGCCAAAATGAAGCCACCTTTTGGTGAGTTCATTCTGCAACCTAGTGTGAGAAAGATTATCTGGCACAAGGTGGCTGTTGCCCAGGACATGCCCAATTGTGGTTCAAAAACACCACAATCTTCTAGGAGGCTCTTTCTGTGTACAGTCAACCCATTCAGATAACATCATTTTCATTTAACAACGTGTCCTTATGCACCACGTGTTCCCCTGCATAACAACGTTTTTAGTGTCGTTGTCCGGACAACAATGCTAAAATAACTGGACAACGACGCTAAAAACATTGTTATGCACGAAACTCCATAGAAACCCGCATAACAACAAAAATCACTTAGCAACACTACTTGGGGAACCAAGTAACGTCGTTATGCAAGGGTCTACTGTGCCCCATATTACAAGTAATACTCTATCATGAGTATCTTTAGCCATATATAGACTAAGGCAGAGCTTGCAAAAGTTAATTTGGGTAATTTTTCATGCTGAGTTATAAAACAATATGGAGATTACAACCATCCATTTAAAAATCTGTGTTGCATTACTTATAGGAATTCAGTGTAGATTTAACTTTGGTAACTTTATCCCAATTTAGCTTCTGTGAATTATAATTTAAAACTTTTAAGGCTTTTATGTAATCTCTTTGAGAAAGCTATTTGAAGAAATGTGCTACCTGCAAAGGGGGAAAACTAGTGGGTGGGATTCAGCAGGTTCACTCCAGTTTACCAGAACTGGTAGCAGAAATTCTGGCTGGCCCTGCCCATCCAACTTTGGAAATATATATGAAATGTGGGCAAATATCCCATATGGACAGTATAGAAATCTATACCTATAAGAAGGGGGTTGGACTGTGCATGTCCGGAATGTGTGTCTGCACACATCCAGCCTATGCCGTATTGTGCCGGCCACACTTACCTTACCTCCTGGACAACATTGCTGCAAGGGTCCAGGGACTGAGAGTGGGGCCAACATCCCATGAACGAGGAAAAAATAAAAAACTATGCTACCCAGCATCCTCTGCACCATGGCACGCCTCAGCCAATCAGGCATGAGGATGTGAATGCACAGGAGGCAGGACAGCTGGAGCGTGCAAGAGAGAGAAAATGGCCAACTTGCACGCACCTTTCCTCCCTCAGCAGCTGCTCTCCAGCGGCCCTAAAAAGCTGCTTCACTGCTGCCACCATTCCCGCCGCCAACGTCCCAGTGGAGTTCACCCAGCAGGTCAGCTGGGGGAGAATGAGGCTGGGAGGAGAGATGGCTGCAACACGAAGGGTCTCTCCAGTGGCCCTAAAAAGGCACCTCCCCACCTACTTCTCCCCCAGCCAACCTACTGGGTGAAATCCGCTGAGACATCAGCAGCGGGGGCAGCGGCGGGGGTGGGGGCGGCAGCGAGGCACATTTTTAGGACCACCAGAGAAACCACAAACAGAGGGGTTGTTGTTGTGTGAGTGTGTTATGTCGGGTATGGTGTGTGTGTGGTTGTGTGTGTGTTGTGTGTGTGTGTGTATTGTGTGTGTGTGTATTGTGGGGGGGGTGTCCTGTGTGGGTGGGTGTTGTGTTGGTGGGTGCTGTGTGGATTTGCTGTGTCATGTGCGATGTGTCTGGGTGTGGTGGGTGCGGGTTGTGTGTCGAGCGTGTGTTATGTGTGGGAGTGTGTGTATTGTGTGTGGGTGTTGTGTGTGTTGTGTTGTGTGTGATGTGTGTGGCTGTGGTGGGTGTGGGTTGTGAGTCGTGTGTGTGTGTGTGTGTGTGTGTGTGTATGTGTCATGTGTGCATGTTGTGTTTGTGTTTGTTGTGGGGGGGGGGGGTGAGCGCCTTCCCTGACGGAACCCTGCCACCAACACACAATCTATACCTGTCCGGCAAGGCCGGGCAAAATAGCTAGTCTAATAAATAAATAAATTTGTGCATGTTGTGGAGGTTGTTCCGTTCAAAACAGCAAATCTCCAAGTCTCTTGAAAGACGGAGGAAATCTTACACACTAAGAAGGGCAGAGGGAAGAAAAAGCAGGAAGGAGGGAGAAAGTTAAAGAGATGTTATTGTCTAAGATATCATATGTTTTGTGAACTTTTTACAGTGGAAAGAAGTCTCAAAAGAGCCCTTTCTATTACTCTTCTGACAAAGGCACAGCCCTGCTTATTAAAAAATCATGCACAACAATGCTTCCTGCCAGATTTTAAAGTCTTAGAGAAAATTTGGTCCAGAGCATTTATTAAAAAAAATAATTCTGGAATAATGCCTGAAATTTCCCTGTCGCAGATGTTTCAACAGAAGGGGGCTTGCATGCTATTCGTTAATACACCGCCATACGGGACTCGGTATGACCACTGCAATAACCAGTAAGTAACACACTCAGTATGCACTTCCCTGCGCCAAATTTTCCGTCTGTTGTGTGGGGCTTGCATCCTGCAGATTGAGACGTACCTTGATGAAACTGTATTGTCATTGAATGATAATATTTGTGGATCACTCAGATAGAAAACATCCCGTCAAGATTGTGGGAGGTCTGCTTAAAGATTCTGTGCAGCTCCCTGGCATTTTCAGGCAGCTAGGTGAACATTCACAGTTACCTCCTCCCCCTCTCCTCTGGTTTTTTTTTGTTTCTTTTTTAAATATGCCAATTTGTGAGAGAAGCCTTATGGATGTGAAAGCACTTTTTTTTTCTTTGAGAAATGCCATTGAATTTTAATCAGAACTACTACGTAATTAAACAGCTATGTGAAATACAGTAATTACCTTGCTCGAAAGGGGGGGGGAGGAAGTGCACAGGCATAACATTCTCCTCCATTAATTATTTTGCTCTTATGGTTTAAGTTTTTTTAATAAAAGGAGGGGAAAGACAAAGGAAAGGATTTTATCATATGCCAACCCTACCAATACTTCTTTAGAACTGTATTGTGTTTAAAATGGCTGATAATATTATTTATGGATTTATACATTTATTGGATTATTTCTATCCCAATAATAATTTCATGTCAGAAGTTATTCTGGTTTGAAAGGATTTTTGTGGAAGAAACTCTGCTCAGGGAATGACCGAATGAGGCTCCTTTCAAGTCCCCAAGAGCTGGGACAGAGATGGGTGCTCAATCCGTCATTCAGTACCCGGGTCTTGAACTGCTGACTTGCCAGCCTTCCAGCTAACAAGGTGAGCTTCTTAACCACTGAGCCACCACAGTCCCTATTTATATCCCAAAGAATGCAATGAATGAATAAATTCAAATATATATTGATTTGATGCACATCCATGTATGCGTTCTTGGGGATATCTTTTTAGCTGTAGTCTTCTTCCATTTCCAGACATGAAATTGCCAAAGTGAAACTACCTTTTGGTGAATTCATTCCATAGTTCCTTTCACCTGAACTAGTGTGAGAAAGATTAGCCAGCACAAGGTGGCCATTGCCCAAGTTACACACAATTGTGGTTCAAAAATATGGCCTATGTGTACAAGCAGACATTTTTAGAGGTGCAACTGGGTTGAGCCATTGGGGGTGGGGGGGACTGAGTTGTGAAGACCAAGAAGTTAAAAACCTTCAAAGTACTACAAGATTCTTGGTTGTGACACAGAAAAGGAAAACTACGTTAGTAACTGTGCTGGTACTGGTTCCATTCCTTCCAGTCAGAATACAATCAAAAAATGATACTGGGGAAGTGCCATTTGACATCTTGTTTAGGGTGCCCTTCATTGATCTGCCTTATCTCCTATATTGTTTAACATCTCTTTGAAACCACTGGGAGACTTTATCCAAAGCTTTGGAGTATGGTGCTTCAATATGTTCACAACACCCAATTCTTCGGGTCCTTGTCACCCAACACCAACGTGATGGTTCAGAACCCTTTAACACTTCCTGAGTTCAATAATGGGCTGGATAAAGTGAGCAAGTATCACAGATGGTGCTATGGTCCTACTGTTCAGTAGAAACTCAAACACTGGAACTCAGTTTCCACTTCTGGAAGAGGTACCACTTCCTTGGACAGGTCAAAGTTCACAATCTGGGAGCATTCTTGGATTTTTCATTGTCCTGGAGATGTAGGTGCCAGTGATGATTAGAAGTACCTTTGCACAATTCTGCAACACCACCACCAGAAGCAACAAATGTCTGTGATCAAGCAGGTAGGGTTGAATGGAAGAGCTTTCTATAGAGGGCTAGGACTTCACGGCAGTAATCCTGATGACTGAGATGGAATAGGTAGATAAGAAGGAAGGTGCATCGCCAGAAGTATTTCAGGATAGCTGAAACCATAGATACTGAATCCACAGATATGGGAGGAAATCTGTCTTTGCCTGGCATCACAGAAAGAGACTCCTCAGAGATTGTGGTATTTTTGAACCACAGTTGGGTATACCCTAGTGATGGCAACCTTGTGTTGCCAGCTAATCTTTCTCACACTAGGTCAGGTGGAGTGCCTTCATTTTGGCAGTTTCACAACTGGTCTAGACATGAATGTAGAATAAGATCTTCTCTTTATTTATCATTTTTTGCAGGATGAAATGTTTTTCCCATGTTTTTAATATTTTTTCCCAACTACATGCAAGTTTGGACACATGTTTTAAACTGTACAGAACTGTCTGAGCATATTCTTTGAATTCACCCAAGCCTGCCTAAGCAGCATTTTGCACCTATGTGAAATGTGCACATTTTCTATGCAATTTTCAAATTGGCACATTTTTCCATTTCTGTACTACACTACCATCTGTCAATATGAGGATTCTAGGGCACAATTTACTTCTGATCAATGGGATGCAAGAATCAAACCACATCTCGCCCAGGAGCTGTAGATCAGGCAAAGCCTTCTCCTCCTACTTATATGTTTCCTTATGCTGTGAGTGTGTTTCCTTATGCTGTGAGTGTGTTTGTGTATGAGAAAGTTTGTGGTACTCTTGATAAAAAAAAATGAAAATGATTTTTTCTGCTAATTAAGCATAGCTGTGTAAACAAGTCTACTAATTTTAATAATGCAAGCTCTGCAAAATGATAGTGATGAGGTATGGTGAGCCAGCCATTTTGTGCTTTGCTTCTCAGAAAGAAAGCTAGTTTTGCACAGAGATACTTTATGCAAATTACAGAAATGGGGGAAGTGACTCACTCTCATTGAGGCATGAACTCTAGGTGAAGCAGCATAAGTAGTGGACAATCAAGAATGCAAGCGCGGCGCCAAAATGGCCGCCGCGCCCTTTGCGGGCCCCCCCCCCACAGGACAGAGAATCCGGGTAGTTAGGGGCGTGGCCAGCTCCCTTATAAAAGGGGTGGCCACGAGGCAGCCGAGCTGCCATTTTACCTCAGCGACGGAGCGGAGAAGTTTTTTCCCCTGTGTCTCCGTCGCTCGTTAGCTTACCGGGAAGCCTTTTGGTAGCGATTCTGCCTTGCCGGCTTCCCTTTTCTGCTTCGGAGGAAATGCCTTCGAAGAAGAAGGCAGCTTCGAGTTCAGCTCGCGCTGTTAGGAGGCGCAACCCAGGTCGGAGGACCGCGGTGCCGCCTCCTCAGCAGCCACCTTTGCCAGCCCCGGCCGGGGCCAGCGGAATGGGGTCTATTGCCCCTTGGCCCGGAGTGGGCGATCAGAGTACGGGCGCGGAAGGGGTTCCGGCCCGCGGCCCACGAGCGGTGGACACCGCTCCTGCTCCTGCCCACTCTGTCGGGCCTACTCCTCTTGGGCCGCAGCCTCTCCCCGGGCCCTCTAGCCTTGGGGGGTGGTGCGGCCCCCTGCCTTGGCAAGTTTCTCCACCAACCCTGCCGGGCTTCGGTGCTGGCCAATGGCCAGATGTGGGTCCCGGGGTACAGGGACCTGTACCCATGCCTGGACCTGGCGGGCCGGCCGGCCCTTTGCCCATGGTCAACGTGGACACCTTGCTGGCCCGCATTGCGGCCCTGGAGGCGTCATTGGCTCGGGCCAGTCAGGCGGGTGCCCCCTTCGGGGTTCCTTTTGAGGCGCTGTCGGCAGGAGGACAACAGCCGGCGGGGAGGGTCGAGCTGCTGCAGGCGCGTGGCGTGGTTTCGGCCACTGCCTCGCAGCTCCCCAGCCAGCAACCAGGTGCGGGTCAAGCCCCGGTGATGAGCTCTACGTCGGTCGTGAGCTCCGACGCCCCCAGTGGGCCGGAACCCCCGGTGGGGGCGGCCCGCGGGGGTGCAGCATGTGAGTATACGGTGCAAGCAAGTACATCCACACACATTCCCAATCTAGGGGGGGCCTTTCAATGGCCTTGGCCTCACGCGGGTGGTGCGGGGGCCACGCTGTCGGCGACCCACCCGGCGACGATGACTGCCACCTTGGGCACTAGGGTGGCCATTGGTCCTTTCACCGCAGGGAATGTTCTGGGGGTGGCTGGGTTAGCTCAGGCCCCTTTTACCAGGCCGGCTGTCCCCTTTTCGGCTTTGCCGACGGCAGGGTATTCCTTGCCATTGGGTGATCACCTGGCACAGGCTACTAGGGAAAAGATATGGCGAGGGGAGTACGTAGATATCTTCTCACTCCTGAACAGAGAGCCCACCAAGGAGGAAAGGGAGGGTCAGGATGAGAAGGACAAGGAGCAGGCACGCCGCCGTAAGCCGCCGCGTACCTGGGCCAACTGGCTCCCCGCTTATTTAATATACATGGCGGTATATTTGAGGGCGCGGCCGGATTTAGCTATTCCCATGGTCCAATATTTGGACAACATATATAGGGCGATGGTCGATTTCCCGGGCCCCTCATGGCTAGCATATGATGAGGAATTCCGTATGAGGATTCCCCTCCACCCCGAGATGAGATGGGATGAGCCGTGCCAGAGGCTGTGGCTTTTGTATATGACACCCACACGCCCTGCCCCGGGGGATAGATACCATTGCGGACATGCGGTCCAGCGAGCGGCTCCAGCGCAGGTTACCCGCCAGGCGGCGGGGCAGGGGGTTCCAGCCCGCCTGCTGTGCTGGACTTTCTCGTCAAATGGTTCCTGCAATCGAAAGAACTGCAGGTATAAGCATGAGTGTCCCACATGTTCTGGCCCCCACGCAGCCTCTGCTTGTCCCAGGCCTGGGGGGGCGCGAGGCAGAGGGAGGGGTGGACAGTGGGCTGGCAAGGCTGCCACGGATGGAGCTAGTTCTCCAAAAGGCCCCCTCCCCAATTAAGGTGGACATGCTGGAGCGCTGGCTCGCATCGTACCCGAAGGGGGAGGACGGGGAGTATCTCCTTCAAGGTTTTAAGCAGGGATTTCGTATCCCTTTTATGGGTGATAGGTCCCCTCAGGATGCTCCCAACCTTTTATCCCTCAGAGGAAGGGAGGAGGTGGCTGCGGCCAGCATTAAAAAGGAGTTAGACGCGGGCAGGGTCGCTGGACCTTTCCCCGCACCCCCGTTCCCCAATCTGAAGGTCTCGCCACTGGGTTTGGTCCCCAAAAGTCCCTAGGTGAGTTTCGCCTTATTCATCATTTGTCCTACCCAGCCGGCCAGATCGGTCAATGATGCTATCCCTGATGACCTTTGTTCAGTCAGGTATACATCGTTTGACCATGCACTGCGCATGGTGCGCTCGTGTGGCCCGGGTGCCCTGCTGGCCAAGTGTGACATTAAGTCAGCTTTTCGCCTCTTGCCAGTGCACCCGGGCGACTTTGAGTTCCTGGGTTTTAAATTTAAGGGGGAATATTATTTTGATAAGGCCATGCCTTTTGGCTGCTCCATATCATGCTCGGCTTTCGAGCGTTTTAGTCCCTTCCTAGAGTGGGCTTTCGTCCGCAGGTCAGGGTCCCGGTCTGTAGCCCATTACCTGGATGACTTTTTATTCGGGGGTGAACGGGGCTGGGACACGTGCGCACGTCTCCTCAACACATTTCAGATGCTAATGGAGGAACTTGGTGTCCCTTTAGCGCCCGAAAAGACCGAGGGCCCATCGACCAAGCTAGTATTCCTGGGGGTTGAGATTGACACAGTAGTGCAGGCTTCTAGGTTGCCGGGTGATAAGGTGTCCAGGATAGTGGCCCTTAGCTCGGAATTGCTGGCCAAGCGTAAGGCATCCCTGAGGGAACTGCAGGTGCTACATGGGCACCTTAATTTTGCTTGCAGGGTGGTCGCACCGGGCAGGGCTTTTGCCCGGCGCTTATGCGACGCCATGGCAGGGTTATCCAGGCCCCACCACAGAGTCAGGCTCACCCGGGGTATCAGGGCAGACATGTTCGTCTGGTTGCAATTCCTGAGGGAGTTTAATGGGGTCTCATTTTGGAGGTCTGACCTCCTGGCATCCCCCAATTTCCAGATCCAGTCTGATGCCTCAGGATCCCTGGGTTATGGGATGTACTTCAATGGGAAGTGGGCCTATGGTGGGTGGCCACCGGCATGGGCAGGCACAGGTCGCCTGCGGGATCTCACATACCTGGAATTTTTTCCCATTCTAGGGGCTTTGATGCTATGGGGCGAACAGTGGGCTAATTCGGTGGCGCATTTCTGGTGTGGCAATGCGGCTGTTGTACACATTGTCAATGCACAGACTTCCAAATTGCCCAGGGTTATGGATCTAGTGCGCCATTTTGTGCTGCGCTGCCTGCGCCTCAACGTCTTGTTCAGGGCCAGGCATGTCCCAGGGATTAATAATGATATTGCTGACGCTTTGTCCCGCCTGCAGATCTCCCGGTTCCGCGCCTTGGCCCCGGATGCGGAGGAATTTCCCTCGCTACTCCCGGACGAGATGTGGACTATTGGCAAGGAGAGGTGAACCGGGCGATTGGCCTGTCACTAGCGCCACGCACGCGTAAGGCGTATCAACAAGCATTCAATTCGTACAGGGCATTTGCTACTCAATTTCTCTTGCCAGAGACCTGGCCTATCCCGGTGGACCATGTTCTGCGGTTCATGGTTCACCTGCATGCACAGGGCCTCGCACCTCGCACCATAGCATCCAAGCTCTCGGCGTTGGCTTTTATGGCCAAAGTGGGGGGTCATGTGGATACCACCTCTGACTTCCGGGTGAGACATGTTTTGGAGGGGTGGGTGTGCGAGCGCGGGCGTTGCCCGGACGACCGGCACCCTATTTCCCCAGGGGTTCTTACCCAGTTGGCCCGGGGCTGGCCAGGCCTCTGTTTTGATCATTATGAGGCAGCCCTTTTTCATGCAGCCACAACGGTGGCATTTTTTGGAGCGCTCCGTTTCAGCGAACTCGTGATGCTGTCTAAGGCGGATGCAAGTGGTAGGGCACTGGAACTCGAGGATGTCTATGTTGCCAAAGACTGGGCCCAGTTGAGGATACGCTCCTCTAAAACAGATCAGCATGGCGTAGGCAGTGGTGTAAGACTGCTACGGTGTTCTTTGGCAGACATCTGTCCGGTTGGTGCCCTACAGGAATTCCTGGCACTGCGTGGCATGCACCACGGCCCGTTTTTCTGTCACCAAGATGGGTCTCCCCTTACTAAATTTCAGTTTTGGAAGGTGACAGCCAGAGCCCTCACCAGGGTGGGCCTACCAGGTGCCCGTTATGGCACACATTCGTTCCGTATTGGTGCAGCCTCTACAGCAGCTGCTTTTGGGTACTCTGGGGCTGACATACGCAGCATGGGGAGGTGGGGCTCGCAATGTTTTCAGTTTTATGTGCGCCCACTCCCGCCATGAGTACCAATCCAGTCACCTTACCGCCTTTTTTCTCAATTTTCTTACAGACCCTGGGTGTCGTATTACACCGGTGACAGTATGGCTGGTGGGCCACAGCTATGTGCACAGGGCAGCGCGTTACGCTGCGGTGACAGAGTGGGACCCCGACTGGGACTGGGTGACCACGCCAGTCTCGCATGGCATGGTAAGCCTGGGATGTTATGGCGGGAGCTGCGGCCTTTCCTTTTTTCTGGCCTGGGTGCTGACCCGCCTGACATTCTAATCATCCACCTGGGGGGCAATGATTTGGGCCAGGTCACCGGCTTATCGCTCAAGCATGCGATTTGCGAGGAACTCGCCTACTTGCATTATGTCTGGCCTGCCTCAACCCTGGTTTGGTCGGTCATTGTTCCGCGCCATTCTTACAGAGGGGGCGTTAACCTCCTGGCCCTTGACTGCGCTAGGCGCGCGGTCAATAAGGCAGTGGCCCGGTTTCTTGCCACCAGGGCTTGGGGACGGGTTAGTCATCACCCCGATATTAGTCTACAAAATTATGACTTGTACGCAGGGGATGGGGCCCATCTGTCGCGAGGAGGTATGGACCTCCTGTTGGGTGATTGGCGAGCAGGCCTGTTGACCGAGCTGACGGTCTGGGGGGGGGGCGTCAGGTCTTCTTTGAAGCCCCTCCGTGTGGCGGGTAGCACTGGTAAGGTAAACAGTATGACCCACAAGTATCCGGCAGGTTCGCAATTGACTGGACAACACTAGACAGGAATAAATTAGTTAAACGTTGTCCGGTCAACGACGAACCAGGCGATGGGGTGATGACGATTGCTAACCAGCATGCATCACCCCTGTGATTTCACGGATACGCGTCAGAGGGTGGGGTCATAAGTTAGTTATTGACTACGGTCAACAATTTGTTTGTTGTCAACAAACAAATTGATACAAATTGATACATTGTAACCAATTGCCGTTGGCAATTTTGGGGTGGTACCTTACCAGTGTTACTTCGGCCTGCTTGCCTTAGGAATTATGATTGGTCGTTTTACCAATACAAATTTATAATTCGGACTAGGGCATTGAATCAATAAATGTGGCCCTATGCTGTTATCCACTTTCAATGTTGTCTGTGTCCGTTATTGGGGGGGTGCGCCTGCAATGCAAGCGCGGCGCCAAAATGGCCGCCGCGCCCTTTGCGGGCCCCCCCCCCACAGGACAGAGAATCCGGGTAGTTAGGGGCGTGGCCAGCTCCCTTATAAAAGGGGTGGCCACGAGGCAGCCGAGCTGCCATTTTACCTCAGCGACGGAGCGGAGAAGTTTTTTCCCCTCCACCCCCTCCCTAGTTAACAGTGTGATATTATGGTCGCTTCGGGGCCGGGTGGGAATTTTTGGTTGGGACCCATATTGGCTCCGGGTCCTGGCTTTTTTGCCCATCCCACACTGTTGCTATGGTTTGATATAGGGGTCTTTCTGTGTTCCTACTGTTGACTTTGGTCACATTGGCGGGTAGCACTGGTAAGGTAAACAGTATGACCCACAAGTATCCGGCAGGTTCGCAATTGACTGGACAACACTAGACAGGAATAAATTAGTTAAACGTTGTCCGGTCAACGACGAACCAGGCGATGGGGTGATGACGATTGCTAACCAGCATGCATCACCCCTGTGATTTCACGGATACGCGTCAGAGGGTGGGGTCATAAGTTAGTTATTGACTACGGTCAACAATTTGTTTGTTGTCAACAAACAAATTGATACAAATTGATACATTGTAACCAATTGCCGTTGGCAATTTTGGGGTGGTACCTTACCAGTGTTACTTCGGCCTGCTTGCCTTAGGAATTATGATTGGTCGTTTTACCAATACAAATTTATAATTCGGACTAGGGCATTGAATCAATAAATGTGGCCCTATGCTGTTATCCACTTTCAATGTTGTCTGTGTCCGTTATTGGGGGGGTGCGCCTGCAATGAACAAATGTGCTTTACATCCCCAGTCTTTACAGAGATGAAAGGCGTACTTCTGTTTGTAAAAAGGATTTGAGGGAAGAGCTTGGATCCAGCAGTTTCTGTAAATGAAAGCAATAGGAGGTAATATACCCTGGTTCTCAGACCTACTTCCCCTCCATATTGTTTGTTGTTGTTATGCGCCATCAACTCAGAATTGAGTTAAGGCAACCTTAACAGCATGTTCAAAGTAAGTGAGGTTTTTTAGGAGTCGTTTTACCAGGAACTCTAAGTCAGTTTCCATGTCAGAGAAAGAAAATTAAACCTAAGTCTCCTGGGTCCTACACTGCTACTCTGTCTACTGCTCTACACTGGGTACCCACATAGTAATTTATGCTATTATTCTGGATTGGGGAGGGTTGCTGGAGGAATGAAGTAGCAGAGATGTGAGAGCATCTTGTTCTGTCAGTAAAACTCTGCTCGTGGAACTCACAACCCATACTATAGAACGCATTCTATAAAAGAGATTAGGGGTAAGAACATCAGGGGAAGAGAAGGAGATTTGCAACCATAAGCAAAAGAAGGAAACTGTGTAGTTCTTATTACCTTATGTTTCATTGATTTCCATTGGTAAGCATGTAAGACTGTGGACTGATACCTTGACATCTTTGTTTTCTGAATTATAAATCTCAATAGTCTGTTTGAAAGAACCACGGCTGTTACATCTAGCCAGACATTTTGGACTACTTTTAATTCCTTTCCCTTCCTCCAAATTTTGTACCATCTAAGGCAGGGATTCCCAACTTTTCAAGCTGGGGGTTGGGTCACACTCTCTGTCAGCTTCGAGGGCTGGATGGCCATTTTGCCCTGCCTGAATGATGCAGGTAGCCATTTTGTCCCAACAGCTTCAAAGGGGTGGTTATTTTGTTTCTCGAATGCCCTTGGAGGGGTGGGGGCCACATGAAATGGTGTCATGGTCCGGATCTGGCCCACGGGCCTTTGGTTGGGAACCTCTGATCTAAGGCTATGAAAGAATTCTGGAGAACTCAAAATCTTGTCTTCAGAGATTCAGTAAAGATATTACTTAGTCTGGAATTTTCTTTCTAGCATTACTTTTGTTTTTCTAGGCATAATAAAGTCAAGATCCATCTACATTGGCATAAACAACATGCTTTATTTTATTCAGTTATGGACATCAAATTACAATCATATGCACGTAAAAGCAAAATCCCAGAATTACCAAAAGTAAGATCCCATTGAAGTGTGCTGTAAACTTAAACATGACTGTGTTTTTTCCCCCTCAGCTTGATGTGGTCTTCAGAGACAAGGTTGCATGACAATCAAGCAGTGACCTGGTCAGTCTGATGAAACAGACGTCAGGTTTTGGCACCGCATATCAGCAGTATCATGGATGGTCAAGGAGGCGCCTGTTATAAAAATATACACTGAAACACAACTGGAGGACTGCTCTTTCTCAAAGGCTAACATAATGCATTCCTTCTGTTTAGGCTCATTTTCCAGGCTTTCACATTCTTTGCGAACAAGAGTTATAAAACAAGCCTGATGCAGGCCAATTATTTTTACTTTGAAGGCCATTAATCAAGATTGACTAGGAAAATGAAGACAGCTAAGCAAAATTTCATATGTGACTAGAGTGAGATTAAAATAAAACCAGATGGAGATGGACAGAGACGCTAAGCAATTTTTTTAAAAAAAACACACACATGTAATAAATGTCTTTTACAAATTACAGCACTCTTATTTTCTTGCAGTAAATCAAGCTGGGTCATAACATACAAGTGGTCTCATAGCTGAAATGTCAAAAATAGAACCTGCCTTGTTCTGTTACAGTAATTCCTCAAATCTAAACCAGCAGTGTGGCCCTGGCAGTCTATAAAACATCTACCTGTATGTAGATCCGCTTTAAGGTAATTGTCCATGTCCCAGTAGATTTATTACTGCAGTCTTTGGAACAAACATTTATTAAAACCCATAACACCTTCCCATTCTTATAAGGTGTCTTGAGTCAGGGCCAGCTTTGATAAAGGCTAATAAACTGAATGTGGGCCTGGATAAGACAGAACCGTTGACAAGAAAGCAATTCAGTTGAAGTAGGGCTGGGTGGCTGGTCTGTTTCATAAACAGTCACAATTTCCAATAGGAGCTGTAAAAACCAGGTTCCAGTTAAATTCTCAGGTAGCATCTGTGACTAAGTTTGGAGCACTACGTTCACCTGGTGTATAATCTGCATTTCCTCCTGAAAAATAGTCTTCTGGCCACTTTGGTACACAGTTGTATAATCAGCCCTGCTTGATAATCTCTCCTGCACCACCCAACAGTTCGACCACCACTATAAAGAAACACCCATGTGTTCATAATTTTGAGACGGTTCTATTTTCCCCCATTTTTCCTGATGGAAAGTCATGCTAGTCTGCATTGTCTTGCAGCAAAAATGCTGATGAGTCTAATGCAGCAGTTCTCAATCTTTTTAAGACAGGGGCCAGGTCACGCTCCCTCAGACAGCTTCAGGGGCCGGATGGCCATTTTGCCTTTTCTGCACCACATGGCACTTCCTGGTGTGGTGGAAGTAGTGGTGGGCCACATGAAATGGTGCCATGGGCTGCATCCAGCCCACAGGCTACAGGTTGAGAATCCCTCATCTAATGGCACCATGAATTCTAGCAAGTTTTATTTTTATAAGCATTCATCAACTATAGCCATTTTTTCAAATGCATGGGAATATATTTGTATAGTTCTACACATGTGGGGAAGAAGGGAATGTGAAATTTTAGACATTCAGTATGGTGATCATCTTAAATGTAGTTGTTAAGGTCATATAACAGTTGTTGGGAGGCAACTTTTACATATCTTAATGGTACCTGTATCTCATCAAGATTTATTCAAACATCACTTCTGGGTGATAGCCAAGTACACTGAAGTATATTTTAGAGAAATCACCTTGAGGCAGATTTTTCTTTTTAGTGGTAAATGTACAGGGTTGTCTATATAATTTAACAAAGTTTTGTTGCAAGACTCCTGCTTTTCATCCACTCTCCAGATGAGATATTGTAAATGTGAGTCCCTCCAGTTGTTTTTAGATGTTAGTTCCCATTGCACTAACCATTTGCCATCTTTGCTAGAGCTGATGGGAGTTGCAATCAAACAACATTCCAAAAGCCACATGTTTACAATTCCAGTGCTATATAATTCTTGGTGACTTTTTACTTTTCAGAATTATTTCAGTTTTCATTTTGTATAAGCTTGAATATGCAGGTTAGTACATAATATTTATCTCTCTTCTCCAAACCTTCATGGCCTTTCAGAACATGTATGCTATACACTGAGTTATAACAATTTGATGCACTTTAACTGTCATGGTTCCATCCTTGGGAAACCAGGGATCTATAGTTTGGTGAGGTACTTAGAGTTTTCTTACATATTTCAATTAGGCATGAATCATTCAAGGTTTACACAAAACGGAAAATCATGAAAGAGCCTTTGTGAGTGATTTGACTTTTTTGATGCAGTCCCATAAATGCCATTCCCAACACACACACATAAAAATGTATAAAAACTTAAGTGAAGCATTCATTAGTGATGAGCTATGAGCTGTAAAAAAAAAAAGGCTTTACTTCTCCTGACCATCCACAAATGATCAGTGGACGCTTTCTGTAAAACTCAAACGGACAGTTCTCATTCAGTCAGGAGAAGCACACCAAAGGGTACATTGTTCCTCAGGAACCAACACTTTTCTGGCCGAAACAGCTGCCCATTTTGGACATGCTCCTTTTTTGCTTTGTCTCTGCATTTTGCTTTGTCTCTGCATTAGTTTATAAGGTAGACTCGTTAGGATTTTTTTTTTGACTAGTGCCAGAAAACATGAATTAAATGAGACACTCAAAAAAAGTAGCCCCTTTTCTGTAAAATGGAAAAGACAAAAAAGGGGGAAGAAGTACACCCTTGAAATAATTGAAGTTGAAATAAACACAAAACTTTTTACCATGCATACCCCCTATTTCAGCAGACAGCAGTAGAGTTCTCTTGCAGAGAATTCTGAATACCCCAGCAAACTACAATGCCCTGGATTCTTCAGGATGGAGTAATGACAATTTTATAAATATACTATAACTGTCAGTCTTAAGAGCTTGTCCGCCCAGATCCATGACCACCACGTCAATGATATTGTCTATTTCATCCTCTGCCACCCCTTCTCCGTTTGCCTTCAATTTTTCATAACACCAGGGCCTTCTCCAGTGAGTCCTCTCTTCTCAATGGGTAGCCAAAGTACTTGAAATTTAGCTTCAGTATCTGTCCTTCCAAGGAGCAGCCAGAGTTGAGTACCTTTAGGATTGACTGATTTGATCTCGTTGCAGTCCAGGGAACTCTCAAAAGTCTTCTCCAACACCACAGTCCAAATGTATCTATTCTTCTGCTTCATGTGTGCCATGGGTGATGGCTCCGAGTTCATAGTGTGTGGGTCACTTCATGGCAAGCTGGGATCCACCTTTACAAATTCACACCAGTGACATTTTTCTTGCTTCAGGAAAAATGCATTCTCAGATACGAGTTGCAGTCGATGATTCTTCTGCACTCATTCTTCCTTATAGCTCACCTCTCATAGCCATACATTACTATTAGGAAGACCATCACTTTAACTATGCGAACTTTTGTTGGCAAGGTGTTGTCTCTACTTTTTATTATGCTGCCTAGGTTTGCCATAGCTTACCTCCCAAGGAATAAGTGTCTTTTTATTTCATGGCTACAATCAGTCTGCAGTGATCTTAGATCCCAAGAAAGTCAAGACTTTCACAGATTCAATTTCTTCCCCTTCTGTTTGCCAGGGGAGTGTATGGCTGGACATCCTGCTATGGTAATGGCATAAAATATATAGCCAGCAACTCAACGTCGAGTGTTGGGCAGTGGTAAATATCCTGACTCCCTAAAGAGACCAATTACCATGGTTGGATGAGCCCCTTTAGGTGGGGTGATGGTCACCTCATGGAGGAAATGTCACTGGAAACCATTATATTGGGCCAAATGGCAAAATGAGTGGAGGAGGAACTCTGATTCCCAATGGACATGGAGATGGAAGAGAACATGCCAGATGGACTGGCAGTGAAGGCGCACATTGATAATATCCTCAAGGCTGTGGCAGTTCATTGCAGTCCTGATTTTAAATCCTGCATGTCTCATTTCATATGTGCTGCAGGAGATGGCTCCGTGATCATAGTGTGTAGGTTACTTCATGGCAAGCTGGGATCCACCTTAAACAAATTCACACCACTAGCATTTTCCCAGATTGCCTCAAAGGGCAAAGACGGATTAGAACCAGCTGGAATCCAAGACCAGGTCTCCCGGTGCCCTGGGGCAGGGGAAAACATATACCCAGATCGAGTTGTGGCTGACCACGATTTGCCAGGGAGTGATGGGGTCAAGAAAATTATCCTCCCCTTTATCCAAATAAGATTTCCTTCTATGAAATAAAATCTAAATCCTGCCCAGGGCTTTAAAAAGTTTTTTTTTTTACTATAACCTAAGAATCATCTATTAGAGGGTACTGGCCATGTTGTCTAAATGGTTTAAATGTTGTTTTCCATTCTCTGGTCCTGATTCTGGTATGCCCAGCTACTTGAAGAAGTAGTTTAAGAAAATTCACTGGTCCACATTTTTGCAGAAGCAAGGAAACAGCTGTCTGGGGAAAACAGAAACTGTATTCCCAGCTGCATTGGCAAAAGGACAGGATAAGCTGTGTTTCAGGAAATGGGGGAGTTCAAATAAGCAGCTGATATCTTGCTGTGTTTTACATTCTTGTCGATTAGGTTTTTCCGTCCTTACTACCGCTGCATGCCAACAGTTTGATGCACCTGCAGATTATTATCACTGTGGGAGACAAAAGGAACACCTGGGCAGAAAAGCTGAGGGAGTACCTAGAGTTCAGACAGGTGTTACTGTCTGTAGCACGAGTGGTATTCTGGTCTGAGAAGCCTGAGATCATTGAAAAGCACTGTAAGAATTTGGCTGCACAATGTCTATGCAATTTTTTGTTGTTGCTGTGTTGTGTTTTTACTTTTCATACTGCTCTTCACCACTTCAGTATTGTATGACAGTAAAGACTTGTCCAGACTTATATTCTAAAAACCAGGTTAAATACAGTCATATTTAGGTAAAGGTCACCCTTAGTCGAAAGCCAGTCATATCCAACTCTAGGGTTCAGTGCTCATCTCTGTTTACAGCCAAAGAGCCAGTGCTGTATGTGTCTGCAAATGTTTCCGTGGACATGTAGCAGGCATGACTAAACACCGGAGTGCACAGAATGCTGTTTATCTTCCCAATGAAGTGGTACCTATTTATCTACTTGCAATTTCTTGCTTTCAAACTGCTAGGTTGGCAGAAGCTGGGACACACAGAAGCTCACTCTGTCATGCAGTACTCAGGTCTTGACTTGCTGATCTTCAACATCTTAACCACTACAGTCATATTTAGAGTAGTCCAAATAAAATCAATGGGATAGATTAGTTAAGCTAAGAAGCACTGCTGACTTGAGCATGCCTGTTCTCAGCTTGGCTGAGGGTGCAGCTATGCAGCAGGAAAAGTGTGAAGGAATCCACATCAAAATCATGCATAGGAAGTTCCATTTCCTCAGGTTAGTTTTCTTCAGCCAACCACACATGAGTCAACAGAGAAAAGGTGGGGGGGGGGGGAGAGATTAGCATTGTTTCCATTTTAACCCTTTAAATCCTCTTCTCAAACCTAGTACTTGTGTCTGCTTGTCTACTTCTCTTCTTCCCTTCCCATTCTGTTCTCTTCCATTTTCTGCTTTTCATCACACATAGGCCAAAAAGTATCTATAGAAGTACTACAATACAGTATTCATAATTTAATAATGAAAGTGGGATATAGTTTATCATGAATGTGTATACTGAAAAGTGTTGGTATCTGTTTTTTATTCTCCAGACTGAACAAGAGAAGTTTAAGCGCAATGGCTAGGTGAAAAAAGAGTCCCAGTATATGTATTGTATATAATGGCAATGGGTTAGAGTTGGTAATTTGGAAAATAAATAGAATAAAAAATAAATAGTAGGTGGAAATATATTTCAGTATGACGACAAACTTTGAGCATTCTGTACAATCACACACACTATAGCCTTAGTCTGTGACAATGTCATTATGCTGCAGTACTGCAGTCAAAACTGCTCACAATCTGAGCTCAGTCCTGATAGGCTCAAGGTTGACGCAGCCCTCCATCCTTCTGAGGTTCATAAAATGAGCAACTAGCTTGCTGAGGGCAAACTGTAGTTTGCATACTTACTATGCAAACTATCCAGCGAGTGCTTTAGCACCATGGGGCTGTATATAAACAGCTGGATTTCCATTTTTTCCGTCATTTTTCATTATGACAGCCCTATGACATGGGCCTCTATTATCACCTGATTTTGAAATGTTGAATTATGATAGCGACAACAGTGGTCTGCCTGATACCATCATCTCTCTTACATTCTTCCAATTCCACCTCAGAACTTGACTTTTAAATGAAGTGTTTCTATGATGTCAATCACCTAGTTCCCATTACAATGACCAGAAGAAAAGAGGATAGATTTCTGTATCTTTCCTAGTTGCTTAGAAGAGGAAGTTTCAGCAGCTGGAGCTTTTGATGCAAGTTACATGGGCTGATATGACCTCCTCTACACAATTAGTAAAGATACAGGAACCTTGTCCTCTTTCTCAAACTGATCACTTTAATTCCTATGCCCTACTACAGCTTAAGCCTGTAACTCAACCTAAAATCATTGCCTGTAAGCTTAGCTGCATGCTACATTGAACACATGCAACTTGACTCAGCTTCATTTCCTCCCCAAGACTAACCCACCTCAGTATGGCTGTCTGCATGGAGAAGGAGCTTACAGGTACATTTTCCCTAACCATTTTCCATGCCAGTTGTGGGCATACCTGAACTTGTCAAGTATCCTGTATTGGCCGGGATTTCCCATTTTTCAGCGCTCGTTCCTTCCATTTCCCGCTGCTGTCCTGTATTTGAACAGTGGGAAAAGAGGTTACTGTGCATGCACTCCCACAGTGCGCATGCACAAATGGGTTACTGTGCATGCACGCTCATGATGCGCATGCATGCCCATAGTGCGCATGTGCAAATGGGTTACTGCCCACGTATGCACAGTAATTTCCCGTATTTTGCAGAGCTGCGCTTGACGGGTATGGTTGTGGGGTGTGCAGAATTCTAGGAAATGAAATCCAAAAAGTTACTTTTTCTAATCTCTGCTTGGGTACAATCAATACAAGGGAGATTCGCCAAGCCACATAATGGATAATATGCACACATTGTTAATTCACAGAATCCCTTTCAGCTCAAAGAATTAAAACAAGCTCATGTTGAGCGTCAGTGCATGTGCTCACAACACACACACCATTACTAGATCATAGGGGCAGGCTGCAGCTTCGTACTGTAATATATAAATTCCTGCTGTTTGCTCTCGGAAAATTAGCAGCTCACTAGCTGGAATGAAATATGTGCTTCATTACACAGAACAAAAGGGAAAGATAATTTAGCTAAGCATTTTTATGTGAGCTTGCATGAAAATTACTATGGTTGTTTTTTTTTAAAAATTCAGTGACAATAGATTCTGTAGACAGCTGGAAGGCACTCCTAGATGTTATGTTTGAGGGACAGTATTGCAATAAAACAAATAATTCAAATACCAGGCATATTTGCAAATGCTGCCTCCAAATCTTTACTTAGGCAATATTTAAATGACTGCATGATATTTTTAGAACAAAATATAAGACAGCAAACTTGTGTATAGATTGCAATAGAATAAAATTTTAGTTATCTGAATAGCAAGACCAGCTATAGCAACTATGAGAGAACTCTGAGTTAGCAATTGTATGATTTCTTGGTGGGGTTTTTTAAATTCATAAAATATGTGGGTGAAATTGATTTATTTATATGGGTTTACTGTTAAGTATTATTTTTGTTGTTATGTATTTTGGACAGTCTAAGCCTTGATTGATCATGTTATCTAGAGAAGAATTTGCTGGAGATTGAGAGGCATTGTACTCTTACAGAAACAGTAAAAATCTGAAATATAACTTTGTTCCCTGGGGTTCATAGTAACTACTGAAACTACCTAAATTGAAAGTTTATATCTTAGCAGACCATGTTGGCTGGAAGTTGTAGTATGGAGAATTGTGATTCTCTCTCTCTCTCTCTCTCTCTCTCTCTCTCTCTCTCTCTCTCTCTCTCTCTCTCTCGTCTGAGTACTATGCTGAGTTCTGGGACAAAAATCACAATATGGGGAAAAACTTTTAGGACAGGGAAGATGAGACATAGAGCAATGGGATGGATAGTAATGGGTTTATAATCTTGGTATAAAATGAATGATTGTCTGGGTTGGAAGAGAGGGGGAGACATGGGTGAAATAAAGAATTTGGGAGTGAGGAGAATGAATATCAGGATGAGACTGACTAAAGGGTTTTTAATCTGAGACATGTTTAATGAATGCCACAGCAGAAGGAAAGACCTTGGATACCTTGGAGTCATTTAGCAAGGAGTCTGCACATTGGTCGACATCTCTTTGATGGCATTCCACACGTGCAAATAGACTTCAGAAATCAAGTGCATTTGTGCGGGATCCGCAAGCATAATTGGCATAACTGTCCCTGACAGAGGCTACACCGGTAGAGAAAGCTCCTGGTCACTGGGTTCTGCGTGGACAGAAATTGGGGAGCGGATTAATAGTCATAAGATTGATTCACCCATATCTGACCTGACAGGCAGTCCGGCAGGAGGAAATTGAATGTCTAACTCGCAGTTAGGAATTAGGTAATTCCGCACCTGCAGATTAGCCCAAGCCCTAGCGCAAATAGTGGCCATATTTACTCTTGTGCAAGCCATGAACAATGGATTTCCCCTGTCAGTATTTGCCTTAGTTAATTAACTTCCCCAAGAGAGATTCCCAATTAACCCGGGTAAACAGGTGATGTGATTTTCTGTCAGATGACGGTTCTATCACACGCTGCCTTGAATTCCTATATATGATGATGATTTTCCCTCAATAAACCACTGGTCTTCGCTCCATCTTGTCTCGTGTCGTTACTCGACCAGTCTCCTCCAGGACCTCACGGCTGCCCCGCGGCCCCGATCCAACACATTTGCATGCTGTGTTTTAGCCATTTGGATATCATGTCATCTGCTGGCTAGGTGGACCATGATGTGTGCCCTCCACTTTCACCTTGCCCAAGGGATCTGATGGAGAATGCTTTGGTGAGGTTTAGTCCCGACCTAACACCATTCACAAGAGATGGGCAACACTGCCTAGTTAGACCACTAAACAACAAAATGTACGGGGCATCAGATGAAAGAGTGGAGAAGAGGGGACTCATGGATTTTTGACCCAGAAGAAACCAGGCATGTTTGCTATTACTACATGTCAACATGTCAACGAATGAGCCATAAACTGCCATGCTAGTTTGATTCCTTTTTTCAAAATATGAACTACAATTTTATTAAGAATGCTAATGGAAGAAAGGTAGACATTGACTGAAGTCATCCTGACCTTGAAGAAATCTACAAATTCCAGAGGTTTTCACTACTTATCCCTGAATGTTCTCTGCTTCTTTTCTTCCTTTTAGCTTTCAAAAAAGCAAAATCCCACAGAACTGATTCTCAGCTCTAAGGTCAGCAGCCTCATTTCTTTACTTTCATCCTGGCGAGGATTCATTACCTAACATAGTAGAAAAGATTCGCAGCCCACTGAGTCAACCTGCAGTTATCCTCTGGCCAACAGAGACACCTGCCAAAGGAAACCCAGAACATGTAGGTTCATGAGATAAAGCAGATTTAGTTGTTTCATCCTTCGTTGTGTCTCAGTGTTATTTTTCACAAAGCTGTGTTTGACCTGATGGGGGCTAACCCCCCCCCCCCAAGAGCCTGGAAAAGAAAGTTCATCGTGGGGTCACAAATGCTCTGGCAGAATCAGAACCTGTTCAGACAGGCATTACATCTCCTCTCTGGGGTGATCTGAGGGTGGACTGATCCACTTTTTTATATGGCATCCTCAATTATTGGACCCTGGACTAGTTCCCAACAGGTGGTTCAGCTTTCTTGGTAAGCTCCCATATATGTTGTTCCCAATGCCTGTGAATGCTGGGAATGGCATATATGGGAATCTTGCAGCTGTCAGATGTTGTTCTGGTGTGAATATCCAGTTGCTAAAAAGGTCTAATAGGCCCCTTCAGCCTATGAGATATTGAACACTTCCCCTTACTGTCTACAAATGGTCTGGGGAAATAGATTTGTTTTTAAAGTAGCTGCTAGTCATTACTGAAGCAATACATCACCTTTTTTATATTAACAAAAAACTTTACGTGTGTGTGAATTGCCAATTGAAACTACAGCTGCAGACACAGTTTTCAGTCAGCATCGAAGGGCTCCCCCACTTTGTCCTCCCCCACTTGGAAACTGAAGCTTTTATAGTTGACTAGCTGGGGTACCCACTTCACTGGGTAGTGGATCCTTACCAGCGCTCTGAGCCGCATTGGTGTGAGGGGCACTGCGGCTGCCTCCGGCGGTGACTTTGTGTTTCTGGTCATGGCGAGGTGGAGGCTGAGGGGCAGGAGGGGCGGCATGGCAGAGGCGGCATCTCACCTGGCCATGTCCTCAGGCAGCATAGGAGGGGTGGCAGGGCAGAGGCAGGGCCTATGGCGGCACCTTGCCTGGCCGTGTCCTCAGGCGGTGTGGCTCAGGGTGGCAGGGGTGGCAGGGCCTACAGCGGCACCTCACCCAGCCGCATCCTCAAGCAGCACGGCTGAGGGCAGGAGGGGTAGCAAGGCAGAGGCAGTGCCTATGGCGCCGCCTCGCCCGGCCATGTCCTCAGGCGGCATGGAAGGGGTGACAGGGCAGAGGCAGGGCAGAGGCAGGGCAGAGGCAGGGCTTACGGCGGCGCCTCATCCAGCCACATCCTCTGGCAGAGCGGCTGAAGGCAGGAGGGGCAGCAGGGCAGAGGCAGTGTCTATGGCGGCGCCTCACCTGGCTGCATCCTCAGGCAGCGCGGCCGAGTGCAGGAGGGGTGGCAGGGCAGAGGCACGTAACATGCAAATCAGCTCTTTCCAACATTCTATTTCCAGGCCTTGCTGTGAAACCAATCACAGTCCAACATGCAAATCAGCTCTTTCCAACATTCTATTTCCAGGCCTTGTTGTTAATCTGCAATTTTTTCTCCCAAGGAACCTTTGGAGTTGTAGTTCCCATTCCTTTTCCCATTTTGTGGGGCAGAGGCCCCACTCTTGGCCACCGGACCCTCGTGGGGCTGATCTCCATGGCATTAGGTATGTGTGCACCTGCACGAAGCATAACGCCTGCCGGACATGCATGGTTGTGCCTCTCCTTTATAGGTATAGATCCAGACTTGACCTCAGTTTAGAGCAGGGGTTCCCAACCTAAGGCCTGTGGACCGGATCCAGCCCACAGCACCATTTCATGTGGCTCCCCACCCCTCCAAGGGCATTCAAGAAACAAAATGACCACCTCTTTGAAGCTGTTGGGACAAAATGGCCACCCCCAATGTGCAGGCAGGGCAAAATGGCCACCTGGCCCTCAAAGCTGACTGAGTGTGACCTGGGCCCCTGCTTGAAAAGATTGGGAACCCCTGATTTAGAGGAAAGAAAAGCAAACAAAATACCTCACTTCTTAGTTGTTTTTTGAAAAGCTATCCCGAAATTTGTATTTTCATGTTTGTGTTTCAGGTTTGTGTTAACCTTCCTAGTGATGCTGCCATGGAAAACTCCCTAATTCAATAGCTCCACCCATATCTCCACTCCTCCATCAAGCATTCCTCAAGCATGTAAGCCAGAACCAGGCAATTGTGTTCCTACTGGTGTTTTGGACTTCCATAATCCCACAACATTAGTTATATTAATTAGGGATTATATAAATTACAGCCCAATGGTATCTGAATGGCTACAAATTCCCCACCTCTTAGCTATGCTCTGTTGACCAATTTATGACTCAGACATTGGATCTGAATTCAAAATCTGGAAATTGCCTTCTTATTCTTCATGTAGCCCTCTATTGACTAAAACTCATAGGACATACAGTGGTCAGAGCCTTCCATCTGGAGATTTTGAAAGCTCTCTTCTGGGTATGATTATCGTTACTAGTGAAAATTAATTATTCAATACCATGCTCAACTGTCTATGGCTGGAACCTTAATTACTTTCACAAACTGATATCCAGCTTTACAGGATCTGAAACATAGACTATATTCATATACAGTAATTAGGTACTTTGTTTTATCAGCAGAATGACTTCATTTTTTCCATACATTCATTTGATTTCTTTGAGCATTCTCTCCACAAAACTGAACTCAGCTTCACTAACAATAATATAAGTAAAACCAGTGCACACTAAAAGCATAGCAATGAAAAATAAGTCTTTTTTAAAAATAAAGACTGCTGTGGCTCAGTGGTTAAGAAGCTCACCTTGTTAGCTGGAAGGCTGGCAAGTCAGCAGTTCGAGACCTGTATACTGTATGATGGTTTGAGCACCCATCTCTGTCCCAGCTCCTGCTCCTGGTCACTCATGGTCACTCATGCTCTGGTCGCCTCTAGACTATTGCAATGCGCTCTACATGGGGATGCCCTTGATGACCATCCGGAGGCTGCAGTTGGTCCAGAATGCGGCTGCTCGGGTGGTGATGGGGTGTGGGTATTATGCTCATGCCTCACCACTGCTTCGGGAGCTGCACTGGCTTCCAATTTGCCTCCGGGTGTAATTCAAGGTGCTGGTTGTTACCTTTAAAGCCCTATATGGTAGTGGGCAAGGATACCTAAGAGACCGCATCACCCCAAGAACGTCTGTCCATCCAACCAGAGCAGATTGGAGGGGCTCTCTGCTTGTACCATCTGCTAGAGGGGCTCATCTCTCTAGCACAAGAAGGAGGGACTTCTCTGTGTCCACTCCGTCCCTACGGAACCTCCTGCCAGTGGAACTAAGGCTGCAGACAAAATTGCTGCCCTTCAGGAAAGATCTGAAAACATGGCTGGTGGGGCAGGTGTGGGGTTCTGAAGATGTCGTGACCCCCCACCTGCTGGTTGGTTTAATATCAAAGTAATTTTTCTCTTTTTAATATGTGTGGGGGTTTTAGAAGGGTAATTTGTTTTAATTGGGTTGTTTTTGTTTTAAGGATTTTTAAGATTGTATGCTGCCCAGAGTCTTCGTGAGTTTATATATATAAATGAATGAATGAATGAATGAATGAATGAATGAATGAATGAATGAATGAATGAATGAATGAATGAAAGATCTTTGGGACATGAAAGGAGCAGAGTTTCTCCAGCAAAAATCCTTTCAACTCAGAGTAATTTCTGGCATGAAATTATTATTAAGACAACACCCACCTGGATCCAAAGACACATTTTATGGCAAGGCAGTTTAATTTGAGTATGAGGTGCTATCTTGCCACTCTTGGTAGTGATTGCCACAGCTTGGGAGCAGCTGCTGAGAAATCTTTCTCTGGCATTATCACTAAAGATGCACATAAACATAGCAATATAGAGAGGAGAATCCCTTGAAGATCGCAATGCCCAGGCAGGCTTCTATAAGAAATAGAGAATTCTATGCTAGGTAGCATAGATTAAAGTGGTATTACAGTTTATAGATCCTAGTCATCGCTTTTAATTGTGCCCAGAAATAGACCAGTAGCTAGAGACAGGGAGCTATATATTTCTTGTAACTTGCCCCTGTCAACAGTCCAGATGTAGAATTTTGGACCAGCTAACAATAAAAGGCAATGCTACATAGCTTTGGCAAAGTGTCCAAGTACTGAAATGATCCAGCAGCTTTCAAACAACTGAACTATTTCCAAAGATTGGAATTGTTGTTATTATAACTTTCCATTCTTCCCCAGATGACTCATGTGAAAAGTGTTCTTGATTTTTCCCCTGCATTAACTGTCATATGCCACTAAATTAAGTGAACTGCTACATTCCAGAACACAGAGACTCTTTGGTCATTGTAACATGGGGTCATTTATTGGGCGGCTCATTCATCATAGACCCCTAGAGAAGGAAAAACAAAGAACAATCTCTAACTCATGCCGCTGGTTTTTGTAAGAAAAGGAGAAGGGAGAGAAAAGAGTTTACAGAATCTGCATTTAATCAAAACATGCAAAACAATCTCCAGATACTGTCTGGCAACAAATTTAGGATCTGCAGCACTGAAAACCTCATTTGTTTGCCTATAAATATTACAGTGATGAAAGACAGTCCTAATTCTGTCTTCCCACCACTTCATGGTTGATAGGAAAGTTAAGTTTTATGTGTTTGCTCAGGAACCCATTAGATTTAACCTTTCCAGTAGAATCACAAAGGCAGTGATAAATGGCCATGTATCAGGTTGAAGTGAGTATCTACTGGAGTTCTGCAAGAGCTAAATGCTCCTGGCATTTCATTATGGTCTGGAAGAGATTTAGGAGCATTCAATTATGGTCTGGAAGAGATAATCTCTGTTTTTCTCTTTGTGTGTGTTTGTGTGTGAGTGGAGTTATTCCAATTGCAATCACTTGTACTTGAAACTTTGGCTGAATCCAGTCAGAGGTAGGAAGTTACCTTTTTGGACTACAGCTGCAATGAAGGCTGGGATATTCTGAGATTTGTAGTCCAAAAAAGGTAAACCCCCCCCCCCCAATTCCTACAGCCAATATTATTCCCATCTAGAATAGACTCATTGAAATTATTGGAATTTGCTAATTTTACGTGGCATGCTCTATTATTCTAAGTGAAACTATTATTAGATTTAATTGTGTGATCAGATATAAAAAGCTCATATCTTAATTACTGGTAATCTAAGGACAGTTTTGGAGGTATTGGTCAGAGAACTCACGTATGTTTTGATTTCACCCCATCCAGATTATATATTTTCACTTCGAAAATATCAGCTTCATCCCATTGACTGTTTTCTTTTTAAAATTTCATTGCAAGCTTGATGATGATGATGGCGGCGGTGGCGGCGATGCCGCTGCTGCTGCTGCTGACGACGACAGCAATTTACAGACATGAACCAATATGATAGCAACTAGCATCACTAGTTTTTTTAAAAAAAGCAGGTGGGTGCACATTGAGCAATGTGGGTAAAACGAAAGGCAAGCAATTCAGCTCCCAGGAGAATATATAACACTGCTCTATGCAGAATATTTACAATAAAATACTTAGCATTTATATATCTTTTAAAAAATTGTTCCTTTGTGATCACAAATGCTACCTTGATAATCCAGAGAATATCTGTATATGGTAAGGTAAAGTAAGAGTAATGATCTCCCTTGCTTGAGTCATATCTGACTCTAGGGTGCGGTGGTCATCTCCATTTACAGCCAAAGAGCCAGTGCTGTCTGCATCTGCAGACATTTCTGTGGACATGTAGCAGGCATGACTAGACACCGGAGTGCACAGAACACTGTTACCTTCCCACCCAAGCGGTGCCTATTTATCTACTTGCAATGCCTTGCTTTCCAACTGCTAGCTTGGCAGGAGTTGGGACAGAGGCAGGAGCTTAGTCTGTTGTGCAGCATTCAAGTCTCTAGCTTTTGAACTGCCAACCTTCCAGTCATCAAGTTCAGCATCTTACCCACTAAACCACTGCAGTCCCATCTGTTTATGATAGTTGTGTCAATATTATAATTTTCTTCAGCACTAAGCTTTAGTAAGCACCAAACTAATTAATGCTGAATAATGCTGAATTGGGACTGAATTGAGAGACTGGCTAATCCAAGATAGATTGTTGCCTGAGGGAAATGATACAGTGCTGGCCTCTTCATTGTTTTTCACCTTCAGAAGCTGACTTGATTGGCCGATGAATGTTATTTCAATGTTAGTATCTTGCGGATAGCAGCCTTGCAGACTGTGAAAAACAGACAATGTTGTGGCGTGTGATATATTGGAGTCAGGCTTACAGACATTCTTAGACTTTCAGGGACTCTGGTTCCATCCACCATCCCACTCAGGCCTCTTCGTTCTCTCTGAACTGTGCTGGAATCCTCTCAGTAGTTGGGAGAGAACTGTTTTCCCCTTGGAACAGCACATTGCCACAAGCCAGCAATATTGTCATGCAAAGTATCTGAAAAGGTTTCCCTTGCTCGAAAGCCAGTCGTATCCGACTCTAGGGTGCAGTGCTCATCCCTGTTTCAAAGCCGCAGAACCAGTGCTGTCTGCTTCTGCAGACGTTTCCGTGGTCATGTGGCAGGCATGACTAGACACCGGAGCACACGAAATGCTGTTACCTTCCCATCAAAGTGGTCCCTATTTATCTACTTGCAATTTCTTGCTTTTGAACTGCTAGGTTGGCAGGAGCTGGGACAAAGACGGGAGCTCATTCCATCCTGCAGTACTCAGGAATCGAACTGCTGACCTTCCGCCTCTCAGTCAGCGTCTTAGCCACTTGAGCCACTGTAGCCCCTAAAGTATCTGAAGGTAGTTTGAATCTGAAGACACAATTGAACACCAAGAACTTTGCAAAAGACTTGCTCCTCATTTGTTGATATACATTGATCCATCTGCATCCATGTTTGGACCCCTCTTTTGAGGCAGTAGCTATGGGAACTGTTACAATTGCACATCTAAATTTACTGCTACACCCCTGGCTGCACACATAATTCTGTCTCCCAGCAAAGAACAAATGGCTCACAGCATGTGCTGCCAGATGCAGCTACTTACTCTGCCTAATAGCAGGACTAGCCCCATTGAGAGAATGCCACTTATTGGGTATATTGCTCAGGTGAAGTCCAAACTCAGCATATTTTAGTTCATAACTGCACTGACAACTATCTTCATACAAATGTTCCCATTATGAACTATATTCACAGTAGGTAAGGTATGGAATGTTAATTTTGAAAAGTAATTAATTGCACTGTTTGTTGCTAGTGAGTTACATCTTTTAAGAGAGAGAGAGAAAGCTGAAAATAGTCCTAAGCAGTAAGGAGTAGATATTACTAGTGATAAAACAATTAAAACTAAAAATATGATGACTTCACTAGTCATCTTATTAACTACAGAAGTAATTATATTTTTAGTCATCAGATTATTTTTAAAAAGTAAAAGCAGAAGTATCCAAAAATGTAGTGACTTCTCTAGTCATATTAATTTTGTTACATAATAAGTAATGTTTCAGGAAGGCTGCTTGCAATAAGTTACTTGTATGTTCTGAGTACAGTAGGACTTTTCCACAACTGTCAGAGATGCCTTATATCTGAGAATTTGGCCATAGTATACACAGGTCTGTCTTCACCATCAAATATATCAAGTTTCCAATCAGATATTTGTGAAACTGATGTAAGGTGGGTTACATGCCATTTAAGTTGGTGTGTGTGTGTCCATTTTGAAACCTTGCTCAATTGTTGTTGTTTTTGTGTATGTAGTATATTGATGCCAGTCTGGCCGCACATCCCAATATGGTAATGGAGTAGATTGTGCAGCCAGCAACTCAATGCTGAGTGTTGGGCGGCAGTAAATAACCTGACTCCCTAAAGGGACCAATGACTACAGGTGGATGAGCCCATTTAGGTGAGGTGATGGCCCCCTCAGTGGAGGAAATATCAGTTGAAGCCATTATATTGGGTCCAACAGCAAAATGAGCAGAGGAGGAACCACTTCACCATTCTGATTCCCAATGGTCATGGAGGTGGAAAAGGCCATGCCAGATGGACTGGCTGTGAAGGTGCACCTTGTTAATATCGTCAAGGCTGTGGCAGTCTCATTCATACGTGCCACAGGAGATTGTTCTGTGATCACAGTGTGTGGGTCACATCATGACAAGCTATGATCCACCATAAATAGATTCATACCAGTGGCATTTTTCTGTTTGTTGTGAAAATGATTTCCAGGGAAAATGTATACTGTACTCAGATATGAGTAGCAGCCGACGACAACAAGTATATTGATACATTGAACTACGCTCTTTTTTCAAACATTTCTTTTTGAACCAAGATGGCAATTGTGTTTTGTGTGCTGCATTTTAGTATATTCTACATAAGTCATCAAACCTAGTTTAAAACATGAATTTCCAGCCCTTTTTGTAAAAAAATAAAATATTCTAAGTGTTACAGTGCTTTAATGGTACTAAATCAAGTATTATGGCACTATAATGGTATTATACTAACAGTAAATGCAGCATTCAACAATGAAGTCACTTAGTGCTATAATTGTAACAGATCAAAGATTCTTAAAATGTTTTGGGCTGTTATCTTTACAAGGGAAAACCAATAGACACAAATATACATTCACATCCTTAATCAAAAAAGAATACAGAAATTTGAGAATTGATGCTAAATAAATGACAACTGGCAGGTGATTTAAAATAACTCTCATTTAGGCAAGATAATGTGCACATAAGAGCCTTGGTAGTGCAGTGGCTAAACTGCTGTGCTGCAGCCAAAATGTTGTGGGTTCAATCCTGATGGGGATCAAGGTTGACTCAGCCTTCCATCCATCAGAGTTTGGTAAAAGGAGTACCCAGCATGTTGGGGGCAAAAGGCTAATTACCTGTAAATCACCCAGAGAGTGCACCAAACACTATGGGATGGTATATAAATGCAATTCAGCTATATGTCATGTATGATTTCAAAGCTGGTGCAAATGTAAGTCTTTTTACTAATGTGGAAATTCCTTAAGATTTCAAGAAACAGGAGAACTACTTTCCACTTCAAAGGAGAAAAACACATATAGTACTCCATTGTTTATAGATCTGTATTTTCCCTGCATGGGAGAAAGTGATATGCACCATAACAACCAGTCTATATACTGAAGCCATTTCTGAGGACAGTGATAATAGCCACAATCATGTCATTCAACTTCCAGAATCCACTTCACACAAAGGACCACATGGACCCAATCTTTTTGTCTTTTCGACATGAAGTAGACATATTTTAATTTATCTAGGCTTTAAATTTTTAAAAAATGTATTAAAGAGTTGTTGTTGTTTTTTTTAAAAAAATAGTTTTTCATTTGGGAGTGTCACATTTTTGTGAAAGTACCTAGATGTTATCTTAAGGTAAAGGTTTCCCTTGCTCAAAAACCAGTCATATCCGACTCTAGGGTTCAGTGTTCATCTCTGTTTCAAAGCCGAAGAGCCAGCGCTGTCTGCTTCTGCAGACATTTCCCTGGTCATGTGGCAGGCATGACTGGACACTGGAGTGCACGGAATGCTGTTTACCTTCCCACTGAAGTAGTCCCTATTTATCTACTTGCAATTTCTTACTTTCAAACTGCTAGGTTGGCAGGAAAATGTTATCTTAAACAGTTGGGCAAATCTCTGGGTTCCCATGTTTGCAGTGATAGTCTAAGACATTTTGTGGCCTGGGGTGGGGTGCGAAAAGGAGTGTTACCTTCTTCCCAAGAAGAGAAGATGTATAACATTGGAGCCTAACAAAATTATTCTGGCGTCTATAACAGAAAAAAAATCCCCAAAACCAGAACAACCACAAAGATTTTCCCTTCTAACATTAAAAAAATATTATAATAAGATACAAATTAGAGATCTGCTTCCTTTTTATGACATCGGCAATTAGATACTTGAGGCATGTCCCTCAAAGAAAGATAGGGACAACTTTACTTGCTTGTACATTAAGAAAGCTATGCAGGGCAATGGATAGATTTTGATTTGTCAGCTATTTGTTCATTTCTCAGCCTACAAACTGAGTCCTTTCAGTTGCACTTCTGTTTTGTAGCTGTCAACACCAGAAGAATGTGACTCAGCCAATAGCATTGTTAAGGGATGTACAGAGATGGAATCGTAAGCCAAGACATCCAAAATTACCTGTGTATGATTGAAAAATGGAGGGCAGGTAGGGACAAGGGAGGAACAAGAGAACAATTTGGTAATAATTCAGGAAGAATGGCACAGCTTCGCTCTTGTAAATTCACTATGACTTGAGTAATGACAAGGTGACTCAGATTTCCAGCTCTCTCGCTCTCTCTTTTCTGTTTCCTCCTCCCCCTTTTCACCTCTGTTTATTGAGTTTCTTTCCATTTTTTGCCATCTGTCAGCTGAGGTACATCAGGCCACACCAAGCACAAAAAGAGGACTAGCATGATTTCCAAAGAACCTTGTTTCATGAATAATATACAAAAGGGGGTTCTCCAACAGCCAGCTTCTATTAGGCTGCCAGAAATGTAGGCTGTTGTTATACACCAGTGCTGTGTTTGAAATGTTGAGGTGTGCCCTGGCAAACTAGAAGTGCAGGATGTACTTAGATGCCTATTTTGAAGCCATGAAAAGAGGGCTATGAGACTCCAATGTGTTTCCCCAATCCATTGGGAACTGTTTATATTGCACCAATATTTGCTTTTGTCTTGAATCCTTCTCAAAAATTTGTAATTTGTGAATTATGTTCTTCTCTCAGTTCTCATCTATAGTTCTCATCCTACACGAAGTTGAATTTAATATGTGAATTTTCATATTGACCAATATCTTGTTATGTAGTGAAAAATGACATCATAGCCAGTGTCATCAGAAAACAGTCCACAATTTGATTTTGAGTTAAGCGCAACATGTGCACAATGTGTCAATGTTATGTGCAATTCAGGCAGTTTCTGTTTAATTAGTAGCAATCGGCCATTGCCAATGATATCATTCCTGCTCTGCTGGCCAAGTTATGCAACAGGATTTTGGCCACAGTATGTGAGCAGCACAAACAAAGACCACTTCATGTAATGATCAAAATGTAGGATGGGGTATAATTTTCTCAATTATTTTCTAGATTTTTAAAATGTCATGACAAAGTATTTGGGCACTTAACAGAAGGTTAACAGAAAGCTCTCTACATTAAAAGAGGAAGATATTAGCTAATGAATCACTGAGAAGATCATATGACTCACTACAAAAGTGTAAGCACTCTTATCTAATTTCTTCAAGACATTGCACTTCTTTTTTTCTTTTGTGTCCCTATCAAAATGAAGCCACTTTCTTGGCTTTGTCATAAGCTAAACTTAAATCCTCATCAGTGCATGTTTCTTGCAGCAATCGGCAGACCAGTAAATGAACTGGATTCTATATCTCTCCACATTCACACAGCATGTTGTTGTCTGCCAGCAGCCCCACATGAGCATGTTGGTCTTGCATTTAGGGATTCCGAAGCTCAGCTTATTCAGGGTCCTCCAAGTGATGCAGGGGAGGTTGAGTTCCTCAGCTATATCCTTTAATGTTGTTCCTTGTCCAGTGAGCTCCTTCCTCCATCATCTAATTTGGTTGTGCTTTTGGGTACCCTCAAGAATTTTTGTTCTTGCTCTAAAGCTCTTCCTGGATCTGAGCTGGCAGACCTGAGGCTCATATACATTCAGAGGATGTTTAGGGTAATTCTTTTGACATCTGCTGATCAAACAAAGATTTTGCACTGATAAAGAAGCGCTTCTAAAAATTTGTGATCTCTTATGCCCGTGATGGTGAACCTTGGCACTCCAGGTGTTCTTGGACTTCAATTACCAGAAGCCCAAGTCAGCAGCATTCCTGCTGATCAGGGCTTCTGGGAAATGAATCTCAAGAACACCTGAAGTGCTAAGGTTTGCCATCATTGTCCTATGGATTGCTAATTCTGAGAGCTGCCATCCAACACTATATATTTTCTATATATTTTATTTTCACTTGATCTCAGATAATTTCATGTACAGAGGTAATTAGAGCCAGAAAACAGAGGAGACATGCAGGATTCCCATAATTTGCCACAGCTAGGTCTAGGTCCATCTCACATTTCTAAGCCCCAGTCATTCTATTGCCCATCTGTACAATCCCTGAAGATCAAACCTGTGCTGGCCTGTCAGGATACTGGGATGCGTCACTGCGTACCCCTACCTATAACTTATAGGGCCATGCCACCTTAGCAGTTTCTGCTTCTGCTTCAGCTCCTTTTGCTGGGTTCCCCTCCACCCTGTGGGAGAAAGTCTGAAGCACCTCAGCAGCAGCACAGAGATAATAATAAGGCTTGGATTGGGAAAAAACAACAATATGACATTATTATTATCTCCACGCCACTGCCGAAGTGTTTCAGACTTTCTCCCACAGGGCAGAGGGGAGCCCGGTGAGAGGAGCCAAAGCAGGAGCGGAAATAATAATTTCATATTGTTGGTTTTTCTGATCCAAGCATTATTATCTCTGCACCACTACCGAGGTGCTTCAGACTTTCTCCCACAGGGTGGAGGGGAGCCCAGCGAGAGGAGCTGAAGCAGAAGCAGAAACTGCCAAGGTGGCATGGCCCTTTAAGTTATAAGTTATAGCGAGATGTGCGCAGCGACACATTCCGGTGTCCTGCTGAGCCAGCATAGGCCTTCTGAAGGTGTCTAAAGGGGAGAGAGACTCTGCACTCTGTTCCTGCCCATTGACTTCTGTCCATTCAGAGGAAGGCCTCTGAATTCCTGGATCATAAGATGCAAAGTGGACCTTGATGTCTATGGATCATAAGTCAATGGAAGACAACTGACAAGCATAGATTTCCCAGGGTGAATCCTTGGGATCTTCCAGGCAGAACAGGAAGAAGTTGTGCCTGAAAAAATGAACAAGTACTATCTGTCATTGTCAACCATGCTGGGACAAATGGATGAATGATCTGGCTCAGTATAAGGCTATTGCATTTCCCCGAAAATAATTTTTATTGCATTTCCCTACAATGCACTTGTTTTCTTGGAAAAATGCAAAAACCCATCTTACAAATATGCAGCATTTCTCTAGGACTGATTTTAAAATTCACTATCTTCTGACAAGAAATACACCACATTAGGATGTTCACTTGTAATATTAGATACTCCTTGTAGTATCTTAGTGGAGATTGTGTGGCAAAAAGAGAAATAATCCCCCCATCCTCTTCACTTATCAAACTAGGACACACCAAGTTACTGTCTCCATTCCTTATATTAACTCTTTCTGTAATAGCTCATGGCAGATACCTAATAAAAAGAATTGCTTGTTTTAGATAATTAATATAATTTGTATAATTTTCTTCACAGGTATCTGGGACGATAATTGCATGTTACTCATATCTGTGCAGGAAAGTTTTGTCAAAAGTGAGATCTAAGAAAACAGATCAAACACAAGAATCAAATAGAGAACACTAGAAAGGAAGTACAAAGTCATTTAGAAGCAGAGGCTGAAATCCTGTTGCAATTATGCAAATACTGTAGTGTAATTTTGGGATCTAATTGCCATATGTTATCTGGGTATCTGTGTTATCTGGGATCAGTTTGATCCTGTTGCCCCAGATGAAGTGGATAGGCTCCTTGTGGCGATCCGCGCCACTAATTGTCCATTGGATCCCTGTCCTGCCTGGCTGGTAAAAGCCTCCAAGACGGTGACAGGTGGCTGGGTTGGGGCTATAATTAATGCGTCTTTTCGGGAGGGGATATTTCCTGCACCGTTGAAACATGCTTTGGTGTGCCCCCTCCTGAAGAAGCCATCCCTCGATCCAGCAGTCATAACCAACTACAGACCTGTTTCCAACCTCCCCTTTTTGGGGAAAGTATTGGAAAAGGCAGTGGCGTATCAGTTGCAGGGGGTACTGGATGAAGTGGAATATCTGGACCCCTTCCAGTCAGGATTCAGACCTGGATATGGTACTGAGACTGCATTGGTCGCGCTGATGGATGATCTCTGGCGAGAGCAGGATGGCGGTCTTCCTTCCGTCCTTGCTCTTCTTGACCTCTCAGCAGCTTTCAATACCGTTAACAACGGTATCCCTCTGGAACGGCTCCGAGGATTGGGGATCCAGGGCACTGTGTGGTCCTGGTTTTCCTAATTTCTGAGGGGCTGGACCCAGTCGGTGTGGTTTGAGAGCGAGAAAGCCAGTCCTAGGTCCCTAAAATATGGGGTGCCTCAGGGCTCGGTACTCTCTCCTCTCCTATTTAACATCTACATGAAGCCGCTGGGTGAGATCATCCAGTCCCACGGGGTGCGGTACCATCAGTACACGGATGATACACAGTTGTACATCTCGGCCCGTGGGGACCCCAGTGATGCAGTCAAAGTCCTTTCCAGTTGTCTGGAGGCGGTTGGGGTCTGGATGGGGGCAAATGGGTTACAGCTGAATCCTAGTAAGACTGAGTGGCTGTGGATGGGGGGTCCTGTGCTATCCCATGAACTACCATCTTTGGTTTTGGATGGAGCTATTTTGCCCCAGACCAACCCGGTGCGCAACTTGGGGGTCGTCCTGGATTCGTGGCTGCTGCTAGAAGAACAGGTGGCAGCTGTGGCCAGGAGGGCCTTCACTCAACTTCGGGTGATTCGCCAGTTGCGCACGCTCCTGGACCGGGACTCTGTGCTCATGGTAACTCATGCTCTGGTGACCTCCAGACTAGATTATTGTAATGCGCTCTACATGGGGTTGTCCTTGATGACCATTCGGAGGCTGCAGCTGGTCCAGAATGTGGCAGCCCGGGTGGTGATGTGGTGTAGATGTTATGCCCATGCCTCACCACTGCTGCAGGAGCTGTACTGGTTACCCATTTGCCTCCGGGTGCAATTCAAGGTGCTGGTTTTGACCTTTAAAGCCCTAAATGGTAGTGGGCCAGGTTACCTTAGAGACCGCATCGCCCTAAGGACGTCTGTCCGTCCAACCAGAGCGGACCGGAGGGGCTCTCTAATAGTGCCATCGGCCAGGGGGGCTCGCCTCTCTGGCACAAGGAGGAGAGCCTTCTCTGCTTCCGCACCTGCCCTTTGGAACCTCCTGCCTCCTGCATCTCCAGATGGAGCTGTTGCCCTTTAGAAAAGAACTAAAAACCTGGCTGGCGGGCCAAGTTTGGGGTACAGGTGGAGGGGTGGCTTCCGTTGGGTGGTTAATATAGGGGAGGATACCTGCCCCACGGTTTCTTCAGTTCCTGCACCCCTCTCTTTTTAGGGGTGGGTTCTTATTGCTGGTTTTTATCTGTTTTATTTGTTTTTATTTGTTTTTACCCACTGTTGTGAACCGCCTGGAGTCAGCTTTGGCTGAGTGGGTGGTATAAAAATTTAACAATAAATAAATAAAAATCTAACTTACCTTAACCATGGCCGGGGCTGAAAAAGCTGTTGTCACTTTGGGCGAGGAAGATGCCAGACGCCTCTACCGGCCCTTACCCACAGCTGGGGATGAAAAGCCACCACATTGGCAGAGGACTTCCCACTGCCCGGACCCTGGGCCCCACCAACAGCAGGGGGGATGCTATTGTCAGGACTTGGCTGTTGTGGCTGGGGCCTGGACATTGCCCCTGGCCAGCCACGCCTTGGACTTTCCTGTTGGGCATTTTTTTGAACTTTTTCTGTGGTGGGTTGTATTGGGATATATTGTGTTTTTGATGTATATGTGAAACTTGGTGATACTTTGTATTTTTTGTTAGCCGCCTTGAGCCGTGCTGGCAAGTGGGAAGAATACAAGTGGAAACAAAATAAATAAATAAATAAATAATAAAATCTATGTAGATGTTATATTTTGCACATTGAGTTGCATGACTTTGTGTTCACCAGATAATGCCTATGGAGAATTCTTAATTTGTATCAATTTACATCTAAAGGTTACACTATTTGCATTACAGTGCAACAGGATTTCATCTGAAATGTTCAAAAGAAATTGGGTTTAAGCAATATGACACAAAGTGACAGTAAAATGAGCAGAGCAGATTTAACAATTAAGAATTTTTTTTGAAATAGCCAGATGGCATTGGGTGGAAACTAGCTTCACAACAGTATCTCCTATTTACCTTTTGAATGGCAATTACTAAAGTGGACTTCTACCACCTGAGCCAACTAAATTCAAGTAAAAGATGCTTCATTCTCGAGCAGGCATTGAATAGAGCTCTAATAATGGGATTGAGCAGGATTTGAACAGAACTCCCATGACAAGCAGACTATACAAAACCAGAAAAAATGGAAACTAAGGTTAATTGAAAAAAGGGAACAGAGATGGAAAATATTCCTATTTTTTGGCTGACAATTCTGAGATTCCTCCAACCAGCAAGGTGATTATCCTAGCTAGCTCAAGCATTCTGGAAATAATAAATTCCCAACTAGTTCTAGGATTAGTGGAGAAAATGTAACTTTTAAAATATTACTGCTAAAGAAGCATTGCTTTCTATATGGGTCAACAGTGATCTTAAAGAAATTGGATGGCGCTCACATTAATATATGATCAAGAATTTATGTAATCTATGCAAGATGCATTTTGAATTTCAGTAATAACTAGATAATAAAAGCAATACATTTTTTAAAGTGGAAAATGCCAAGTGTTTTAAATGTTTAAAGCTACATTAGACAACACAGCAGGGGAGGAAATGCCTGCCTTGGAATAATATATACCAATGGCAGGGAAATGCAAATGATCTAATTACTTTCGCTAATTCCATATCTCTGTAAAGCACTCTGAGATCTCCAGATAAAATGGGGTACAAGCTGCTCTGGAGTATTATTCATTCACACTGTTTAATAGTTACAAAACCATCTCAGCCTTGTGCAAACTTACAAAACAAAAATGGTTTATGTTTTCTTTCAGATTAAAGGATAAGACTTTTCAGCCTTTATTCAAATATTTGGGTTATTAATCTGGCATTAACAATCACCTCGGCAAAGATATTATGACTGCAAAACAGAGTGAATTAAATGTTTATTGTGACTATTATATTTTTAAAAAATATAATTAAATTTTAGAGAAAATATTTTGCATTCATTGTACAGAATGAAACTGAGCCATTCGGCCACATTTTGTAATGGCTTTGGATAGCTAAGGCTCCAGATGTCGAAGGGGTTAAATCTGTAGTTTTAACAGCAGCATCCAAAGGTTGCAAGGCTTTTTTATGGGCTGTTCTACTGTTATCTGAATGACCAAGATTGATCAGGGTACTCCGTAGAGCAGTAATGGCCAATCTTGGCACTCCAGGGGTTTTTGGACTTCAATTCCCAGAAGCCAAAGGCATCTGATTAGGGCTTCTGGGAATTGAAGTTCAAGAACATCTGGAGTGCTAAGGTTGGCCATCACTGCCATAAGGTATCTGATAAGTGACAGACAAGAAAAGCAGGCAGAGGGAGAGAAAGATGCCAACTACAGGCTGGTTATGAACACCTAGAACAATGATATTGAAAGACACCTAAGAAAAAATAGGTGGACAACATGAATTGTCATGAGTCTTGTTGGCTACCTATGCCTTTTAAAAAGTGTAGTGAATGAATTTATATGAGTGATTGCCAACCATGTGACACACATGTCACTGGTGAAATGCAGAAATAATCTAGGTGAATGTGTAACAGTTAACTGAGGGCAAAATTATAAAAGATCATGTCTGCTAGCCCCAGAAAGGATCATGTTGCTGGGAGTGATCCCCCTTAAAATGACCCTTGCATCCATGGAAGAATCACCACAGCCAGTGATGCACTGCCTACTCTGTGGGCTGGCTAAATCTGTGGGTGGGGCCAAATATCCTGCATTATGGGCTATGGAGGTGGGTGTGGCCAACCAAATGGGCATGACCTGCAAGAATTTCTGGTACCGGTTCTGCAGAACCTGACAGAACCTGCTGCAGAGCATCACTGACCGCAGCCCATTCCCAAGAGCAGATCTGCTGCTGGACCAAAAAAAGTCCAGTTTTGATATGGATCAGTGTCAGGATGGTTTGTGATCTTATGCATGCCACATGGATGCTGAGAAATAGCTTGCACTGTACTGGACCAGAGTCCAAAATGTGAGCCATTTCTTCATCTGATCACTCCATAAGAAATTATTGGTTTGGTATCTTTCTTACAGTTATCACAGCAGAAAAATATGCACAACAGTAGTGTTACCATTTTCAACAATTAATAGGATTGCTATTTTTACTTCTATGTTTCCTCCCACCAATCCTTTGCAATTTTTGTGACCCTTAAGTATTACAACAAACAGTAAATATAATTTATAATAATGAGATGCCAGTAAACAAGGCCCTTAATGGACAATCTATTGGGTTTGTTTCTGTTACAATGGGACTTACATTCCTTGAAAACATGGTTGGTGACACAACAGATACCTCTCAATTCATAAATTATGCAAGGTTAGATGTGCATGGTGCAATATAATTATACTGTAGTATGACACTGGAATACATGCAAGTAGATGCAGAGGGAATATTTTTGAATTGATATTTTCAATGAGATATAATTGGCATTTTTATGGAAAGTGTTCTTTCTGACATATTTTATACAGTTTTCTGATTCTGGGTTGATCTTCCAGTTAATCATTTTCAACAATTAATATGCAAATTCTCAAGTGAACTAAAATTTAAAACTAAGGTGGAAAGGTTACCCAACAATGATCTGTGATCAACAGTAATTGAACAATTAATTTTTGACTCAGACAGCAATTATACTCTCTCTTCTTGGTCCAACAAGAGTGAGCAGATATAGATGAAGATGGGGTCTTATACCTATTTCAAAGTGTAAAGTCAACTTTAACAGTACAATTCCTTCTGCAGCACAGTTCCCCTGAAAACCCAAGTTGTATAAAAAATATTTCCAGGGCTGCATGCATGCTGGAATAGGTTCAATCAGTAGTTTAATTAATTGTAGATTTATTATTATTATTATTATTATTATTATTATTATTATTATTATTATTATTATTATTATTATTATTATTATTATTATTATTATTATTATTATTATTATTATTGCTGGTTTTTATCTGTTTTATTTGTTTTTATCTGTTTTACCCACTGTTGTGAACTGCCCGGAGTCAGCTAAAATTTAACAATAAATAAATAAATAAATAAAATTATTATTATTATTATTATTATTATTATTATTATTATTATTATTATTATTATTATTATTATTATTATTATTATTATTATTATTATTATTATTATTATTATTATTATTATTATTATTATTATTATTACAAGTACTCAGCATTGGACAGACCCTCTTCTCTGCCCATGCTCTCTGGCTGTCCCAACCCCACTCCCTCACAACTGTACTCAGAAGGAATTCCTCCTAAGAGGCAGCCTTGGCCAGTGGACAGAAGTATCCCCTCTTTCTGAGTGAGATCACTTAGAAAATTTTCTGTGAATGTGGAGAAATCCTATCAATCCAGAATCCATGTGGATGCCATTTATTCCCCACTATGTGTACAAAATAAGATCTAGTAAACATTCAAGATAATACTAGCAATATTACCAAATTGCTTCTGGTAAAAAACAAAATAATTATTTTCACATTTTATTTTGTGTTGAAGTTATTATAAGCAGCTGAGAGATGCTGGGACTGTAAAAATTAACTTCTCCAACCTCTGTCTTTATTACTTTCAGGTAACATGGGACTGTTAAATTACACATTCTGCCTTACCCCAGCCTTCGTCAAGGCTGCAGTTGGATTCCACTAAACACTCAGCATTGCATGGGAAGGATACACAGTGTGTAAAGGTTTGCAGATTACAGCTAGGACAGAAAATATTAAAACCTGAATCCTATTAGCCTCTGTATTACAGAATGACTTCATTAGATGGTCAAAGGAAGATAATTGATAACTTTGAATAGTTTCAAAGTTAGGTAGCTGTGTTAAAAAACCATAAAGCTTACCAAACAGAGTGCTTAACAGAAATGAAATTTACCATTCTAATTATACTTAGTGTTCCTTTTAATGGCAATTTCTAATTTCTGCATTTGAAATTTACTCCCTGCTATTTTTATTAGCTAAAATAATCTGCCTGCACCTTCCTATATCAATCAAAAACAACTGCAATTCACTGTAATCTTGCACCCATTGGTTGTTATGAAAATACAGTTGCTAGGATATTTCCATTAGTTTATCTTCATGTTGCAGTGTTCTATCAATTAACAAAAAAAAACATTCTAGTTAATTCTCACTACAGTTGTTGAGTTCTTTACATATATTACTTCCCTTTATCTCCAAGTAGCATTTCTTTACCCAGCTTTCACCTTTGAATCATTCAAATATTAACCATAGAGTCTGCCTTGGGTCTGCATATTCAAGTAATTACTACCTTCTTGTACTCAACTTTTCAACAGCCCTCTCCCTCACTCCAACCAAATTGCCCAGCAAGTTTGTACAGATACAAACTTTATTTCAGTACAGTTGGGGAGAAATGGTTACAACAAAGCCCAATCCCAATTTTATTTTTATTCTTTACACTTAGAACCATGCTTCTGAGGTTGGTAAGATGAGTAACCAGCATGTTGGGGGCAAAATGCTAATTACCTTGTGAACCACCCAGAGAGTGCACTAAACACCATGGGGTGGTAAAGGTTAAGGTATACAAGTGTAATTGCTCTTGTGCCTGAGGTACTAACTAAAACATGAATCGGCAATTTATTATAGTAGCAACAACTTGGTCTTTACATTTGTGCGATATAACTCAACAAAGATCCAACACCAATTTCCTAGAGACATTTGACAATGTATCTCACACGCCTTCAACATACAGGTAACCTGCAAAGGCAAACAAGCTGGGAAACAACGGCTTGCTCTTAACACCATTGAGTATAAACTCTGGGAGTCTGCCAAGAGTACATCTGGATTAAACCATCTGTGAAGCAATGATGAAATTCATCCTTGTAGAAGGCAATTTGTTTTGGGGGAGGGGAAACCTGCAGTGCTATCCTGTGTACATTTCCTCAGTGCAAAGATTGCTATATTCAATGTCACTTTCTTAAAGTAAATAGGATTGTGGCCTGTGAAGCTAGAACAGACTCTATTGATTAACTCCATTGCTCTACCTAAAAGATCAGCAAAGGCTAATCTACCTTCCTGGCCACATTTCCTCCTACAGTTAATAATGGGGGGTGGGGGGTGGGAGTTGAGAGTGAGATGGGGTAAAGAATTTTCAGTGTGTTATAGTGGATAGAGCAATGAACTAGGACTCAGTAGACCTGGGTTCAAATCTCTGCTCAGTCATGGAAACTCACTGCAGTGGTGTCACTGGTAAAAACAATCTTTAATAGCAATTACATTTATAAACTGTCCCACAATGCTTAGAGCACTCTCTGGGTGGTTCACAAGGTAATTAGCATTTTGCACCCAACACATTGGGTACTCACTTTACCGACCTCAGAAGGATGGAAGACTGAGTCAATTCAACTTGTCAATTCAGATCACAAGCAGAGTTTGGCTGAAGAGCCACTGCACTACAGGGGTTGTAAATATCTCACTTTTGAAAGCCCTCTTTGTATTGCTGTAAGCTGGTTCCAACTTGATAACCTATATAAAATATAAACTAGTCTGCATGGATTTGTTTTTTACAAAAAGCAAATCTCTTGTTATTTACTCGCATGGCAAGGGATCACCCAGAAATCCATAGATAAGAAACCGTCACTTTCAGAAAGCAGGCGGATACAGTAGCTCTAGGAATTACAATTACCATGGCTTGCATCTAAATAAATGATTGTGAACAGTACCATAATACTGCTGCTTGTACTTGAACACACAGATGCAGTCCTTCAAAGCAAGTGCTAAAGACTGGACACAGCTGTTTCCACTTGGGTAAAGCCTGTGTGGTCCCCTTGCTAGGACAAAGAAATATATATATATATATATAAATATTTCATTAAAAAAGGATACCAAGTGGAACTCCCATGTGTAGTGTAGTTTATGGGAATTCATTTATATTTTGAAGGCTGATTTTGTCTTAGCCAAAAAAAAGAGGAAACAAGAACTCAAAGTGTGGGGAGGGGGAATGCTTTCAAAGAAAGTCAAAGTAGACAACACTGAACTCAATGGACAGACAGTCTGTCCTGCAAAACACATTAACTTTCCAATTTATTTTTCTCTTAACGCTCTTCCAACATGCCTTCTAAAGAAATGCAAATATTATCTTTGCTGTTGGGTCTGGTATATTGTAGACTATCTATACCTATAAAATGGTGCATTAACCGTTGGAATGTGACAAAGGATGTTGCACCAGGCCCCACTAGCCCGTAATGGGCCTCCGTTCACTCGCTTGAACCCGGTTCGCAGGTAACTGTTGGGTTGAAATTTTTGACCCAGAGGCAGGAGCCCCCCAGTCGCAAACAAAAAAAGGGAACTTCAATTCCCAACGGCAAAATGAAAGTTCGAAAACATGCCGCGGCCAATCAAAAAAAGCCACAGGAAACAAACCGCTAAAGTATGCAAACACGCACAGGCAAAACTACAAGCCCCACTGTCCTGTGCACCATTAGCGCACAGAACGCTGAAGCGGCCGGCGTGCGAAAAATAAAACTTAAAAAAACAACGCCCGCCGCCACCACTGCCCTTCCGTTCGAAGGGCCAGCCAGTGTGCAAAAAATACAAGACACCCCCCCCGCAACTTCCCTTCTTCCCCACGGGCCAGCCAGCATGGCCCGTGGGGGAAAAAAGGAAACCCCCCACCGCTGATGCCCTTCCTTCCAACGGGCCAGCAAGCATGGACCATGGGAAAGAAAGCCTCCCAGCCATTGCCCTTCCTTCCCACAGGCCAGCCAGCATGGCCCGCAGGAAAGAAAGCCACCCCCCCACTGAAAAAATAAACACAAACCAAAAACATTCAAACCCACACAAAAATCCAAAAAAGAATCACAAAAACAATAAAAAAGAAACAAGAAAAAACACACAGACACCCCCTCCCAAAAAAAATCGCATCCCCACCCACCCCACCCCACAAAAAAACCCAGAGAACTTACCAAAAGACGTCTTCAATCTATGAGGACCGGAACTCAAATGAGAAAAGGAAGAGAAAACTTACCGGAAGCGACACCCAGAGGACAGAAGAGAACAATTGTAGAGAGGCAACAATTGAAGAGAGACAGAAAAGCTCACCACCCCCACCCAGAGGCCAAAAGAAAAAATTCAAAAATATTAAAATTAATAAGATTAATTCTAAAATTAATTAAATAAGTTATAAAAACATTCAAAAATAAACACACTAAGCTCAAAAATTACCAAAAAAACAGAAATCACTTTTCACTCCAAAAAACCAAAACAAAAAATAAAAATGCGTAAAAATAAACATTTTAAAAACCATTATTAAATTTTAAACTAAATAATATTAAATTAAATTAAATTAAATTAAAATTTGCATAAACATAAAACAAAAACATTCAAAAACCAATTAAAAGAGCCCGGCACTGAGGAAGCCAGCACGCAAAAACAAACAAACAAACAAACAAAAACCACTGGGAGCGCAAGTCCGCCACAGGCGGACGCAGCGCCTTGAAGCCACAAAATCACAAAACCTTACAACACCATTTAAAACAGCCCAGCACCATTGGTTCAAGAAAAAAAACGAAACCCTTTACTATCCAAAACAATTTTAAAAAGCCCGGCACTGCCGGGCAAAATATGCTAGTTCTACCTAAAGAGGACAGAAAGATGCCCCTGGGCTCCGGGAATCGTCACTAGTAAATCTAATGGAGGGGCAGAGTACAATGCTAGTCAGTTGGGGTATCTGAGAACCTGATGCAGTGATGTCAGGCCAGCTGGAACTGTGCCGAAACCAATTCTAGCCCAGTCTTGGGATGCTGGGAAATGACTTACAATCCTCTTGCTTTGGCATAACTTTATACCAACACTGCCAGTCCTCCAAAGTTGGAGGAGGTTTAGATCTGGCATGACTTGGCAAAGCAATTCTCTCACTCTGCCATTTGCGAGGCTTTATTGAGGGCTTTATTGACTACACCAGTGATAGTGAATTTTTTAGAGACTGAGTGCCCAAACTGCAATCCAAAACCCACTTATTTGTCACAAAGTGCCAACACGGCAATGAGGGGAAGGAAAAAGCGCTCCTATTGGATAGAGGGTAGAAAGCGCTCCACTGGGTAGAGGGGTGGGGTGAACTCTGGGCTGGGGAAAAGAGGAAGTGCTTCCATTGGGCTGCTGGACAGAGGGGTGGGGTGAACTTTGTGCTGGGGTAACAGTGTGCATGCTCCAAGTGCCCCTTCTGGCACGCATGCCATATGTTCGCCACCACTGGAATATACCAAAGCCTTTGATTGTGTGGTTCACAATAAAGTGTAGCAAGACCTTAAAGAGATGGAAATACCAGAAATGCTGCATTTCTGAGAATTAGATTCCCCACGGTGCCTCCTTGCCAGGAGCTATACTTGATGATCCTTAGTGTTTTTATTTATATTTCTTTATTGTTTTTATAGGTGTGCACAATCCACCACATGTTCCGACCAGAGCTTTGGAACCCATTTCCTTTGTGTTTGCCTATAGTTTGCAGCTCCCCCCCCATTCACCCCATTTTAATTACTTTGGTTTATTGTACTTATTCTTAGGCAGCAAATATAAATCCTTCTGCCTTCTTTTTTGGGATACAAGCTTTATCTATCTCCAGTTATTAGCTCTATCTACTTTACCCTTGATATTTTTCATATATTCAGCATGTAATGGTTCATTATCCTAAGAATTACATACACATACACAGAGAGAAAGTTAAAATGAGATACTTCTCTCCATCCAATGCTTCTTCTTTAGAGTTATTACCTTTTCAAACCCTAGACCAAGACAATTAGTCATGGTTGAATTTTTTCAAGGTCTGAAGGATGCATTAAATTAAAACTTTAAAGTTTTCCATTGTGGTAAGATGTAAAGTAAACCACACCTTTGATCTTTGAGCAATTACTTTGATAATGTTTTTATGATGCCGCTCACATACCTAAAAGTAAAACATAGTCATATCAGATTACAAAACAATGCAGTTCTAACAACAGTCTTCATTAAACTGTTTCAATATCTCTTTACTGCAATGTAACAAACACAGTCTAAATTCTAAAACAGCTGATGAAAAATTGAAGATTTATATTAAATACAAATCCTATAAAAATTACATTGTAGGATTTCTACCTGACAGACAGACATCTTACTGACACCTAAATGTGGCTTACCAGGGAGAAAGGCCTCAACTGGAAGCTACCTTGGGTTCTTTTATAGCAGAAAGGTGAGGTAAAAATATTTTAAATAAATAATTAAATAAATAAAGCTTTAAGATTGAGCTAGATTCAGAAAGAAAGGTCCCAGCTAGCACTGGGGCAGGAGCTAGGCCTAGCTTATCTTTAGAGTTTTCCAGTTGATATGTTCTCCCAGATGAGCCACATTTAGGTGTGTGTCTGCAGTGGCTCAAGTGGTTAAGACGCTGACTGGAAGGCAGCAGGTCAACAGTTCAATACCCGAATACTGCAGGATGGAATGAGCTCCCGCCTTTGTCCCAGCTCCTGCCAACCTAGCAGTTTGAAAGCAAGAAATTGTAAGTAGATAAATAGGGACCACTTCGTTCCGTGCACTCCAGTGTCTAGTCATACCTGCCACATGACCACGGAAACATCTTGCTTCCAACATGCTGAAGTGCTGGCTCTTCAGCTATGAAACAAGAGATGAGCACTGAACCCTAGAGTCAGATACAACTGGCATTAGAGCAAGGGTGACCTTTACCTGTCAGGTAAAGCTTCCAGGATGAAGAATTATAGGATTTGTAAACCAAATTTATAGTTCAAAATCCCATCTCAGTTTGTTTTTCCACAGTCAAAGCAGGCTTATAGATGGTGATGTTAAATAATCTAGTCACTAAGTGCTAGTGGATTTAACATTGGAGTAGTTTCGAGATCAGAACTTTCCTGATGTTGAGAGGAACAATAATGTCCTTAATGAATGTCCATAGTAGTGTGTCACCTAAGCCTTCCATGATGTTATGTGGATCTGTAACTTTTAATGCAACATAAACTTGTCTGCACCAGAAGCAGTAGCTGGGGGGGGGGGGAGATGGTGGGAATTAATTTGGGTTGAAGAGATCTATTTCTTTGTACACTGTACTAAATTGGATCCATGGTCCCTCAGCCTATTGTATCTCCTGTGCCAAGACTCACACTGTCAAAGAACTTGGGTCCCACCATAATAAAAACAAAAAGCCCACTTCTTCAGAGAAAGACATACTGTATATCATTTTAGAGAAAATTTAATTATTGTATTTATCATTTTTGGTAAATTGGGAGACACAAAAAATGAGAGGTTAGTTACTAGCATGCCAGAAGATCACACTTGGATAGTAAATGGTAGATATTGTTCTCTGAGAAGATTGTGATTTAGGAACAATGATTTTTCAACAATTGTTAGGAAAACTTTTAGCTGCCATATAGCCTACTTCACCTACTGGTCCTAAGAAACAACAGCTTAGATTGTTTTCTTTACTTATTCCTTCAGTATTAAAAACAGATTTGGAAAACATCTCTCTCTGTCTCTGTCTCTCTTTCTCTCATTCACTTTCTTTCTTTCTTATGTTTTAGGAATCAGTAGAGGAATCCACCTCCCTTCAATCTTCTCTTGGATTTTATATACTGAAATGAGCTGTGAGCAAACGACTAATGTATTCAGCACAACAGTTAGTTACCTTATTTATGTATAGGCCACCCAGCAATATATGCTCCCTGGGTAGCTCACAAAACAAAAGATAAAATACAATATGAAAATATGAAATGTAACCATTACATACAATAACAAACAATAAGATGCAACATTAAATCAACTTTTCCTGCAGAGCAGTACTCTTCCTGTGTAGATATTATTTTTTACAGAATGTTGTCTTGAACTGTACTCATCTGAGTCTGATAATGGAAAACTAAGCCAAATAGCAGTCAAGTACTGTGATTTAGGAATTACATTGCCAGCACTGCTTTCCAGGGCTTCCTTTTCAGTTAGCAAATGACCAACTGGCAAGTATTCTTTAATACTCCTTTACTTCTTCAAATTTTATTTGTTTCAAACATTTATATACTGCCCATCTACTGAAAAAAATATTTACCATTCTACATGGTTTACAGCAATAAATTAAACAGAAAGACAAAAAATACAGAAACCTTACTGGCGGCAACATATCTATACATATAAGAAGGGGGTTGGGCCGTGCGTGTCCAGCATGTGTGGCCACACCCATCCCTACTATCCCGTAATGAGCCGGCCTCACTTACCTTATGTCCCTGCGAGCATTGCCACAAGTGTCTGGACGTCGAGAGTGGGGCAAAAGAACACAAACAAACAAAAACAACTACAAGTCCCAGCGTCCTCTGCACCACGGCACGCCTCAGCCAATCAGGCATGAGGACATGAGTGTGGAGGAGGCGGGACAGCCAGCGCACACGTAAAAAAAAAAAGCAGCCGACGCACGACCAAAACCCCGCAGCTCAGGGCCCCGCCTTATTGAGGCAGGCAGAGCCTGGGCTGAGGGAACAGTCTGCCTGAGGGCACAGCTGGGCGAGGTGGCACCGTAGGCACTGCCTCTGCCCTGCCGCCCCTCCTGCCCTCAGACATGCCATCTGAGGACACGGCCAGGTGAGGTGCTGCTGTAAGTGCTGCCTCTGCCCTGCCACCCCTCATGCCCTTAGGCGTGCCTGCCGGCTCTTGCCCTCACTTTTCCCCCTCTTCTGTTTCGTGCCAGCACCCAAAACAATGGAGGGAAAAATCACAGGCATCTGCCAGCAATCCTCCAGGGAGAGCTCCTCCCCTGATGGATCGCTGGCTGAAGCCTTTGCATTTTCCCCACAACTGTTTCATGTCAACCTTCGGAACAGTTGTGGGGGAAATGCAAAGGCGACAGCCAGCAATCCATCAGAGGAATAGCTCCCCCTGGCGGATCGCTGGCTGCCGCCTTTGTATTACCCCCTCCGCTGTTTTGAGAGCTGACAAGAAACAACGGAGGGGGCAATACAAAGATGGTGAGCCACTTCCCTGGGAAGCAAAGGCAGATAACAGTGCTCCATTCTCTGCCTTCACCTTGTGGAGGGAAGTGAGTCCCTTCCACGGGGTCTGGGGGGCCGAAGGCACTGCTACCTTCAGCCCCTGCCAACTGAAGGAAGCGAACCACTTCTCCGGGAAGCAAAGGCAGAAAACAGTGCTCCGTTCTCTGCCTTCGCCTTAGTGAGTCCCTTATATGGCCCTTGCCTGTCAGAGAAGGGGCTTGCTTTCTCCGACAGGCAAGGGGCAAATGCGGAACTCCATTTCACCCTTGCCTGCCAGAGAAATCCACCCCCTTCTCTGATAGGCAATGAGCCGAATGTGGAGCTCCGCCACCACCATCCTCTGTGTGTGTGTGTGTGTGTGTGTGTGTGTGTGTGTGTGTGTGTGTGTGTGTGTGTGTGTGTGTGTGTGTGTGTGTGTGTGTGTGTGTGTGTGTGTGTGTGTGTGTGTGTGTGCGCACGCGCGCGCGCGCGCGCGCGCGCATGTGTACACCACCCCAAAACCACTCCAACCACCAACACACAAAATATACCTGCCCAGCAAGGCCGGGCAAAAAATGCAATTCTTAATAAAAAAATCAAACTGTAAAACTTTGTGTTCAGAGAAAAAGATGTAAAAAAAATTGTAAAATGTGAGGGGAGATATCCTTGTACAGTAATACCTCATACAACGTCCAAACTTGGTTCCACAAGTTTGGACTTTATACGGATTTGGACTTTGTATGAGGCATGCAAAATCCTAGCTGTGATGCTGGGGAAAAACCCCAATGCCTCATATAAAGTCTCCGCGACTTTGTATGAGGCAACTTTTTTCAAGGAATTAGGCGATGTTGTATGAATTCAATGTTGTACGAAGTAGACTTTGTATGAGGTATTACTGTATCTTCTTCTTCCTCCTCTTCAAGTGCCATATCTGATTCCAAACATTGGTTATCATCATAACGATCAGCCATGAAGATAGCCCAGTGAACAATATAATCAATATTGTAGCATGAAACCTGTGCCACTGATCCAGTTCCATGAGTCACTTTCTGGTCCAAAGCCCGTTTGGCACACAAAGTCCCAGACCAGTAACTGCCACCTGATAATCAGTGTTGAGTTTCTGGCAGTATGGTCTGCTTTAGTTTTTTATTTATTTATTTATTTATTTTTATATTCAAATTTATATGCCGCCCAATCAGGTAAACCTGACTCTGGGCAGCTCACAACAAGTTAAAACACACACAAAACAATACAACCAATTAAAACCCACCTACCCCATTCCTCTTAAAAACCCACATTAAAAAACTGCCTTCATTGACAATTAAAAGAAATGGAGGCTTAATTTATAAGCCAACAGGCGGGGACCACTCTTCCATCTGGGCCCCACACCTGCCCCGCCAATCAGGTTTTTAGGTCTTTTCTGAAAGGTAGCAGCTCCATCTGCTCCCGCAACTCTACAGGCAGGAGGTTCCACAAGGCTGGTGCGGACACGGAAAAGGCCCTCCTTCATGTACCAGAGAGACGGGCCCCTCTGGCAGATGGAACAATTAGGGAGCCCCTCCGATCTGCTCTGGTTGGACGGGCGGACACTCTTGGGACGATGCGGTCTCTAAGGTATCCTGGCCCACTACCATGAAGGGCTTTAAAGGTCAAAACCAGCACCTTGAACTGCACCCGGAGGCAAACTGGTAGCCAGTGCAGCTCCCGAAGTAATGGTGAGGCACGAGCATAACACCCGCGCCCCATCACCACCCAGGCTGCCGCATTCTGGACCAACTGCAGCCTCCGAATGGTTGACAAGGGCAGCCCCATGTAGAGTGCATTGCAATAATCTAGCCTGGAGGTGACCAGAGCATGTGTGACCCTAAGCAGGGAGTCCCGGTCCAGGAGCGAACGCAACTGACGGATGACACAAAGCTGTGAGAAAGCCCTCCTGGCCACAGCTGCCACCTGACTTGCTAGTAGCAGCCCCGAATCCAGGAGGACCCCTAAGTTGCGTACTGGGTCTGTCTGGAGCAAAACAGGCCCATCCAAGACCAAAGTTAGCAGCTCCCTGGATAACATGGGACCCCCTATCCAAAGCCACTCAGTCTTGGAGGGATTCAATTGTAGCCCATTGTCCCCCATCCAGACCCCAAACGCTTCCAGACATCTGGATAGGACATTGACTGCATCACTGGGGTCCCCATGGAGAACACAGGAATTTTTGCAGGAATATACACTGTTTATACTTCCCTTTACAGGATGGCCAGGTTCCATAGCAGGATCACCTGGCCAGATGGGATGCTCTTGTATGCCTCTCTACATAACCCTCTTTTTGGACATATTTAGAAAAAGACAAGGAAGGGCGTATGGCACAGTTCCATGGATAGACCATTCCATTGGATGAGGCCACCATTGAGAAGGCTGTATTCCTAGTTAAAAAAATTTGACATTTTTGGCAATGGTACCTGGTGTTGTGTGATCTGAGAGGTCCAAATGAAGTGGGTAGTAGATCTTCAAGAGAAACACTCCGACAGAGCTAGGTGTTCTCTGGGCATAGGTCCAGGAATTGTTTCTCAAATGCAGTAATATGTTTAATGTTGGGAATAAAATCAGTGTTTGTCTTGTCTGTTAGAAATTTGTTTTTGAAGCATAGATTTATTCAGCAAACCATAAAAATTTTGCCCCAGACAGACCCGGTGCGCAACTTGGGGGTCCTCCTGGATTCACGGCTACTGCTAGAGGAACAGGTGGCAGCTGTGACCAGGAGGGCTTTCGCCCAACTTCGGGTGATCCGCCAGTTGCGCCCACTCCTGGACCGGGACTCCTTGCTCATGGTCACTCACGCTCTGGTTACCTCCAGACTAGATTATTGCAATGCGCTCTACATGGGGCTGCCCTTGACGACCATTCGGAGGCTACAGCTGGTCCAAAATGCGGCAGCCCGGGTGGTGATGGGGTGTGGGCGTTATGCCCGTGCTTTGCCACTGCTCCGGGAGCTGCACTGGTTGCCAGTTTGTCTCCGGGTGCAATTCAAGGTGCTGGTTTTGACCTTTAAAGCCCTATATGGTAGTGGGCCGGGTTACCTAAGAGACCGCATCGCCCTGAGGACGTCTGTCCGTCCAACCAGAGCGGACCGGAGGGGCTCTCTAATTGTTCCATCAGCCAGAGGGGCTCGCCTCTCTGGCACAAGGAGGAGAGCCTTCTCCGTGTCTGCACCGGCCCTCTGGAACCTCCTGCCAACAGAGCTACGTCTTCGGACGGAATTGCTGCCTTTCAGAAAAGATCTTAAAACCTGGCTGGCGGGTCAAGTGTGGGGTGCAGGTGGAAGGGTAACCTACATTGGGTGGTTGGTGTAGAAGAACTCTTCCCCATGGTGCCTTTGGATCCTGCAGCCCTTGTTTTTAGGGGGTGGGTAGTTTTAACTGTTTTAACTGTTTTTAACTTGTGTTTTTAATTTTTATTGTGAACCGCCCTGAGTTGGCTTTGGCCGAGTGAGCGGTATATAAATGTGATAATTAAATTAAATTAAATTAAAAGCTGGGGGGTGACCTATATTACACAACTTAAGCTAACAAGTATAGCATATCAGTGGCCTTGCTCTGTTATTTGAACAATGCCAATCATGTGAACCTGGCAAAGGGGAACAATTCCTTTGTAATGCATAGAAGCAGCATGAACCCATTAATGCCTAATCTCATTCTGGCCTCGTTGTACACGTTGCATTCCCACGCTACATCATATAAAATTATTTCTGCAAAGTCAAGAAAATACTTCAAAAGCTGAGAGCCATAGGACACAAACCTGAAATTACAGGGTAAAATTCTATAAACCTTCATGCATCCGTGTGTGTGCATGCATATACCATTGCATTATATATATATGCTAATGATATCAGACAAAGATGAACATGCTAATTCCACAGTTTAAATGCCTGCACTTTCAGAGCATGCAATGAAAATGTTTCTCCACTGAACCCTTGCGACACATGGTTAAGTGTAGCCAAAATGCTGCTCATGATCTGAGTATAGTCCCGATAGGTTTGAGGTTGACTTAGCCTTCCATCTTTCCACAGTCAGTAAAATGAGCGAGCAGCATGTTGGGAGCAAAAAGGCAATAACCTTGTGAACTGCCCAAAGAGTACTCTAGTTACCATTGGACAGTATATAAGTGTGAATGCTACTGCTATCCTTGATGACAGGCCTCTGATGTTTTTGAGAGAGAGAACACAGGAATTTTGCAGGAATATACACTGTTTATACTTCCCTTTACAGGATGGCCAGGTTATCCTGCTATGGTAATAGAGTAGGCCATATTGCCAGCAACTCAATGCTAATTGTCAGGCAGCAGTTAACTAACCTGACAACCCTGAGGACTAACAGCCTTGGGTGGCAAAGTCAACAGGGAAGAGTGATGATCTTCAAGTGTATTAAATCCCACTTGAATCCATCTTGATGGAGGGCAGCAGTTTCATCAATACTGGCCTGGGATTGAAGAGGACTTTGTATGCCAAAAGGACTCAGGACCAGAAAGTGACTTGTGGAACTGGATCAGTGGTATGGGTGTCACACTGCAATTCAGAAAGCAAATGGAAGGACACTGCGTTATATTGTCCCCAGGAAAATCTTCATGGCTAGTTGCCATGATGATCACCAATATTTGGAATCAGATACAGCACTTCTTCTGGGGGCATCCTGGCTTGGTGTAACTTGCCTATGACTGCACAGGATTCTTCTTCTTCCAGGATGCATGGTGGGCAATCAAACTCCCAACCTCTACTCAACAGCAGAGAGCTAAACCACCGAGCTATCCAGCCAGTGCCACCAATCTAATTTCACAATACAGTTCTCAGGCTATTTTTTTAAAAAAAGTTAATGTTTTGGATTAAGATGCATATAAAATGTGTATTTTCTGGAGAATTGTATATAAAGTACATATTGGGGTAATGCATAATGCATATAAAACATGTATTTTATGAACAGTGTTTTTAAAACCAGTATTGGTATTATATTTTTAAAAACATTCACAAGCTAATGTGGAAACATAATAAAGTGACATATAGACTGCATGTAAGTGATGCTGGAATTCACTGGTAAAATTGTGCTGTCTGTCATTACTGCAATAACTAGAGAGCCCTAAATAATCAAAAAAAGGATGGAAGGAAGGAAAAAAGAAAAAGCAGCAATAAAACCAGAACAAATCTTTATTCCTACATAAAAATGCAGTTTAGAAAAAAGGGTTATCTGTACATTCACACTATTGGTAGTGTGCCAGGATAACTAAGAGACCACATCGTCCCGAGATTGTCTGCCCGACCAACCAGGGCGGACCGGAGGGGCTCTCTACTTGTGCCATCAGAGGGGCCCGCCTCTCTAGCACAAGAAGGAGGGCCTTCTCTGTGTCCGCCCCGGCTCTTTGGAATCTCCTGCCAGTGGAACCGAGGCAACAGACAGAACTGCTGCCCTTCAGGAAAGAACTGAAAACCTGGCTGGTTAAATAAGAGCCACCCTTCCTTCTTTAACATGTGTGGATAGGGTTTTTAACGGGTTTTAAGGGAGTTACTGTTTTAAATGGGGTCTATTTATTAAGGGGGGTCATAGTGTAAGCCAACCAGAGTCCTCGTGATTGGGGTGGCTTTAGAAATTCGAACAAATAAATAAATAAGCAGTAGTAAATGTTCAGTTGTGAGAGTCAATATAGTGCAGCAGTAGGAGTGATGAACTGGAACATAAGTGGCCCAAGTGGAAAATCCCTGCTGAGCCATGAAAGTCATTGGGAAGTTTTAATGTCTGCAGATTGATACGCAGTAGGCAGCATTCATGGGGCTAAACACATCTTTATTTCAGGGTTTGCAATCTGAACATGAGGTAATGGTGGAGACGCAGCTCCTTATATATGGCACAGTACATTTGAATTTAGCTACACGGTTGACCATTGGCTGTGGTATCTGTGACACCATTGAGATGTACGGTATACCTTACAAGGAGTTACCTGCGGCAGGAATCTTTCCCGCGTAAACCTCTGGTTGGTTGTTTTATACCATGTGATCTGAGCGCTTGCAGCTGCCTCTCGATATCCTCCAGAGGCAGCTGAACCACGTATCATATCATCTGCTCTACATTGAGTTACATTGTAATCATTCACAGTTACATTCTTAAAGGTACAGAACTCCATACACAACAGAAGTCTTCATTTCATCCTTCACTCTCAGATTTGATCTACCTCCTATGGTTGTCGTTGTGAGGATAGGGATGGCAGAAGCTGTATATAGCCCTCGGTGCTCCTTCAAATACAAGTGTGCTATAAATAAAATCTACAAGGAACCAGGCAGCAGGAGAAAACTAATAATAACCACTCTAAACTTATTTCCACTTTCTACATTCTTAATGGAGCCATCATTACTCTACCGTTTGTTCCTGGCTGTAAGGAAATCCTACGTCAGATTTAATCACTATAAAATTAATCTTCACAAGTCAGGCCAAGAGCAAAGGGTCTGTTCTCCCTGAGTGCCATCTTAGCTATGCAACGTAAAGAGGTGATCCTCTGGAAAAGCCAACCTACAATAACGTATCTTTCATTTCTCTCTGCTCCAACGCTATTATCTCTCGTCTGCCACAGCTGCCGTTTTGCTATTGTCAGTGGTTAAGATGAGAGATCTCTAATTAAAGGGCAGGATAAATGCTTTTTATCTCCACTTAACACACATTTTACATGGCACCTGGTACACAAGCCTTAGCTAGGCAGCCATAATCTGAAAAGCAAATGATTGCTCAGAGAACTATGATTCTTTGTTTTTTAAAAGGGGGTGGCAGGGGTTAGGAATTAAATGTAGCAAAAGAGAAGCAAAACCAACTCATTGGACATTGCTGTGTTTAAGCCTGTCATTGGTGTTGAATGCTTCTGCTTCAGAGTCCATTCAAATAGTCCATCACAGCCAATATACCTCAAAGTTCACGATCTTAAACGGAGGCGTCAAAGGTTGCTTTGTCAGATGGCAAATCAGATTTATCCCCTGATAGCTTCAACTGCATTGACTTTAGAAAGCAAACTATTTTACACACTTATCAGTCACCCATGATTCATGGCTACTCTATCACTAGAATAAACTCATACAGAAGAGCACAAAACAGTCTATTTTGCTGATTTGGAACTATCTTCATTCCCCAAACTTAGACTTTACTAGCAACTGACCTTCTTCTGAAGACCCAGCAGGCAAATTTTATTTTGTGGTGTTTGAAGGTGGGTGGGAGATTTGAAAAAGAAACACAAATATCCTGTTAAATGTACCAAATGCCATCACCATCTATTCTATGTGACAACATCATTCATCCTTCTGACTAGAGTTCTCCACTTATCTCTTGAGCACATTCTGTACAGTTCAGAAAACCTGATGGATGCACTGCCTGCCTTTCTCCCGATAGACATACTTATTATTCAGTCGCTTACTTGATTGTCATCAAACATCAAGTGGTCTCCTGTGAAAGCTATTAACGGGCACTTAGTTCACCCAGGTGTCATCACTAGAGAGGTTAGTTGCCATTCAAAATGTTACATCCATGTTCCTCCATATTTTTGCACAGTAGCCTTGAATGTACATATACATGTGTCTTTGTGTTGAGCCTCACAACAGGATTCCAGCTATTATTGTTATTGTTGTTGTTGTTGTTGTTATTAGTAGTAGTAGTAGTATCAGCACTAAAAATGGAGACAAAGAGGATTAACAAAATGTTTACATACCTGACCGTAACTTACACAACCATAGCTGATCATACCTTATGCAACACAATATTAAGAATTACGTCTTCCATGTCTGTTACCTACTTTATCTAGAAACTGAGCAATTTATGAACATTCAGCAGTACAGAATTTGAGGTAATAAAATGTGCACAAACAATTGTTGACTTGTGTCATATGTACATTAGATTTCAGCTAGTATGTTTAGTGGGATTAGTTATCACAATAAATGTCAAAGCATTTTTCTCTGCCATATAATCCCTGGTATAGATTTATCCCATTTCTACATTGAGTTGGAACTGATTTTTAACCAGCACAAACATTTGTATATGTTTCTATGTACATTTTCCCCCATTTTTTCCACCAAAGGTATACAAATTTAACTTAACCTTTTAAAAAAGAAATACACACTTGCTGCTATTTGAACTTAAAGATAGCCTGAACTCCTCTCTCTCTCTCTCTCTTTGTGTGTGTGTTTTATATATCTGGAGCTGGGCAAGATGGCAGATCACAAAGAGAGCATTTATCATTCCAAATTATAAGCAGGCAACTTTTTAGATTTGGAGGAAGCCATAACCCAAATTAGCCTCCTCCTCTTCCTCTTCCTCCTCCTTCTTCTGAACCAGCATAGTAGTTATGCTTCACCAACTAACTCTGAGATTTTTGTCTAGCACCAAAGTTGCAGGGCTAATACTCACACTTACAATAAAATATGTTCTCTCTCAAGTACCTGAACAGGGAATACAATACTATGTAACACATAACAAGCCTGATCCATACAGGCTGTAACTGGTTATTTTTTAAGAAATAGATATTGCCACTGAGAATAATTATATTTATTTGTAAGGAGTCTTGTATATGAAAGTCTTTAGATACTTGACATCTAATACATTGAACAGACAGATGTTATAAATAACATGACTACACGAATGGCCAGTAGGAACAAAGAGAATATGCAGGTTAAACTAGTGGCCCCAAAGCTTTTTCTTTATTAAAAAAAAGGTGGGGGTTGGGAAGCTGTTGGTACCATAAACTAAACATGTGGGGAGGGGTTTGACAGAATACAGAGGCAGCTTCTAAAATATGCATCCCTTTAGGTAACAGGATTTACTTTCAAAGAATATATCATGAACAATAGTATTCCCCATAAACCACTTCGAATATAAAGGTTCTAGAAGGTAGATAGAGTTGGCAATGGAAATCAATGGATGAGTTGTTACCAAAAATATGGAACTGTGGGAAATAGGCAAGTTAGTGACACTCAAAGTAGCCATAGATACTTATGTCGCTGTGGTCCTATAAACAAGAAAAACAAAAATAAAAAGCAGTAACTGAGGGGAGAACTGAAATGATGATAACATTAGCTAGTAACTCTGCAGAGAGTCCTCAAGGAAGAAACAGAATATAGTTGTGAAGAAAGTTCAAGAATTAAGATCCTTGGTAAAGGGGTGGTTTACCTAGAGCCGTGATGGTGAATCTTGGCACTCCAGATGTTCTTGGACTTCAATCCCCAGAAGCCCAAGCCCCCATGAATCTGCACAAATGGGTTTACTGCGATTCATCTGGCCCGCAACACGCTCGTCGCTCCTGGAAGCAGAAGTAAAACACGCCCATACGGTACCTGCATATTTATTCCACTTCCCCCCTCTCTGCTCCTCCTAGGACATAGGGTTGTTTTGCACCCTTAAGGGTGCTCCATTCTTCCTTCTCAGTTTGCCAATTGGCTTTTGTAATTTCCCACCTCCCTTTTGCCTTTTTGTCTTTGTGTGATATGTCTAGGGTTGCCATACGTCATGGAAAACTGGGAATTTCATGGGTTGTAACTGTCTCACCTGGTCCCATAAAAACCATTTAAAATTCCCACTTTTCAAACCAAGGGTGTGTGTTTGGTTGAAGGAAAAAAATCACCTTTTTGGGGGGCCTTAGAGCAGAGCCTCTATTGAATGACCAGCAGGTGGCGTTTGAGAAGTTTCATATCACCTAGCAGCTGGAGCCCGGCAGGGCTTCCCCAAAGTGGAGGAGGAAAGGCAGGCAGCCCAGTGGTCCAGCTCAGCTTGGCTTCCCACACCGAGCCCCCCCCCTTTGCTGGTCATAGCCCCAAGGTGGGGAAGGGAGAGGAAAGCACCCCCATGGTGGGCGCCACCTGTAGAAATGCCACTTTTGCATCAGCCTTCTGTGACGTGGGTTCATGCTCCTTAGGCATGAAACCCGCGAGGCAGGGTAATAAATGGGCCACCCGATTTCTATCGGGACTGGACTTCACTGCGCTATTCGCCTCATGTGTCCTTCCTTGCGGCCAGTCACTCCAAACTCTGGGGGCCATCTCCACACCAGAGGGCCCCAATCCGTGGCTCATTACAACATCCACCTGCAGCTCAGCCAGATTTGGCCGTCAAAAGGTGGTAAGTGGAAAATTTGGAGTTGCCTTGGCCGCCAGACACACACACCCCGGTCTCTCTCTGCATGCCCCTCCAGTCTCTTTTTCTTCCTGCTCCGGTGGGGTGGTATTTATTTTTTTAAAGCATGGGCCCCCTTCTTCTTGCAGGGCCCCCTCCAGTTTCTTCCTCCATTGATTTCCCCTCAGCTCTGCTACAGCCTTGTCTCTCGCCCAAAATTCCTGCTGCCTTCTTTCCCTTTCAGGCTCCCCTCGCCTTCTGTTTGGCTTCCCTCCTCCCTTCCCTTCCCCCAGAGTTGCTCTGTTTCCTCCTCATCCTCCTCATGCCTCTGGTGGATCAGTTTTGTCCTCCTGTGTTGCTTTTACAAAAAAATAAAAATAAAACCCCAGCCAGGCAATCCGGTTTACTTGGAAGGAAACTGGCCCTGAGTTGAGTGCGACACACACACCCCGCCCCCCCCGCACAAGATAGCAGCCGTGATTTATGGGATTCTCCAATTTTCAGCTCAGTTGAGTAAGGTCAGCAGTTCGATTCCTGAGTACTGCAGGACAGAATGAGCTCCCATCTTTGTCCCAGCTCCTGCCAACCTAGCAGTTCGAAAGCAAGCAATTGCAAGTAGATAAATAGGGACTACTTCCATGGGAAGGTAACAGCGTTCCATGTGGTCCGGTGTCTAGTCATGTCTGCCACATTACCACGAAAATGTCTGCAGAAGCAGACAGCACTGGCTCTTTGGCTTTGAAACAGAGATGAGCACTGAACCCTAGAGTCAGATACGAGTGGCTTTTGAGCATGGGCAACCTTTACTCCTGTCCCATTTTTGTGGGAGGGAAATATGGCATCCCTAGATAGGTCCTATGTTTGTGTGTGTGTTATGTTTTTACCATCCTGTTTTAGGTTTGTTTAATAACATTTTCCCAGCAAGCCCGGGACCATTTCCCTGGGGTGTTTATTTGAGTTCTGGGGGACAAAACAGCAATAGCAATTACACTTACATACTTACATAGCACTTAGTGCACTCTCTGGGCAGTTCACAAGTTAATTAGCATTTTGCCCCCATCATGCTGAGTACTCATTTTACTGACTTCTGCAGACTGAGTCAAACTTGATCCCAGGTTAGGATTCAAGTCACAACATTTTGGCTACAGTACAGCAGTTTAACCACTGTGCCACAGTTGCGTTGCTCCACTGGCTGTGCAAATATCCGTGGCAGCACTTATATGTGTAGGTCATGGCTATCAAGAAGGGGTATGCCTGGAAGGGCTTTCGTCTACAAAGTTTTTCTGCTCTTACTCCTTGTTCCACCCTGCAAGTTTTATGAAGGAATGGTAATTGTTTGAAAGAGTAGTTCCTCTTCCTGACAAGAGTATGCCGACTGACCGAAAAATATACCAGGGATCAAAGAGAGTGCAAGAGCAGGCAGGTTGGGGGTTCCCCCCTGGTGTTGGGGTGGACAACCTTCACAATAGTCTACCACTAAGTGACCTTGTGAAATCTTTAAGTGATCTGAAGATATTTAATGCTTAGAGGATAATGCAAGCTATGCTGGATCAGGTGGGGATGTGTTTTGAGCAAGTTATGTCTTTTTCTTTTATACATTTTACATACAGTAGGTTTGGCTGAGCATCCCCTTGTTTTGCCTTTTGTTTTGATCAGACAGATATGACCTACACAACATCCCTAAAGAATACATGGTGGAGGTCATGAACAGATTTAATGTCCTGTACCTGATAGACAGAGTACCAGAAGAATTATGGGCAGAGACGCGGGACGTCATGCAGGAGGCAGCAAGAGAAACCATACCAAAAGAAAAGAAGCATAAGAAAGCAACGTGGTTGTCTGATGAGGCTCTTAAAATAGCAGAGGAAAGGAGGAATGCAAAAGTCCAAGGAGAAAGGAAAAAATACAACCACCTGAATACAGAATTTCAAAGAAAAGCAAGGAGAGATAAGGAAAAATACCTGAATGAAGAGTGCAAAGAAATGGAGGAAAACAACAAAAGAGGCAGGACTAGAGATCTTTTCAAAAACATTGGGGAAATCAAGGGAACATTTAAAGAAAAAATGAACATGATAAGGGACAAAGATGGAAAAGAGTTAGCTGAAGCAGAAGAGATCAAAAAAAGATGGCAAGAGTACACAGAGGAACTCTACAAAAAGGACCTCAACACTCCTGATAATAACAATAATGAGAAATTTGAACTTGAACCAGACATTCTGGAGAGTGAAGTCAGAAAAGCCCTAAAAAGCACTGCAAACAATAAAGCTAGTGGAAATGATGGCATCCCAGTTGACTTTTTCAAAGCCCTAAAAAATGATGGAATCAAACTACTGCATTCAATATGCCAGCAAATTTGGAAAACAAAACAGTGGCCATAGGATTGGAAAAGACCAGTGTACGTTCCAATCCCCAAAAAAGGCAATGCCAAAGAATGCTCAAATTACCAAACAATTACACTCATTCCACATGCCAGCAAGGTGATGCTCAAAATAATACAGGATAGACTTCAACAACATGTGGAGAGAGAACTACCAGAGGTGCAGGCCAGTTTCAGAAGAGGCAGGGGGACTAGAGACCACATTGCCAACATACGTTGGATCATGGAGAAAACAAAAGAATACCAGAAACAAGTCTACTTTTGTTTTATTCACTACACCAAGGCTTTTGACTGTGTGGACCACAACAAAATGTGGCAAGTAATTAAAGAGATGGGAATACCAGAACACCTCATATGCCTCATGAGAAATTTGTACACAAGCCAAGAAGCAACAGTTAGGACAGAACACGGAATGACAGAGTGTTTTGGAATAGTAAAAGGAGTAAGACAAGGCTGCATTTTGTCACCCTGCTTATTCAATCTATACACAGAGCACATAATGCACAATGCAGGGACGGAGGAATCACAATATGGGATCAAAATTGCTGGGAGAAACATCAACAATTTGAGATATGCAGACGATACCACCCTAATGGCAGAAAGTGAGGAAGACCTAAAGAACCTCTTGATTGGATTGAAGGAGGAGAGTGCAAAAGCTGGCTTGAGACTTAATATCAAGAAAACCAAGATAATGGCAACAGGTCCAATCAGTCCCTGGAAAATAGATGGGGAAGAAGTAGAAGCAGTGACAGATTTTACTTTCCTGGGATCTAAGATCACTGCAGATGGCGACTGTAGCCATGAAATAAAAAGATGACTGATTATGGGGAGACAAGCTATGAGAAACCTGGGGAATAATGAAAAGCAGAGACATCACCTTGAAAACAAAAAATCGCATAGTCAAAGCAATGGTATTCACAGTGGTAATGTATGGGTGTGAGATCTGGACCATTAGGAAGGCTGAGCGCAGAAGAATAGATGCCTTTGAGATGTGGTGTTGGAGGAGAGTCCTGAGAGTCCCTTGGACAGCAAAGAGAACAAATAGGTCAATACTGGAAGAAATCAATCCTGACTGTTCATTGGAGGGACAAATAGTGAAGATGAAGCTAAAGTACTTTGGACATCAAATGAGAAGGGAGGACTCACTTGAGAAGGTCTTGATGCTGGGAAAGTTTGAGGGAAAGAGAAGAAGGGGCGTCCAAAGATGAGATGAATAGATGGTATTGTAGACACAATGGGCACAGAGCTTGGTGGGCTGAGGAGAATGGTGGAGGATAGAGGTGCCTGGAGGAAAATGGGTCGGAATCGACTGTGCGACTGAACAACAACAAGGTCTGGCTGAGATTGGGATAGGCAAAATAATCATCCATCGTCAGAAACATATGCTGAGAGTTAATTTGAATGGTGGAGAAAGAAAATGAATGGAGAACAGCAAAAAAAATCTAGTGAAGCAACTCTAGGAGCAAGTGATGACAACACAATTCTCATTGGTAACAAAAATAAAGTCACTAGTACGAAAAGTCTTTCAGACAAGCATACTATGGCAACGCATATGTTTTGGAAATTAATTAAAGAAACTCAACCTTAGAATGATAGGAAATCCCCAAAAAATCGAATATAAATGTCTTACCTTGTAAAGTATGTATGATTGAATTATGATGAAGAATGTTTTAAATTTTAAATTGCATCCACTGCCTCCACACGAACTCTGTATTATTGTGCATTAGGATGTTAGCGTTGAGCATGTGGACATGAAATTTATATAGAACAAGCGGTAACTGGTAGAGAATTACCCTAAAGAGATTGAGCTTCACCATTTGCCCCATTCCATTGGATAGTTAATTTGAAGACATTTTTGCAATTCCCTCCCCACATCATTTTTAAAAAAATATTCATTGCTATCAGCTAGTCAGCTTGATTTGGTAAGAGATCCACATGTGAAACCAAACACTAACTATATATGAAAATGAATTTCAGTGCACATTGAGAGGTTCATACAGGTGATAATGAATCATCCTGGCAACAATTTGGTGCCCAAGGAGATTGTATGCCTATTATTTTGTAATTTTTGCCAGAGTCAGGAAAACAAGGTTTTGAATCACACCTTCCAGGATTCCCCAGCTGGCTGGGGTGAATACTTGGATATTTAATCCAACAAATTAATATTTTTTAGTTTTAGTTGTTGCAGATAATGAACTATGCATAAAAATGAACAAAGGTTGAGGGGAATGCCCTAGGCCACACATTGCAGAGGTAGTCCTCTCTTTCTGTTGTAGAAGAAAAGGCTCGCAACCTCTCTAATCTTTATGATCATCCTACTGTTCAAAACAGGGACACCACACAAGTGGCCAACTGCACAGGTTGCATGATTCTTCACTCTCAGGAAAAGCTTAATGGTGTTGGAGAAAAAGTTATCAACACACTGTGTCACCCCATGACAAGGTCATCATCAGTTCCAGATGTATGAACCATGGCCAGGTAAGAGAGCCAACATCCAAAAATTTTATTGTCTCTATGTTCCAATTTTGTAAAACATTGTATAATACCATTTAGCAGCAACTTCCCCATTTCTATTTAAAAGTCACTTCTTCCTTATCAAATTTAATTAATTCCAAATCAGAACTGCCAATTAAACTGTCATTTTAATTGAAAATCAAAGTGTATGGGTCACATGCCAACTCTGCCTTCATTATAATGAGTTTGTCCTGTTTCCATTTTTACGGACTTAGCAATGTAATAAGTGCATGTATAAACCAGTAATTTGTTACAGAAAACAAATCTTAAGGGATCTTAACCAATGTGTTTTGTTGGACCCTATGAAAAAAGGGGGAATATCTGCCCTGTAAAGTTGAAAGGAGATACAGTAAAACCTCGCATAAAGAGTGCCTCGCTTAGAGACTAACTCATTTACAGAGCAGATTTTTCTCTGAATGGTTGTTTTGCTAAACAACTAAAACCAACCAAAAACTCGCTTAACAACTAAACTGGGGTTCACAATCCACCACCACCAGAAGTCACAGTTGGTCACTTACAATGGTGTTTTGCTTAAAGAGCAAACTCGCTTAACGAGCAATTCCACAGAATGCATTATGCTCTTTAAGTGAGGTACCACTGTATTTTGTTCTTTTGAAGATGGAAAGATTTTAAGACATTTAAACACAAGGTGGTAAAAGTTTTTTTCCTCCTTGCCACACTTTTTAATGAAATAATTAAAAAATTTACTTCCACTCCACTCAAGATGACTTCCAGCAGCCTGACAAAGCTTCTGCAAAGAAAGCCCCACAGCAACAATGACACTGACTCTTAATGTTGTGCCAGATCTCCTTCAGGAATGACTCCAGGCTGCAACATAGGTTACTGAGCACCTGCTTTCAGTGACAGCAAGACTAGCCATTGTCATTTTAAAAAGAAAGAAAATAGAAGAAAACTCTCATCCATGTTGTATTTAGTCTAGTGGTTCCTGATATAAGGGTTCCAGATGTTCTTGGGATAATGGTTCCTAGAAATTTTGGCTAGCATAACCCATGGTGAAGACTTCTGGGATCTGGTGTCAAACGATATCTGTATCCCCAAGGTTGGAAACCACTGCTCTAGACTGAGAATCTGTTGCCTATGGAAGAGTAATACATAAATAAAATGACTAATTGATCGATGATGGGTACTGTTGTTATTCCTAAGAGAAATATTAACTTTCAGACACCACAGGCTCTGTACAGGAAAAGTTACATTGCTGCTATTATTTTTAATCTTGGTTTGAATCTTGATATAAGTTTGACTGTGTTTTAAATATAATAATTTGAAAGTGAAAAGCATAGTTCTCCTGATTTCAATATGACAGGATGTCACCACAGCTAAGCAATTTTGCCTAGTATTAAATCATGCCAGATCTGATGGTGGGTTTTTTGATGGGTTCTTGAAAAATAAACTTTCCTTACAGGGCCAAATCTGTGGGCATGGCCAATGCAATGAGGTATGGAGGTAGGCGTGGCCAGCTAGGTGGGTGTGGCCTGGAGTGTAATTTCCACTACCGGTTCTCCCGAACAGTACTGAACCTGCTTCAGTGCATCACTGCCCCAGAAGAAAGGAATAGTAAACCACATCTGACTATTTTCTACCTTGAAAACCCTGAAGATGGCCTCTATAATTCAGAATTGACTTGACAGTGATATAAAGATGGCAAGGTTATATGATTAATATTCCTGCTCAGATCTTGCAAATGTGAAATCACAGTCTTAATTTATTGCACCAATCTTCACATATATGGCCTTCCTCTTTCTCTCATGCAAATATAGGAGATATCACTTAAGACTTGTTTCACAGGTTGTGAGGAAAATGAGAGGAAACCTTAGAAAACATTAATTTATAAGTTCACCATGCCATTAGGTAGAAGAAAGCAGCTACCCCAGATAATCAGACTTAAGCAGTTGAAAGGATAGCAAAGGTTGCTACAAATGTTTAAGTTTTTACTCATAAGGAGGACCATTTGCAGGATTGTCTTCCTTGGGCACCAAAATAAGCCTTTTCCTTGTGGCCAGTCCTGAATGACCAGGGAAGAAAAGCATATGCTTTCACTGTCCTGAGCTTTCAAAAATATATGATGTGCTGTATGACAGGTCATTTCCCTCTTCAGACAAGGGAATCTCTAAGCTTTTGATAACTTTACCAGAAAAAGAAACCAGGGTTAGATTTTTCTAGTACATTTAACTTAAGAATAACAAAACCAGACAAGATTTCCTGTAAGAATATATGTGAGTAATAAAAACCACGACAAAAGCTGTCTCCACGCTATACAATCTTATGGCCTGAATGCCTAGAGAATTCACATATTTATGGCTACAAAGAAATAAATTTTGAACAGTACCTCTGAATGATTCATGAACTAAAGCTATCTTAAAGAAAATGTAGACATTATGGTGAAATAACTAAGAAAAATCAGAGATATTGGAGAAACAAAATGATCTCACAATTCTTCCTGAAGATTCTTATTTTAACCAAACTATATATATATTTTACTGAGCATATTTAAAGGTCTACAGTAAACATCTGGCAGTGGGGAAGAAAAGGGTTTTCCATATGCTCACAGGTAAGCCCATATGATAAAGCTGACATCTAAAAATAATGCATGAAGAAAGAAGTCATGTAGAACAAGTCATGGCATGACAGAAGCATTAATAGCAAGGAAATCTCAGCAATTTTCTCCTCACAAAAAGAGAAACTTGACGTTCAGTACCAAAGTTTAAAAAACAGGGTTATATTGATATACTATTTGAATTATTTCAGCTTAAAACCCCTTTGCCACCTTCCCAATCTTCTTCCTTTCTTTTTTATGGCTGTAGTTTAATAAATTCTACAAGTTCCAAGGTTTTAAATTTCACAGCTACAGAATCGAGGGCAACTATAGTGTTCTTTCCATCTGTATGAACTCATATACAGTACATCAGTTTCTTATAGCAAGAAAAATTAGAAAAGGAAAACCTTCCTTTTATGGTTATCACTCTATTTCCACTCTATTTTCTGTTTTATTTTCTTCCTTTTTCCATCTCAAGCTCCCAGTGTGCCTCCATACATAAACTTTGCAAGAGTTGTATAGAAAAGGTTGATCAAGAACTTTGTTTCAATTCACTTTTGATGGGAATTTGTGGGATGGAAGAATTTGAGATTTGAAAAAGTAATGTGGGGAAAAAATCAAAATTGAGAATTTAGTACACCTGTGCTTGGGGGCATCCCTCCCTCTCAGAGTTCTCATTTTTAATAAAAATGTGGCAGAAAATTATAAGATATTCTTCTCTGTGCTTTAATTATTGTTTTGGGTAGAATTTCATTCCAGTTTATGAAAGATTTAGCAAAATTATGACCAAGCTGAAACCTACTTTAATCTCAAGTAGACAATTAGATTTAACCTATAATAATTAGGAAACTAAGAATCTGAGATTTAATAAATTTGAATGCAACAGGAATTGAAATTGACATTTCCCCCTGTTCCTAGAATGGAACAATAACCAATTGTAGGTTTCTCCTCTCTCTCTCTCTCTCCTCTGTCTATGTTCAAACATACCTAGATGTACAGATCCCACAAAGGATATCATATGCTGTATAGCTAGATAAAGAGATGGATATAGCTAGCTATCTTTTCCCTTAAAGAAAATAGGGATTATACTTGATTATACTTGAATTGTGCCCATTTAGTGTGCTCCGTGCTGAACTCTGTCAAGTACTATGACTGTTCCAGATCGAGAATCATTATCAGTGGGAGTAATAACAGTGGGTAGATTAATTGGCTCCAAGCATGGAAGTTTAAGGAGAGCAAGCAGGAACATGGCAGTCAAAAGGAAGAACACATTGTGTTCTGAGCAAGCACATCCCTTCTAACTGCTGTGGAACAGTAGGTGGTATTGTGTGTCCCTATACACAAGAGCCTCCCATAATACTTTCTTGGAATGGTTTTACTCCTTACCACCCACAACACTGGCATGCAACGGAATAGCACAAGCTGTCCCTATATGTGCATTGTGGCTTATTCAACATTGTACTGATTACCTTAACTAATGGATTTATTTGCTTGCAAAGAGCCACCATATGGATCCACTGTACATTGGTGTTGCCTTTGATTTGTTGCTTTCTTGTTCCATCTCTTTTGCTGACCCCTCCACCACACACACAAATATATTAAAAGAAACAGATAAAAAATGAGGACTGGTTATGTCCTTCGACAAGTGCGTCACAGCCTGAAAAAATAGAGACATGTTCTGTCTGTCCTGTAACCATGGCTTAACAAAAGGGGGAAATCTTCATCTAAGGTTTCTCTAGTCACTGTGCTACTATATAGAAGTTTTCAAAAGAATAGCTATGATGGTCTGAAGAAGGGGATGCATTCCAAAATCTCATATAGAATAAGGTGCTACAACATTCTTATTTTTAGTATTTGCTTTTTGTTTTAATTTCTGTCTGCTATTTCGAGGATTTTACTACATTATAGATCTTTCCTTTTTCATAAATACTCCTGATGTTCCAGGTACAAACTTTTATGGCTGACCCAGAGATTCTTAGCACCTTCTGCCCACTGAAGGGCTGCTGGGGACGGAGGGCTGTGTTTATTTGACTTTCAGCCATGATGATTGTCCTGGGAACAAAACAATGCAGTGGTCTTCCCCAACCTTCTACATCGCAGCAGTTGATAAAATTGTCTATTTGGGGAGTACATTAAATGAAAATTGGGATCCTGAGGTAGAGATTAAAATACAAATAGAAAAAGCAAGATCCACCTTCATAAAAAATGTGACACTTGTTATCCAGTAGAGGTCTAACTCTTACTACAATGATCCAAAAAGTGAGATGTTACGTATTCCTAGTGTTGCTATATGGAGTTGAAGCTTTGACATTGACTAAAGCATCTGAAAAGAGAATCAAAACTTTTGAAATGTGGATCTACAGACAGCTGCTAAGGATATCATGGATTGATCATATGACTAATGTACTGTGCTGGGTGTATAAAGAAAAAGAACTCTTTATGACCATCAAGCAAAGAAAACTCCAATACCTTGGCCATATCATGAGGAATAACATGAAGTACAGAATATTCCAACTTCATCTGCAAGGAAAGATCCCTGGGAAGAGAGGCCCTGGACATAGATGGATTTCATGGCTGAAGACCCTGATAAACTGGTATGCCATGTCCTCGGAAAAACTGTTCCAAGGAGTTGGAACAGGAAGACTAACACCATGATAACAGCCAATATCTGGAATGGATACAGCAGCTGAAGAAGAAGAAGAATGTTGAGGATGGAATCCCTCGTTGAGTTTTTACATTTGGGTTCTCTGCATGTTTCAAGTCTAGTTGACTAGTTCTCAGTTTTTGTAATCCCATCCTATAACACAAGGGTAGGCAACCTACAGCCCATGGGCTGGATACAGCCCACTGAGCCAAATAATCTGGCCACTGCCCTCGCTCCAGCCGCTGCTGCTGGAATCAGCCATGGACTTGTTTATGGCTGTCATAAACGTGTTTACAGCAGCCATAAATGGACCACCTGTCCAGCCCCCTCAACTGTCTGAGAGAGCGTGACCCAGCCCCCAACCAAAAAAGGTTGGCAACCCCTGCTATAACACATCTCAATGGTGAACAGATATGACTGATAGAACTGTAACAGATATAACAGTACTGTTAGTCCAAAGTTCCTTGGACATGTCCCACTGTATTTAGACCAGTGTTTCCCAAACTTTGTGATTTGGACTTCAATTGCCAGAAGCTTAAGTCAATTCCCCCAAAGCACTGATCAGCCAATGTACTGACTTAGGCTTCTGGGAATTGAAATCCTCCTGTGGGGCCTTGGCCCTACATTGGGAACCACTGATTTAGACTAAAAATAATGATTCTGTATTGTGGACACCACTTTATATCCTTTGTCCAGAACAGCAGTTCAAATCAAGTAAAGCCACTTCCTCTCTGCCTTTGCTATTCATTCACTCCTTTCAATCAGCAAGAGAATGGGAAAGTTATTTTATTGGATTACATCACCTAGAAGCCCCTAGGCATCAGAAGCACCAGTTATGATGGCAAGGGAATTCTGATAGCTGCAATCTGAATAAGTAACTTTTCCAAGTTTTGCAACAGGGTTATCTCTGAGTGTGGCACTTCAATATGGAGAGGTGTTTTAGGTGGCAGTCCCACTTCTGTAGTTTTGCACATAAATGCTGAATTCTCAACACAAATGTTATTGAGATGAACTGTGAGCTTTTCTCTGGAATGACATTCAATGACTAGGGTCAAGTTGATATGGAATCACTTTACATTTATGGAGTACTTCAAAATAAACTTTAACTGCCTTTTTTGTTTTGTTATTTTATTACCAGATTCAGGCCTTTGGGGAAATTTTGAGCTAGAATCTGAACTCATTCACTTTGCTCAGCCAAGACTGCTGTCCTCTCTCTCTTTCCCTTAGCTATCAATATCAATAGAGTGACACTAACAAATCCTGAACTAGTGATATCAGGGAGTGTGTGTGTGTGGGGGGGTGTTTGCCAGTATCCACAGGACACCTCTCCTTTTTGGAATTTTGGAGGCTCTCTCTCTGCCAAACTCTCTTTTTTGAGTCACCAGCAGTTCGAAATTTTGTAGACTGTAGTGCATGACTCCAAAAGCTAATGTGGTCTACAGTCCATGCAAGCTTATGTTAAATAAAACTTGTCACTCTTCGAGGTCCCACAAGAATCCTTGGTTTTTTCCCCTCCAGAACATCCCTTTGAAAATTTCAGAACCCTTTGCCATCACTTGCCTCCACTCTCAACTGCTTCTCAAAACATCAGCAGATGGCTCTTCTTGGCTTCTGTTGGAAAGGTCTGTCCAGCTGATGGAGGCTTGCAATGAATAGCTTTGCTTCAGTCCTTCTTCAGGCATTTTGTGATATCATTGAACAGACAGGTTTGACTGGCCAAAAGATTTTGCAAAGTGACAACCTCCGCTCACCCCAATAGGCCACATCAATCCCTAATTGGGCTGAATTATCTCTGGGATGAATTCAGGAGAAAGGGATGAGGAAAAAATGGCTGGAAGAAAAAACAGCACTGAGGAAGTATCATCTAGAAAAATGGCAATGCCATATAATATTTCTTTTAACAACAGATTTGCATACAGGGAAGAAAATTTTTTTATCAAGTTTTACTCCTTTAAGTTGCAACTGGAGAATGTTAAGCACGGTGCTAATAAATTAATAAACATGCATTATTACTGTGGTGGTAGGATTCTAGCTTCTGCTGTCCATACCTGTCAAGTCACGGTTTTGCCTGGCAGGAAATGGGTTACTGCGCATGCGTGGCCATTAGAGGCAGCAGCACGCATGTGCAGAAATCCCTACGCACATGCACAGTAACCCCTTCAGCCAGGAAAGGGGTTACTGCACATGTGCAGTAACCCAGTAACCCCTGTGCACATGCACAGTAACCCCTTTCCTGGCCGGTCAAATTATGGGATGGCCGTGGGAAGGAGCGTGATGGAGCGGTGAAATATGGGATTTCCAAGCCAATCCGAGATACTTGGCAGGTATGCTGCTGTCATGAATATGAATATAAGCTAATGTTTTTGTTTGTTGTTCAAATTTTTTCCTGCCTCCAGAGATCTGTTGACAGGAGAAAAGTATGCATGAAAAAGAAGTGTAATGGAATGCAGCACTCTTTATAATTTCAGCCCAGTTTCTGTAATGATGGATGCAATCTCTAGTGCGTGCTCCGCGTGGCTCTAAATGCTTGATCCTCCCAGAAATCTCTATTTGCACATCTTAAACTACTTATTGGATCTGAACAGGATTTCCCCACACCCTTCTGTCTATGTACAGTAACACTGTTCACCAGTGTAGTGTCTGTAATTCCCAGCTTTTACATTTCACCCACCCTTAGTTTTTCCAGAGGTGTTTCAACAGAGCCTCTTTTGTGCCTTTTAACCTTGCCTTTTGTGTCAATCTTGTCCTTTTGGTGTGGCTACACGGCATTTTAATACTCTCTCCCCCCCTCTCCCAGTATTGCCAAGGTTTACAAAGTGCTGTGACTCAATTAATCAGCTCTCCCTGAATGGTGCCTCTCTGTGCCCCCATATTTCATATGAAATTCATTTGAAAGCTTTGTATTCAAAGTTCGTAAAGGTTACCCTTTTATTCTGAGAATGCATCTCTAAGGGCTCTAATCAACTTGTCTACTGTTGTTTAAAACTTCACTTACTACTGTACCAGTCACTTTGAATTATTGAGCTCAGAGACCTTTATTCAGTGCATCAGAAATGACTGATGTGACATATTAGAAGGCTTGCACAATAAAGACTCCTCATTTATAATTATGGATGGATAGAGAGGATGTTGAGAGATACATATCCCCTCTTGTCAGATGGAGATTAGAACTGTCCTGAAACTCAGACAATCTGCTTTGTAGGTGTGTAATAAATTGTTCCAGTGTTTTCATTCCCCCAGCAATTCTGTAACACAGCCCAGATCTCATATAATCTTTAAGAGACTTAATAATAAGTTACTCTACTAATTGGTAGAGACAGGAGCCAACAACCATGATTAATAGCAAATGCCCAACAGATTATTATACAGCTGAACCTCAAGCAAATCTTTTAGCAGCGAGCCTTTGCAATTAATTACCCATCAAAATATATAGAACTCTGCTCTTATATATATATATAAAGGACAAGAGAAAATGCTCATTTAGAAAGTTTGTCCTTTAGAAGACTTCAGGTGTTTTTCATGTGGTGTAGAGCCACATTTTCAAATATATACCTGAAGTTTAATTAGAGCCACTGGCTGGATAACTCCTTGATTAAAGTATCTGGTTATGCAGCCAGAGGTTGGAAGTTCTCATTGCCTATGTATGTAGGTGCTCCTACCACCCACCCCCAATGTGCATTCTTTTAAACTTGTGTACACCAAAGTGCAAAGTGGATGTCCAGTCCCCCTGGAAGTGTTCAAACTGCAAGAGCTTAATGTTTTTGAGATGATGAAGCAGCATTCTCCCATTCTTTTCTTGAGTCTCTGTGTAACATTGCTATCCAGAAATATATGAGTGGCAGTTTGACTGACAAAATCCATTGAGGGAGGCATTTCAGTGAGTAATCGCCACCCAGAGATGCACGTCGATTGGGGCGGCTATACAAATTGAGTAAATAAATAAATAAATAAATAAATAAATAAATAAATAAATAAATCTGGATGTTAAAAAAGATTTGCATAATGGGGTATAGTTGTTGCTTCTCGATCTTCAATCTCCAAAAGCATCTAACTTCAAAATGTCAAAGTATTGTCTTCTTGTTGCTAAACATGTCCCAAAATTACAAATAAGCTTGCACATATTCCCAAACTACTGATAATGAAAGCGTGGCGCCAAAATGGCCACCGCGCTCTTTGCGCCCCCCCCACCCGGACTCAGACATCCGGGTGAGTTAGGGGGCGTGGCCACCCCTTTATAAAAGGGGTGGCCACGAGGCAGCCGAGCTGCCATTTTAAAATAGCGACGGAGAGGAGAAGTTTTCTCCGTCGCTGTTCCTTCGATTCTTCAGCTCTTTAGCCCTTGGCTTTCCCGGCTGGGAAGGAAGGAGTTGCACAGAGCCTTTGGCTTGCTTGCTCTGTGTTTTTTGGCATCGGTTGATCCCTGGACAGGGATCCTGCTATTGCTATCGATATGCCTCCCAAACGAAAGGCCCCGGTGACGAAACCATGGCCAACGGGGAGGACTTTTGCTGGCCCTGCGCAACGCAGGGGGCAGCCTTCAGGTCGGAGGACCAGGGCTGCGCCCACGCGGCAGGGCACTACCTCCACCGATACCGGTGGGGCGATGCAGGCTGCTTGGCCCTCGGCTAGCCAGCCTTCAACTGGCCCTTCTGGGGCTTCGGCCCTCGGCCTGCAGTTGCCGGCCATGGGTCCGGTCAGCGGGGGGGGCTGGTGCTGGTGCACAGCACGTTCCCCCTCCGGCCCCTCATGGGCCGGAGTTTTGGGCATGGCCCTACTTGGGCCCAGGCTCTCATTTTGGGGTTCCTGGTCAAATGCCTGGCGGGCCGTCCAGCCCACCCGGCCCACTTTATACTGGGGGAATCTGTGGCAGTTGGTGCATTGCTAACGCGTTTAGCTGTGCTTGAGGCATCCTTGGGGATTGCACACAACCCCATGTCAGGTGGCCCTTCACTCTCTGCGGGGGGCCCTTCAGGTTCACCGGCTACCTCGACGGCCGCCACACTGCAACAAGCGGCCAGCTGGGTTGAGCTGCTTGAGACGCTCCGGCCTGCCCCTGCCGGTGTCTCGCAGCTCCCTGTTCGTCCAGAGCTACAGCAGGAGAGTGGTCAGGTGTGGCCCCAGAGCTCGATTCCGGTCACGAGCTCTGGCACCCGCCGTGGGCCGGAACCCCCAGTGGGGGCGGCTCACGGGGGTGCACCTAGTGAGTATCAGGTTCAAGTTAATGCACCCACATCACAGCCCACTTCCAATGGTGGGGTTCAGTGGCCATGGCCTCGTCAAGTCGAGGCGAGTGGGCATCAGTTGCCAGCCTGTCCCAGTGCCCCTGGGTTCCATACTGGTACTGCATTGGGGGTGGGGGTTTCTGCCCCCGGGGCAGTGCCGGGCATCGCAGGGACTGTCCAGGTTCCGCTGCGTATGCCCCGGGTACCTAATGTGCCGGTGACGGCCTTGCCGACGGCTGGTTATTCGTTACCCCTTGGTGATCATTTGTCCCAGGTCACGAGGGAAAAGATTTGGCTGGGGGAGTACGTGGATATATTCTCCCTATTGAACCGTGAGCCCACTAAGGAGGAGAGAGAGGGACAGGATGACAGAGACAAAGAACTGTCCCGCCGTTGTAAGCCACCACGCACCTGGGCCAACTGGTTGCCCGCATATCTTATTTATATGGCAGTGTACCTCAGGGCCCGGCCTGACCTGGCCATTCCTATGGTCCAATATTTGGACAATATTTACAGGGCGATGGTGGATTTTCTTGGCCCATCGTGGTTGGCTTACGATGAGGAATTTAGAATGAGGGTGCCCTTGGGATGAGCCCTGTCAGAAATTGTGGCTATTGTACATGACCCTCACGCGTCCAGCGCCTGGGGATAGGTACCATTGTGGCCATGCCGTTCAGCGAGCTGCTCCAACGCAGGCTTCCCGCTAGCTGGCGGGGCAGGGGGTTCCAGCCCGCTTGCTGTGTTGGAGCTTCTTGGCTAGCGGTGTGTGCAATAAGCGGCAGTGCCGATACAAACATGAGTGTCCTTCTTGCGCTGGCCCCCACGCCACCGCCGCGTGTCCGTGGGCCGGTGGGTCACGGGGCAGAGGTAGAGGTGGACAGGGAGCGGACAGAGCTTCTGCTGATGGAGCTAGCCAGACAAAAGGCCCCCTCCCCAGTTAATGTGTATATGTTGGAGCGATGGCTCTCAACTTATCCAAGGAGAGAGGACGCGAGGTACCTCCTCGAGGGTTTTCAGTGGGGTTTCCGAATCCCATTCAAAGGAGTGCGGGGACCCCAAGATGCACCCAATTTACTGTCCCTGAAGGGTAGAGAGGAGGTGGCTGCCCTGAGTATTGCTAAGGAGGTTGAGGCCAAGAGGGTGGCGGGCCCCTTTTCTGTACCACCCTTTCCCAACCTGAAGGTCTCCCCTCTGGGGTTGGTACCCAAAAAGGCCCCGGGGGAATTTCGTTTAATCCACCATTTAGCGTACCCGGCGGGTTATTCCATCAATGATGCTATCCCTGATGACCTTTGTTCAGTCAGGTATACGTCCTTTGACCAAGCCCTGCGAATGGTGCACTCTTGTGGTCCTGGTGCCCTCCTGGCAAAATGCGACATTAAATCGGCATTCCGATTGTTGCCAGTGCACCCGGAGGACTTTGAGCTATTGGGTTTTAGATTCCAAGGGAAGCTTTTTGTAGATAAGGCCATGCCTTTTGGCTGCTCTATATTCTGTTCAGCATTTGAATGTTTTAGCACTTTCCTTCAGTGGGCCTTTGTTCGCAGGTCCGGGTCTCGGTCTGTAGCCCATTACCTCGATGACTTTTTGTTCGGGGGTGAACGGGGCTTGGACACGTGCACACGTCTCCTCACCACATTTCAGATGCTAATGCAGGAACTGGGTGTCCCTTTAGCGCCCGAAAAGACCGAGGGCCCATCCACTACCCTCACATTTCTGGGTATTGAAATTGACACGGTCGCACAGGCATCCCGGTTACCCATCGATAAGGTCACCCGGATCTCCGCGATGGTTTTGGCCTTGCTGGCCAAACGTAAAGTGTCACTTCGTGAGCTTCAGGTGCTACATGGCCATCTTAACTTTGCCTGCAGGGTGGTTACGCCTGGCAGGGCATTTGCTCGGCGCCTATGCAACGCCATGTCTGGCCTGACAAGGCGCCATTATAGGGTCCGACTGACCAGGGGCATGTGGGCTGACCTTTTGGTTTGGCTCTCATTCCTGCGGGACTTCAACGGGGTCTCCTTTTGGAGATCCGACCTTTTAGTTTCCCCTAGGTTTCAAGTACAGTCGGATGCCTCCGGCTCCCTCGGATATGGGAATTACTTCCAGGGCTTATGGCCAATGGCCTCCAGCATGGCGGGGCACGGATCGCCTCCGCGATCTTACATTCCTTGAGTTTTTTCCAATCCTGGGAGCTTTGATGCTATGGGGCGAGGAGTGGGCCGACTCTGTGGTTCACTTTTGGTGTGACAATGCTGCGGTTGTGCACATTGTCAATGCTCAGACATCTAAATCACCCAGGGTGATGGCTTTAGTTCGCCAATTCGTGCTACGTAGCCTACGCCTCAATGTGCTTTTTAGGGCCAGACATGTACCAGGCATTAATAATGATATTGCCGATGCTTTATCCCAGCTGCAGATCCCCCGGTTCCGCGCCTTGGCTCCGGACGCAGAGGAATTCCCCTCGCCACTCCCGGCCGAGATTTGGACATTTGGCAAGGAGAGGTGAACCGGGCGATCGGCATGTCCTTGGCGCCCCGCATGCGTAAGGCGTATCATCATGCTTTCTTCAATTTATAAATTTTTGTGTGCAACTTCAGTTGCCCGAGGTGTGGCCCATTCCAGTGGAACAAGTTTTACAATTCATGGTTTATTTACACAGTCAGGGCCTCGCTCCCCGCACTATAGCATCCAGGCTGTCAGCACTGGCATTTATTGGCAAGGTGAGGGGTTTTGCTGACAGCATGAACGATTTCCGCATACGGCATGTTTTGGAGGGGTGGACACGGGAACGTGGCCGCCGCCCGGACACTCTTCACCCAATTTCCCCAGGGGTGCTTACCCACCTTGCACGAGGCTGGCATAACCTATGTTTTCACAGGTATGAGGCAGCTCTTTTTCATGTGGCTACCACGGTGGCCTTCTTTGGAGCGCTCCGCATCAGTGAGTTGGTACTACTGCCTAAGGCGGATGCGACTCATAGGGCACTGGAACTCGACGATGTCTATGTTTCTAATGAGTGGGCTCAGTTGAGGATACGGTCCTCAAAAGTTGATCAGCACGGCGTAGGCAGTGGAGTTAGACTGCTACGATGTTCCATTGCAGACATCAGTCCAGTTGGTGCCCTACAGGAGTTCTTGGCAGTGCATGGCACGCACCCTGGCCCATTTTTCTGCCACCAGGATGGGTCTCCCCTTACTAAATTTCAATTTTGGAAGATGACCGATATGGCACTATCCAGTGTTGGCCTCCCAGGGGCTCGTTACGGCACCCATTCATTTAGAATAGGTGCTGCTTCAACTGCAGCTGCATTTGGGTACTCTGAGGCTGATATACGCCGTATGGGAAGATGGGGATGCATTTTGCATTATATGTTCGCCCTCTTCAGGCATGAGTACCAGTTAAGTCACTGTTCTCTTTTTTCTCTTACAGACCCTGTGTGTCCCCGCACACCGGTGGCAGTATGGCTGGTGGGCCACAGTTACGTGCACTGGGCAGCGCAGTATGCTGCGGCGACAGGGTGGGGACCCCAGCTTGGACTGCGTGCGACCGCATGCATACGTTGGTACGGTAAGCGTGGAATGAGATGGCGGGAACTGTTGCCATTCCTTTTCTCCATCAGGGATGCTGAACCGCCTGATGTCCTTGTACTGCACCTCGGGGGCAATGACCTCGGCCAGGTCACTGGCCTTTCTTTAAAATTCACGATTTGCAGCGACCTAGCTTATTTGCATTATGTGTGGCCGTCCACAAGGCTGCTATGGTCGGACATCATACCACATCACGCTTACAGGGGAGGTATTGACCTCCGTGCCCTTGACCGCGCTCGTCGCTCGGTGAACAGGGCAGTTGCCCGGTTCGTGGCAGACAAGGGTTTGGGGATGGTCATCCGACACCCCACCATTAGTTTACAAAATTATGATCTGTATGCAGGGGATGGGGTCCACCTGTCGGCTAGAGGTATGAACCTCTTTTTGGAAGATTTGCAAGCAGGCCTGTTGACCGAGCTGATGGTCTGGGGGAGGGGCGGTGAGTCTTCATTGAAGCCTCCCCGTGTGGCGGGTAGCACTGGTAAGGTAAAGATTTATGACCCATAGGTATCCGGCAGGTTCGCAATTGACTGGCCAACACTTAGACAGGTACAGGTGTAATAACGTTGACCGGTCAATGACGAACCAGGCAAGGGGTGATGGCAGGAGCTTTTCAGCATGCATCACCCCGTGATTTGACGGATACACATCAGAGGGTGGGGTCAGTAGATAGTTTATTGACTCCGGTCAACAATTTGTTTGTGTCAACAAACAAATTGATACAAATGGATACATTGTAGCCAATTGCCATTGGCAATTTTGGGAGGAACCTTACCAGTGTTACTGCGGCCTGCTTGCCTTAAGAATTATAATTGGATGAGTACCAATTGAAAGTTATAATTCGGACTAGGGCATTATTCAATAAAAGTGGCCCAATGCCTTTATCCATATACCGGTGTCTGAGTCTTTCTTTGGGGGGTGCGCCTGCAATGCCAATTGGTCATGCTCTGTATGTAACAGAAATGGAGAGATAAATACTGTAGTCATGCCAGCAGGGAATGCTGGAAGTTATAATCCAAAAATGTAACATCTCCAAGCTCTGAACATTCTTAGCAAAGTTAGTAAAGACATTAGAAAGGCAGAAAGCAAAGCTAAGTTCTCAGTTAGTAGATGCTGGTTAAAAAAAGAGAGAGCACCCTCCCTTTCCCCCTTGTCTAAGATTGCTACTCATTTATCCAAACAAGAAAAACCCTGAAATATATGGTAAATCTAATGTGGGCCCAGGTATTTTTTTACACTTTTCTGAACTATCTGCAAATGTTGCCGTAAAACTTTCAAAAACAAATGACCCTTTTTATGTACCCTTTTATTTGTCTGCCATTCTAGTTGTAAAGAAAGTCTATAAAAACTTGCACTCTGTAACTTGTGGTATTAAATCCAACCTACAAAAATAAATGAAGAAATGGTGTACATTAACACACACATACATGCACAGACACAGTTCCTTTATTTGTTTTTGTGCATCTCACTGGCCATAACTTCATAAAAGAAGTTAAATACATATTATCAGTGCCCCCTGCTTTATGGTTTATTGCTAGAAATTATATCTTGGGTAACCAGAATTGAAGCACAATGCCTCTTCTTGTACACTGATGAAGGTAACAGGCATACAGACTGAGAACAAAACAACAACAGAAAACAGAAACCCTTGCTGTCACCTTAGGTCTAAGAGATTTACTGTAGCATATGCTTTCGCACCCTGGAGTCCAATTCATCAGTTGCCTGAAATATTATCTTCAGTTAGCCAACATGCACAGTACCAGTGTTGAGCTGCTCCCGGTGCCCATAGGTGCCCGGACACCGGTAGCGGAAATTCCCCCAGACCATGCCCACTTGGCTGACCACATCCACTTCCCTTCCCCAGACCATGGCATAGGGAGGCCAAGTGGGCATGGCCCACAGAGCAAGCCACGCCCATGGTAGGGGTAGTAAAAAAATTCGCAGCGCATCACTGCACAGTACTGTACAAAAGCCATCAGCCACCACTAGCTGATTGGGTGGAAATTCAATGAGTGATTTGAGGGGACATAAGTTGGACACTCTAGCTCCAAACTTCACCAAACTTGGAGGGGGTTCTGTGGTATATCTAGATGCTTCAGGAGCTGAGAAATGCCCCCCATCTGTGTCATGGACAACAGCTGCTGTACCAGTTGCCTGACATCCCAACATAAATCAGGCACCACCCTGCAGCTAAAAGTCATATGGGATGGCAATTAGTCATGAGATCTCAATTCTGCCAAATAGAAATAACTAGTGTTCTCCCTTAGAGAATGGTTAGACATCTAGCACTATCAGCTCCCATAAATGACAAGTAATTCGGGATTTTTTACATTTGGGGAAGACCTTCTCCTGCATCCATCCAAGCTCCATGGTAGCCTTGAACTTATTCTTGAGATGTGGGTCTGGCATTTGCTGCCTCCCTCTTCTTGCTATTTCCACATCACCTCCCTACTTCCCTTGGCTGGTGGGAATCTCTTCCCTCTGATGGCTTTTAAGCTTCACAAGACTGAAGCCTCACAATAACCACTTCATTTGCCATCAGCAGTGCCCTGTGCTGAGTCTTTAGGTGGCTGAGCATACTACTGTTGGAGAAGTAGTCCAAGTCCTGCCCATGCTTGAACATCTTCTTGCAGTTCACACACACAGCCACTGTTGAAAATGCTTCCAGATTAATATTGGCCTCTTGGGAGCCTCAGTTTTTGACTTGAATGTTGGCAACTGGTGGGGCAAGTGTAACTTTAGGACAGAGGTGATTTTAGTGTCACCTGCTTCTGAAATAGTACTCACCTGAGTCTCCTCAGTCTCTCTTCCATTTGCTGGGAATTGTGGTTGGAAGTAAATTGTTCCATAAATATGATGGAGCTGCACGGTATGCACAAGGAAGGCTATGTCTCATGCTCTTTGTAAATCTCTTTCCCAACCACAAAATCAGCAACACTGCTGCTGCCCAAGCTGAGAATATGAGTCTGAATGCTGGTGCAATCCTTATCCTTCTCTGACACAACCTTCTCTGGTCTTGTTTGTCATATTTTGGGCCCCTTGCCCTGGCTGCCCTGACTAGATTGCACAAAGACATCACTGGGACATGTGTGAGATTCACTCAGATATATTGTATCTGTCTCACCTTAAACCATAGGCTTCTTTGCCATCTCTTTGGCAGAGACACATGGACCCTGTACTGTTGTTGCCCATTGCTTTTTCATAGTGTTAGTGTTGAACAAGGCAGTTGTTGGTTGGGGGAGGTTCCCTCTTCCACCTCTCTAAACAGAAACAGCTGCAGTTTCTGCAGACAACATTCCAAGTTGTCTGATAATCGCCCAGCCACCCTGTTTCGGGTTACCAGGTCTCTCCTTGGTAGGGGGACCCCGGTGCCCGGTTGGCAGGGGTCGGCTGAGGACTTTGCTGACCATCTAGTGGAGAAAATCGATCGGATTCGTTCTGGGTTTAATCCTGGCGTGGATGGGGAGAGTCCGGAGGGAGCCGGAGCACAGTCTTGCCATGCCATCTGGGACCGGTTTGATCCAGTTGCCCCTGATGAAGTGGACAGGCTCCTTGCAGCTGTGCGCGCCACTACCTGCCCTTTGGACCCCTGTCCCACCTGGTTGGTGAAAACCTCCAAGGCAGTGACAGGTGGCTGGGTTGGGGCTGTGATCAATGCATCATTGCGGGAGGGGGTGTTTCCTGCACCTTTAAAACATGCTTTGGTGCGCCCCCTCCTGAAGAAATCTTCCCTCGACCCAGCTGTCCTAACTAACTATAGGCCTGTCTCAAACCTTCCCTTTTAAGGGAAGGTGTTGGAGAAGGCAGTGGCGTGTCGGCTGCAGGGGGTACTGGATGAAGCGGATTATCTGGACCCTTTTCAGTCAGGATTCAGGCCTGGATATGGTACCGAGACGGCATTGGTCGCACTGATGGATGATCTCTGGCGGGAGCGGGACGGTGGTCATCCATCCGTCCTTGCTCTTCTTGACCTCTCAGCGGCTTTCGATACCGTTGACCACGGTATCCTTCTGGAACGGCTCCGAGGTTTGGGAATCCAGGGTACTGTGTGGTCCTGGTTTTCCTCATTTCTGAAGGGTCGGTCCCAGTCGGTGTGGTTGGAGAGTGAGAGGTCCAGTCCTAGGCCCCTCAAATGGGGGGTTCCTCAGGGCTCGGTGCTCTCTCCTCTCCTATTTAACATCTACATGAAACCGCTGGGTGAGATCATTCGCTCCCATGGGGTGCGGTACCATCAGTACGCGGATGACACTCAGTTGTACATCTCGGCCCATGGGGACCCCAGTGATGCCGTCAAAGTCCTTTCCAGATGCCTGGAAGCTGTGGGGGTCTGGATGGGGGCTAACGGGCTACAGCTGAATCCCAGCAAGACTGAGTGGCTATGGATAAGGGGTCCTGCGTTAATCCGGGAGTTACCATCGTTGGTTCTGGATGGGGCTATTTTGCCCCAGACAGACCCGGTGCGCAACTTGGGGGTCCTCCTGGATTCACGGCTACTGCTAGAAGAACAGGTGGCGGCTGTGACCAGGAGGGCTTTCGCCCAACTTCGGGTGATTCGCCAGTTGCGCCCACTCCTGGACCGGGACTCCTTGCTCATGGTCACCCATGCTCTGGTTACCTCCAGACTAGACTATTGCAATGCGCTCTACATGGGGCTGCCCTTGACGACCATTCGGAGGCTACAGCTGGTCCAAAATGCGGCTGCCCGGGTGGTGATGGGGTGTGGGCGTTATGCTCATGCTTCGCCACTGCTCCGGGAGCTGCACTGGTTGCCAGTATGTCTCCGGGTGCAATTCAAGGTGCTGGTTTTGACCTTTAAAGCCCTATATGGTAGTGGGCCAGGTTACCTAAGAGACCGCATCGCCCTGAGGACGTCTGTCCGTCCAACCAGAGCGGACCGGAGGGGCTCTCTAATTGTTCCATCAGCCAGAGGGGCTCGCCTCTCTGGCACAAGGAGGAGAGCCTTCTCCGTGTCTGCACCGGCCCTCTGGAACCTCCTGTCAACAGAGCTACGTCTTCGGACGGAGCTGCTGCCTTTCAGAAGGGATCTTAAAACCTGGCTGGCAGGTCAAGTGTGGGGTGCGGGTGGAAGGGTAACCACCATGGGGTGGTTGGTGTAGAGGAACCCTTCCCCATGGTGCCTTTTCGATCCTGCAGCCCTTGCTTTTTAGGGGGTGGGTAGTCTTAACTTTTTTACTGTTTTAACTGTTTTTAGGATTATTATTGTATTTGTGAATTGTATGTAAACTCCTTGGGTTGCCCTGGGGTTACTTTTTATGTTGTTAGCCGCCCAGAGTCGGCCTTGTGTTGAGTGGGCGGGATATAAATTGAATAAATAAATAAATAAATAAATAAATAAATAAATAAGTACCTAGTTCTTCTACCACACCCATGTTTCATACTGCCTGCAGACTCTACCCCAATGTTTCCCAACCTTTGGAACTCAATTCCCAGAAAGAAGCCTAAGTCAATTCCCCAAAGCACTGATCAGCCAATGTACTGACTTAGGGTTCTGGGAATTGAAATCCCTCTCTGAGGCATGTGCCTCACGTTGGGAACCACTGCTCAACCCAAAGAAGAACAAAAATCCTTCCAATGACACAGACACACACAAAGAAAGAAAGATAATTTTACTTACTTAACTGCCTCCTCTTCTACCTTGCAGTGTAGAGAATTCCACAAAGGATCTCCATTGGGATCTCTCCTTGGACAGCTCCATGGCTCGCCTCAGGTCACTACTTTGAACATGAAAACCGTGGCAGGTCTGAATTGATCTGAGGACATGTAATTGTTATACTTATCTTCTCTTTGAGTTTGAAACTATTCCTGCCATCACAGTTGCTGAGGTTTGCCACCATCCATCAAATCTCTACCTATCACTTGTTATATAGATTAGTTTTCCTCTAATAAAATCCAGCCAACCTCTGATGTTACTCATCCAATAAATCCGACTTTCATATTTACCCTTGATCTTCCCTGCTATGGGGAACTAGACTACCAAACAGATGAGAAAAGGGAAAGGAAATGTAGGTCTATTTCCTTCATTACTAGTGTCTCAAGAAACTGAAGGACAAATGGCCTCTCAGTGATACATAATCTCTTTTTCATAGCACTTGTTTCACCAGCTATCAACAAAGAAAATTCCTTTATTTGCTGTTTAGGCAGAGGATTCATACCAACACCTGAGGTTGACACTTGGCCTTACCTCTCTAAAACTCTGTAAAAGACCAGTACTCTCCTGCTGCTTTACTTTCTTTTAGCTGACAATGAAAATATATTTTAATTGTTTTGTTACTCATGCTTTATTATGTTAATTAATATGAACTTCTACTGATTTTTCTCTCCAATGTATTATTATTTTTCTGTATTGCTTTCTGTTGTCTGTGGAAGAATATTACACAAATAAAATGACTAATTGATTGATGAGGTGTGCTGGTGTTATCTCTAAGAGAAATACTAACTTTTGAACACCACAGGCTCTGTACAGGAAAACTTACACTGATGATATTGTTTTTAATCTTGGTTTGAATCTTGTTAAAGTTGTATTTGGGACTGCAGTGGCTCAAGTGGCTAAGATGATGACTGGGAGACGGAAGGTCAGCAGTTCGATTCCCGAGTACTGCAGGACGGAATGAGCTCCCGTCTTTGTCCCAGCTCCTGCCAACCTAGCAGTTCGAAAGTAAGAAATTGCAAGTAGATAAATAGGGACCACTTTGGTGGGAAAGTAACAGCATACTGTGCGTTCCGGTGTCTAGTCATGCCTGCCACATGACCATGGTAATGTTTGCAGAAGCAGACAACACTGGCTCTTTGGCTTTGAAACAGAGATAAGCACTGATCCCTAGAGTCAGATATGACTGGCTTTCGAGCAAGGGAAACTTTTACCTTTACCTTTAAAGTTGAATTTAAAATATAATATTTACTCTGCATTTTAAAACTGTTAAAAATATTATTTCATGTTTTAGTTGTTGGAAGCTATTGTGGGCTCCTTTGGGGAAAAAGATTGCGATTGAATGAATGACTGAATAAATACTTGTTGTTGTTCAGTTGCACAGTTGATTCTGACCCTTTGCGACCCTATGGACCATTGTCCTCCAGGCACACTGTCCTCCACCATCCTTCTCAACCCACCCAGCTCTGTGCCCATTGTGTCTATAAAACCGTCTAGCCATCTCATCTTTGGCTGCCCCCTTCTTCTTTTGCCCTCTATCTTTCCCAGCATCAAATCTTTCTCAAGCGAATCCTCTCTTCTCATTTGATGTCCAAAGTACTTCAGCCTCATCCTTACTATTTGACCTTCCAAAGAACAGTCAGGGTTGATTTCTTCTAAAATTGACCTATTTGTTTGCTTCGCTGTCCTGGGGACTCTCAAAACTCTCCTCCAACACCACATTTCAAAGGCATCTATTCTTCTGCTTTCAGCTTTCCTAATGAACTGCTTTCAGCTTTCCCAATGAATAAATACTTACTCCCATTGAAATAATTGAAAGTCAAAAGCATAGTCCTTGTTATTTCAGTATGATAGGAAGTCACCACAGCTAACGTACCTATATTGTACCTATATCTTTACAATGCTTTATGAATATATTCAAGATGAAATCCTAGCACTGGAAAGCATTTTACATGGATTAAAAAAGATGAAAGAAACAGTCTAACAAATAATGAGATTTGATCATCAAGCAGCTTATAGTGATCAAGACAAACAGACAAGTCTCTTCCTCAACTGTATTTTTCTTTTTTCTTTTTGAGGTAGCCATCTGGTGTTTCTACAGAATGACGTATATGCCATTCTCCATATCTAAACCTGCATAAAAGTGTTTATTGTCCTTTCTTTTCTGCATATTAGGAAGGGCATGTTTGCTCACAAAATAATTATGAATTGGAACAACAGAATTGAAAAGAAATGCAATATTGCCAAATTAAATTTCATCTCACTATAAATTCATTAACTGGCCATCAGCTCAGCCAACCCTAAAGGATTTGCTGCCTGAGGTGGTACAGAAGATATTCACAGTAGGACCTGCATTTTATTTTAGTGCCGGCTTCCTCTGCTCTGATTCTGGAAGTTATTTTTCTGGCGTGTTTGGTACAAAGGGTGGGCTACCCCAATCAACATGACTATAGGAATTCTGTGAATGTTTGTCCAAGTTTTAAAAGCTTCTACTTTCTACAGAATAACCTAGAGATAGCAGGGCAGGTAGTCATGCACATTAAGGTCTGTGCTCCAATACCTTTATGTCAAACCACTCTCCAAGTCTTCATTTGCTCTCATGTCCATTGGATAACCACCATTGTAATTTCTCACAACCAACTGACATTTGTAGGGATGTTGAGCAGATGCTGCTAAGTGGTCGGGCATAGACATTCAACCTGATCCCATTCTTGCCATTGGCAGTGGGGCTATCACACTGACTGGCCCTGCAAAGTAATCATAAGCCACTTTTTACATGGTTCAGGAAACAGCAATGTGCTACACTTGAGATTTATTATCTGTCTACCATGCTTCTTTAATCAGTGGCCAAACTATGAAGAAAATATTGGATTTAAAAGACCAAAGGAAAGTATATGAGTAGTAAACCACAACACTGTTGAATGTCTTTATGTCTTTATTATTTTCTTAGTATAACTGCTAGGGTACACAGAAAGAGCCTCCTCGAAAATGTGGTACATACAACTAAAATGATGCTACAGTAAATTAGGAATGTGTACATTTCCCACTAATGTCTTGTCATATGAAAGAAGAAATGTAAACATTAACTTGGCATAAAGTACAGAGTCTATTGCTTTTCCTACATGCTGTCATTTGTCAAGGAAAAGTAGCTTGAAGCAAATATATTTGTTGTAACTGTTCTTTTGTGATTTAAACACAATTTTAAGTACTGTAGGAATATTTTGAAATATCTGTTTCAAAGAAGGCATCTTATGACTGTGCTTCTATATCTTCCTCACTAGCACTGTAACGCTTGGTATTAAAATGACATCCAATGAGTTTCATTGTTCTTCAGATGCTTAGTAAATTTTCAACGATTTTCCAACAATTATTAAGGTTGCCTGTTGCCTTCTTTCAAAGGCAATGTGCTATAGATTCTGTTTCAAGTCGATATATTCTTTTGATGAGTCTGGCTATTGCTGAAAATATAAACTCCAGCTTGGTTTTAAAGGCAGCAGACATTGCCAAAATGTAATGCAGCTGAATGCTTTTGTTTCACACCAAGAAGAAAGCTAAGGCTGAAAGTCTGAGCAGACAAGATATGTAAACAGTTTTACCCACAATGGCAGCATAACTGAATATGGTACAAGAATGATTTTGTTGACATAATAGCCAGGAAGAGATTTATATGACTTCAGGCCCTCTTGTTTCTAGACCAAAAGAACAGCCCCCAATATAATAAACAAATAAATAATAAGAGATGCTTGTTCAAGTGACTTTAGCTTATAAAATTGCAACCTCAAAGAAGAGTTTGAGAGCCGTGTGATACACTGGATAGAGTGATGGACTAGGATTCAGGAGATCTGGGTTCAAATCCCTCCTTGCCCATGGAAACTCATTGTGATATGGTACTGGTAAAACAACTCCTTAAATATTTCTCATATTTTGAAAACTCTATTAGGTTGATTATAAGCCAGATATAACTTAGCATCATGTAATACTTAATAACTAGAGACTAATGTATTTCCTCAACCTGAACCTGATCATTTCGAGATAGAGCAGGGAAAAGTAGTAAGTCCTTGGAATGATCCATATAGATTGTATTTTAACTTTATTGGTTTTAATTATGTGTTTCTAGACTTTCAAAAGTTGGAATAGTGATGAAAGGAGAACACAACCAAAGATAAAAGGAGCATAATTGCAAATGTCATTTAATGAGTTCAACCTTGATCCCCATCATGATTGAGTTCACAACAGTTTTGGTTTCAGTACAGCAGTTTAACCATTGCACTACAAGGGCTCTTCAAGGTAGGCTAAAGTTGCTTCTCCTTAATCTATCTTAATGTATGTAAAATGTCAGCTCAGCAAAATATGCCAACCCTTCACCTGGACCAAAAAAAAGGAGATGCTAACCATCTAGATTTACCAGATTGTTTCTAGCTGTGCAACAGATTATATTACTTCCATTAATGGATCATAATCAGGATAGCTATATTAAAGCACTCCAGCTGGATAACTCAGTGAGATGGAGCCAGAGGTTGTGAGTTTGATTCTCCACTCTGCCTTGTAGGAGAATCACTGGCTTGTGTAGCCTTGGGCAAGCCATATGGTCCCAAAATCTGACAGAAGAAAGACATGGTAAACCATTTCTGACTATACTATATCTAGCAAACCTTGGAAAGAGTCACCAGAAGTCAAAATCTATTTGATGGCATGCACTATAATTATTTCTGAGCTGGTTGGATAAGACAGAGGAATATGTCCCTGGCTGTGAAGCCAGAGACTAGGAGTTCAATTTCCCTGCTGTGCCTTCTGGAAGGAGAACAAGGGTCTATAGCCTTGGGCAAAATGCACTGCTGAGAAGAAGCTGAGAAGAAGGGAATAGCAAACCCCTTCTGAGTACTTTATACCATGAGATCTCTGGAATGAGTCCCCATTAATCCAAATTAACTTGATGGAATGTGGTTATTACTTTTGCAGAGCTGCTTCTTCAATTTTGGCTTGCATGTAACTTCACCTCACTACATGCAAGTTGCACGCATCCCTAAACTGAACACAAACTCTTTAATTAATGATAATCTGATGCTGGTGGTGCCATTGCTACACCATGCAGTATACTGGTCAATACTCTACTAAGATACAGTATTTCAAATCAAAGCTTTCTTTAGTGGGGGGCGGGGGCGGCAATTATCAAATATCACACCCCACAATCCCCAAAACACTCTTTTTTTCTCTCAAACCTCACTAGGACATTACGAATGTACAGCGACAAATACACAGCGTATGTTGAGTCCGTGTTTTTCATGTTTGGGAGTTTTATAATCCCATTTGCTGGTAAGTAGCTTTTAAAACAATGTTGTTGTTTTTTCCTTGCCTCTTGCTGCATTTAGCTCAATCAGGAAATAAATAAATAAAGATGCCAGATGTCATGAGGCCAGTAAGCAGGTGGGCCGAAGCTTCTGTACCAATTCAAACTGGCACGGCATCAAACCTGGTGGGTATAACCTTTAATTCAGTGGTTCCCTGGCACCAGATCTAGCGCCATCTGCTTAACTTTGCTAAGCTGTGCTTGTTTCTAGGTAGGGACAGTGCCAGCAATGCAAACTGTCTCCTACATGTGCAGGGAATCATCAGTGCAACTAGTTTCTCCCCCTCCCTTCCAGACCCATATGGTAGCATCTGCAAGAGCACGCTGTCAGCATTATCCCTCGCAATGCTCTGCTAAAGAATAAGAGCAAAGAGCCTTCCACAAGAGAGCATGGAAAGCTTAAAGGGGGGTAGCAGCTTCTCTTTCCCCTTGTTCTGCTCTGTGTAAAGGACACCCTACATTAACTGAAAGAGCTCTGGTTTTATAATGCAGATCTCTTTAGAAAAAATAAGACCAAAGTCATTATTAAAGCAATGGTCTTCCCAGTAGTAAAGTATGGCTGTGAGAGCTGGATCATAAGGAAGGCTGAGCGCTGAAGAATAGACACCTTTTAACTGTGGTGCTGGAGAAGACTTCAGAGAGTCACCTGGACTGCATGCATGGAGCTCAAATCAGTCAATCTTAAAGGAAATCAACCCTGACTGCTCCTTGGAAGGATAAATACTGAAAGTTGAAGCTCAAGTACTTTGGCTGCCAAATGAGAAGAGAGGACTCCCTGGAGAAAACCCTGATGCTGGGGAAGACTGAAGGCAGAAGGATGAGATGGCTAGATGGAATTGTTGACACAGTGGGCATAGTTCTGGTCTGACTACAAAGGATGGCAGATGACAGAGGAACCTGGCATGCAATGGTCCATGTGGTCGCAAAGGGTCAGACTTGACTGTGTGACTTAACAACCAGTTACAAACAAGAGGATAATGGTGGCTTAGTGTTTAAGACGCTGAGTTTAAAGACCAGAAGGTTGGCAGGCCAGCAGTTTGAGACCCAGGTACTGTGCGACGGAGTGAGCTCCTGTCATCTGACCCAGCTTCTGCCAACCTAGCAGTTTGATAGCAAGAAATTGAAAATAGATAAATAGGTACCCCTTTGGTGGAAAATGTAATGGTGTTCCATGTGCTCTAGTCATACCTGCCACATGGACATAGATATGTCATCAGACATAGACAGCGCTGGCTCTTTGGCTGCAAATGAAGATTAGCACCGCCCCCTAGAGTTGGACATGACTGCTTCCAAGCAAGGGAGGCCTTTACTAGCTCCAAAAAGCCTATGAGCTATTTTGGTGAGATCCATCATGACCATATCACCTGATAAGCTTCATGTGAATATTTTCAGAGTCTACCCACTTCATAATACCATAAGAAACCAAGTATAATCTGTAGCCTTAAATTCAGGTCATTTCTCTTGACAGTAATTGCTTATATCAGATGACTACTCACCATTATAAACAATAGAGGAATTGTATAAGCTCTAATGAGGAATAGGAGAAATTTGTTCTGTGGGCATTTTTTTATACAAACTAACCATATTCACAATTCCTGAACTAATGCATGAACAAGAATGCAATGATCCTTTGATTTTTGTACCTCTCCCAATAGTACAATGCAATTCTCTTGTCACAAAATGCATAGGAAAAATGTATATATTAGCAGAAATTGTAAACAAAAATGCATTCTTTGGAGAGAATAAGAGCAGAAGGTGGTAATACAAAAATCTCCCAGTGATAATACAAAAATTTCCCAGGGATATTTTCCCTGTACCAGCAGGGAGGTGGACCAGGTAACTCATGGGTAATCTTCCAATACTACAATTACCATATATACTCGAGTATAGATCAGGATTTTTAGCCCCCAAAATGAGGTCTGACAATGGGACTTGACTTATACTCGGGTCAATGTAAACACTCAAAAACATACCCACAGAAATGTCTAAATTAATTAATTTTACTGTATTTTCATGTATATTAATTATTGAAACTCACTAGCAGCTGCTGCATTTTCCGCCCCGACTTATACTCTGGTCAATCTATTTTCCATGTTTTAGATGTCCAAATTAGGTACCTTGACTTATATTCGGGATGATTTAAAGTCAAGTATATACTGTATAGTTTGTGATTCTGTAATCCTTCCTTCGTTCATGCCACACATCTAATTAATGCAGTCCATTAAAACATAGGCCACATGAATTGCAGGCGCACCCCCCCAATAACGGACACAGACAACATTGAAAGTGGATAACAGCATAGGGCCACATTTATTGATTCAATGCCCTAGTCCGAATTATAAATTTGTATTGGTAAAACGACCAATCATAATTCCTAAGGCAAGCAGGCCGAAGTAACACTGGTAAGGTACCACCCCAAAATTGCCAACGGCAATTGGTTACAATGTATCAATTTGTATCAATTTGTTTGTTGACAACAAACAAATTGTTGACCGTAGTCAATAACTAACTTATGACCCCACCCTCTGACGCGTATCCGTGAAATCACAGGGGTGATGCATGCTGGTTAGCAATCGTCATCACCCCATCGCCTGGTTCGTCGTTGACCGGACAACGTTTAACTAATTTATTCCTGTCTAGTGTTGTCCAGTCAATTGCGAACCTGCCGGATACTTGTGGGTCATACTGTTTACCTTACCAGTGCTACCCGCCAATGTGACCAAAGTCAACAGTAGGAACACAGAAAGACCCCTATATCAAACCATAGCAACAGTGTGGGATGGGCAAAAAAGCCAGGACCCGGAGCCAATATGGGTCCCAACCAAAAATTCCCACCCGGCCCCGAAGCGACCATAATATCACACTGTTAACTAGGGAGGGGGTGGAGGGGAAAAAACTTCTCCGCTCCGTCGCTGAGGTAAAATGGCAGCTCGGCTGCCTCGTGGCCACCCCTTTTATAAGGGAGCTGGCCACGCCCCTAACTACCCGGATTCTCTGTCCTGGGGGGGGGCCGCAAAGGGCGCGGCGGCCATTTTGGCGCCGCGCTTGCATTGCAGGCGCACCCCCCCAATAACGGACACAGACAACATTGAAAGTGGATAACAGCATAGGGCCACATTTATTGATTCAATGCCCTAGTCCGAATTATAAATTTGTATTGGTAAAACGACCAATCATAATTCCTAAGGCAAGCAGGCCGAAGTAACACTGGTAAGGTACCACCCCAAAATTGCCAACGGCAATTGGTTACAATGTATCAATTTGTATCAATTTGTTTGTTGACAACAAACAAATTGTTGACCGTAGTCAATAACTAACTTATGACCCCACCCTCTGACGCGTATCCGTGAAATCACAGGGGTGATGCATGCTGGTTAGCAATCGTCATCACCCCATCACCTGGTTCGTCGTTGACCGGACAACGTTTAACTAATTTATTCCTGTCTAGTGTTGTCCAGTCAATTGCGAACCTGCCGGATACTTGTGGGTCATACTGTTTACCTTACCAGTGCTACCCGCCACACGGAGGGGCTTCAAAGAAGACCTGACGCCCCCCCCCCAGACCGTCAGCTCGGTCAACAGGCCTGCTCGCCAATCACCCAACAGGAGGTCCATACCTCCTCGCGACAGATGGACCCCATCCCCTGCGTACAAGTCATAATTTTGTAGACTAATATCGGGGTGATGACTAACCCGTCCCCAAGCCCTGGTGGCAAGAAACCGCGCCACTGCCTTATTGACCGCGCGCCTAGCGCGGTCAAGGGCCAGGAGGTTAACGCCCCCTCTGTAAGAATGGCGCGGAACAATGTCCGACCAAACCAGGGTTGTGGCAGGCCAGACATAATGCAAGTAGGCGAGTTCCTCGCAAATCGCATGCTTGAGCGATAAGCCGGTGACCTGGCCCAAATCATTGCCCCCCAGGTGGATGATGAGAATGTCAGGCGGGTCAGCACCCAGGCCAGAAAAAAGGAAAGGCCGCAGCTCCCGCCATAACATCCCAGGCTTACCATGCCATGCGAGACTGGCGTGGTCACCCAGTCCCAGTCGGGGTCCCCACTCTGTCGCCGCAGCGTAACGCGCTGCCCTGTGCACATAGCTGTGGCCCACCAGCCATACTGTCACCGGTGTAATACGACACCCAGGGTCTGTAAGAAAATTGAGAAAAAAGGCGGTAAGGTGACTGGATTGGTACTCATGGCGGGAGTGGGCGCACATAAAACTGAAAACATTGCGAGCCCCACCTCCCCATGCTGCGTATGTCAGCCCCAGAGTACCCAAAAGCAGCTGCTGTAGAGGCTGCACCAATACGGAACGAATGTGTGCCATAACGGGCACCTGGTAGGCCCACCCTGGTGAGGGCTCTGGCTGTCACCTTCCAAAACTGAAATTTAGTAAGGGGAGACCCATCTTGGTGACAGAAAAACGGGCCGTGGTGCATGCCACGCAGTGCCAGGTATTCCTGTAGGGCACCAACCGGACAGATGTCTGCCAAAGAACAACGTAGCAGTCTTACACCACTGCCTACGCCATGCTGATCTGTTTTAGAGGAGCGTATCCTCAACTGGGCCCAGTCTTTGGCAACATAGACATCTTCGAGTTCCAGTGCCCTACCACTTGCATCCGCCTTAGACAGCATCACGAGTTCGCTGACGCGGAGCGCTCCAAAAAATGCCACCGTTGTGGCTGCATGAAAAAGGGCTGCCTCATAATGATCAAAACAGAGGCCTGGCCAGCCCCGGGCCAACTGGGTAAGAACCCCTGGGGAAATAGGGTGCCGGTCGTCCGGGCAACGCCCGCGCTCGCGCACCCACCCCTCCAAAACATGTCTCACCCGGAAGTCAGAGGTGGTATCCACATGACCCCCCACTTTGGCCATAAAAGCCAACGCCGAGAGCTTGGATGCTATGGTGCGAGGTGCGAGGCCCTGTGCATGCAGGTGAACCATGAACCGCAGAACATGGTCCACCGGGATAGGCCAGGTCTCTGGCAAGAGAAATTGAGTAGCAAATGCCCTGTACGAATTGAATGCTTGTTGATACGCCTTACGCGTGCGTGGCGCTAGTGACAGGCCAATCGCCCGGTTCACCTCTCCTTGCCAATAGTCCACATCTCGTCCGGGAGTGGCGAGGGAAATTCCTCCGCATCCGGGGCCAAGGCGCGGAACCGGGAGATCTGCAGGCGGGACAAAGCGTCAGCAATATCATTATTAATCCCTGGGACATGCCTGGCCCTGAACAAGACGTTGAGGCGCAGGCAGCGCAGCACAAAATGGCGCACTAGATCCATGACCCTGGGCGATTTGGAAGTCTGTGCATTGACAATGTGTACAACAGCCGCATTGTCACACCAGAAATGCACCACCGAATTAGCCCACTGTTCGCCCCATAGCATCAAAGCCCCCAGAATGGGGAAAAATTCCAGGTATGTGAGATCCCACAGGCGACCTGTGCCTGCCCATGCCGGTGGCCACCCACCATAGGCCCACTTCCCATTGAAGTACATCCCGTAACCCAGGGATCCTGAGGCATCAGACTGGATCTGGAAATTGGGGGATGCCAGGAGGTCAGACCTCCAAAATGAGACCCCATTAAACTCCCTCAGGAATTGCAACCAGACGGACATGTCCGCCTTGATACCCCGGGTGAGCCTGACTCTGTGGTGGGGCCTGGATAACCCTGCCATGGCGTCACATAAGCGCCGGGCGAAAGCCCTGCCCGGTGCGACCACCCTGCAAGCAAAATTAAGGTGCCCATGTAGCACCTGCAGTTCCCTCAGGGATGCCTTACGCTTGGCCAGCAATTCCGAGATAAGGGCCACTATCCTGGACACCTTATCACCCGGCAACCTAGAAGCCTGCACTACTGTGTCAATCTCAACCCCCAGGAATACTAGCTTGGTCGATGGGCCCTCGGTCTTTTCGGGCGCTAAAGGGACACCAAGTTCCTCCATTAGCGTCTGAAATGTGTTGAGGAGACGTGCGCACGTGTCCCAGCCCCGTTCACCCCTGAACAAAAAGTCATCCAGGTAATGGGCTACAGACCGGGACCCTGACCTGCGGACGAAAGCCCACTCTAGGAAGGTACTAAAACGCTCGAAAGCCGAGCATGATATGGAGCAGCCAAAAGGCATGGCCTTATCAAAATAATATTCCCCCTTAAATTTAAAACCCAGCAACTCAAAGTCGCCCGGGTGCACTGGCAAGAGGCGAAAAGCTGACTTAATGTCACACTTGGCCAGCAGGGCACCCGGGCCACATGAGCGCACCATGCGCAGCGCATGGTCAAACGATGTATACCTGACTGAACAAAGGTCATCAGGGATAGCATCATTGACCGATCGGCCGGCTGGGTAGGACAAATGATGAATAAGGCGAAACTCACCTAGGGACTTTTTGGGGACCAAACCCAGTGGCGAGACCTTAAGATTGGGAAACGGGGGTGCGGGGAAAGGTCCAGCGACCCTGCCCGCGTCTAACTCCTTTTAATGCTGGCCGCAGCCACCTCCTCCCTTCCTCTGAGGGATAAAAGGTTGGGAGCATCCTGAGGGGACCTATCACCCATAAAAGGGATACGAAATCCCTGCTTAAAACCTTGAAGGAGATACTCCCCGTCCTCCCCCTTCGGGTACGATGCGAGCCAGCGCTCCAGCATGTCCACCTTAATTGGGGAGGGGGCCTTTTGGAGAACTAGCTCCATCCGTGGCAGCCTTGCCAGCCCACTGTCCACCCCTCCCTCTGCCTCGCGCCCCCCCAGGCTTGGGACAAGCAGAGGCTGCGTGGGGGCCAGAACATGTGGGACACTCATGCTTATACCTGCAGTTCTTTCGATTGCAGGAACCATTTGACGAGAAAGTCCAGCACAGCAGGTGGGCTGGAACCCCCTGCCCCGCCGCCTGGCAGGTAGCCTGCGCTGGAGCCGCTCGCTGGACCGCATGTCCGCAATGGTATCTATCCCCCGGGGCAGGGCGTGTGGGTGTCATATACAAAAGCCACAGCCTCTGGCATGGCTCATCCCATCTCATCTCGGGGTGGAGGGGAATCCTCATACGGAATTCCTCATCATATGCTAGCCATGAGGGGCCCGGGAAATCGACCATCGCCCTATATATGTTGTCCAAATATTGGACCATGGGAATAGCTAAATCCGGCCGCGCCCTCAAATATACCGCCATGTATATTAAATAAGCGGGGAGCCAGTTGGCCCAGGTACGCGGCGGCTTACGGCGGCGTGCCTGCTCCTTGTCCTTCTCATCCTGACCCTCCCTTTCCTCCTTGGTGGGCTCTCTGTTCAGGAGTGAGAAGATATCTACGTACTCCCCTCGCCATATCTTTTCCCTAGTAGCCTGTGCCAGGTGATCACCCAATGGCAAGGAATACCCTGCCGTCGGCAAAGCCGAAAAGGGGACAGCCGGCCTGGTAAAAGGGGCCTGAGCTAACCCAGCCACCTCCAGAACATTCCCTGCAGTGTAAGGACCAATGCCCACCCCAGTGCCCAAGGTGGCAGTCGTCGTCGCCGGGTGGGTCGCCGACAGCGTGGCCCCCGCACCACCCGCGCGAGGCCAAGGCCATTGAAAGGCCCCCCCTTGATTGGGAATGTGTGTGGATGTACTCGCTTGCACCATATACTCACATGCTGCACCCCCGCGGGCCGCCCCCACCGGGGGTTCCGGCCCACTGGGGGCGTCGGAGCTCACGACCGACGTAGAGCTCATCACCGGGGCTTGACCCGCACCTGGTTGCTGGTTGGGGAGCTGCGAGGCAGTGGCCGAAACCGCGCCACGCGCCTGCAGCAGCTCGACCCTCCCCGCCGGCTGTTGTCCTCCTGCCGACAGCGCCTCAAAAGGAACCCCGAAGGGGGCACCCGCCTGACTGGCCCGAGCCAACGACGCCTCCAGGGCCGCAATGCGGGCCAGCAAGGTGTCCACGTTGACCATGGGCAAAGGACCGGCCGGCCCGCCTGGTCCAGGCATGGGTACAGGTCCCTGTACCCCGGGACCCACATATGGCCATTGGCCAGCACCGAAGCCCGGCAGGGTTGGTGGAGAAACTTGCCAAGGCAGGGGGCCGCACCACCCCCCAAGGCTAGAGGGCCCGGGGAGAGGCTGCGTCCCAAGAGGAGTAGGCCCGACAGAGTTGGCAGGAGCAGGAGCGGTGTCCACCGCTCGTGGGCCGCGGGCCGGAACCCCTTCCGCGCCCGTACTCTGATCGCCCACTCCGAGCCAAGGGGCAATAGACCCCATTCCGCTGGCCCCGGCCGGGGCTGGCAAAGGTGGCTGCTGAGGAGGCGGCACCGCGGTCCTCCGACCTGGGTTGCGCCTCCTAACAGCGCGAGCTGAACTCGAAGCTGCCTTCTTCTTCGAAGGCATTTCCTCCGAAGCAGAAAAGGGAAGCCGGCAAGGCAGAATCGCTACCAAAAGGCTTCCCGGTAAGCTAACGAGCGACGGAGACACAGGGGAAAAAACTTCTCCGCTCCGTCGCTGAGGTAAAATGGCAGCTCGGCTGCCTCGTGGCCACCCCTTTTATAAGGGAGCTGGCCACGCCCCTAACTACCCGGATTCTCTGTCCTGTGGGGGGGGCCCGCAAAGGGCGCGGCGGCCATTTTGGCGCCGCGCTTGCAATGTGTTAGTCTTTGAGATGCCATCAGATTCTTTGTTGTTCTTTTTCAAGGTTAATGACAACTATAACCTTTGTTTCTAGGGAGAGGTAACACTTTCTTTTTTGACTGTAAGAACCTACCAAGTTTCTTCGTATTTCAAAGGGAAATAACTTTATTTATACATCTTTTTCAAAATGTATGAGAGAGCAAACCTGCCAGATTCATGTACCAACACTCAAGACTTGAGGTATCAAAATCTTCATTGTCTGATTTTGAATTTCCATATATCCAAGCATATTAGTAATGCTGCCCATAGCCTTTGGCCCTTTTAGGGAGTTTGGTTATTTACCACCACCCACCACACCACCCTTTAGGTGGGGTTATGGTCCCCCTCAGTGGAGGAAATGCCACTGGAAACTATCATATTGGGTCCAATGGCAAAATGAGCAGAGGAGGAACCATTCTGATTCCCAACAGCCCTTGAGGTGGAAGAGGCCACATTGATAATATTCTCAGGGCTGCAGCAGTTCATTCCAGTTAAATCCTACATGTCTCATTTCATATATGCTGCAAGAGATGGCTCTGAAATCATAGTGTGTGGGTCACTTCATGGCAAGCTGGGATCTACGTTAAAGAATTTCATGCCAATGGCATTTTTCCTGCTTCAGGAAAAAAGGTATTCTTGGATACGAGTTGCAGCCGATGATGATTAGTAGTGCTGAAGAAGGACTGTCATTTATAAACATATTTTCCCCTTGAACTTACTGGAAGGTGCAACTAACCTATGGATATGTCTGTGCTAAGAGTAGTTATAACCATTGAACCTGACTGGTACAGATGCAGGGGGGATTTTGTTTGGTTTCTTTCTTGAAGGATTCGCCAAAATAAATAATTTGGGATGGAAAGGTTGTGTACTTTAAGAAATAAGAATGCTACAAAAGGTGACCCTGATTGATTCTCACATTCCTACAGTTACTTCACATACCATGACAAGATTTTATGTCCACAGTTCAAGAGCAATGTATGTCAAACAATTTGCACCCCTGTTCAAATTCTATGCTCACAACAATGGAAAGCATACTACTGTACTTCAATTAACATTTGTTTCAACAGGCAGAAATGCTGTTGGTATATTACAGGGCACATATCTGCTGCTTATGTTATGAAGTAGCATTTTCAGAAAAGATAACTTGCAAATACTCCCTCTTGTGATCAAAGTAAGAAAACCAATGGGATCTCTTCCCATTAGTATATCTCTTTATTACTAGCAGGGTGCAAATCCCATATGGTAGTTCTGAGCCAATCTGTTCTTTAGTCTCTTTGAGATGAGGAAATGTTTTCAGAAACACATTCATTTCTCAATAAGATATTGTAGATATTGGAGTCTGTATTTGAGTTCAATTCTCATGGAACAGGGGTTGAGAGGAAGAGTTTCTCAAGGTAAAATTATAAAATGGTCTCTCTTGCTCTGAGGCCAGTGATTTCTGGTCTCCAAAGAAAATTACAATATCAAGCCATCAGCTACTTGTCCTGATTTAATTCTTCCTAGCATCAGTAGATGCAACAATAAAGTTTTCCTGACTAAAGGCAACACATACTGTAGATTTTCTCACTAAAATCTGGTTGGAGCAATGATAGCGATGTTGATTAACTTAGGTCTAGTTCTATCATTAGGCATAAGTAAATGATTGTCTTGGGTGACAGGTGCTGAGAGGTAACATCTGAGAGCTGGGAGACAAAAAATGTATTGCCACAGTCAGCCTACTGTTTTCAAGTGCAGTGATGGTAATGGCCCTTCACTAGCATGAAATAAAGTGAAACTTCCAGTCTCCTCATTTTTGTAAACAGAATAGGACAGTGATGGTTTACCTATTAGAGAATGAGTAGCCACACAGTACGATGGGGTGAATTTGTTGCTGGGCGGAGAGAGGAAGTGCTCCCCATTGGGCTGCTCGGCAGAGGGATAGGGTGAACTCTGTGCTGTGGGGAGGGAGGAAGTGATCCTTTTGGGCTGCAGGGCAGAAGAGCGGGGTAAACTCTGTGCCAGGGCGATTATTCTGCATGCCTCCAATGATGGCTCTTCATGGCTTCTCTGGCATGCATGCCATAGGTTCGCCACCACTGGAATAGAAGGTAACACCATTTTGGTCAGTGCCTCAAGAAACAAATTCCTTTTGCTGGTCTTAAATAAGCACAAATTTACACACACCTCTTCTCGGTGCTCAAAAATTAGAATGAGACGTAAAGCAAAAGTGTGAAACTAGAGATGAAAATCTCTTGTAATGTTTTTCCAAATCCCACTAGCATTTTCTCACTGTCTTTTATTTCTTAGCAAGTTATGTTCTTTTTTCCCCTTCCCATGTGGAAATTCATTTCTGATTTGGTCACCCACATTTTTTTAACGTTCTGACTTTTATTACATCTTTCTTCTTTCTAAATAGTGTTTCTGTCCATTTTGCATTAACACACAAACATTTTCAGTTGCACACATTTATTTCTGTTATAAGATGGCAAAAGAAGTAACAAGACAAAAACACAAGGGAAGAATGGGATGTTTATGGTTTCTTCCTCATGTCATGCAAACCATGAATTGGATATATTTATTTTTCAAAAAGGCTCTATCATTTATTTTTCAAAATGCACTTTTCTTCTCTATCCCTATTTCAAACTGAACACATACATGACTGGGCTGTGTAATGATAAGCTAATAAAATAATGATAATAATGAAACAGGCTGCTAAATGCAGGAATGGCTGTAGTCTTTTTTTAGTCTTTAAAGAAAGCAAAGCAAAGCTAGTACTGTTGAAGACTTAGTATGTTTAAATACTATCTTTTTTTCTTTTTTGAAAGGAAGACATTAAGAATGTGCCATACTTAGCTTCTTCCTTTGTGGTGATTCTTGATGCAGAACTGTGTATTTACTGCAGATTTCAAAAATACATGGCATGATTTTAAAATACATCTGTTTAGTTATTAAAATGTCCACAAAACATAATGCTGGTTCCTACCGATAACTCTCCTATTACTATTGGATGGCATTCAAATTTAGATTTTTCTCAGAACTGCCAAAGGAAAAAAGCTCCATAATTTTGCTTTCTTTCTCCCTTCTTGCCTGCTCAGAGCAATGTGACTGTATTGACTGTATTGAGGGAAGTACCACTGAGGACCCTGACTAGAAAATTCTAACAATAATTTTGTGTCAGAAATTATTCTGGGCTGAAAGGATTTTTGCAGAAGAAACTCAGCTCAGGGAACGCCCAAATGAGGCTCCTTTCATGTCCCCAAGAACTGGGACAGAGACAGGTGCTCAGTCTGTCATGCAGTACCCGGGTCTCGAACTGCTGACTTGCCAGCCTTCCAGCTAACAAGATGAGCTTCTTAACCACTGCGCCACTGCAACCCCTTAGAAAATTATGGCAGCTGTGGTCTAAAACTGGAATTGCTCCATGCTCTGCTATTCGAAGCCAAGACTGCATAGAAAGATAAAGGATAGAATGTTTCCCATTCAGGTTAAGGTTTTTTTTTAAACTATCTTCATGTTTTCAGAAGTACTGTACCTTTTTTTAGGCTCCAAAATGTGTTTTGGCTCCTAAAAATCGAATCAAGAAAATGAACCAATGCAACATAAGAAATTTTCTCCTCAGGGCTACTTTAGTCCCCTTGAAATCACACATTTTTTTACAAATGAAAAAGCAACATAGCCCTACCAGAGCAGCAACTCTCCACTTTATGGTCACAGCATGGTATTCAACGACACATATTTGTTAAGCATTTAATACATGTTTCATTCAAAATGTTATTTTTCTTCCTTCTTTTTCTCTATCTCTGACATCTTATTTAAATCTCTTGGTGCCTATTATCAATACAAGCAGATTTTTTGAAATGACAAATAAACCCTGAAATGGTTTCATGGTCTTTGCAGGCGCACCCCCCCAATAACGGACACAGACAACATTGAAAGTGGATAACAGCAAAGGGCCACATTTATTGATTCAATGCCCTAGTCCGAATTATAAATTTGTATTGGTAAAACGACCAATCATAATTCCTAAGGCAAGCAGGCCGAAGTAACACTGGTAAGGTACCACCCCAAAATTGCCAACGGCAATTGGTTACAATGTATCAATTTGTATCAATTTGTTTGTCAACAACAAACAAATTGTTGACCGTAGTCAATAACTAACTCATGACCCCACCCTCTGACGCGTATCCGTGAAATCACAGGGGTGATGCATGCTGGTTAGCAATCACCATCACCCCATCGCCTGGTTCGTCGTTGACCGGACAACGTTTAACTAATTTATTCCTGTCTAGTGTTGTCCAGTCAACTGCGAACCTGCCGGATACTTGTGGGTCATACTGTTTACCTTACCAGTGCTACCCGCCCATGTGACCAAAGTCAACAGTAGTAATGGAGAAAGACCCCTATATCAAACCATAGCCACAGTGTGGGGTGGGCAAAAAAGCCAGGACCCGAAGCCAATATGGGTCCCAACCAAAAATTCCCACCCGGCCCCGAAGCGACCATAATCACACTGTTAACTAGGGAGGGGGTGGAGGGGAAAAACTTCTCCGCTCCGTCGCTGAGGCAAAATGGCAGCACGGCTGCCTCGTGGCCACCCCTTTTATCAAGGCGGTGGCCACGCCCCTAACTACCCGGATTCTCTGTCCTGTGGGGGGGGCCCGCAAAGGGCGCGGCGGCCATTTTGGCGCCGCGCTTGCATTGCAGGCGCACCCCCCCAATAACGGACACAGACAACATTGAAAGTGGATAACAGCAAAGGGCCACATTTATTGATTCAATGCCCTAGTCCGAATTATAAATTTGTATTGGTAAAACGACCAATCATAATTCCTAAGGCAAGCAGGCCGAAGTAACACTGGTAAGGTACCACCCCAAAATTGCCAACGGCAATTGGTTACAATGTATCAATTTGTATCAATTTGTTTGTCAACAACAAACAAATTGTTGACCGTAGTCAATAACTAACTCATGACCCCACCCTCTGACGCGTATCCGTGAAATCACAGGGGTGATGCATGCTGGTTAGCAATCACCATCACCCCATCGCCTGGTTCGTCGTTGACCGGACAACGTTTAACTAATTTATTCCTGTCTAGTGTTGTCCAGTCAACTGCGAACCTGCCGGATACTTGTGGGTCATACTGTTTACCTTACCAGTGCTACCCGCCACACGGAGGGGCTTCACAGAAGACCTGACGCCCCCCCCCAGACCGTCAGCTCGGTCAACAGGCCTGCTCGCCAGTCACCCAACAGGAGGTCCATACCTCCTCGCGACAGATGGACCCCATCCCCTGCATAGAGGTCATAATTTTGCAGACTAATATCGGGGTGATGACTAACCCGCCCCCAAGCCCTGGTGGTAAGAAACCGCGCCACCGCCTTGTTGACTGCGCGCCTCGCGCGGTCAAGCGCAAGGAGGTTAACGCCCCCTCTGTAAGAGTGGCGCGGAACAATGTCCGACCAAACCAGGGTTGTGGCAGGCCAGACATAGTGCAAGTAGGCGAGTTCCTCGCAAATCGCATGCTTGAGCGATAAGCCGGTGACCTGGCCCAAATCATTGCCCCCCAGGTGGATAATTAGAATGTCAGGCGGGTCAGCCCCCAGGCCAGAAAAAAGGAAAGGCCTCAGCTCCCGCCATAACATCCCAGGCTTACCATGCCATGCGAGACTGGCGTGGTCACCCAGTCCCAGTCGGGGTCCCCACTCTGTCGCCGCAGCGTAACGCGCTGCCCTGTGCACATAGCTGTGGCCCACCAGCCATACTGTCACCGGTGTAAAACGACACCCAGGGTCTGCAATAAAATTGAGAAAAAAGGAAGGTAAGGTGACTGAATTGGTACTCATGGCGGGAGTGGGCGCACATAAAACTGAAAACACTGTGAGCCCCACCTCCCCATGCTGCGTATGTCAGCCCCCGAGTACCCAAAAGCAGCTGCTGTAGAGGCTGCACCAATACGGAACGAATGTGTGCCATAACGGGCACCTGAAAAACCCACCCTGGTGAGGGCTATGGCTGTCACCTTCCAAAACTGAAATTTAGTAAGGGGAGACCCATCTTGGTGACAGAAAAACGGGCCATGGTGCCAGCCACGCAGTGCCAGGTACTCCTGTAGGGCACCAACCGGACAGATGTCTGCCAAAGAACACCGTAGCAGTCTTACTCCACTGCCTACGCCGTGCTGATCTGTTTTTGAGGAGCGAATCCTCAACTGGGCCCAGTCTTTGGCAACGTATACATCTCCGAGTTCCAGTGCCCTACCACTTGCATCCGCCTTAGACAGCATCACGAGTTCGCTGACGCGGAGCGCTCCAAAAAATGCCACCGTTGTGGCTGCATGAAAAAGGGCTGCCTCATAATGATCAAAACAGAGGCCTGGCCAGCCCCGGGCCAACTGGGTAAGAACCCCTGGGGAAATAGGGTGCCGGTCGTCCGGGCAACGCCCGCGCTCGCGCACCCACCCCTCCAAAACGTGTCTCACGCGGAAGTCAGAGGTGGTATCCACATGACCCCCTACTTTGGCCATAAAAGCCAACGCCGAGAGCTTGGATGCTATGGTGCGAGGTGCAAGGCCCTGTGCATGGAGGTGGACCATGAACCGCAGTACATGGTCCACCGGAATAGGCCAGGTCTCTGGCAAGTGAAATTGAGTGGCAAAACCCTATATGAACTGAGTGCTTGTTGATACGCCTTACGCGTGCGTGGCGCTAGTGAAAGGCCAATCGCCCGGTTCACCTCTCCTTGCCAATAGTCCACATCTCGTCCGGGAGTGGCGAGGGAAATTCCTCCGCATCCGGGGCCAAGGCGCGGAACCGGGAGATCTGCAGGCGGGACAAAGCATCAGCAATATCATTATTAACCCCTGGGACATGCCTGGCCCTGAACAAGACATTGAGGCGCAGGCAGCGCAGCACAAAATGGCGCACTAGATCCATAACCCTGGGCGATTTAGAAGTCTGTGCATTGACAATGTGTACCACAGCAGCATTGTCGCACCAAAAATGCACTACCGAATTAGCCCACTGTTCGCCCCATAGCATCAAAGCCCCCAGAATGGGAAAAAATTCCAGGTATGTGAGATCCCGCAGGCGACCTGTGCCTGCCCATGCCGGTGGCCACCCACCATAGGCCCACTTCCCATTGAAGTACATCCCATAACCCAGGGATCCTGAGGCATCAGACTGGATCTGGAAATTGGGGGAAGCCAGGAGGTCCGACCTCCAAAATGAGACCCCGTTAAACTCCCTCAGGAATTGCAACCAGACGAACATGTCTGCCCTGATACCCCGGGTGAGCCTAACTCTGTGGTGGGGCCTGGATAACCCTGCCATGGCGTCGCATAAGCGCCGGGCAAAAGCCCTGCCCGGTGCGACCACCCTGCAGGCAAAATTAAGGTGCCCATGTAGCACCTGGAGTTCCCTCAGGGATGCCTTACGCTTGGCCAGCAATTCCGAGATAAGGGTCACTATCCTGGACACCTTATCGCCCGGCAACCTAGAAGCCTGCTCTACTGTGTCAATCTCAACCCCCAGGAAAACTAACTTGGTCGATGGGCCCTCGGTCTTTTCGGGCGCTAAAGGGACACCAAGTTCCTGCATTAGCGTCTGAAATGTATTGAGGAGACGTGCACACGTGTCCCAGCCCCGTTCACCCCCGAATAAAAAGTCATCCAGGTAATGGGCTACAGACCGGGACCCTGACCTGCGGACAAAAGCCCACTCTAGGAAAGTACTAAAACGCTCGAAGGCCGAGCATGATATGGAGCAGCCAAAAGGCATGGCCTTATCAAAATAATATTCCCCTTTAAATTTAAAACCCAGCAATTCAAAGTCACCCGGGTGCACTGGCAAGAGGCGAAAAGCTGACTTAATGTCGCACTTGGCCAGCAAGGCACCCGGGCCACACGAGCGCACCATGCGCAGCGCATGGTCGAACGATGTATACCTGACCGAACAAAGGTCATCAGGTATAGCATCGTTGACCGATCTGCCGGCTGGGTAGGACAAATGATGAATAAGGCGAAACTCACCTAGGGACTTTTTGGGAACCAAACCCAATGGTGAAACCTTAAGGTTGGGAAAAGGGGGTGCAGGAAAAGGTCCAGCGACCCTGCCCGCGTCTAATTCCTTTTTAATGCTGGCCACAGCCACCTCCTCCCTACCTCTGAGGGATAACAGGTTGGGAGCGTCCTGAGGTGATCTAACACCCATAAAGGGGATACGAAATCCCTGCTTAAAACCGTGAATGAGATACTCTCTGTCCTCCCCCTTTGGGTACGATGCGAGCCAGCGCTCCAGCATGTCCACCTTAATTGGGGAGGGGGCCTTTTGGAGAACTAGTTCCCTCCGTGGCAGCCTTGCCAGCCCACTGTCCACCCCTCCCTCTGCCTCGCGCCCCCCCAGGCTTGGGACAAGCCGAGGCTGCGTGGGGACCAGAACACGTGGGACACTCATGCTTATACCTGCAGTTCTTTCGATTGCAGGAACCATTTGACGAGAAAGTCCAGCACAGCAGGCGGGCTGGAACCCCCTGCCCCGCCGGTTGGCGGGTAACCTGAGCTGGAGCTGCTCGCTGGACCGCATGTCCACAATGGTATCTATCCCCCGGGGCAGGGCGTGTGGGTGTCATATACAAGAGCCACAGTCTCTGGCAGGGCTCATCCCATCTCATCTCGGGATGGAGGGGAATCCTCATACGGAATTCCTCATCATATGCTAGCCATGAGGGGCCCGGGAAATCTACCATCGCCCTATATATGTTGTCCAAATATTGGACCATGGGAATAGCTAGATCCGGCCGCGCCCTCAAATATACCGCCATATATATCAAATAAGCGGGGAGCCAGTTAGCCCAGGTACGCGGCGGCTTGCGGCGGCGTGCCTGCTCCTTGTCCTTCTCATCCTGACCCTCCCTTTCTTCCTTGGTGGGCTCTCTGTTCAGGAGTGAGAAGATATCTACATACTCCCCCCTCCAAATCTTTTCTCTGGTAGCCTGTGCCAAGTGATCGCCCAGTGGCAAGGAATACCCTGCCGTCGGCAAAGCCGAAAAGGGGACAACAGGCCTGGTAAAGGGAGCCGGAGCTAACCCTGCCACCCCCAAGACATTGCCAGCAGTGTAAGAGCCTAGGCCCACCCCCGTGGGCATGGTGGCAGTCGTTGTCGCCGGGTGGGGCACCAGAGGGGTAGTCCCCGCACCGCCCGAGCGAGGCCAAGGCCACTGAAAGACCCCCCCTGTATTGGGAATATGTGTAGATGTACTCGTTTGCACCGTATACTCACATGCTGCACCCCCGTGGGCCGCCCCCACCGGGGGTTCTGGCCCACCGGGGGCGTCGGAGCTCACGACCGATGTAGAGCTCATCACCGGGGCTTGACCCGCACCAGGTTGCTGGCTGGGGAGCTGCGAGGCAGTGGCCGTAGCCGCGCCACCCGCCTGCAGCAGCTCAACCCTCCCCACCGGCTGTTGTCCTGCTGCCGTTAGCGCCTCCAAAGGTACCCCAAAAGGGGCACCTGCCTGACTGGCCCGGGCCAAAGACGCCTCGAGGGCCGCAATACGTGCCAGTAAGGAGTCCACATTAACCATGGGTAAAGAGCCGGCCGGCCCACCTGATCCTTGCATGGGGACAGGTCCCTGCACCCCAGGGGCCGTATATTGCCATTGACTACCGCCGAAGCCCGGGAGGGCTGGTGGATTAACCTGCCAAGGCAGGGAGCCGGGCCACCCCCCAAGGCTAGAGGGCCCCGGGAGAGGCTGCGGCCCAACAGGAATAGGCCCAACCGATTGAGCAGGAGGATGAGCGGTGCCCACCGCTCGCGGGCCGCGGGCCGGAACTCCCTCCGCGCCCGCACTTTGATCGGGCCAAGGGGCGATAGCCCCCATGCCACCAGCCCCGGCCGGGGATGGCAAAGGTGGCTGCTGGGGAGGCGGCACCGCGGTCCTCCGACCCGGATTACGCCTCCGAACCACCCGAGCTGCATTCGCAGCAGCCTTCTTTTTGGAAGGCATCTCACCGCAGCAGAAAGGGAAGCTAGCTAGTAAACGGAACTAAAAGGCTTCCCGGTAGCACCAACGAGCGACGGAGACGCAGGGGGAAAAACTTCTCCGCTCCGTCGCTGAGGCAAAATGGCAGCACGGCTGCCTCGTGGCCACCCCTTTTATCAAGGCGGTGGCCACGCCCCTAACTACCCGGATTCTCTGTCCTGTGGGGGGGGGCCCGCAAAGGGCGCGGCGGCCATTTTGGCGCCGCGCTTGCATTCTTTTAAGACTCTTTATAAACTGCTGCTGAAAATAATGGCCAATAGCTGACTTTTCTTAGAGCGTGGTGATTACAGGCCTTTATCTTGCTGAAAGTCAAATGGATTCCGACATGAAAAGAAACGTTTTAGGCAGGCTGGCTGGTTTGTTTTCTGAGCCAGCCTAGCTCAGCTTAGAAAATGCCACCAAGGATCTTGAATAAGAAATGATTAGGACAAGTATGGGGTGCAGGTGGAAGGGTGACTTCCATTGGGTGGCTAGTATAGTGAAATTCTGGCCCCCTCAGTCCCTGCACCCTTTTTTAGGGGGAGGGTAGTTTTTAAGCAGTTTTTAATCATGTTTTTATTATGATTGTGAACCGCCCTGAGTTGGCCTTGGCCAAGTGGGTGGTATAGAAATCAAAATAATAAATAAATAAATATCAGCTGTCTCCGTATTTTTGGTTCAGATCACCTGACATGTCAGAATGTTCCTATCAGCTGGGCTTTTTTTCTTGGTCAAATGACAACTTAACATTGGATTGACTCATCCCTTTCCACACTATCTCTTGCTATTATGTAGCTATTAGTATCTCAAACTACATAAAATAGAGGAAGCCACATGACCTAAGCCAGGCCAAGGAGCTAAAATGTGATTTCATGGTGTACATTGTCCAATGAAGCATGCTGACGTTTTCCACCCATAATTCAGTTCCCTGCTTTTTCAAAGGAACAGTAAAGGCCCTGAAGCCAAATGCTACCTCTAAAAGAGAAGACCCATTAAATCAATGGAATTTATGTATGTCGATACACCACCCAGTAACTAATTTAAAGGGTCCATTCTAGCTGAGATGACAACTAGACTAAGGCCAAATAAATCAACCTCTCAATTTAGCACATTTGGAACACTTGATATTTATATGTCAAGGAAAGTTAACACAAAGCTAAGGACTAGATCTCAGGGTTCCAGCTGATTATGCAAGGAATTTCTAGCTTCCTTGCATCTCCAGGAAAGGAAACAAATTTCAGGGAAAGCAGCAGCACCAAAGGACTTTTGAATGTGTAAAGGTAAAGGTCACCCTTGCTCAAAAACCAGTCATATCAAACTCTAGGAATTGGTGCTCATGTCCGTTTATAGCCAAAGAGCCAGCACTGTCTATCTGAAGATGTTTCTGTAGACATGTGACAGGAGATGGCTCTAAAATCTGGACACTCTTCTCCACATTTTCCTAGCTGTATAAGTGCTCACTAACTATTTGTGCATATATTGCCCTACCTGCTGCTTGCCTACTGGACTGAAAAGAATGGAAGGCATCAAGTATTGAAAGGAAAGAAATCTCTCCATATTCCAGTACTTTTATCGGCGTGCTTCTATCGCCATTGTTACTTTTATTTGCTTGACTGCTTTTTGTTTATTTTTGGGAGGAAGAGCTCTCTCTCTCTCTGTGCCTTATTCTGTTATTTTATTCCTATGTGGGAGTGAGTGGGTGCTTTTCCGATTTAACTGCTTTTAAAAAAATATTTACTTTATTTATTTGCTGTATGTCTATCCTGTTAAAAGTAAAGTGGAACCTCTTTAAACAATCACCCTGTAGAGCAATGAAATCGCATAACAATTAGGTTTTTTGGGGGAAATGGTGTCCCGAATAACAATTTTCCCTATGGAAAAAATCGTACAATAATTTTTCAATGGGAAAAATCTCTTAGGAAAAAATAATCATTGTACGATGCTTCTTATAGGGGAAATTGCTATATGATGCATGCATCATATAGCAATTGTTTCATACAACAATGAGCCCCATGGAACGGATTACAATTGTTGTATTCTGTACCATTGTATATACACTTTTAACAGGTTTATTTTGTTTGCATCTGTGTGAGTGTGGAATGGGGTGAACCTTGTGACTATGCCAGTGTAGCACAGGCTGTGTGGGTAAAGGTTGATGGAGCACAACTTTTTCCTGTTGCTCTGATGATGATTTTTCTTTCTCAAGTACAGTGGTACCTCATACAATGATTTTAATCCATTCCACAGGGCTCATTGTTGTACGATGCATCGTACAATGATCTTTTTTGCTAAATGGTTTTTCCCATTGAAAAATTGTTGTACAATGTTTTCCATAGGGAAAATTGTTATGCGGGACACCATTCCTCCCCCACCAAACCTAATTGTTATGCGATTTCGTTGTTATACGAGGCGATTGTTTAATGAGGTTCCACTGTACTACTGTAAGCTTTGCATTTGACCGATTATCTGTCGCTTTACCTCTTGTTTTTTTACTTGCTTGTTGAGTAGTTTCAAAACATTTTAGAGCTTTGGAGAACTAGAAAACACAAACAAAGAGGCATGAATGGGAAACCTGAAAGAGGTTTTCCCTTTTATGCAAAATGAAAGGACTGATATAAAATATATACAAAAATAAAAGAAGCACTCCTGGGGAAAAAAAACTAAAACAAAATAAACACATGAAAAAATTCACTGCACATCTTTAAATGCAAGTAGTGGGTCATAAGTGTGAGCTTTCTTCTCAGAAACCCTAACAGCAGTGAACAAAGCCTGTAAAAATGAAAACAAAAAACACACAACTTCATCTCATGTGTAGCCTGTCCCACCTCTATGACATCACAAGCCCTCATTAATTGTGACATTACAAGTTTGTGCACCCTTGATTTGGATCCCTTGTATGAATAGTCTGAGATTAAAGGTAAAGGTCTCCCTTGCTGGAAAGCCAATCTTGTCTAACTCTAGGTGCTCATCTCCATTTACAGCGAAAGAGTCAGCACTATCTGCATCTACAGACATTTCCGTGGTCATGTGGCAGGCATGACTAGACCAAAGTGCATGGAATGCTGTTACCTTTCCTGCTGAAGTGGTATCTATTTATCTACTTGCAATTTCTTGCTTTTGAACTCCTAGGTTGGTAGGGACAGACCATGGGCATGTACTTGGATCTTGAATGGCTGGCCTGCCAACCTTCCAGTCATCAAGCTCACCGTATTAATCACTAAGCCACCACAGCCCGCTGGTGGCATTAAAATATGCAATGTGAAAGTGACTGATTTTCACCTATGCTAGTTCTGCCATTAGGCTGAAGAAGATAGCTACTTCTGGGAGCTAATTCATGACACTGTAAAAATGGAAATTGTTAGCTATTTAATTTACTGTTGCTGCATTCATCCTGACAAAGAAAGGAAGATATATATTTTTTTGCCTTAGGTGCCATGTGGCAGGCCCTGGGTACTGTTTACCTTGACTTAGTGTGGTGGTGGGATACCATATACTGCTCCCCCTGAGGTAGTAAAACATCTTATGCAGGCTGTTCATTTTTCTTAAATGATTTAACTCTTTCCACAGAGAAAATATGGACCTCTAGAAGCCAGGTCGGCTTTCAGCACTGTAAAGCAATTTCCTTTCTTTAATTATCAGGGGAATATTTCCTCACATCTGTTGAAATTATATCAGAAATGCTATGTATGCCACAAGAATGTTCCGGTACATAACTTTGCTTAGTGTCTCAAGCTCAGGCAGATTTTCCCTCCTCACAATCAATGGCATTTAATTCTGTAATTTTGAACTGATACAACAAGGAACTTGGACATGTGGAAACAGAAGAGGAGATGAGCAAAGAAGACCAAAGAAGCATAAATCCCCAGAGGTCTTACATTTGCATTCAAACAGATGTTTCCATTCCCAATGTTAAGGCTAAATTGTATTTGCAAGCTCCTAACTGATATGATAGTCAGATGAAATATTTCCTTTGGGTGAAGGCAGTTGATTCAGGGCAAGATATGAAGTTAAAGAAAGAAAGAAATGCTTTCATTGAAGATGTAGCTCTGGACCTGGAAGAGTCAAGAAATAATTGAAGAGATATTTTATTGTGAGAAATCTGCAAACCAAATTATTGAGAGGGAAAAAAATTCAACTCCCAACCTCCCCCCCACTAACCAGGCCCGAAGATCATGTCAAATATCATGTCTCAGGATGTAAATCATTCTTTTAGATCTTGCATGAGGAGATGTGTGGAATGAGAGATTTGTGGTGTTGGAACATATGTTGGACATGTTCCATGTGTGTACATGGACCAGTCCTCTCCATAATGCTTAGTTCCATTTATTGAATTTAAGAGAAATCAACAGCCAGTAGTTCACATAAGATATTTTACTGAGAATCTTCATTCCAGCATGGTGTACTCCACTAACCCACTCAGCTAGGGAGGAACATATTCATCTAAACCCATTTAAATTACTGTATAATCAGCATTTCCAAATGCATCTAAACTGGCACATAACAACATCTTTGCTTTCTGTTTTGGCGATATTTTCTTCTCTGTTGATATGAAAGGGGCCATCCCACTCATGGCCCTGCTCTTGCTGACTGTTGTTACTGTTCATGAAGAATGTAAATTTTTATACATGAGAAGGAGAAACTGCAAAATTATTCTCCTTGCCCAGTGAGAAGGCAAGATTCCTTTGTGACATTCTTGGCAAGAGAAAAAAATCAGAATCATCAGTTAATTTATTCCTACCCTGCCTTTCTCCCAGTGGAGGGACCCAAGGTGATTACAATGGATTTGTAGTGGAAATTTGGTCAAATTGTACAAATAACAGAAATAAAACTATAATGAAAATAAGACCTTTTTTATATGGACTTTTGAAGATTACCAGAAAGCAGCATCAGGAAAAGGGCTGTTTGCTTCTTTTTAATTAATCAACCAGTCATTATGTTATTCCTTTGTAGGAGTATGTCTAGGGAAGATTAGGAAGTCCTGGAGAAAGAAAAAAGTGCTGATTGTCTTAGTCATATTATTCCTCTATATAGATATCCACTATAAAACATAAATAGGAATAACAGATGTTATTAAGATAGGAGAAAAAATGTTGTAATTATCTTTCTCAAGATAAGATAAATATGTAGAAGTGTAAGGGAAATGTTTTCAAAGTTTCTCTCTTTTTCTTTCTTGAGGCAAGGAAGTCTTTAACTCATATTTTGTTGGGGCAACAGCCCTAAAAATCCCACCTTTCCTGTCCTTGACTTCTCTTCCCTCTCTCTCTCTGTGTTTGTATGTGTGTGTGTATCGTGACCCATCTAGTTAGTTTATTTATTGATAGATAGAGAGATCTGGATATGAAAAAGAATGTCCATAAGCAAGGAACTTTTTAAATAGCTACACTAACTAGAAACATTAAAGAACCCCGAGTTCCATGTAAAATAAAAACTAGACAGATGGTTGGTTAGAAATGATATCTGTGACTGTACATTTTTGTCAGCAGCAGTAGCCAGGCTCAAGATCTAACGTATTTCTGCTAAGTGGCTGAGAATAGAAAGCATAGCCCTTATAAGAATAGCTTCAGCTAGTGGTTTAAAAGTAAAATAAATAAGTAAATATGCGCAACGCATGAATTACATTGGAGCCACGGACTGATTTACATAGCACACAAGTACTGGTCCCACGAACGGAGATTCTTTGGTTGGGAATACTTTTGTCCCATCCAGAGTCGTTCAGGGGAGGGGGAAGCATTTCTTACATCGTGGATATATACTTGTATATTGCAGTGTGTTTGTTTGTATATGCATTAGCGTTTCGTAGACTACTCATGCAGTAATTCAGCTAACAGCCGGTTAAGACTTATTAAGCACACTTATAAGAATATTAAACACATTTGCTATTATCTTGGTGTTGTGTTCTAATAGTGTAACCGTCTTCATGTGATAACAATGTATCTTAACAATGTAACCTTCAGCTGTATCACTATAAACCCTGTAATAGGACGCGAGCTAATGACCACCAGCTGGCAGCAGCGAGCGTCCAAGCTCTCTTGGTCCAAACTCATCAAAGTGCCACAGCGCGGGAAGTTTCCCGCCACTACCTACACCTGGACAAGAAGGGCGTGACCAGCAATGACGTCACGCGGACAATAGCCAATGGGCTATCGTGGAGCCACGTTCAAATGTTTCACTACCATATATATAGAGCTGTACATCCGCCATTACCTCATGTTCCCTCTGACCACTATGCAATAAACCTGTGTTAAACCAGCCCTTGGCTGTATTCCTGTGTCTTGGTTCTCATACACTAAATTGGCGACGAAGGTGGGATATGGATCCCCAAGGAGCCAGGACACAGAGCGGTTTCAACATTAACAAACCGCAAGACTGGGAGCTCTTCGAGATGGACTTCCAGGGAGCGCTGATAGAACTCGACATAAAGGACGAGGCAAAGAAGAGGGCCATCCTCACCCGAATGCTTGGGCAAGAAACCAAGCGAACGCTGGTGAGCATCATTGCACCGAAGAAGGTGAGCGATTTCAAAGCCGATGACATCATGAAACTGCTGCGTGAGCGGTTTCGACCTTCGAAGGCGATGTTTCCCGCTCGGAGCGCGTTTTGGAGGCGAGTCCAAGCGCCGGACGAGTCGGTTGAAGCCTTCGTAGCGGCCATGAGGTTAGCTGCCAGCCCCTGCAAGTGGGAAAACTTAGAGCTAGCCCTCAGGGATGGCGTGCTGTGCGGCCTGAAGGACAGGGAGGTGCAGCGCGCCCTGATGAATAAGGAGCCACCCCCCACGTTACAAGAGGTCGTGGAGGCCGCGGAATCCGCGGAGACTACGAATGCAGGGGTACAAGAGATGCACGAATGGCGTCCGAAGGCCGGCAGGGCAGAAAATTCGGTGCACGGCAAACCGGGGAACTCGGTGCATGCGACTCGGCGAACCTCGAAATCGTCTGCGGAAGGCAGCGACGACGAGGATGTCCGGAAAGTCCGAAAAGGGGGGCGCCGCTGTGATGGCTGTGGGGCGGCTCATGACCGCGCTAAGTGCCCGTTCCGGAAAGCCGAGTGCCACAACTGCGGCCGCCGTGGGCACATCGCTAAAGTGTGCAGAAAACGGCAAGAGGCCCGGAAGCATCCACCAGACCGTTCGTCCAGACCGGACCGTCCGACGAGGTCCAAAGATGGCGCCCGAGCCACGAGGAAGCAGGACGGCGTGGGCCGCGTCTCAGACGACAGCGAGGACGACGCACCCGTGTTCAGCGTGTCCGCGGGACAACCCCGTTATTTCGTTGAGGTACTAGTACAAGGAGCCCCTATTAGGATGGAAGTCGACTCAGGGTCCTCCTATTCTATCATTTCCCAGAGGGAGTTCTTGAAAATTGACCCCCTTGTGCGACCCAAACTTAGAGCGTTGAGGTCCACACTACGAGATGTTCAAGGGAACAGCATTCCAGTGTTGGGGGTCGGAAAATTCCAAGTGAAATTTAAGAGACACTCTGCAGAACTCCCCCTAGTCGTTCTCAAGGGGGGAAATTGCAGTCTCCTCGGAACTCAGTGGTTTCAGCCTTTGGGGTTATTCATAGGGGGGGTGCATGCCGTGGGAGCAGATCCAATTCAAGCGGTGTGTGACGCGCACCCCGCCGTTTTTAAAAAAGGACTGGGGAAGTTCAAGGGACCCCCTGTAGCTTTCGACCTGGACCCGGAGGTCCGCCCGATAAGACTTAAACCACGCAGAGTGCCGTTCGCACTCAAGGACAAAATAGAGGCGGAACTGGACAAACTGGTGGGCCAGGGGATTCTCATTCCTGTTGATTCCGCGGAGTGGGAGACTCCAATTGTAACAGCACTAAAGGCAAACGGGGAGGTGCGCATTTGCGCTGATTATAAGTGTACAATTAATAAGGCTATCCGCCCTAATGCCTATCCGGTGCCGGTGGTCAGCCACCTTCTGGCCAGACTGAATGGGGGAAAGTGTTTCGCTAAGCTCGACCTAGCGCAAGCCTACCAACAACTCCCAGTGACCCCTGCCACGGCAGCGGCACAAACCATAGTCACTCATAAAGGGGCGTTCCAGGTGTCGCGTTTGCAGTTCGGCGTGAACTCGGCACCCGGCCTTTTCCAGTTGCTCGTGGAACGTCTCCTGAAAGGTCTGGAGGGGGTTTTGCCTTATTTTGATGACGTATTGATAACAGGGGGGAGTGAGACCGAACTAGCCAAACGATTGGACAATGTACTGACGGTGTTTGAGAGAGCGGGGTTGCGACTGCGGAAAGACAAGTGCGTTTTTTTTGCAACTGAGGTTGAGTTCTTAGGATTCCGGGTTACACCCGAGGGAATTAGGCCTTCCAAATCCAAAGTAACCGCCATAAAGAAAGCTCCTCGCCCCACATCTAAGACCGAACTGCAGTCGTTCCTAGGACTCCTAAATTTTTATCATACCTTCCTTCCACGGAAAGCGGCTGTGGCCGAACCGCTCCATAGGTTGCTTAAAAAGGAAGTGGTATGGATGTGGGGCGACGAACAGGAGAGGGCTTTCAAGGAGCTGAAGCAGCTCCTGACCTCCGACGCAATTCTGACCCATTTCGATCCCAAACGGCCAGTGGTCCTAGTCTGTGATGCATCCCCAGTGGGGGTGGGGGCGGTGCTTTGCCACGTGTTGGAAAACGGAAGGGAGGCGCCAGTAGCGTTTTACTCTAGGTCCCTGTCCCAAGCGGAGAGGAATTACGCACAGACCGACAGGGAGGCGTTAGCGATAGTAGCAGGGACCAAGAAGTTTCACGATTTTCTGTATGGTCGCCCTTTCACCATAGTGACTGACCACAAGCCCCTGTTGGGAATATTTACTGCGAGTAAGCCTACGCCACAGATCCTGTCCCCGAGAATGCTGAGGTGGGCTATTTTTCTCAACGCATACCAACATGAGTTGGAGTACCGACCCTGAAGGAGATTAGCCATGCGGACGCACTGTCGCGGTCCCCCCTGCCCTTGGCGGGCGGACAAATGAGGGGAGTAGAAAAAGACCATCAGGTGTTGTTGATAGAGGTTTTAGATTCGCCCCCCGTAGTACCTGCCGACATCGCCAAAGCGACGGGCAAGGATAGGACATTGGAGAAAGTCAGCTCTTGGGTGCAAAAAGGGTGGCCAGCGTCTTCCCCGGCTGCGGAATTCGACCCATTCTTTCGGAAAAAGCTAGAATTGTCCCTAGAGAGGGGGTGCCTTTTGTGGGGCCAACGAGTGGTGGTCCCTACATCCCTGAGACCGAGGGTGCTTAAATTGCTGCACGTCAGCCACCCGGGAATTGTTCGCTCCAAGGCACTGGCTCGGAGCTATTTCTGGTGGCCCCAATTAGACGCAGACATAGAGCACATGATCGGCACTTGCGAGGCTTGTCAGGGCTCCCGGCCGGAGGAGGCTCGACTCCCACATAGGGAATGGGACGCGGCGAGGGGCCCGTGGTCCAGAGTGCACATAGATTTTGCCGGCCCATTCCGAGGGACCCTTTTTCTCCTGGTAGTGGATGCGTACTCCAAGTGGCTGGAGGTGATTCCGGTCACGAGCACGTCCTCCGCCACTACAATTAAGCACTTACGGAGGGTTTTTTCTACGTTCGGTTTACCCGACACTCTAATTAGCGATAACGCTAGTTGCTTCACGTCCGCAGAGTTCAGGGCGTTCACAGACATAAATGCCATTCGGCACGTTACCTCCGCACCGTTCCACCCGGCCACGAACGGCCAGGTGGAGCGCCTGGTGCGCACAACAAAAGATGCCTTGAGACGCATGGCCCCAGGGGACCTGAATCACCAAGTGTGTCAATTCTTATTGGGATATAGAGTAACTCCCCTAGCATCAGGGTACTCGCCGGCTGAGCTGCTGATGCGGAGGAAGCTGACCACGATTCTGACCAGGTTAGATCCGACGAGGGTTGAGGACAAAGGGAAGAACATAGGGTTAGCGGTCTCGAAAGGTTTCGCCGTCGGCGATCCTGTACACTGCAGGAACTACGCCAACGCAGGTCCAGCCTGGATACCAGGGGCGGTTGTGGAGCAGACGGGGCCAGTGTCGTATCGGGTGGAAACTAACACCGGTCTCCTCTGGAGGAGGCACGCTGACCAACTTAGGCACCGAGTGATTGAGGGGCCGATCAGTGGGGCTCAGCAACAGGATTCAGCGTTAGGGTTCTCCTCCACCTGCTTATCCCAAGGGGGAGACAACGAAGGGCAACAGTCCCAAACAAGGGGGGGAAGCAGAGGTCCAAACTCATATCCTTTTCATACACCGGTTCTATCCAATCCCTTGAAAGAGAGAAACGAGTTTGCCCCTCCAATTTCACCCAGTCCCTCGGAAGAGGGAAATGAGTTTGCAACTGTTGCCCCCGAATTAAATTTTGTGTTACCGAACCGGGGGGGTTTTTGGGAGTGTTCCCCCACCCGTCCAAGCGAGAAGCGGGGTTTTTCGTTAGCCCCTAGTGCCCCCGGTTTGCCCACATCCACATCAGAAACCTGTCCTCTCCCCTCTCCTGCCCATCCCAAAGCTGCACACCCGCGGCGAGTCACTAACAAGTCATCCTCTCCAATTACAGGACAGGAAGCCGGGGCAGGGCAGCCCGCGCCGAGACCCCAGCGTGTTCGAAATAAGCCATCTTGGCTGAGAGACTTCGTCTCATCCTAGGGGGGAGGAGTGTTGTGTTCTAATAGTGTAACCGTCTTCATGTGATAACAATGTATCTTAACAATGTAACCTTCAGCTGTATCACTATAAACCCTGTAATAGGATGCGAGCTAATGACCACCAGCTGGCAGCAGCGAGCGTCCAAGCTCTCTTGGTCCAAACTCATCAAAGTGCCACAGCGCGGGAAGTTTCCCGCCACTACCTACACCTGGACAAGAAGGGCGTGACCAGCAATGACGTCACGCGGACAATAGCCAATGGGCTATCGTGGAGCCACGTTCAAATGTTTCACTACCATATATATAGAGCTGTACATCCGCCATTACCTCATGTTCCCTCTGACCACTATGCAATAAACCTGTGTTAAACCAGCCCTTGGCTGTATTCCTGTGTCTTGGTTCTCATACACTAAACTTGGATCTTTCTGGGAGTGTTTTCTCATTTTCTCTGCTTAAAGCAGGGGCACCCAAAGTACAGCCTGTGGGCCGGATCCAGCCCCCGACATGAATTCATCTGGCCTGTGCCACCCTTTCTGCTCCTGGAAGCAGAAGTAAAACGTGCCCATATGGGCACGTTTTGCTTCCGCTTCCAGGAGCGGCAACAGCAGCATGGGCCAGATGAATTGGTGTCAGGGGCTGGATCCAGCCCATGGGCTGTAGTTTGGGTGTCCCTGGTATAGGTTATAATCAAAAATTCAGATAGGTTGTGCCCAAAACAAATGGGGGGTCCCCCCCTGACTTGTAACTCAAACCGTTTAGAAATCCAGTTTTATATAGGGCCTGGTCACTTTCCATGTCCGTTCAGGCTGAGAAAATTGCTAACACAAGCATTTAATACAAATGAAAGTCTCTGCTGTATAAAGAAAAGAAAGGCCTCTGGGGTCAGACAGAGCAGGACCTCGGAGAATCTGCAGTGCAATGAAAGCCACTTTGAACTCAATTCTGAAATAACTAGAAACCAGCCTAGGTGCATAAAATGGGGGGGGGAGTCATATCACTTTATTGCCTTTTAGGTGAAAGAGGATAAGCAGCTGCAAGATTTGAGATCGACCCTCCCCCCCAAAAAAAAAATATATGCTGCGGTGTACAGAGCTGAGATTTAGCCAAAACTTTGTTTGAGAGAAGAACAATAATCATGGTGAGACGAGATGAAAGCCTGCTTGAAGTTTCTGGGGGAAGAACATCAAGGTTACCCAAGCACAGGAGAATTACAGAGCAACTTCTCTTCTGGAATATGTCAGCATCGCTTGGCTGAGATCTGATTCTAACAAAGCTACTTTGATTTAAGTTCTTTGACACTCACAGGCAATTGAGAGGAAGAGACTAAACAGGGCTTTTTTTGAAACGTAGATGTAGCTCACAAGACAGTAAAGTCAAATGAGAGAAATGGACTCCAAACAGGGGGGGCGGTGAGAGAGAAAGCAGAAACCTTGAGAAACATCACCATCAGGTTCAAGAATGACTAGAATAATGCAGATATAAAGACATAGACTTCATTTGCCCAGATGCCTCACACTTCAGTGGTATAGCTTCCATCTCTCCTTCCCTCCTTCTGTGAGTGTTTACAACTTGCTACCAAGGAAAATAAGGTAGCAGGTAAAATCAAGTACCATCAAGATCACCTGCAGGTACTTTTCTTGGCATTGGGAAGACAATGCTGTGTCATAGTATGTTAGTATGATTCATGTACATAGCATTGACAACTGTAATATGGTGTCTTTGTCTGTCTACATTAAAATATTAAATCAAGAATATGAAGTAGATAAATACATATACAGTACCTTTGCTTCCCATTTATTATTACACAGTTAGGGTCTTCCAAACAAAGTTAGAGAGAATTGCTTGTCTCCCATTAGGCAGGGAAATAGCTAGTAATTAGGAAAGACACAATGAAATGATAGAAGTGTTCAGTTGAACTGATTCAAATTGTGATAGTTATATAAAGGTAAAGGTTGCTCTTGCTGGAAAGCCAAAGTCGTATCCAATTCTAGGGGGTGGTGCTCATCTACAATACAGCCAAATATAGCACCAGCTGTCTGTGTCTGCAGATGTTTTGTGCTCATGCTGCAGGCATGACTAGATGCCAGTGCTCATGGAATGCTATTACCTTTCCTGCCAAAGTGGTGCCTACTTATCTACTTGCAATTTCTTGCTTTGAACTGCTAGGTTAGCAGGAGCTGGGGCAGATGACAGGAACTCACAACATTGTGCAGCATTCACATCTCAAAATGCTGATCTGACCACCTTCCAGTCATCAAGTTCAGCATCTCAACCACTAAGCCAGACATATTGTACATCTCGGCCCTTGGTGATCCCAGTGATGCTGTCAAAGTCCTATCTGGATGCCTGGAAGCCATTGTGGTCTGGATGGGGGACAACGGGTTACAACTGAATCCTGGCAAGACTGAGTGGCTATTTATTTATTTATTTATAACTCAAATTTCTATGCCGCCCAATCAGGCAAACCCGACTCAGGGCAGCTCACAACAGGATTAAAACATACATATTAAAAACAATTAAAACCCCAACATACCCACCCACCTATTAAAAACTAACCACATTAAAACTGCCCGCATTAAAAAGTTGGGGAGGCTTCATTTTATAAGCCAACAGGTGGGGGCTATGGATTAGGGGAGTCACGCTATCTGGGGAGTTGCCACCTTTGCTACTGGGTGGGGCAGTGTTGCCCCAGTCAGACCTGGTGCGCAATCTGGGGGTCTTCCTGGATTCTCGGCTGCTGCTGGAAGATCAGGTGGTGGCCGTGGCCAGGAGGGTCTTTGCTCAACTTCGAGTAATCCACCAGTTGTACCCACGCCTAGACCAGGACTCCTTACTCATGGTCACTCATGCTCTGGTCACCTCCAGGCTAGATTACTGTAATGCAATCTACATGGAGCTGCCCTTGATGACCATTCGGAGGCTACAGCTGGTCCAGAATGCGGCTGCCTGGGTGGTGATGGAGTGTGGATGTTATGCCTATGCCTGTGCCTTGCCGCAACTTCGGGAGCTGCACTGGTTACCATTCTGCCTATGGGTGCAATTCAAGGTGCAGGTTTTGACTTTTAAAGCACTATATCGTAGTGGGCCAGGATACCTGAGAGACTGCATTGCCCCAAGAGTGTCGGCCCGCCCAACCAGAGCAGAGCGGAGGGGCTCTCTAGTTGTACCACCAGCTAGAGGGGCCCATCTCTCTAGCACACGAAGGAGGGCCTTCTCCGTGTCCGCACCAGCCCTCTGGAACCTCCTGCCAATAGAGCTAAGATTACAGACAGAATTGCTGTCCTTTAGAAAAGGCTTGAAAACAAGGCTGGCAGGGCAGGTGTGGGGTCCTAATTGAAATTCGGACCCCGCCTGCTGGCTCACACCAAGATAATAATCAGGAGCCCCTTTCTCTTTCTCCTTCTCTTTTTATGTACAGGGTGGGATGGGTGGGTGGGATAATTGTTTTTTATTTATTTATTTTACATGTTTTTTAGAATTGATGTAAGCCGCCCTGAGTCGGGTTCACCTGAGTGGGTGGCGTAGAAGTTTGAAAATTAATTCAAAATTAAATTAAAATCTTCTGCAGGTCTTTGGTTTTCTGGCTTCCAATGAGCTGTCTTTGAAATAAGTACCTCACATACAATAAACATTGCAAGAATTGAAATGTTTGAGCATGTAACAAAGGCAGAAGCAATATCAACAATACAGATATAAATATTCTACCCCAGCTGCTTGCACAAAACTCTATTTTCCTCTTTCATTTAAAAAGCAGGATATCCCTTCCTAACATCAGTTTTCTTTGCTAAAATTATCCATGGCACAAAGACATGTAACTTTCAGCGGAAAACCTTAAATTCCTAAAATCAAATTCATAAGGGCTTAATTCATGCTATTAAGAAAAGAAGTACTTTTCTCACCCTCATCAGCTTTTTTTGCCTCAAAATGGAAACTTTATGAGCAAACTTTATTTCTAAATGTTTCCCCACCCAATGGACATAACCAAAAAAAACTCCTAAGAGTTATGCAAGTCCTTGGCTCTTAAGGCATGATTCACATATTTGCCACACCCAATAATACATCACACAGTGTCTCATACTAAAGCTGAGCTGAAGCATCTGGCAGCCATGTTAGCCCTTATCTGATGTTTAAAGAATGGGGTTAAAATCAATCTGTGAGAAGTACACCATGTCTCCTCTGTGTTTTTTTAATGATTGCTTTCATTGCCTATGTCGCCATGTGTTGAGAGCAACCATTTAATGCCAAAAGCTTGCTCTATGGGGTTTTTATTTTATTTTATGGGAAATCTCTAAATGTAGAGGAGGAGACTCTTCTCTTCAAACCAGTACTCTACAGATACAGAAAATAAGAATTGAGGGAATGAAACTAATGAGCTTCTTATATGTATATTTTAAGTTTTTCTTTTCTTTTTTTGAGAAGCTAATGAGGGTTTCTCTCGATCACGGGGAAGAGATAGGAAGCAAAGGAAGAAAATTGTGAGGAAAATGTTTCACAAAGCCTATCACCTTTTGTCTCACAACACCCTGGAATGATCTTATGTCATGAGGGTGACGCAGCAACATCCAAAAAGAGGCAATGAAGAAGAACACAGAAACCCAATAGACTACCAACTTCTGTTCTATCTCCTTTGGCAGTAGTGTAGCAATTGAGTTTAAAAATAAATGAAAAATGGCAGGGGGTAGTGGTAGTAGTGATGGCCATTGAAATATAAGACAGTCCTCTTTAAAATAGCATCTGTGATTTTCGTAGAACTATCCTAGGGATTTTTTAAACACAGCTCAGGTTGCTGGATTGAGTAACATACCTGCTGTTAAACAAAGACCGGAAGGATCACTGGGTTGAGTATATTGGTCTTGGACAAAGAATCAGTGAGCTGAGTATTAACATATCAAGACATCTAAGCCAACAGTTCTCAACCTTTGTAAACCAGGGGCCAGGTCTCATTCCCTCAGACAGCTTAGGTGGCCATATGACCATTTTGCCCTTCTTCCACCTCATGACACTTCCTGGTGTGGTGGAGGTGGTGGTGAGCCACATGAAATGGTGCCATGGGCTGCATCTGGCCCACAGGCCACAGGTTGAGAATCCATGATCTAAGCAAAATCTTGCCTTTCATGACTTTGAAGAGAACAGGCTGGAATTTTGAAATCTATCAGTAATTTTAAAAGGACTGACTAAAACTTGGGATTGCATTTTTCAAAATTCATATTTTCTTTCATTTCTCAGGATACAAGAGCACCCAAACACATGAGTTGTCTACCATCTGTGGGGCAGTCACATGTTTTGCAACAGGATGAGATAATTTTTAGGCTGCCATTTTCTCTGATTAAAGCACGAGTGCCCAAACTACGGCCTGTGGGCCGAATCCAGCCCCCAAAACCAATTCATCTGGCCCACACTGCCTTTGCTGCTCCTGGGAGTGGAAGTAAAATGCACCCATATGCTCCCATAACTATTGTGTGAAAATTATGAAATTAGAGTGCTGACTCTGCATTTCAGATTAAAATAAAGGCTAATTTGTATCAAGCACTAGTGGTAGAGGCGACTGTTTGCTGAATACTAGAAAAGAGTTTGATCATGTAGCATTTTTCCGTATTTGTAGAACTGGTAGTATTTGAAGCAAACATATGTTCCGCTTGTGGCGGACATAGCTGGAACATAAACATTGAATTTGGAACCTGTTAAAAGCTATTTCCCTTTTGTTTAGATTTGCAGTATCTGCCTTCTTAAAATTTTTGAACAGGTAGCCACAGCCAATGAAAATAAAGCACGCAATCATTGTAAAGAGCAGAAAATCACCATGACTATGGAGAAATATTAACAAATGGGAAGATATAAGTGGACTTAAGTAAGGTCTAATCCTCAAATCTTTCTGGAGAAAATGAAACATACTGTAGTTTTTTCTTATCATCTATCAGCTAGTATTTTTCTGAGGCTGACTGGAGCCTTGTGACAATGCTTTTCAGTCCTTATTTGTCCATTTGCACTTATGTATACAGTATATAGTAACGTGGACAAAGTTTATGCAAATAAGTATCCTTTTTTAAAGGTATCTTCTTTTTTGTTAATGGTCAAGTAGCTATTATAATAACAGTCAAGTATTCTGTTCAATGTTCACATAGTACAAATTGCAGCTTGCCAGGCGGTACGAGACCATACCATTGTGTGTAGGCAATCACTCAACGTCCATTGCCAACTTACAATCCTCAATGGACTTTAGGGAGCGCAAATTTGCTTGACTAAAAATGTGCAACACAATGTTTTGAGAGTTGAAGAACTGCTTGCCCAACCACATTTGGGGTCCTGCTATTTTACAGAAGATGAGAAAGTGCAATTGCCTATACAATCAGGGTTGTGAAGGGCAAAAAAAAAAAAATCACTACAAAGGAGCCCAATTGTTTGAAAAACAGCTTGGCATTTAAAAAGTTTGTTTCTACCAAGTAATGCAGGATACAACAAAGTCTGAAATTCCTAGAGCCATGTGTAATTAGATGCACAGTTCTTTCCAGCAAGGCAGAGATGACTATCTCAAGTTGGTATCCATCATTATGTGCATATCTATCAAATTGTAATGCTTTAAGTCAGGGGTTTTCAAGTTTTTTGCGCCATGAGCTGGACCACTCAACCTCAGATAACTGAGGGAGCTGGACATGTGGTTTCCCCCATCATAAACGCTGCCACAAACTGCAGCAGGTTCATTTGCGCATGTGTGGACATGTTTACGACTGTTGCAAACACGCCCACTTCTGCTTCCGTGGTTGTCACCACTGGCCAGATGGATTGGGGTTGGGGGCCATGGCCGGCCCATGGGCTGTAGGTTGCAAACCCCTGTTTTAAGTCATGGGTATACATTGTAAGTTACATTTCAGATGCCTATCAGTTTTTTTAAAAAAAACCAACCATACTAACCAGCAACACCATAACAAAGCTGGAACATTCATAAAAGAAAATAACACAGTCACCTATGAAAATTAAAGCAAGTGATGTAAATGGTTTATGTATTAGCAGTATATAACTCTCATTGCATGGACTTCTGAGGGATCTTCAGCCAGTGTTGCTAAAATTGTGGGTAACTCTCTCAAATTTGGCACAAATGGATATTGAACTAAATATACATATATATTAAAAATACAAATCTCCTTTGGACCATTAGGTCACTGCCATTCTAAAGAAGACATTAAGCAGAAGGTATTTGTCTCACTCCTAAGCATAACAGTGTTCTGCCCTTAGTATCAACATAAGAATAGTGGAAAGCTCAGAATAGAAGAAAGACTTTGGAATCTTGCAGTTACATTGTCTTTTCCATAAGCAGAAAAAATTGAAAGATGAGTAAGAAGAGGTAACATACTGGGCTGGAAACTCCATTCTGCAACAGACCAGCGACTTACTTGAGAAAATGTGGCACAGGCAGTCTGACAGACAAAATACAAAAGAAATGTGACAGAAGTACATCACTTTGAACATATGTGAATGAAAATTTATCTCCATTGAAAAGTTCTTTTTTAAAAAAAGGAAAAGGAAAGAAAAAGAGCTGCAGGGCACCAGTTGCTCTGAGATGATAATTTACACATTTTACACCGAATTACTGTGCTATCCCTTAGCAAATGCATAGTTACTATAGCAACCACCATATCATATGATCTGAATGCTATTTCTAAGATTTTTTTTTTTAAGGATGTCTTAAAGGACCAGACTACATTCCCGAAAATACTGGAAAGAGAGATTGGAAGACACACACATTTTCAATTCCATCAGCATCATTTCTTCAAGTAACTTTTTGATGCTCTTTGACCCTGATTTGGAAATGATTTTATGTGACGAGTGGCTATTGCATGCAACTTGCATTGAAGGGAGAGAAAAATTACAAGACGTGCCACAGCCACTGGATCTTTTTACTTTATCTGTATGTGTGTAATTAGATAAAGTGTTGGCATCAAAATCTTGAACTGGTTAACCCAGACATCAGTGGATCCAATATTTCCACCTGAATCATCTGTAGCTCTAACTTCCATAATCAATAACTCCTTAAGCCATGTCAAAAAACATATGAAGTACAGTAGGAAATTGTATGCAGGCTATCACACATACAGCCAACTTCCACTTAAAAAAGAACAAATGATGAAACTGCCAAGAATGGAAATTCAATAGTGTTTAGGGCAGCATTTTTTGGGAGGTCAAATGAAAATCTTATTTTCAAAACTAGAAGTGGACCTCCCCCTGCTTCTAGTTGTATCATTCCCTCATCAATTCATTACAATTCTCTGAGAGGTCTCCATGATGGAAGATTACTCCCGATCCCAGAGATCATGCTCACCTTTGATTTATTTGCTGCAGCATCAAGTGTGGTTCCCAGGATTAATATGACTTTGGACAGTCTCTGTTCCACGCATGCCTGTTAATTGCTATGTCTTTTGGTTTCTCATTTGTCCAACCTTTTGTTGTTGTTGTTCAGTTGCACAGTCGATTCCGACTCTTTGCAACCCCATGGACCATTGCCCTCTAGGCACCTCTATCTTCTACCATCCTCCTCATCCTGCCCAGCCCTGTGCCTACTGCATCCATGACACCATCTAACCATCTCATCCTTGGCCGTCCCCTTCTTCTTTTGTCCTCCACCTTTCCCAGAATCAAGGCCTTCTCAAGGGAATCCTCCCTTCTCATTTGATGTCCAAAGTACTTCAGCTCCATCTTTATTTTGTTCATTAAAAATGCTGAAAATTGGTTTTCTGAATTTTGAGTTTTTATTTTGTTTTTGGTTAATTTTTTTAGTATAACATTTTGTACAAACTTGTTGTGCAAACTAATTTGACTGTTTGGGTTTTTTGTGTGCAATTTGGCCCAATTACTTGTTAATTTATTTTCCTAACATGAGGCATTTCAATGATATTATTGAAATCTAATAATATAAGCTTTCTTGTGAGCACTTTCTTGTGATGTGCGCATTCTTTTTAATGTGATAATGCCATTTATTAAAAAATATATATCAGAAATCAGAACTCTAGGTGATGGCTGAGTTTTGGTTCGTATATTAATTGTGAAACTGAGAAATTAGGAAGGTTCACAATGAAATGGAAAGCAAATGGATTTCTCCTCCACAACTGGTTCTCAGATTGGGTAGGAAATGTTAAGGCTCTGACACAATCCAAATATATGTTTTGTACAGTCTCCCCTGGCCTTCTGTACAAACTTTCATCCTATTGTATCTATTCGTATCCAGAGACCTATTGCCAGCTCAATTTATCAATCTGGGTTTCCCAGGTTAATTGCATAATAGACTCAGGGTTGTCGGCTCATTCATAGATAGAATGATCCATTGTATTTACAAATGTTAATCTCATAGTAAAGGGAAGCTTGTAAACTAGGTTGGATGAGGGTGTAATATTTGGGGATGAGATTATCTCCATTTCAGTCCACAGGCTGTCCCAGTGATGGTTCATAATGTCCAGCGGATTTCCTGTGTAGGTTGCTAAAATGCCTATAGCACGAGTGGCCAACTTTGGTGCTCCAGCTGTTCCTGGACTTCAATTCCCAGAAGCCTTGATCAACAGGTGTGCTGACCTGGCCTATAGGTTTCAAAATTAGAATTTTGCTCTTTTGCTGCATGTAGGAGAATTTTTTATAGAATACTTAGTCCTCTGAAGGGGGACTTAAAGCAGAAAAAAATATTAGTCAGAGCTTGGATGTAACACATAACAAATAACTAGTTAACTGCAAGGAATTTCTCCTTCCAATAATATTAATTATTCTGCCCTACAGTTGTAATGCCATCAAGGTTTACTGTGTTCTGTCTGCTGTTCATCTGTTGTGTTCTAGCTTCAGAGTTATGGTCTGACTGAACAGTGGAGAAGGAAGATTACACAATTCAGGTGTTGACTTGTGTAGTGCTTCTTGCATTTGGGTGTTTTTTTTTAAGTAACTAAAGATAACTGTCTAGTTGCTTTTGAGAAATGAGCAGTGTTGAGCTGCTCCTGGTGCCCACAGGTGCCCGGGCACCGGTAGTGGAAATTCCCACAGGCCATGCCCACTTGGCTGGCCACGCCCACCTCCCTACCCCAGACCATAGTGTAGGGAGGCCAAGTGGGCATGGCCCACGGAGTTAGCCACACCCACAGCATTAGCCACACCCATGGTGGATTGAATTTTTTTGCAGAGCATCACTGGAAATGAAGGAATACAGTCTCTCCCCACCCTACTCCTAATCTACCACATTTTACATGTTTTTGAGAAAATAAAATGAGGACTAGTGAGGAACTATGTGTGCTAGTTGAGTTCCTTGGAAGATGAAATGTACAACAGTGTAATACGAATTTTAAACCTTTACAAATAGTTTCTCAACCTATACATTTTAATGCCTGTGTGCCAATGTATTAATGAGCACAAATATGGCTAGAAATAGATTTATCTGAGGAATTGGATTGTAATCCACAAAACCTCATTAAAATACCACAATTCTGGGTCTTAACTTTTAGCCTCTAATTTCTATACACAGATAAGGCAAGAAAGATGTCGTGATCATATATAATACTGCTTTGAGGCAGAAAATGTATTATGGTGGTGGTGGTTGTACATGTTCATCTCTCTTAAACTGGATCCTGGTTTCTCCCACAAGAATTTTAGGCTAACAGAGTTTAATTCAGAGCAATGACCGAACAGGATCAACAATGCTTTACTGGACAGCTGTTTCTTGAGCACAAGGACAGTGTTGCATTGCTAAATGTATTGGTCATAACTGGCATGAAAACATTTTTTCCTCTTAATAAAAAACATGTTTTCAATATTTACTGGAGAAAAAACAAGAATAAAAGAATCACCAGAAAACTTGGAAGTCTTCAAAATCAAAAACCTCATGTAATACTTAAATGCTGCTGCTATAATTACACACATCTGCACCATTGTATACAGATGTTTGGAATTATATGAGAATATTATTAGAACAAGGGAAGCAAACAAAGCTGGGCAGTTAGCTTGCCAACACGTAAGTGGCCAGTGCTTCTTGCTTCACTGCAGGCAAACCTGTCCTGAAGGTGCAGCAATTTAACTTGAGTGAAATTAATTGACATCCTACAGAGTAGCAGTCTAGTCAGTATAATGCACACTTACTCAATTAACCATGTGGCAAAGGCTAATTTTTGCCTACGTTAGTATGACAGTTGGTTAAAAAAGGGAGCTAAAAGATATGAGTTTCCTGAAGAGAAGTTACATATGGATACACAATACCTTTGCAGCCTAAAGGGATGTGTCCATGTATAAAATCCATATCTTAAATCTTTTTTTTCATCTTCCACCAAGTTGTTTGTATGTTTTAATGAGGTAACACCTCACCCCATTCTTGGATTATTTTTCTTAATGTACACACTTTTTCTGTGCATGTTCGAAGTTGTACATATAATCTGAACATCTTTCCTCCATTGAATAAAGCATGCCTACTGAGTATCTGTTGTGTCCAAACGTTATATTGCTTTAATTCTTAAGATGCCATTAAGTCTTTGCAGCAAAAGTGCACCCTTTCTCTCAGGCACTTAGTTCATATCACTGTCATCATAATCTGATTGGCTCTAACACAGGTTCCTGCATTTTTGGTAGCCTGGGCAAATGTATCTCTTTAACTGCTGTTTTGCCTGTATATAAGTAGCCATCTTGTCCCCTTATTTCCTAGTCCGAACTGAGCTGTAATAAATCATTATTAGTTAAACCCCGAACTTGCTGTCACATTGCATATTATTCTCGGACTCAACATTGGCGACGAGGATGGAATCTGCCGCTGCCGCAATGCCATTTGGGGGTTTCAACGTGTCTAAGACAGACACCTGGCCAAGCTACAAAATCCAATTTGAGAATTGGGTTATAGCCAACAAGATCAAGCCAGAGGAACGGAAGGTAACATTTCTTGCAAACTGCGGCATCTCCACAATTGATCTCATTTTGAACCTGCTTTGGCCAAGAGAAGTGAAGGACACTTCTCTAAGGGGCATTCTATCGGTTTTAAGAGACCACTTCAGGTCCAAAGACTCTATCTTCACAGCCTGGGTGAACTTATACGGTCGGGACCAGAAGCCCGGGGAGTCCATCACATTCCTGTGCTTGGCGTCAGCATGCTTGATGTGCAGTTCAAAGGCATCGCTGCAAAACTCCCGCTTGTTGTGGTCAAGGCGGGTAAGAACAACCTTTTGTGTACTCAGTGGTTTGGGCTCCTAGGTATTGCCTTTTCAGGCATCAATATGGTTCAGGCTAACCCCATTCAGGCCGTTTTTGACAAGTATCTGGATGTGTTCTGCCCAGGGTTGGGAACTTTTAAGGGGGCCCCTGTTCATTTTGACTTGGATTCTACAGTCAAACCCACTGGGCTGAAGACCCACTGAGTGCATGTTGTGCTGAGAGACTGTCCTGAGACTGGACTTGATGAACTCGTTCCACAGGGCGCAGTGGAGCCCGACATCTGGGAACTGTGGGAGACCCTCATAATCATGACGCTCCACTCTAGCTTAGACATTGTGACTGCAACAAGCAAAGACCCCCTTCTGTCTATGATTGTGCTATGGGTTTAGGTTGGGTGGCCACTGTCGCCAGTTTCTAAAGAACTCAAGGGTTATTATGAGGAACGTAATAAACTGTCAGTAAAGGGGGTGTTTGTTTTGTGAAGACAAAGTGGTAATTCCGTCGGCACTACAAGTTAAGGTAATGCACACACTGCAGGTTGGGTGCACTGGCATCATCCACTCAAAGGTGCTTGCCGGGAGCAATTTTTGGGGGCCCAGGCTCGACCATGAGTTCGAGGCTTGGGTTGCTAGCAGTTGTGCAACAAGTTCCCCAGGGTTAGGGGGAAGGTTATATGTTGGGTCAATGAGTTTCAAATGCGTCCCCGGGATTGGGGAGAAAACTGCCACACTGGGGGTGGAGGCACATGGGTTTCACAATCCAGTTCTGGGTCCTTTACTGAATCTTCCGCAGCCATGACTATGAGTCTGCCGTACCCTTTTGGGAACTTAACACCACCGAGTCTGCGGTAGAGACTGTCCCTCACCCTACGGGTACAGCTGTCCCTCACCCTACGGGTACATACCTGTCAAGTTTTGGGAAATTTCTGTCAAATAAGGGAAATTTCCTAGCCAAAACAGGAAAATGGACAGCTATGCTTATTCTGTGGTGTCCTCCAGTCTAACTCCAGTCTAATTGCAGTCTAACTAATATGGGATGATGGCGGGAAAGAGTGTAAAATATGGGGGTTTGAAAGAAATTTCCCGAAACTTGACAGGTATGGCTCCATCACCAATACAGGCTTGTGCTACAGCACAACCCCCAGCTGACTTCTTGTCAGCCACCATGGTGCCCCCCTCACCAAAAACTCCTCCAGAGTTGGCAGACTCTATAAACGATTTGTGTCCGGGGTGTGCACAATGGCCATCAGTTCCTATCTCTGCTTCGAGTAAGCCCCCCACAAACCCTGCTTCATGTAAGCCCCCCACAAAACCTTGCTTGCCTAGGTCAACCAGTGAGTCCACCGGCACTCCCATAGACCCTGGTTTTCCCGTACCCATTCCCCCAAGTCCCATGAATGCTGGGCGCCCTAAAGGGACCAGCGGTCCACCTCAAAGGTATGGAGAGTGGGTTCTCCACTAGGGGTGGGGGGGAGAATGTTGTGTCCAAACATTATATTGCTTTAATTGTTAAGACACCATTAAGTCTTTGCAGCAAAAGCACACCCTTTCTCTAAGGCACTTAATTCATATCACTGTCATCGTAATCTGATTGGCTCTAACACAGGTTCCTGCATTTTTGGTAACCTGGGCAAATGTATCTCTGTAACTGCCATTCTGCCTGTATATAAGTAGCCACCTCATCCCCTTAATCCCTAGTCCAAAGTGAGCTGTAATAAATCACTGTTCGTTAAACCCCAAACTTGCTGTCATGTTGCATATTATTCTTGGACTCAATAATGTCCCATACCCATCAGCACTAGACACATTTTTCTGTGGGAACTTAATAAATGTTTGAAAAAAATTAGACATGACCATTTGGAATCCAGAGTGGAAATTGCATCCAGCTTGGTGAGAGTTCTGGAAGTATGTATTCTTGACACATATCTAATTTACAGGTATATTGCTAATTCTATGTGTGCATAAGGCAGAGAGATGCCACAGTATATTGTCAAAGATATGTGTGGTCTACTACTACTGCATTCAATATGCCAGCAGATTTGGAAAACAAAACAGTGGCCACAGGATTGGAAAAGATCAGTATACGTCCCAATCCCCAAAAAGGGCAATGCCAAAGAATGTTCAAATTATCGAACAATCGCGCTCATCCCACATGCCAGCAAAGTGATGCTCAAGATAATACAGGATAGACTTCAGCAACATGTGGAGAGAGAGTTACCAGAGGTGCAGGCTGGTTTCAGAAGAGGCAGGGGGACTAGAGACCACATGGAGAAAACAAAGGAATACCAGAAACAAGTTTACTTTTGTTTTATTGACTACACCAAGGCATTTGACTGTGTGGACCACAACAAGATGTGGCAAGTAATTAAAGAGATGGGAATACCAGAACACCTCATATGCCTCCTGAGAAATCTGTACATGAACCAAGAAGCAACAGTTGGGACAGAACATGGAATGACAGAGTGGTTTGGAATAGGAAAAGGAGTAAGACAAGGCTGCATTTTGTCACCATGCTTATTCAACCTATACACAGAGCACATAATGCGCAGTGCAGGGATGGAGGAATCACAATATGGGATTTAAAATCGCTGGGAGAAACATCAATAATCTGAGATATGCAGACGATACCACCCTAATGGCAGAAAGTGAGGAAGACCTAAAGAATCTCTTGATTGGGCTGAAGGAGGAGAGTGCAAAAGCTGGCTTGAGACTCAATATCAAGAAAACCAAGATAATGGCAACAGGCCCAATCAGTTCCTGGAAAATAGACGGGGAAGAAGTAGAAGCAGTGACAGATTTTACTTTCTTAGGATCAAAGATCACTGCAGATGGGGATTGTAGCCATGAAATAAAAAGGCGACTGATTCTTGGGAGACAAGCAATGAGAAACCTGGGGAACATAGTGAAAAGCAGAGACATCACATTGCAAACAAAAATTAGAATAGTCAAAGCAATGGTTTTCCCAGTAGTAATGTATGGATGTGAGAGCTGGACAATTAGGAAGGCTGAACGCAGAAGAATAGATGCCTTTGAAATGTGGTGTTGGAGGAGGGTTTTGAGAGTCCCCTGGACAGCGAGGAGAATAAATAGGTCAATCTTAGAAGAAATTAACCCTGACTGCTCATTGGAAGGTCAAATAGTAAAGATGAAGCTAAAGTACTTTGGACATCAAATGAGAAGGGAGGATTCACTTGAGAAGGCATTGGTGTTGGGAAAGGTGGAGGGCAAAAGAAGAAGGGGGAGGCCAAGGATGAGATGGCTAGATGGTATTGTAGACACAATGGGCACAGAGCTGGGAGGGCTGAGGGGGATGGTGGAGGACAGAGGCGCCTGGAGGAAAATGGTCCATGTTGTCGCAAAGGGTCGGAGTCGACTGTGTGACTGAACAACAACAACAACTACATAATTGCATATTGAGCCTCTGATTTCTTTGCATAAGTGATGTATTATTCACATTCAGGGATAGGGCGGTTCATAGCACAGTGGTGGAACACATTTTTGCATTTGGAAAAAGTGCTGATTTGGATTGATGTAGTCCAAAAACAAATCTGTGCATCCATACATGCAATTTTCTATCCCTCGCATTTCCAAGTAGGGTTATGAGAGAAATCTGCCTGAATTCTTTGGGAGACACTGCTGGTCAATGTTGTCAATAGTGAACTAAACAGACCAAGTAGAAAGCAATGTCCTATGTTTCTAACAAGGGCTGAAATCCAGTAGTAAGTTGCAACCTGAGTAGGCCTATTGAATCAGCAGAACTTACAGAAGAGTTGGAACAACCAAATTTCCAGTGATTTAGTGTGCCAAAGACCTGGGCCTAGAGAGGAAGAAAAAGGAATCAGCAAGGCCCAGATATACTGCTCACTCCATGCAGAGAGGCCCACAGGGGAGGTGAGTAAAGGATCCTGCCCCTCCCTCCCCATCCAAAGACCTGGGCCTAGAGAGGAAGAAAAAGGAATCAGCAAGGCCCAGTGCTACTGCTCACTCCATGCAGAGAGGCCCACAGGGGAGGTGAGTAAAGGATCCTGCCCCTCCCTCCCCATCCAAAGACCTGGGCCTAGAGAGGAAGAAAAAGGAATCAGCAAGGCCCAGCGCTACTGCTCATTCCATGCAGAGAGGCCGACAGGGGAGGTGAGTAAAAGGATCCTGCCCCTCCCTCCCCATCCAAAGACCTGGGCCTAGAGAGGAAGAAAAAGGAATCATAAAGGCCCAGATCTACTCATTCCATGCAGAGAGGCCCACAGGGGAGGTGAGTAAAAGGATCCTGCCCCTCCCTCCCCATCCAAAGACCTGGGGCCAGAGAGAAGGACACTTCCGGAGACCCCCGACCACCCCCAGGAGATACCATCCACAACCACCATCACAGCGAGGTCCGAGCCGGCGCCTTTGACCGACTCCATGCAGCCGAAGAGAGGCAAGAGCTGCTGTGTGCATGCAAAGGATAAGTAATCGAACTGAAATAATATAGTTGACTAAACATAGATGGCTTATGGCAACTGACATAGTGACTGTACAAGAAACTGACTTACATAGAGACTTGATATAGTGGACTTTTTCTTTCTTTCTTTCTTTCCCTTTCATTAATTAGTTCAACTTTTACTTTGATACTATGTGATAAACTGTGATATTGTGCATGATAATACTTTGTTTTAAAACTGTTTAAACTGTGATAACATGTGTGATGGGAAAAGACTGGCGTAGAGACCGGCAAGGCATGCCACAAAGTTTGCCAAGAGAACCCTATGGACCAAAACAAAAGGCAAAACAAGGGGATGCTCAGCACAGCAGATCTGAAAAGGGGGAGGGATACGAAAGGAGGAGGAGAAATACAGTGTTGCAGGGAACAATACTGCATAGGGACATGGAATGTGAGGTCTATGAATCAAGGAAAACTGGAAGTGGTAAAAAACGAGATGGAAAGAATAAGCATTGACATCTTGGGCATCAGTGAGCTCAAATGGACAGGGATGGGCGAATTCAGCTCTGGAAACTATCATATCTACTACTGCGGGCAAGAAAACCTTAGAAGAAATGGAGTAGCCATAATTGTCAATAAAAGAGTGAGAAAAGCAGTAATGGGATACAATCTCAAAAATGACAGAATGATGTCAGTCAGATTTCAAGGCAAACCTTTCAATGTCACTGTGATCCAAATATACGCACCAACCACTGGTGCAGATGAAGCCACAATGGACCAGTTCTATGAGGACTTACAACACCTCATAGAACAGACACCAAGAAATGATGTCCAAATTATATTAGGAGACTGGAATGCCAAAGTAGGAAATCAAAAAGTGGAGGGAATAACAGGCAAATTTGGTCTTGGAACACAGAATGAAGCAGGGCAAAGATTGATAGAGTTCTGCCAAGAGAACGCACTGGTCATAGCAAACACTCTCTTCCAGCAACACAAGAGGTGACTTTACACATGGACATCACCAGATGGCCAACACCGAAACCAGATTGACTACATACTCTGCAGCCAAAGATGGAGAACCTCCATACAGTCAGCAAAAACAAGACCTGGAGCAGACTGTGGCTCAGATCACAACCTACTGATCGCAAAATTCAGGCTTAGACTAAAGAAAATAGGGAAAACACGGAGACCAGAAAGATATCACCTAGACAGCATCCCTAAAGAATACACGGTGGAGGTGATGAACAGATTTAATGGCTTAGACTCGGTAGACAGAGTACCGGAAGAATTATGGACAGAGATGAGGGACATCATGCAGGAAGCAGCAAAGAAAACCATACCAAAAGAAAAGAAGAGTAAGAAAGCAAAGTGGTTGTCTGATGAGGCTCTTAAAATAGCAGAGGAAAGAAGGAACACAAAAGTCAAAGGAGAAAAGAAAAACTACAACCATTTGAACACAGAATTTCAAAGAAAAGCAAGGAGAGATAAGGAAAACTACCTAAAAGAACAGTGCAGAGAAATGGAGGAAAACAACAAAAGAGGCAGAACCAGAGATCTTTTCAAAAAAATTGGGGAAATCAAGGGAACATTTAAAGCAAAAATGACCATGATAAGGGACAAGGATGGAAAGGAGCTAGCTGATGCAGAAGAAATTAAGAAAAGATGGAAAGAGTACACAGAGGAACTTTACAAAAAGGACCTCAACACTCCTGATAATCACAATGATGAAGAAATTGAACTTGAGCCAGACATCCTGGAGAGTGAAGTCATAAAGGCCCTAAAGAGCACTGCAAACAACAAAGCTAGTGGAGATGATGGTATCCCACTTGAATTTTTCAAAGCGCTAAAAGATTATGGCGTCAAATTACTGCATTCAATATGCCAGCAGATTTGGAAAACAAAACAGTGGCCACAGGATTGGAAAAGATCAGTATACGTCCCAATCCCCAAAAAAGGGCAATGTCAAAGAATGTTCAAATTATCGAACAATCGCGCTCATCCCACATGCCAGCAAGGTGATGCTCAAGATAATACAGGACAGACTTCAGCAGCATGTGGAGAGAGAATTACCAGAGGTGCAGGCTGGTTTCAGAAGAGGCAGGGGGACTAGAGACCACATCGCCAACATACGCTGGATCATGGAGAAAACAAAGGAATACCAGGCATTTGACTGTGTGGACCACAACAAGATGTGGCAAGTAATTAAAGAGAGAATACCAGAGCACCTCATATGCCTCCTGAGAAATCTGTACATGAACCAAGAAGCAACAGTTAGGACAGAACATGGAATAACAGAGTGGTTTGGAATAGGAAAAGGAGTAAGACAAGGCTGCATTTTGTCACCATGCTTATTCAACCTATACACAGAGCACATAATGCGCAGTGCAGGGATGGAGGAATCACAATATGGGATTAAAATCGCTGGGAGAAACATCAATAATCTGAGATATGCAGACGATACCACCCTAATGGCAGAAAGTGAGGAAGACCTAAAGAATCTCTTGATTGGGCTGAAGGAGGAGAGTGCAAAAGCTGGCTTGAGACTCAATATCAAGAAAACCAAGATAATGGCAACAGGCCCAATCAGTTCCTGGAAAATAGACAGGGAAGAAGTAGAAGCAGTGACAGATTTTACTTTCTTAGGATCAAAGATCACTGCAGATGGGGATTGCAGTCATGAAATAAAAAGGCGACTGATTCTTGGGAGACAAGCTATGAGAAACCTGGGGAACATAGTGAAAAGCAGAGACATCACATTGCAAACAAAAATTAGAATAGTCAAAGCAATAGTTTTCCCAGTAGTAATGTATGGATGTGAGAGCTGGACAATTAGGAAGGCTGAACGCAGAAGAATAGATGGCTTTGAAATGTGGTGTTGGAGGAGGGTTTTGAGAGTCCCCTGGACAGCGAGGAGAACAAATAGGTCAATCTTAGAAGAAATTAACCCTGACTGCTCATTGGAAGGTCAAATAGTAAAGATGAAGCTAAAATACTTTGGACATCAAATGAGAAGGGAGGATTCACTTGAGAAGGCATTGTTGTTGGGAAAGGTGGAGGGCAAAGGAAGAAGGGGGAGGCCAAGGATGAGATGGGTAGATGGTATTATAGACACAATGGGCACAGAGCTGGGAGGGCTGAGGGGGATGGTAGAGGACAGAGGCGCCTGGAGGAAAATGGTCCATGGGGTCGCAAAGGGTCGGAGTCGACTGTGCGACTGAACAACAACAGTGTGCCTCCTCTAGTAATAACTTACTACTAGAGTTAAACCAAAATATGAATACAATCATATAAACATCACCAGAATGAAAGTCTTTTGTGTTGAACTGGCAATTGGAAATCATGGTTATATTTTGTGTCTGGGGATATTTCTTGGATAGATTTGAAGGTGAAGAATTTTTGAGAGCTTTCATGTGTTTATCAATTCTGTTTGTTTGTTGCCCTGTATGCATCTTTTGATGGTTTATTGCACATTTTATGCTTTAATTTATTTTCAATGGAAATGTTTAGTACTATGGAGATGGTATCTAACATCTGTAAGGCTTCATCAAATTTGCAATCAAAATTCAAAAATGTGTTGGAGGTGTAAGGATACCATTGAATCTTATATTCATATGCGGTGGGAATGCAGAGTGTTAAATCAATTTTGGATTGAAATTATGAAGGAAATAAAAGAGATAATTGCTGAGGATATTAAAATAGAGGCTAATATGGTATTGCTAATGGAGACGAATGATCTAAACATTGATAGATATAAGATTTGATAATCATTATGACAACAGTCGCAAGATTATGTATAGCGCGCACTTGAAAGAGCGGAGATTTGTTGAATATTAAAGAATGGTATAATGAAATGTTGTTGATTGCGTTAAATGATAAGCTCACATGGGAATTAAACCAAAAAAGAGGGAATTATAAAGGAAAATAATTTTTATGGGATATGGAGCCCATTTTTGACATACACACTACACAGCAGCAGATCAAATGAATTTCTGGAAGTAACATGTATTTAAAAGAAAACATAATCTCAGAGGCTTTGTATATATCATTGAGGTTTATATTATCTTAATTGTTACTTATATAAGTGTTTTATACTGCTATTTGGGTAAAATTTAAGGTGCAAAAAGTGTTATAAAGCAAATTTTGGAAAATGTAGTATAAGAAAAAGACAATTTAAAATGATTTATAATATAAATTATACAAATATAAAAGTGAAGAATAACACTGAAATTAAAAAATATTGTAACAACATTGAGGACCCTAGCATATTGTTTTTTCTTTTTCTTTTCTCCTTCTTCTTACTTTTATACTTGTATTGAAATGTTTTTGTATTTTTATAGTTTTAGTGTTTGTAATTAAAAATTATTTTATAAATAAAAAAGTGGGTGGGGGGGTAGAGAAATGTTTAGCCATATTCAGTCTTCAATTTTGATGAAAGTCACTGAAACAAAGCCTAGGTCTTGTAGGACTACATTGCTTCTAAATTTATTTATTTAAAATATGTTTACCCAGCCTTTCTCTATAAAAGGACCCAAGGCTGCTTACATCATTAAATTAGTTAAAACAATAGATTGTACAAGTGTTTAAAATAAATTAAACATGCCTTACCATGGATACCTTGGAGTTGTATTCAGCGAGGAATCCGTGCATTGGTAGACATCTCTGCAATGACATTCCACACATGCTAATGGATTTGAGAAATCAAGTCTATCTGCATGTGTTGTTTTTTTAGCCCTTTTGATATAATGTCACCCATTGGTCAGGCAGACCATGTCATGTGCACTCCGTTTTCACCTTGCCCAAGGGATCCGATGGAGGACGCTTTGGAGAGTTTTAGTCCTGGCCTACATTCATTGACAAGAGATGAGCAACACTGCCTAGTTAGATTGCTCAATCCCCCATGCCCTGACAAGGCTCTCCTAGCAGGGGAATTAAGTATGTGTTATATTAAAAATGTTAAATGTGGCATCCTTCTGGATTGACCAGATTAATCATGAAAACAAATTCTCTGATAAGTTGATCAGTAGCACAGGTTGCTTCTCTTCCCATGTTTGTAGGGTGAAGCTGTTATGGTCTCGGAACAATGGATGCAGGCATAAAACAGTCCTTCCTCTCTAAGCTTATGCAGCCATCATTGTAAGGGCCTAAAATACATTATATCATTAATTATGTGATTGTGTGATTGTCCACAAGAATCGGCTAACAGTAACCAATCTTTGTGTAAAGTAAAGTTAGCATAGAGAACTGGTGAAGGATGATGGATCATGTCATTGTGTGCCATATACTGTATGCTTGTGTGAAACTGTTAATAAAGAGAGCTGCTGGGAGAAGGAGATAGAGATGGAGAGGAGGGGAGAGAAGGCTCCAAAGTACCCAGCTACCCCCCCCCCCAAATCTCATCTCATCATTCTACTGGTCGGAATCCCATGTAGTAGGTTGCTACAGTTAAATAAGAATAGTATAAAATCAGATTAAGAACAACAGAATATAAATCATACTGATTATGGTTTGAAGGTTTCAAACAATGCTTTTGAAACTGGAGGAGGAAATTTAATAGCACTCATTCTGGTGCCCATACATCTGGCTCTTGAGGGACCAATGTCCTAATCTGTAATTTTCCTGGCAATATCCTTCTGAACTGGGGAAAATCATCAATATCTGTAGTTTTTAAATTCTCAGTTTCTTAAAAAAACATGCTCCCAAGTGAAATACTTTTACTTTTTTTTAACCTTCGGTGACTTAACTTATGTGTGGTCAAGTGGTCTCATCTGGTTGTTCCCCTCATCCGGTTGCTCCCCTCAGTCGACCGGGCTGGGGAGGAGAAGCAGCCACAGCTGTGGAGCCCCGGAGGGCTCAAAACTCCACCGCCACCGCTGCCGGTTGCTCCCCTCAGTCAGCCGGGCTGGGGAAGAGAAGCAGCCACAGCTGTGGAGCCCTGAAGGGCTCAAAACTCCACCACCGCCACCAGGTTAAAGGGGCTCTTGTTGCCCGGTCTCCCTCCCCTGGTCTGGTATTGGCCACGGGGGAAGCGAGTGCGACTGCCATGGGGGACTCTGTCTCTGTTGGACTTGATTATTGTATTACTTAATTTATCTTGATTGTACTGAAATTCTTATCTTGTATTCTATGTTTATTGACTGCTATGTATTTTGATTAGCATAATAATGTTGTTTGCCGCCTTGAGTCAGCTTCGGCTTGAGAAAGGCAGGATATAAATAAATTTGAAATTAGAAATTTATCTGTAGTAATTTTTCCATGAGATTTTCTATAAGACTGGAAATTCCTCGTTGATCATTATCTGGTTGCATAACTCCACTGGTATAGCAGATACAGCATGACTGGCATCAGTACATGGCTGAAGGTTTACTGATATATGCATATCAGCAAAGAACTTTACAGCTACAAAAAGAGAGGGTTCAACAGAGCCCTTTTTGTTGGGTGGCTGGTTTAGAGGATTATGCCTTCCCCCTCGGTTCCTTCGGTACCTGCACCCCTTTTTAGGAGGTGGATTTTCATTCTGTTTTTATCGGTTTTAATCTGTTTTATGTTGTGATTGTGAACCGCCCTGAGTCAGCCTTGGTCGAGTGGGCAGTATAGAAGTCCAACAATAAAATAAAAAAATAAAATAAAATTGAAGCAGATTGCAAGTTGCTCAAGCAATGCCTTGCAAGGATAAAATGGTGGCTTCCCGCCATCCAAAATAGAAGCCAAAGTTGGCATGAAATCCCCCGTTCAGGGCACACTCATTATGTTAATCAAAGCCCTATGATTGGTTACTGTTTTGGATCCTGTTCCTCATTGGTTAAAACATATATATCATGTTATATTTGGTTGATTATGATTGTCCGGGAGGTTACTACAATGTAGCAAAGAGTCACTGCCCAGAAGATACTATATAAGCCCCACGGGAAAACAAGGGTGGGGCCAGGCCGGATCTATACTTCCCATTACCGCTGCAGGTTAGCCAACGCTGGGCTAAGCCTGGGTCTCCTCTTACGCTATCATGCCAAGGTGTAGCTTAGTCACTGCCATCCTCGGTAGGAAACACGAGGGACCGACTACATGGGACAAGTGTAGACATGTTATGTCCGGATTGCCTTGTAAGTGTATTCTGAAAGACTGTTCAAATAAAGCCTATTGCCATTCTGTTCATCGCTGCCTGGACTATTGCTTATAAGGGCCAGACGCAACAGCATCTGAGCCACTAAGCCACTGCACAAAATTGCAATGCTAGCAGCTAATTACAATGGAGAATGACTGTGGCTGACTATCATATAAAACCAACAAAACATCTTCTACCACCTTAAAGTCTACAAGTTTTATTTTCTGCATAAGTTGCCATAGGCTTCAGAAATGTGTGAAATCTTATACCAAATAAAATTGTTCATTTTTATGGTGTCACAGGATAACTTGTTCTTTCTGCTGCAACAGACTAAAATGGCTGCCCCTCCTTCTTAGTCTGCTATGAAGATTTAAGTTGAAAGGATTTACATTTTCCAACCATAACCTAGGTTCCAATATATTGCTTTCTGAACTGATAACTTGATGGTTAAGTGAGTATCATTCCATCCACTGTTACAGCCACTGGCATTCTTCTTCTCTCCCATGAAAAAAAAATATGCTCATTTTTATTCAAACCCACCTTCTCCTGCTTGTTTAATGCTCTCATGGAAGCATCTGTTATTAAAAATGCCGCAGCCCCTTGTGGGAGTGGCTGTGTAATTCTTCAGAAGCACAGTATGGTCTCCCATAAATGTGCAGCTTGGCTGTGCCTGGCTTTTTCACTATTATCCTGAGGGGAACCATGCGAAGAATGCTAGGACTGTCTTCAGGATCAAGATGCAGAATGAAATGAAACACTCTTGGCTTTCATCTCAATCAATTAAATTTTAATACGTTACAAGATGCGATAGCAGCAGGTTGCACTATTGGATTTAACGTGCCTCTTCAAAATCCCACAGTAGGCCCAACCAACAAAAAGGAAAGCACTGTTAGGCTATACAGTACACAGAGTAACTTTTCTGTCTGAATCTCTGTTGCCTATAATGTGACATTTTGTTTTCCACAGGGCTGTGTTACAAGTGGCATGCTGCAGAAATGTAGGGACACTGCCAATAATTAGGCGGCTGGGTGGCCCACAAATCTTCTCCGTGACACTCTTGTTCCCTCGCCAGTTCTCCGTGTTCTCTTCCTGAAAGAATGTTTTGTTTTTGTTTACACAGCCCTTGCAGGCAGAATGAATAAAGGCCTTTCTACCTCTCTTTTTCCTCCCTGCCTCAGCCTGTCTGCTCAGCAGGCTTTACTTGGAAGGTCGTTCAGCCTCCATATTTCTATTTTGTACTGGAGAAAGTATGGGGAGCCTGCTTTGGACATAAATTAAAAGTGGATGCTTTTCAGCCCATTGTCCCAATTGGTGCTCAGCCCCATTCCCAGCACTAAAGTCTCCACTGGGCAACTCTGTAATTGAACTTAACTGTATTTGGTATCTTGTATTTTGCATTTTGTATTCTTGTGTTGCTACTGATTGATACTTTGTATTTTGTTTAGTTTGTATTTTTTGCATTGTTTTTGACTGCTATATTTATGCAATATTGTAACTAGATTTGATATTATGTTATTGTAATACTGTGCTTTTGGGGGCTATTTTGTACTGTATTATGTATTTGAATTTGGAAACTGCTTTGAGTCACCCGCATGGTTGAAAAAGCGGTATATAAATAAACCTGAAATTGAGATGAAAAAACAAAAAACTAAAGCAGCTCCACCTGAAAGATGAAAAGGGATGTTTCCATTCTACTGGTAAGGTAAAGGTTCCCCTTGCTTGAAAGCCAGTTGTATCTGACTCTAGGGTTCAGTGCTCATCTCTGTTTATAGCCAAAGAGCCAGTACTGTCTGCGTCTGCAGACATTTCCATGGACATGTGGCAGGCATGACTAGACACCAGAGTGCACGGAACACTGTTTACATTCCCACCAACGTGTTACCTATTTATCTACTTGCAATGTCTTGCTTTCAAATTGCTAGGCTGGCAAGAGCTGGGACAGAGACAGAAGCTTATGCCATGGTGCAGCACTTGGGTCTCGAACTGCTGACCTGCCAGTTCAGCATCTTAACCACTAAGCAGAATTTCAGCAAACTCCTTCTTAACAGCATCAAATTTGCTCAGCTGGATCACATCAAAATAAGGATCTATTTCAGTATTCTTTTTCCACATTGGCAACCAGTTGCTTATGGAAAGCCTACAAGCACTACATCTCATGTGTTCCACAGCAGCTAGTAACCCCACAGGCACATTGCCTCTGAAAGAGCAAATAATACTGTGCCATTAACTATCAAGACAAATAGCTAGTGATAGCTTTAGCCAACATGAATTTGGACAACCCACTGTTAGAGATTTCTAAGTGGATTATCGGAACCCGAACTGGCATTTAGCAGCTGGGACGAGTGACACCATGGCCTACTCACTTCACCATTAAGGCATAGGTGCACACCTATGCAAATAAGAAGAATAGGATGGTTCCCAAAGAATGTGAAAGTTTCTGCTTTTCAAAAAAAAAGGGAAATGAATAGGATGGTTGGTATTCCCATTTATTTTTCCTAATTCACGGAGATAAATTCATCTCTTGATTTTGGCACTCTCTAAAATTTAGTGTCCTGGGGACAAGGTTCCAATTGCTTCCCTAGTTATAACTCTGTGGGGACTATCATTATATTCTCTCAGTTGCATTCTGTATGGGAAGAGACTATCTTCCCATACAGAATGTCAATTCTGACCAGACATCCTTCTACAGTAATAGAGTAGACCATACAGCCAGTGACTCAACACTGAGTGTTGGGTGGTGGTAAATAACCTGACTCCCTAAAGGGACCAACAGCTATGGGCGGATGAACCCCTTTAGGTGGGGTGATGGTCCCCTCATTGGAGGAAATGCCACTGGAAACCATCATATTGGGCCCAATGGCAAAATGAGCAGAGAAGGAACTCTGATTCCCAACAGTCATTGAGGTGGAAGAGGCCATGCCAGATGGACTGGCTGTGAAGGCACACCTTGATAATATCCTTATGGCTATGACTGTTCATTGCAGTCCCAGTGTTAAATCATGCATGTCTCATTTCATACATGCTGCAGGAGATGGCTCCGAGATCATGGTGTGTGGGTCACCTCATGGCAAGCTGGGATCCGCCTTCAACAAATTCATGCCAATAGCATTTTCCCTGCTTCAGAAAAAAATGTATCCTCGGATATGAGTTGCAGCTGACGATGAGAAGAGACACTTCCTTTGGCTTATCATAAATCAATCTCAATTCTGCATCCCAGCACACCCTTTCGGTTTCTGGTGTTATGAGAGACAATACAATAACTTTGGTCATTATGGTTGCCAATTCTCCAGGTCTACAATCTTCTTCTGAGGTTGCTGTGACCGGAAGGGGATTAGGACTTGAAATCTTACAGATGTGGTTATGTCATAAAATTTCCTCTCAGACCTTCCTGAGCCCCGGAAACTGTAGTCCAAAAATCAGAATGTTCCAAATGTTGCTTAGAAAGAGACCAGTGTGCCCATTTCTACTGAAAATGCCATCAAAATATATTTCAATTCCCAAATGTAAGGATTTGTTGAAATGTGCTCTGTTTTATCTGGCATTTCTTGTACAGCATTTTCAATTGCCTTGGTATGGCCAACAACAAGGAACTATCACTAAACCATTTTCTGTCCTTTTTTCTTGTTACTGCATCATATAAACATAAGTTGTCATATTAAATTGCAGAGACACTCCTCTTCGAGAGTGCTACACAGGGATGGTACTTGAGTTCAAAGAAAGGAGGTATTTGTTTGACGAGGAAAGAACATCACTCTTTTGACGAGGAAAAAGATATCTACATATCACTGACACACCATTAAATGTATCAGGAACTACTGGGCATTTCATTTCCTTCAAGTGCTTTTCCTTTTATTGTCGGTCCTGTAACAAGATTATGGAAATGCTTCGACAACAGTCAAGCTGCAGTTATGGATACTTGTTCAAAGTAAATAATAAAAGCATTTTGTCAGAATTGCTGTCATTTTCCATTTGACGAAGGCATATGTTTTATAAATACATCCTCCACTGCCGTCACTGTCATGTCTGCCTTAGGTGAACCATATCTAATTTAGTTACATTGATAGGTGGCAGTTCCCGCGCTCCTTCTAACCATATTAACAGATGAATAGGGCAGTCATTTTCGGAGAGCAGTTTGCAAATAGGGCCAAAGTGGATTGGTTTGAGATTGCAGCCTAGTAAGAATGGGTCTTGTGGGAGGACAATTGGGAAACCTGTTAGTTATGCTGTAATTTGATACATAAAATGCACCTTAAGCAAAACTAATTTGGAGCAGGGAAGAAATCCATGATGTTCAGATGGGAACCTTACTGGTAAAGTATAGCCTGCAGACAGAGTTAGATGATTTGTCAGCTCTCCTGTCACTTGGCCCTAGGCCTATGCCATGTCTGCAAAAATAATACAGTACCTGTCAAGAAAACACAGGGCTTCTTCTTCTTTTTGGTTTTGAGTTTGTTGGGGAAAGGAATTTAGAGAAACATCTAGGTAAATCTCTTAGAACAGCTCAATATGGTGCTCCCCAGACTGCAACCCACATCACCCCCAACCAGGAAGGACAAATAGCTCTGATAACTGAGGATGATGGGACTTAGATCCTGACACATCTGGAAAACCTCAGGATAGGAAAGCCTAGATTTCAGCAAATAGACATTTCATTTCTGTGGGGAAAACAGTACAGTTCTCACAGAGGTAAAGAGCAGGCACATTCAAGATAGGCTTCTCTATTTGGATTCTTCCACCACTCTTGAAAATTTTGATCCTGAAGGCAAATGACAAAATTGTTCAGAAGCAGGAACAAGGTGAAGCTAGCTGGGTAGCTCATTGGTGTGTCGTTTGTCCACAGCAGAAATGAAAAGGGTGATGCTAAAGGTCAAAAGCCGCTTCTCTCTCAAAGCCAAGTCTCGTGTAAGGCAATGCCAACTCAACCCAGATTAACACAAAAGCTGCTTTTAACAGAACTGCACATTTACAAAAATATGATTTCCATCACAAACCTCAACAATCTACCTTATACTCTTTACTTCTGTCTCATAAGGTGTCAGGGCTATTACTGGCCCCTCATGTTCTCAGGGAAGGACAATTGAGGCTGATAAAAGGAACTTGAAATAGAACTTGGGGCTTGAGGCTTCTGCGTGTGTCCCAATTGTGCACTACAGACTAGTTTTCCAGACGTTGATACTCAGTTCAGCCAGCTGTTCCATAGCCATGACAATGCTCAGCAAACTGATTTTAGAAAATAGTTGCTCATATACTTATAAGCTTCCTGCTCCACTATAGTGGTTTTAATTATAAGCCAAAATCCAATTACTCCTTCCATCTAGAGGACTCAGTGGCTGCATTGTGGTGATTCTACACTTAAGTCATTTGTGAAGAAATTGTTTTCTTTCTTTCTTTTCAAAAGTAACTGAATACTTTGAGTAATATCAAATTGTATTTTTATAAAGAAGAGAAGACTTAATGTTAAAAACATTCCCCTCTGGTGTAAAATATAAAATAATAACAATTGCATGCTGTCAAACCAATTTGGATTTATGGTGGCTTAGTGGTTAAGATGCTGAACTTGATGACTGGAAGGTTGTCGGGTCAGCAGTTCAAGACCCAAGTGCTGCATGATGGAGTGAACTCCCATCTCTGTCCCAGCTCCTGCCAACCTAGTAGTTTGAAAGCAAGAAATCACAAGTAGATAAATAGGTACTACTTTGATGAGAAGGTAAACAGCATTCCATGCACTCTGGTGTTTAGTCATCTCTGCCACATGTCCACAGACATGTCTACAGACACAGACAGTGCTCGTGCTTTGGCTATAAACAGAGATGAGCACTGACCCTAGAGTCAGATACAACTGGCTTTTGAGTAAGGGCAACCTTTACCTTTCCAAGATTGTCTAAGTAGAAAATAAACAGACTACACAGAAATGGTTTACTATTCCCTTCTTCTGGGGGCACCTTGGAATGTGCTGCTTCACGAGCCAGCTCTTCCCTTTTGAGGCACAGTAGGGAATCAAATTCTCAACCTCTGGCAGATACCTAAGGTAAAGGTAAAGGTCTCCCTTGCTTGAAAGCCAGTTGTATCCAACTCTAGGGTTCAGTGCTCATCTCTGTTTATAGCCAAAGAGTCAGCACAGTCTGCATCTGCAGATGTTTCTGTAGACATGTGGCAGGCGTGCCACAACACTGGATTGCCACTGAGCTATTTAGCCAGTTGGTGTCAAATATATTCTCCTTCAATTACTATTACTATTGAATTACTAAATATTGAAATTTAAGTCACTCTCTTACAGAGGCAGGGCCTGTATATTTCAGGGATACCCAGGATTGTTTCCAACTAACCCCACCTCCAACACAGAAATGTGTATGCTACAATGAGTCAGAATTTTGTTTGATTTGTTTGCTGGTAAGTAATTTCCATAATGTGCAGATCATTAAATAGGATTGATGGACATCAAATGGAAAGAAAAGGAACATGGAATCTCATCTGTGCTTTCTTTCTCCCTCTTTGTCCATACACCTAGTAGGAAGTATTCAAAGAATGTTTTGCCATTTTCAGAAGTGGGGGGTGAGAAAATTTAAATTAAAAAAATCTCCATATGTCTCAGAAGAATGTCTTCTACAAATTGTCTTTACTAGAACACCCTATATATCACAACAGCCAGTTTCAAGAGAAATACCAGACTTGTGAGTATGACTCATAAGAAGCATCTCTCAAAATTCTCTTTCACTAACCAGGTAAAACTAAAATAAAATAAAATAAATCTCCAGGTAATAACCCAGGGTGAAAAATCTGCAGCTGCAAGGCGCTGCAGATTAAGACAGTGTGGAAGAATGATGGGATTTGCAATACATCATGATTTGAAGGGTCTCAAGTTGTCCACTCCAGCTAGAAGCTATCTCTCTAAACAAACAGAAAACTTGACACTATGAAGAACTATCAGTGTGATCAAATAGAACTGAGGAGAATGTAGTTTCCCTTATTAAATCAGTTTCTAATATACATGGAAGTATTTGCTCCATGCCTGGAGATGACAGAAATGAAAAGGAGACAGTGTTATTACATGCTTATTATTCAAGCTTTGGCACTAAAAAGAACCTAACAACCCCATGATAAAATGCTGCCTTTTCTATGTGCAGACACGGTTCCAATTGACTTTGCAAGTGGCGCAGTGTTCTACAGAGGAATGCATCCCCTTCTCCACTTTAGACGTTGTCTCCCTTTTTTGTAGCATAACTCAAAGGAAGAGAAGGTGAGAGGGGCACCTTCATGGCAAAGGCTTTAAAGTTCTGAATAACTGTGGCCATACAATGCATAAGTTCCAGCAAAACACCTGCCACCTAAACAACTAAACATCCCATTAATAAAAAATATTAAAAGTTCCACAAGGTTATCCTTTAAATGCAAGAAGCACCAGTTCATGGCTAATAAAAAAAACAAAGCAAAAGCAAACTCATAAAGTGCTGCCAAAACAAGCATGTGATTGTTAACCCTCATTGTTTGTGCATTAACTATAAAGTAAACAGCACTGCTATTATCTCATTATCCAAATGTAAGTGCCTATTTTGTGACTATTGTAAATGGGAAATGAACCAAACTGATTTAACCTTAATTTAAAAATTAAGGCCTAACTCTTAATGAAGAGGAAACATCCTCTCTTGATTAATGTTCTTCTATTTAGTTTGCTCAGTAAAGAGATGGACATTTATTGACACTTGCATTAAGAATGTATGATAAAGGTTTCTAACAAAGGTTAGTTAATACAATGTGCTGCCTTTTTATAGGTTTGTAAAATGCATACCCAGTGTGGTGAAGTGAATAGAGAGATGGACTAGAATCCAAGAAGCCGGGTATCAAATCCTTGTTCAGCCACTGAAACTCATGGCCAGGGTGGAACTGGTAATCACCACTCCTTAAATGCCTTGCTTACCGTGAAAGCCTTATAAAAAAGTAGTTATAATTTGGTTCAAACTGGATGCCACATAAACAAAAACAACAACAACCACCAAAGTGACACATATCTGATGATCCCTGCCTCAAAATCTCACTAGCATTTCAAAGCATAATTATCTGTCAGTAATCCTTTCTCTATAGCAGTGATGGCTAACCTCGGCACTCCAGCTGTTCTTGGACTTCAATTCCCAGATGCTCAAGTCACTGTGAATCCACACGAATGGGTTTTCTGTGCATACATGCAGTAAACCCATTTGTATGGATTCACATGGACCTGGGCTTCTGGGAACTGAAGTCCAAGAACAGCTGGAGTGTCAAGGTTTGCAATGACTGCTCTATACCTTTTCATACACTGCCTCATATTTTTTCACACAAATGATATTTTGATGAGAGATCATTATCTATACCTATAAGAATGAGGTTGGGCCATGCGTGTCTGGAATGCGTGTCCGCACCTGTCCAGCCCATCCCATAATGCGCCGGCCACACTTACCTTTTGTCCTTGACACCATCACCGCAAGGGTAAGGAAGCCGAGAGTGGGGCCAATGCCCCATGAACATGCAAAAACAAAAAACTATGCTTCCCAGCATTATCCATGACGTGGCATGCCTCAGCCAATCAGGCATGAGGACACAAGCATGGAGGAGGCAGGACAGCCGGCGCGTGTGAAGAAAGAAAACCGGCCAACGCGTGAGCACCTACCACAGGGGGTGGAGGCCGAAATCACAGCTGCCTTTGGCCCCCACCTACCGAGGGAAGTGGGCCACTTCCCCCGGAAGGTGAGGGCAGATAACGGCACTCCGTTCCGCCATCGCCTCATGGAGTGAAACGAGCACCTACCCTGGGGGCCAGGGGCGAATGCATGTCTGCCTTCAGCCCCCACCTACTGGGGAAGCGAGCCACATCCCTGGGAGGCAAAGGCAGAGAATGGCGCTCTGTTCCACCTTCGCCTCCTGGAGGGAAGCGAACACCTACCATGGGGGTGGGGCCGAAAGCATGGCTGCCTTCGGCCCCCGCCAACTGAGGAAAGTGAGCCACTTCCCCCAGGAGGTGAAGGCTACCATGGTGGTAAAGGCCGAAAGCATGGCTGCCTTCAGACCCCACCAACTGAGGGAAACAAGCCACTTCCCCAGGAGGTGAAGGCAGAGAAAGGTGCTCCATTCCACTTTTGCTTCCCAGAGGGAAGCGAGCACCTTCCATGGGGGGTGGGGGCCAAAAGCACAGCTGCCTTTGGCCCCTGCCTACCGAGGGAAGTGAGCCACTTCCATGGGAGGAGGCACCAGGCAGGGATCCACCAGGGTAGGCTCCTCCCCTGACAGATTCCTGCATCTCGCCCTGCAATTACCCCTCCGCTGTTTCAAAGACAGCGGAAGGAGAATATCCATACCTCTCAACCTTCTCGATTTGACCAGGATTACCCCGTAATCCTGCACCGATTGACATCATTTCCCGACCCATGCTGCCAAAACCCCATAATTTGGCAGCGGGGGAAAGGAAGTACTGCACAGCCCTTCTGTGCAAGTCACCTTCTATGCATGCGTGGAAGGGTTTTACACTCGTGTAGAACCCTTCCACGCATGCGTGGAAGCCTACGCCGCTTGCGTAGGTTGCTGCGCATGCATGGAAGCCTTCCACGCATGCATGGAAGGCGACCTGTGTGGAACCGCTCTGTGCAGGTCCCGTTTTTTCTAGAGCCGCGGGTTGACAGGTATGAGAATATCAAGGGTGAGAGACAGGAATCCATCAGGGGAGGTGCCAACTCTGATGGAATCCTGCCTCTCGACCTGCAATTTCCGCCCTCGAAACAGTGGAAGGGAAAATGCAAATGTGCCAGGCAGGGATCCGCCAGGGTAGGCACCTCCCCTGACAGATTTCTGCCTCTCGCCCTTGCCATTTCCCCTCTGCTGTTTCAAAGGCTATGTTCAAAACAGCAGAGGGAGAATGGCAAGGGCGAGAGGCAGGAATCCATCAGGGCAGGTGCCTTCCCTAGTGAATCCCTGCCTCTCGCCCTTGCCGTGTCTTTGGCCATCCCCTTCTTCCTTTGCCACCCCCAAAACCACCCCCCAAAACCAAAAAAAATCAATACCTGCCCAGCAAGGCCGAGCAAAATAGCTAGTATATATATATATATATATATATATATATATATATATATATATATATATATATATATATATATATATATATATATATATATATATATATATATATATATATATATATATATATATATATATATATATATATATATATATATATATATATATATATATATATAATTTTGTATCAGAATTATTCTGGGTTGAAAGGATTTTTGTGGAAGAAACTCCACTCAGGGAATGCCCAAATGAGGCCCCTTTCATGTCCCCAACAGCTGGGACAGAGACACACGCTCAATCCATCATGCAATACCCAGGTCTCAAACTGCCAACTTGCCAGTCTTCCAGCTAACAAGGCAAGCTTCTTCACCACTGAGCCACCACAGCTTCATAGAGATCATTTTTTCTTTGACATTGCACTGCCAGGATTTGTTAGAAGATTCAGCAAACCTGGCTGAAGTGAGCAGTAGTATTTTTCTAGAACGATTAACAGAAAGCCCTCCATTAAGGGCATGTATTGTGTGGCTGTTAAATTTCTAACCCACCTATACTCCCCTGAGGTCATAGCGACATATGCTGTTTGGCTCTCATCCTCCTCATGTTATCTTCACAAACACCCATTTAGGTAGATAAGGCTGAGAGTCTGTGATTGGCCCACAGTCTCCCAGTCCCCCTTTCCCAAATGCCTCCTTTGCTGGACCAGGAAGGAGAAGGGAGGACCAGCAGCTGTTTCAAGGCAGGGAGGGGTGGCTACAAAAGACCTTCCAACAACCCCCTTTCCCAAATGCCTTCTTCACTGAACCAGGAAGGAGAAGGGAAGACCAGCAGCTGTGTCAAGGCAAGAAGGGGTGGCTACAAAAGACCTTCCAACCACCCCCTTTCCCAAATGCCTCCTTCGCTGGACCAGGAAGGAGAACGGAAGACCAGCAGCTGTTTCAAGGCAGGGAGGGGTGGCTACAAAAGACGTTCCAACCACCCCCTTTCCCAAATGCCTCCTTCACTGAACCAGGAAGGAGAAGGGAAGACCAGTAGCTGTGTCAAGGCAAGGAGGGGTGGCTACAAAAGACCTTCCAACCACTCCCTTTCCCAAATGCCTCCTTCGCTGGACCAGGAAGGAGAAGGGAAGACCGGCAGCCTGTGTCAAGGCAGGGAGGGGTGGCTACAAAAGACCTTCCAACCACCCCCTTTCCCAAATGCCTCCTTCGCTGGACCAGGCGGACGGTTTCAAGAACTGCAGCCCAACTCCAGCCATCTTCACAAGCACCCATTTAGGTAGATAAGGCTGAGAGTCTGTGATTGGCCCACAGTCTCCCAGTCCCCCTTTCCCAAATGCCTCCTTTGCTGGACCAGGAAGGAGAAGGGAGGACCAGCAGCTGTTTCAAGGCAGGGAGGGGTGGCTACAAAAGACCTTCCAACAACCCCCTTTCCCAAATGCCTTCTTCACTGAACCAGGAAGGAGAAGGGAAGACCAGCAGCTGTGTCAAGGCAAGAAGGGGTGGCTACAAAAGACCTTCCAACCACCCCCTTTCCCAAATGCCTCCTTCGCTGGACCAGGAAGGAGAAGGGAAGACTGGCAGCTGTGTCAAAGCAGGGAGGGGTGGCTACAAAAGACCTTCCAACCACCCCCTTTCCCAAATGCCTCCTTCGCTGGACCAGGAAGGAGAAGGGAAGACCAGCAGCTGTTTCAAGGCAGGGAGATGTGGCTACAAAAGACCTTCCAACCACTCCCTTTCCCAAATGCCTCCTTCGCTGGACCAGGCGGACGGTTTCAAGAACTGCAGCCCAACTCCAGCCATGGAGAACAGACACTGCCTTTCCTCCCAGCCGCTCCGGTGGGAGGGAATTGGTCCCAGCCAGGGAAGCCCTGGTGGATTGATGGATTGGCACATTGCCGCCCCCCTCCTTCACCTCTTATGGGATTAGGGAGGAGAGAGGGAGGTGGTGCCAGCAGTGAGGGCCCTTACCCCCGCTTTTTGAGTAATTGTAGGGGTTGGAGGGGTGGGAAGAGAATGGGATTGGGTTTGGGGAGGGATGGCTGGCACCCCCCACCTCTGATAAGGGGCACTTGGAAATGCCCCAAGGGGGGTAGGGGGCATACCTGTCAACTGTGGCTCCGGACAATCCGGGACCTGCACACAACGGTTCTGCGCAAGTCGCATTCTATGCAAGCGTGAAAGGGTTCTACGCAAGCATAGAACATGACTTATGCAGAAGGGATGTGCAGTACCTCTTTCCCCTCGCTACCAATTCCGGGGTTTTGGCAGCTGCGGGCGGGAAATGGCGCAAATCGGCGCCAAAAATTGGGAAATCCCAGCCAATCTGGGAAGGTTGACAGGTATGGTAGGGGGAGTGTGGGGGTGGGTTCTGGGTCTGGAGGGGAGAGAGGGTGGGAGAAATTGCCTTGTCAGCTGGGTAGGAGGGGTAACACTCCATCTGAGATGGGCGGGGAGGTTCCTAGGGCTCAAATTGGGGTTGTGACGGGCATGGGACGATATGGTGGGTACTGAGGGGCAGGCCGCACTTGGGGAACACAGGACCGATGGTGGGTATCGGTCCCTCATTCCAGCCCCCCAGGTACATCTCTGGGTCCTGAGCAGCTGATCCAGGGTGAACTCTTGAGGGAGACTGGCAGTTGGAGAATGTTGTAAAGGAGGCATCCAAGAAGGGAAGCCTGGTTATAATGGGGGACTTCAGTTACCCTCACATAGACTGGGTGAACTGTTGTTCAGCACATGATAAAGAGATAAAGTTCCTAGATATGCTAAATGATTGTTCCCTGGGACAGATGGTTGAAGACCCAACTAGAGGTACAAGAATCCTTGACTTGATCCTGAGTAATACTCAGGATCTGGTGCAAGATGTTAATGTGACTGATCCAATAGGGAACAGTGACCACAACTCAATTATGTTTAACTTGATCATAGACCGCAAGTCACTGATAAAATCTAACACAGAGACCTTAAATTTTCAAAAAGGAAATTTCCCAAAGATGAGGAAACTAGTAAAAAAAGAAGCTGAAAGGGAAAATTGAGAGAGTCCAAACACTCCAAGAGGCATGGAGGCTGTTTACAAAAACAATAACAGAGGCCCAATTGGAATGCATACCCAAAAGGAAAAAGGGCACTGCCAGGTCCAAGAGGACTCCGATATGGCTTACAGGAGCTGTTCGGGAAGTGATCAAGAGCAAGAAAAGCTCATTTAGAAGATGGAAGGCTTGTCCAAATGAGGACAGCAGGCAGAAACATAAATTCTGGCAGAACAAATGCAAGGCAACAATCAGGAAAGCAAGGCAAGACTTTGAGGAGCGTATAGCTAAAAATACTCAGAGAATTAACAAAGACTTCTTTAAGTACATTAGAAGTAAGAACCCAACTAGGAAGGCCATTGGACCATTAGATGGCAATGGAAGGCAAGGGGTTATTAAAGAGGAAACAGAGATTGCAGAGAGACTCAATGAATTCTTTGCTTCAGTATTCACTGAAGAAGACAGAGACCACATGCCCAAAACAGAGCCTATCTTCATAGGGAGGGAAACCGAAGAATTAAGCCAGATAGAAATAACCAGGGAGGAGGTCCTTGCATGTCTTGTTAAACTAAACACTAACAAATCACCAGGACCAGATGGCATCCATCCACGAGTTCTCAGGGAACTTAAAGATGAAATTGCTGATCTCCTAGACAAAATATATAATCTTTCCCTCAAATCAGGCTTTGTGCCTGGTGACTGGAAGGTAGCAAATGTAACACCAATTTTCAAAAAAGGATCCAGGGGTGATCCAGGAAATTACCGACCTGTCAGTTTGACATGTGTCCCAGGTAAAGTGATGGAAACCATCCTAAAAGATAGAATTAATAGGCACATAGAAGAGAAGGCGCTGCTAAAGGAGAGCCAACATGGCTCTTTGAAGGGCAAATGATGCCTCACTAATCTGTTGGAATTTTTTGAGAGTGTTAACAAGCATGTGGATAAGGGGGATCCAGTTGACATTGTTTATCTGGACTTTCAGAAGGCTTTTGACAAGGTCCCACACCAAAGGCTCTTGAATAAACTTACCAGTCATGGAATAAAGGGACAGGTCTTGTCCTGGATCAGCAACTGGCTAAGGGACAGGAAACAGAGGGTAGCACTAAATGGACACTTCTCCAAGTGGAGGGAAGTAAAGAGTGGGGTCCCCCAAGGTTCAGTACTGGGACCCCTGCTTTTCAACCTCTTCATAAATGATCTAGAGGTAGGAGTAAAAAGCAAGGTAGCCAAATTTGCTGACGACACTAAATTATACAGGGTAGTGAAAACTGTGAGAGATTGTGAGGAACTCAAGAGGGATCTCTTGACAATCGGGGAGTGGGCAAAACAGTGGCAAAAGAGCTTCAACATTAGTAAGTGCAGAGTGATGCATGTTGGGACAAAGAACCCCAATTACATTTATAAACTGATGCGGTCTGAACTCTCTGCAACAAACCAGGAAAGGGACCTTGGTGTCCTGGTGGACAACTCAATGAAGTTGTCATCCCAGTGTGCCTCAGCAGTGAAAAAAGCAAACTCAATGCTAGGGATCATTAGGAAGGGTATAGAAAATAAGTCAGCAAGTGTCATTTTGCCTCTTTATAAATCTATGGTGAGGCCCCATCTGGAATACTGTGTATAGTTCTGTTCGCCATACCTCCAGAAGGAGATTATAGAGCTGGAAAAAGTGCAGAGGAGGGCAACCAGAATGATTAGGGGACTGGAACACCTTCCTTACCATCTGAGGCTGCAACGGTTGGGCCTTTTCTCTCTTGAACGATGACGTCTAAGAGTTGACCTGATTGAAGTTTATAAAATCATGCACGGTGTGCACAAAGTAGATAAGGAAAAACTGTTTTCCTTATCGCATAACACTAGAACTAGGGGACACTCCATGAAACTTTTGGGTACTAGTTCTCAAACAAATAAGAGAAAGTACTTTTTCACCCAGAGGATTACTGGTCTATGGAACTCCCTGCCAGAAGAAGTGGTGACAGCTGTCAGTCTTGACAGCTTTAAGAAAGGTTTAGACAAGTTCATGGAGGACAAGGGTATCAATGGGTATAATTATGGATACCAAAGGACAACCTCCGGGTTGGAGAGATAGGCAGGATATCTCTCAATGCCATTTCCAGGGAATCCTAAGCAGGTGAAGGCATCTGCTTGGGAATACCCTGAAGGAAATGGTGAGCCACTGTGTGAGACAGAATGCTGGACTGGATGGGCTGTGGCCTATTCCAGCAAGGCTGTTCTTATGTTCTTATGTTCTTATGACCCCACCCTTAGGCTGCTGCTGCTGAATGCCAGGTCAGTCTGCAACAAGGCCCCCCTGATTCAAGTTTCTATTCAGGAGGGGCGGGCTGACCTGGCATGCATCACCGAAACCTGGCTGAGACCAGAGGATGGTGTACCTCTGTCAGAAATGTGTCCATTGTAGCCAGGGAGTCCTTGGGAGTCACCAGGGCCACTGCTCCACAAGTCCCTGGTTGTGAGGCCCTGCTCCTGCGGTTGGGCCCTAAGGGTCAGCTGGGAGTCTTACTCCTGTACCTGCCTCCTTGCAGGGTAAGAGACTCCCTGCCTGAGCTCCTCGAGGCCATCTCAGTGTTGGTGTTGGAGTTCCCTAGGCTGATGGTTCTGAGGGACTTCAATTTGCCTTTGCTGGGAACTGGTTCAGAGGTTGCACAGGAGTTCATGGCTTCCATGGCAGCCATGGACCTGACTCAGGTAATACATGGCCCGACCAGGGGCAGCGGTCACACACCGGACCTAGTTTTTTTGTCGGAGCGGTGACAGAGTGAATCTGAGACTACAGAAATTAGACACTATAACTGTGCCATGGTCAGATCACTATCTGGTGACACTGGACTTCCTGGGGGGGAACGGTTCATCACAGGGAGGCAGGGCCTATTAAATTGGCCTGCCCATGGCGACTGATGGATTCTGACAAATTCCAGAGGGAACTGGGGGATTTTCCTCTGGATCGGCTACACGATTCATCCCAGGCACTCGTTGACCTGTGGTACAGGATGACTACCGCTGCCTTGGATGAAATTGCACCACTACGGCCTCTCCAAGCCCGCAGGGATAGATCTTCCCCATGGTTTACAGAAGAACTGCGGGAGCTTAAATGGGCAAAGAGACGCCGAGAGCACTGCTGGGGGAAGACCCGGAGTGATTCTGACTGGACACTGGCTAGGGCTGCTATTAAGACCTACCTGGTGGCAATGAGGGTGGTGAACAGCAATACTTCACTGCCCTCATTGCCTCCACAGATAATTGCCCAGCTGCCCTGTTCCAGATTATGAGGTCTCTCCTTGGCCGGGAGGGGCCGGTGCCCAGGTGGCAGGGTTCGGCTGAGGTTTTTGCAGACTATCTGGTGGAGAAAATCGCTCAGATTCGCTCCGGGTTCAATCCTGGCATGGATAGGGAGAGTCAGGAGGGGATCAGAGCTCAGTCTGGCTGTGTTATCTGGGATCAATTCGATCCAGTTGTCCCTGAGGAAGTGGACAGGCTTCTTACAGCTGTTCGCACCACCTCCTGCCCTTTAGATCCCTGTCCCACCTGGTTGGTGAAAGCCTCTAAGGTGGTGACGGGAGGCTGGTTCACGGCTATAATCAATGCATCGCTAAGGGGTGGGGGTGTTTCCTGCACCATTAAAACATGCTTTGGTGCACCCCCTCCTGAAGAAACAATCCCTCGACCCAGCAGTTCCAGCTAACTATAGACCGGTCTCCAACCTCCCCTTTTTGGGGAAGGTATTGGAGAAGGTGGTGGTGCGACAGCTGCAGGGGGTCCTGGATGAAGCGGATTATCTGGATCCCTTTCAATCAGGTTTCAGGCCTGGATATGGTACAGAGACAGCATTGGTTGCACTGGTAGATGATCTCTGGCGGGAGCAGGACGGTGGCCATCCGTCCATCCTTGCCCTTCTTGACCTCTCAGCGGCCTTGGATACTCAGGGCTCAGTGCTCTCTCCTCTCCTATTCAACATCTACATGAAGCCACTGGGTGAGATTATCCGTTCCCATGGGGTGATATATCATCAGTATGCTGATGATACCCAGCTGTACATCTCGGCCCGTGGGGACCCCAGTGATGTGGTCAATGTCCTATCCAGATGTCTGGAAGCTGTCGGGGTCTGGATGGGGGACAACGGGCTACAATTGAATCCCTCCAAGACTGAGTGGCTATGGATAGGGGGACCCACCTTATCCAGGGAGCTGCCAACTTTGGTCTTGGATGGGGCTGCTTTGCCCCAGACAGACCTGGTATGCAACTTAGGGGTCCTCCTGGATTCGGGACTGCTACTTATTGATCAGGTGGCAGCCGTGGCCAGGAGGGCTTTCGCACAGCTTCGCATCATCCCTCAGTTGCGTTCGGTCCTGGACCGGGACTCCCTGCTCATGGTCACATATGCTCTGGTGAACTCCAGGCTAGATTATTGCAATGCGCCCTACATAGGGCTGCCCTTGACGAGCATTCAGAGGCTACAGCTACAGCTGGTGCAGGATGCAGCAGCCTGGGTGGTGATGGGGTGCGGGTGTTATGCTCATTCCTCACCATTGCTTCAGGAGCTGCACTGGTTACCAGTTTGTCTCTGGGTGCAATTCAAGATGCTGGTTTTGACCTTTAAAGCCCTACATGGTAGTGGGCCAGGATACCTAAGAGACTGCATCGTCCCAAGAATGTCTGTCCGTCCAACCAGAGCAGACTGGAGGGGCTCTCTAATTGTTCCATCTGCCAGAGGGGCTCACCTCTCTGGCACACAAAGGAGGGCCTTTTCTGTGTCCGCACCAGCCTTGTGGAACTCCTGCCAGTAGAGTTGCGGGAGCAGATGGAGTTGCTGCCTTTCAGAAGAGAATTAGAAACCTGGTTGGCAGGGCAGGTATGGGGCTCAGATGGAAGAGTGGCCCCCGCCTGTTGGCTTATAAAATGAAGCCTCCCCATCTTTTTAATGCGGGCAGTTTTAATGTGGTACGTTTTAATAGGTGGGTGGGTATGTTGGGGTTTTAATTGTTTTTAATATGTATGTTTTAATCCTGTTGTGAGCCACCCTGAGTCGGGTTCGCCTAATTGGGTGGCATAGAAATTTGAGCTATAAATAAATAAATAAAAATTTGGCTGGGTAGGAATTTGTATTCAGGTCTCCAAAATCCCAATCCAATCCAATCACCACCACACTATGTTAGGTCTCCATAGTGCTTATGTCCATAATCAAAGCCAGGTAAATATCAGTAAAAGTCTGCATTTTACCACAGTGTCTCCTCCCACCCCCAACACCCCAGGGTAAGGGAGCAAAGATGTTTCAGGTGATTTGCAATCTCATAAACCAACTCAATAGGAAAGGTTCCCCCTCTGAAATTCAGCACAAATGCATTTCCCCCTTAAATAAAATACCCCCAAAACCATTATAATTATGCAGCTGCATGGAATATACAAATATCTTAGAAGGGATAAATTATTCAGAATGCTTTATTTGCTTCATTCAGTTATACTTGACCTTTGCCTACAAAAACCCTAAAGTTGCTGTTTATGATAGCTTATCTCTGGGATCTTTGGAACTAATCCCGCAGCTTCTTATTGCATTAACATCTGCAGGAACAAAACATTTTCGACATCTTTGCTGATAAATGTTAAGCACCTTGTAAGAATAGCCTGATGGGATAAGGGTACAACTTAGTGGAAGAAAATAAGTTACAGTATTTGAAATGAGGTAGGTTAGAGGTAATGGGATCTACGGAAGCAGATGGAGAACATTTCATGCCAGCGTTTACTGTGGGGAGAACAACCAGTCCAGCCCTCTCAGGGCGTGGTGCAGCCAGCAGCTGAAAAACATTGAGAATCCCTGGTCCATAGGAAGCCACAGAAAGAATAGACAAGAGGAAGCGCCCGGCAAACAATTAATTGTTCTTTTCATTTCCTCATTGAGTGCACCAGTGCTTTTGGGACTGGAATGTCAAATCTTGGCATCTTTATATAGATACTATAAAGACCAGGGCCTAGAGAGGAAGAAAAAGGAATCATAAAGGCCCAGATCTACTCATTCCATGCAGAGAGGCCCACAGGGGAGGTGAGTAAAAGAATCCTGCCCCTCCCTCCCCATCCAAAGACCTGGGACCAGAGAGAAGGACACTTCCGGAGACCCCCGACCACCCCCAGGAGATACCATCCACAACCACCATCACAGCGAGGTCCGAGCCGGAGCCTTTGACCGACTCCATGCGGCCGAAGAGAGGCAAGAGCTGCTGTGTGCATGCAAAGGATAAGTAATCGAACTGAAATAATATAGTTGACTAAACATAGATGGCTTATGGCAACTGACATAGTGACTGTACAAGAAACTGACTTACATAGAGACTTGATATAGTGGACTTTTTCTTTCTTTCTTTCCCTTTCATTAATTAGTTCAACTTTTACTTTGACACTATGTGATAAACTGTGATATTGTGCATGATAATACTTTGTTTTAAAACTGTTTAAACTGTGATAACATGTGTGATGGGAAAAGACTGGCGTAGAGACCGGCAAGGCACGCCACATAGTTTGTCAAGAGAACCCTATGGACCAAAACAAAAGGCAAAACAAGGGGATGCTCAGCACAGCAGATCTGAAAAGGGGGAGGGATACGAAAGGAGGAGGAGAAATACAGTGTTGCAGGGAACAATACTGCATAGGGACATGGAATGTGAGGTCTATGAATCAAGGAAAACTGGAAGTGGTAAAAATGAGATGGAAAGAATAAGCATTGACATCTTGGGCATCAGTGAGCTCAAATGGACAGGGATGGCCGAATTCAGCTCTGGAAACCATCATATCTACTACTGCGGGCAAGAAAACCTTAGAAGAAATGGAGTAGCCATAATTGTCAATAAAAGAGTGAGAAAAGCAGTAATGGGATACAATCTCAAAAATGACAGAATGATGTCAGTCAGATTTCAAGGCAAACCTTTCAATGTCACTGTGATCCAAATATACGCACCAACCACTGGTGCAGATGAAGCCACAATGGACCAGTTCTATGAGGACTTACAACACCTCATAGAACAGACACCAAGAAATGATGTCCAAATTATATTAGTAGACTGGAATGCCAAAGTAGGAAATCAAAAAGTGGAGGGAATAACAGGCAAATTTGGTCTTGGAACACAGAATGAAGCAGGGCAAAGATTGATAGAGTTCTGCCAAGAGAACGCACTGGTCATAGCAAACACTCTCTTCCAGCAACACAAGAGGCGACTTTACACATGGACATCACCAGATGGCCAACACCGAAACCAGATTGACTACATACTCTGCAGCCAAAGATGGAGAACCTCCATATGGTCAGCAAAAACAAGACCTGGAGCAGACTGTGGCTCAGATCACAACCTACTGATCGCAAAATTCAGGCTTAGACTAAAGAAAATAGGGAAAACACGGAGACCAGAAAGATATCACCTAGACAGCATCCCTAAAGAATACACGGTGGAGGTGATGAACAGATTTAATGGCTTAGACTCGGTAGACAGAGTACCGGAAGAATTATGGACGGAGATGAGGGACATCATGCAGGAAGCAGCAAAGAAAACCATACCAAAAGAAAAGAAGAGTAAGAAAGCAAAGTGGTTGTCTGATGAGGCTCTTAAAATAGCAGAGGAAAGAAGGAACGCAAAAGTCAAAGGAGAAAAGAAAAACTACAACCATTTGAACACTGAATTTCAAAGAAAAGCAAGGAGAGATAAGGAAAACTACCTAAAAGAACAGTGCAGAGAAATGGAGGAAAACAACAAAAGAGGCAGAACCAGAGATCTTTTCAAAAAAATTGGGGAAATCAAGGGAACATTTAAAGCAAAAATGACCATGATAAGGGACAAAGACGGAAAGGAGCTAGCTGATGCAGAAGAAATTAAGAAAAGATGGAAAGAGTACACAGAGGAACTTTACAAAAAGGACCTCAACACTCCTGATAATCACAATGATGAAGAAATTGAACTTGAGCCAGACATCCTGGCAAGTGAAGTCATAAAGGCCCTAAAGAGCACTGCAAACAACAAAGCTAGTGGAGATGATGGTATCCCAGTTGAATTTTTCAAAGCGCTAAAAGATGATGGTGTCAAATTACTGCATTCAATATGCCAGCAGATTTGGAAAACAAAACAGTGGCCACAGGATTGGAAAAGATCAGTATACGTCCCAATCCCAAAAAAGGGCAATGCCAAAGAATGTTCAAATTATCGAACAATCGCGCTCATCCCACATGCCAGCAAGGTGATGCTCAAGATAATACAGGACAGACTTCAGCAGCATGTGGAGAGAGAATTACCAGAGGTGCAGGCTGGTTTCAGAAGAGGCAGGGGGACTAGAGACCACATCACCAACATACGCTGGATCATGGAGAAAACAAAGGAATACCAGAAACAAGTTTACTTTTGTTTTATTGACTACACTAAGGCATTTGACTGTGTGGACCACAACAAGATGTGGCAAGTAATTAAAGAGATGGGAATACCAGAGCACCTCATATGCCTCCTGAGAAATCTGTACATGAACCAAGAAGCAACAGTTAGGACAGAACATGGAATAACAGAGTGGTTTGGAATAGGAAAAGGAGTAAGACAAGGCTGCATTTTGTCACCATGCTTATTCAACCTATACACAGAGCACATAATGCGCAGTGCAGGGATGGAGGAATCACAATATGGGATTAAAATCGCTGGGAGAAACATCAATAATCTGAGATATGCAGACGATACCACCCTAATGGCAGAAAGTGAGGAAGACCTAAAGAATCTCTTGATTGGGCTGAAGGAGGAGAGTGCAAAAGCTGGCTTGAGACTCGATATCAAGAAAACCAAGATAATGGCAACAGGCCCCATCAGTTCCTGGAAAATAGACGGGGAAGAAGTAGAAGCAGTGACAGATTTTACTTTCTTAGGATCAAAGATCACTGCAGATGGGGATTGCAGCCATGAAATAAAAAGGCGACTGATTCTTGGGAGACAAGCGATGAGAAACCTGGGGAACATAGTGAAAAGCAGAGACATTACATTGCAAACAAAAATTAGAATAGTCAAAGCAATGGTTTTCCCAGTAGTAATGTATGGTTGTGAGAGCTGGACAATTAGGAAGGCTGAACGCAGAAGAATAGATGCCTTTGAAATGTGGTGTTGGAGGAGGGTTTTGAGAGTCCCCTGGACAGCGAGGAGAACAAATAGGTCAATCTTAGAAGAAATTAACCCTGACTGCTCATTGGAAGGTCAAATAGTAAAGATGAAGCTAAAATACTTTGGACATCAAATGAGAAGGGAGGATTCACTTGAGAAGGCATTGATGTTGGGAAAGGTGGAGGGCAAAAGAAGAAGGGGGAGGCCAAGGATGAGATGGCTAGATGGTATTATAGACACAATGGGCACAAAGCTGGGAGGGCTGAGGGGGATGGTAGAGGACAGAGGCGCCTGGAGGAAAATGGTCCATGGGGTCGCAAAGGGTCGGAGTCGACTGTGCGACTGAACAACAACAACAATCCAGAAGCAAATGTCCCTGAATAACAACTATTTTTCTGAACGTGAAGCATGTATCTGTTGTTTAGTTCTGCAGGCTCAGGGGAAAGGAGTTAAAAATCAAAGCTGCATATACGTCTGGCCTTGTGGTCGCATGCACATTTTTGTCAGTGTTGATGTTTCCCAATTTCTCAGTTAAGGGCAACATCACTTCTTTATCACTCACTGGGACCCCAAAAAAGAGTTTTTAGTGTTTTGATTTCGCCAAATGATTCTTGGCAGTAACATTCATTTCCATTAGAGGCTTGGAATTATATTCTGCAGCATTCTGTAAGGTTAATATTTGATCACATTTTTAGAATTCATGTGAGGAAGTGAAAAAATCCTTTCCTAAACTTCAAAAGAAATGCAGACAATAGTAGTTGTCAGAGTGCTCAGTTTTCAACAATGCAACGAAAAACAACAAAAAATAAATTATAAGAAAATAAAGATAAAAGGACTGTGGACAACTTCTCTCAAACAATACTGTGTGAGCAGAAGAGGTTTAAAGTTGTTCTCCAGAAAATTGTTCTGAATGAATTTCATCATTCTTGCTACAAATGTGTTTTTCTGACACTTTAATTATGAAGAAACTATTCATGAAACACACAAAATGAGCTGAAGCTGCCATATATTTAAGTAAAAGGCAATCACATCTCCATATTAACAAATGCGCAGTGCACTTCAAATTAAATGGAATTTTACTGTGGCTGTATGAAATGTCTATTGTAATGTGAGAAAGGTAGTATAGACTATAAGGAACATTCCAATCTTTTAATTTCATAACTTTAAAAAAAACTAAAGAAATAGTGAAAATGAGACACTAGAAAACTTGCTGATGTAATGAATATATTTTTCTCTGTATGGCCATGTACAAAAATACTTATCTGTTTGCAAATGGGTCGCCTGCATTGTGGAAATGCAATGCTGGCACTCATTAAAAAGTTAGATGCAGGCAACAAGTTTCTGTTGCCACATACTTAATTAACTAGATCCCCCATAGATTCAGTTCATTATACAGCTTGGACAACATTGCCTGGCCTATTCAACATTGAATATTATAGTGGTAATTAAATTTATTTATGCAGGTTTGCTTCAGGAAGCAATGCCAGCGCGAGCATTCAAAATATTTTATTTTCCTTGTTTGCATGTGTACAAGGTGGTCCACAAATCATGTTGCAACCATAGCAGATTAGTTATTTCTTTGTTACCTTTTGTGACTCACGAACCAAGATCATTATCGTGCCAAGTTCTTTTTCCTTCTCCTTCTTAGTATGCACATGTACATAGAATGGTTACAAGAAAGACTGCACAGTATTTTGATCAGTCTATCCAAATCAGATTTTTATTAAAGCAAGACACTCGTTTATTGGAAAACACATTTCTTGAACATTCTTTATGCTACATCATAGTGTTGGGGCTGCGGTGGCTCACTGGTTAAGAAGCTCACCTTGTTAGCTGGAAGGCTGGCAAGTCGGCAGTTTGAGACCTGGGTACTGTATGACGGTTTGAGCGCCCGTTTCTGTCCCAGCTCCTGCCAACCTAGCAGTTCGAAAGCAAGAAATGGCAAGTAGATAAATAGGGACCACTTCAGTGGGAAAAGATCTTGGGGACATGAAAGGAGCCTCATTCAGGTGTCCACTGAGCAGAGTTTCTCCAGCAAAAGTCCTTTCAACCCAAAATAATTTCTGACATGAAATTATTATTATCATAGTGTCTCCTAATGCAAGCGTGGCGCCAAAATGGCCGCCGCGCCCTTTGCGGGGGCCCCCCACAGGACAGAGAATCCGGGTAGTTAGGGGCGTGGCCAGCTCCCTTATAAAAGGGGTGGCCACGAGGCAGCAGAGCTGCCATTTTACCTCAGCGACGGAGCGGAGAAGTTTTTTCCCCTGTGTCTCCGTCGCTCTTGAGCCTACCGGGAAGCCTTTTTGGGTAGCGATTCTGCCTTGCTGGCTTCCCTTTGCTTGCCTTCGAAGAAGAAGGCAGCTTCGAGTGCAGCTCGCGCGGTTAGGAGGCGCAACCCAGGTCGGAGGACCGCGGTGCCGCCTCCTCAGCAGCCGCCTTTGCCTGCCCCTGCCGGGGCCGGCGGAATGGGGTCTATTGCCCCTTGGCCCGGAGTGGGCGACCAGAGTGCGGGCGCGGAAGGGGTTCCGGCCCGCGGCCCGCGAGCGGTGGACGCCGCTCCTTCACCTGCCCACCCTGTTGGGCCTACTCCTCTTGGGTCGCAGCCTCTCCCGGGGCCCTCTAGCCTTGGGGGGTGGTGCGGCCCCCTGCCTTGGCAGGTTTATCCACCGACCCTGCCGGGCTTCGGTGCTGGCCAATGGCCATATTCGGGTCCTGGGGTACAGGGACCTGTACCCACGCCTGGACCAGGCGGGCCAGCCGGCCCTTGGCCCCAGGTCAACGTGGAAGTTAGGCGGGGGCCCCCCCTCCTTTGGGGTTCCTTTTGAGGCGCTGTCGGCAGGAGGACAACAGCCGACAGGGAGGGTTGAGCTGCTGCAGGCGCGTGGCGTGGTTTCGGCCACTGCCTCGCAGCTCCCCAGCCAGCAGCCAGGTGCAGGTCCCCCGATGATGAGCTCTACGTCGGTCGTGAGCTCCGACGCCCTCAGTGGGCCGGAACCCCCGGTGGGGGCGGCACGCGGGGGTGCGGCATGTGAGTATACGGTGTAAGCGAGTACATCCACACACATTCCCAATATGGGGGGGGGGCTTTCCAATGGCTTTGGCCTCGCGCGGGTGGTGTGGCGGTGCACCCGCTGACGCCTCCCCGGCGATGACAGCTAACACCCAGGGCCCCGTGGTGGGGGGTGTTCCCTACCCTTAGGGGAATGTTTTGGGTGGTCGGGTTGGTCCAAGCCCCTATTCCTTACCGATGAGTGACTACTTGGCACAGGCCGCCAGAGGGTAAATTTGGCGGGGGGAGTACGTGGATATCTTCTCACTCCTAAACAGTGTGCCCACCAAGGAGAGAGGGAGGGGCAGAATGAGAAGGATAGTGGCAGGCACGTTGTCGCAAGCCACCAAGTATGTGGGCCAAATGGTTGCCGGCCTGCATCATATGCATGGCGGTGTACCTTAGGGCCCGGCCGGATCTGGCAATTCCGATGGTCCAGTATTTGGACAACGCCTACCGGGCGATGGTTTACTTTCCGGGCCCAGCGTGGTTGGCTTGTGACGAGGAATGCCGTTGGCGGATTTCACCGCGCCCCGAGATTAGGCGAGATGAGCCAGGCCAGAGGCTGCGGCTTTTGTACGTTACGCCCACGCGCCCTGCACCCGGGGAGATATACCATTGTGGGCATGCGGTTCAGCGGGCGGCCCCAGCACAGGTCACCTGCCAGGGGGCGGGGCGGGGGGTTCCAGCCCGCCTGCTGTGCTGGACTTTCTTGTCCAATGGCTCCTTAATGGGAAGACTTGCAAATACAGGCAGGAGTGTCCCACCTGTGTTGGCCCCCATGCGGCCTCTGCCTGTCCCAGGCCTAGAAGGATGCGGGGCAGAGGGTGGGGCGGACGGGGGCTGGCAAGACTGCTGCAGATGGATCTAGTTCACCGAAGGGCTCCCTTCCCATTTAAGGTGGACATGTTGGAGCGTTGGCTCACACGGTACCCGCAGGGAGAGGATGCAGGTTATCTCCTTCAAGGTTCTAGGCAGGGGTTCCGGATCCCTTTCATGGGTAATAGGTTCCCTCAGGATGCCCCCAACCTTTTATCCCTTAAGGGGAGGGAGGAGGTGGCTGCTGCCAGCTTTGACATAGGGTCCATGCGGGCAGGGTCGTTGGCCCTGTCCCTGCACCCCCGTCCCGGGGAGCATATTATTTCAATGATGCCATGCCTTTTGGCTATTCCATTGGGGCTCGGTATTCGAGCGTTTCACCACTTTCCTAGATTGCGCTTTTGTCCGCAGGTCAGGGTCTCGGTCTCTAGCCCATTCCCTGGATGGTTTTATTCGGAGCTGAACGGGGCTGGGACACATACACACGTCTCCTCAACACATTTCAGACGCTAATGGAGGAACTGGTGTCCCTTTAGCGCCCGAAAAGACCGAGGGCCCATCTCCACAGCTAGTATTCCTGGGGTGGAGAGTAACACGGTAGCGCAAGATTCTAGGTTGCAGCGGGATAAGGTGTCAAGGCTAGTGGCCCTTGTCTCGGTCTTGCTGGCCGAGCGCATGGCATCACTGAGGGAACTTCTGGTGCTATATGGTCACCCCAGTTTTGCTGGCAGGGTCGTCGCACCGGGCAGGGCATTTGCTCTGCGCTGGGGCGACGCCATGGCGCGATTATTCAGGCCCCACCTCAGGCTCAGATTTACCCGGGGTATCGGGGCAGGCGTGCTTGTCCGCCCATAGATCCAGAGGTAGTTCAACGGGGTGTCATTTTGGGGTCTGATCTCCTGGCTCCCCCTTGCTTTCAGATGCAGTCCGATGCCTCAGGATTCCTGGGTTTATGGGATGTACTTCAATTGGAAGTGGGCCTATGGTGGGTGGCCACCATCCTGGGCAGGCAAGGGTGGCCTGCATGGTTTCACGTAGCTGGAATGTTTCCCTATCCTGGGTGCTTTGATGCTATGGGGCAAAGAGTGGGCCAACTCGGTTGTTCAATTTTGGCATGGCAACGCGGCTGTGGTCCGCATCGTCACTGCACAGATTTCCAAATTGCCCGGGGTTGTGGAGCTAGTGCGTTGGTTTGTGTTATGCAACCTGTGCCTCAACGTTCCCTTCAGGGCCAGGCACGTCCCAAGGGTTGATAATGATATTGCTGCTGCTTTGTCCCGCCTGCAGATCTCCCGGTTCCGTGCCTCGGCCCCCGGATGCGGAGGAATTTCCCTTGCCACTCCCGGACGAGAGATGGAACGTTGGCAAGGAGAGGTGAACCGGGCGATTGGCCTGTCACTAGCGCCATGCATGAGTAAGGCGTACCACCACGCATTTAGTTCCTTCAGAGTATTATGTACCTGATTCTGACTGCCAGGAACCTGGCCGATCTCAGTAGCCCACGTTCTGCGGTTCATGGTTTACCTGTATGCCCAGGGCCTTGCACCACGCACCATAGCATCTCAGCTGTCGGGTTGGCTTTTATGGCCAAAGTGGGAGGTCGTGTGGCCAGCACCAATCACTTCCGGGTGAGACATGTTTGGGAGGGGTGGGTGCGCGTGCGCGGGCGTTTCCCGGGCGAGCGCCACCCCATTTACCCAGGGGTTTTTTACCCAGTTGGCCCGGGGCTGGCCTGGCCTCTGTTTTGATAGATGAGGCGGCCCACTTCATGCGGCTACAACGGTGGCCTTTTTTGGAGCCCTCCGCATCGGCGAGCTTGAGATGCTGAGTAAGGCGGATGCAAGATTTTCCCAGGGTTTTTTACCCAATTGGCCCGGGGCTGGCCTGGCCTCAGTTTTGATAAATGAGGCAGCCCACTTCATGCGGCTACAACGGTGGCCTTTTTGGAGCCCTCCGCATCGGCGAGCTTGAGATGCTGAGTAAGGCGGATGCAAGATTTTCCCAGGGTTTTTACCCAATTGGCCCGGTGCTGGCCTGGCCTCTGTTTTGGAAATGAGGCAGCCCACTTCATGCGGCTACAACGGTGGCCTTTTTTGGAGCGCTCCGCACCGGCGAGCTTGAGATGCTGTATAAGGCGGATGCAAGTTGTAGGGCACTGGAACTCGAGGATGTCTATGTTGCCAAAGACTGGGCCCAGTTGAGGATATGCTCCTCTACGACAGATCAGCACGGCGTAGGCAGTGGTGTAAGACTGCTACGGTGTTCTTTGGCAGACATCTGTCCGGTTGGTGCCCTACAGGAGTTCCTGGCACTGCGTGGCATGCACCACGGCCCGTTTTTCTGTCACCAAGATGGGTCTCCCCTTACTAAATTTCAGTTTTGGCAGGTGACAGGCAGAGCCCTCACCAGGGTGGGCCTACCAGGTGCCCGTTATGGCACACATTTATTCCGTACTGGTGCAGCCTCTACAGCAGCTGCTTTTGGGTACTCTGGGGCTGACATACGCAGCATGGGGAGGTGGGGCTCGCAATGTTTTCAGTTTTATGTGCGCCCACTTCCGCCATGAGTACCAATCCAGTCACCTTACCATCTTTTTCTCAATTTTTCTCAATTTTCTTACAGACCCTGGGTGTCGTATTACACCGGTGACAGTATGGCTGGTGGGCCACAGCTATGTGCACAGGGCAGCGCGTTACGCTGCGGCGACAGAGTGGGGACCCCGATTGGGACTGGGTGAACACTCCAGTCTCACATGGCATGGTAAGCCTGGGATGTTATGGCGGGAGCTGCGGCCTTTCCTTTTTTCTGGCCTGAGTGCTGACCCGCCTGACATTCTCATCATCCACCTTGGGGGCAATGATTTGTGCCAGGTCACCGGCTTATCGCTCAAGCATGCGATTTGCGAGGACCTCGCCTACTTGCATTATGTCTGGCCTGTCACAACCCTAGTTTGGTCGGACATTATCCCGCGCCTTTCTTATAGAGGGGGCGTTCACCTCCTGGCCCTTGACCGCGCTAGGCGCACGGTCAACAGGGCGGTGGCGCGGTTTCTTGTCAACAGGGCTTGGGGACGGGTCAGTCATCACCCTGATATTAGTCTACAAAATTCTGACTTGTACGCAGGGGATGGGGTCCATCTGTCGCGAGGAGGTATGGACCTCCTGTTAGGTGATTGGTGAGCAGGCCTGTTGACCGAGCTGACGGTCTGGGTGGGGGCGTCAGGTCTTCTTTGAAGCCCCTCCGTGTGGCGGGTAGCACTGGTAAGGTAAACAGTATGACCCACAAGTATCCGGCAGGTTCGCAATTGACTGGACAACACTAGACAGGAATAAATTAGTTAAACGTTGTCCGGTCAACGACGAACCAGGCGATGGGGTGATGACGATTGCTAACCAGCATGCATCACCCCTGTGATTTCACGGATACGCGTCAGAGGGTGGGGTCATGAGTTAGTTATTGACTACGGTCAACAATTTGTTTGTTGTCAACAAACAAATTGATACAAATTGATACATTGTAACCAATTGCCGTTGGCAATTTTGGGGTGGTACCTTACCAGTGTTACTTCGGCCTGCTTGCCTTAGGAATTATGATTGGTCGTTTTACCAATACAAATTTATAATTCGGACTAGGGCATTGAATCAATAAATGTGGCCCTATGCTGTTATCCACTTTCAATGTTGTCTGTGTCCGTTATTGGGGGGGTGCGCCTGCAATGGAAATATTATATTTATTTTTGTGGAGGTGGGTGGGAGATGAGAGACCTGGTTGTTGTCATTGTCAGCCGCAACTCAATCCAAGTATATGCTTTTTTCTTCCCTAGGGCACCGGGATGTCTGGTCTTGGAGGCCAGCTGGTTCTGGCCGCTTTGACCTCTGAGGGAATCAGGAAAAATGGCACTGGTGTGAATTTGTTTAAGGTGGATCTCAGCTTGCCATGAAGTGACCCACATACTATGATTTCGGAGCCATCTTCTGCGGCAACACATATGAAATGAGACATGCAGGATTTAACACTGGGACTGCAATGGACTGCCTCAGCCTTGGGGGTATGGACAAGATGCGCCTTCACAGCCAGTCCATCTGGCATGGTCTTTTCCGCCTCCATGACCATTGGGAATCAGAGTTCCTCATCCGCTCATTTTGCCATTGGGCCCAATATGATGGTTTCCAGCGGCATTTCCTCCACTGAGGGGACCATCATCCCACTTAAAGGGGCTCATCTGCCCGTAGCCGTTGGCCCCTTTAGGGAGTCAGGATATTTACCACTGCCCTACACTCGGTGTTGAGTCACTGGCTGTACGGTCTATTCCCGTTGTGGCAAACCTTTGCACTCCAGATGGTCTTGGACTTCAATTCCCAGAAGCCCACGCCACCATGAATCTGCATGAATGGGTATACTGCAATTCATCTAGCCCATGCTGCCCTCATCGCTCCTGGAAACGGAGGTAAAATGTGCCTGTACGGGCACATTTTGCTTCCGCTTCCAGGAGTGACGAGGATGGCATGGGCCGGATGAATCACAGTAAACCCATTTGTGCAAATTTATGGTGGCTTGGGCTTCTGGAAATTGAAGTCCAAAAACATCTGGAGTACAAGGGTAAAATGTATATATATTTACTTCCACATGATCCCACTACTGGGAGGCATTGTATATGTTTAGGTAAATATGTGTATAATGTTGTCTTTCCTTTTTCTTTCAGTTTGCTAATGGGAAACAAAACTTCTTTAAAAAAACAAAACTAGCATTATCAATTCATGCTTCTGTTAACATCCAAGTCAGGCAACTGTAATGAGCAGGGTTGCTACATCTCACAGTGCCACGTAAAATCTTAATTTAATTTAATTTTAAAATTTCTATGCCGCCCACTCAGGCGAACCCGACTCAGGGTGCCTTACAGCAAATTAAAAACATATAAAAACAAATTAAAAACCCCAAGACAACCACCCACCTACCCACCCTCCGGCCCCCACCCTATTCATAAAGAATTCATAAAAGAATAAAAGGGATACAAGCAACACAAAGTGAGGGACACTCTTGATTCAACTTGAAATAAGCCAACAGGCTGGGGCCATATTCCCATTAAGGCCCCACACCTGCCCCACAAGCCAGGTTTTCAAACCTTTTCTAAAGGGCAGCAATTCTGTCTGTAACCTCAATTCTTTTGGCAGGAAGTTCCAGAGGACTGGTGCGGACATGGAGAAGGCCCTTCTTTGTGTGCTAGAGAGGCGGGTCCCTCCAGCTAAAGGCACAACTAGGGAACCCCTCTGGTCCACTCTGGTTGGACGGGCAGACACTCTTGGGGAGATGCGGTCTCTCAGGTATCCTGGCCCACTGCCATATAGGGTTTAAGGAATTGCTATGTTTCTTTGGATCTCTAAGGTGGAGAGAAAAACCTTAAGAAGGAAGAATAGATGTGAATGCAGTAGCAGCCTTAAAGCCTGCAAATACATGTGTATCCATTCCTAGCTGGTGACAGGTGCTCACCTGTTTGGTGCAAAGATGGTTTCATGTATGCTGTGCTCATGCCATATTGATACACCCAAGCATCAGGAGCAAGAGAAGGGACTGGGTAGAAAACTGTTAAGTGTATGCATTTGTGCCTGCGGGAATAGAGTGCCCACTGTATTCTTTCAGAATCAGCTGTGTCAGAATGAATTCCATCTCCTAACTTTTGCCCTCCCAATCCTGTGACATCACAAAGTACTGCCTTCTAGTTCCAGGGTTTGGCCCTAAAATCTCAAGGAATTGGATGCTGCCACCAGAATTTAGCAATGATGTTATAGCCTCCATCACTTCTCCCTGGTCACCAAAAAAGTATCAACATGTTCCATCCAAAGACTCTGTTTTCCCACCTCAGCTGAAATAATCCTGCAACAATTCAATTCAATTCAATTTATTCAATTTATATCCTGCCCTACTCAAAACATGGCCGTCTCAGGGTGGCTAACAACATATAAATGACCCCAGGGCAACCCAAGGAGTTTACATATAAGATACAAGATACAATGTTCAAAATACAATAATAAATACAATGTTTCAAGTAAATACAGTAACACAAATCACAATATAAAGCAAAACAATCCACAAAATGCAAAATATCAGCACCACATCAGAATAGAAAACAATTCTACCGAAACCACCCACAAAAAAAAACCTGCCTCCAGAGTCTTATGAAGGGGAGGACAGGGCCCAGAAATGCCGACCGATGGCGTGGCCGGGAGGGCCTCTTCGGGCCGGGAGCACAGCGGCGGTGGTTCGCCTGGCAAGCCCCCTCACCTTTTAAGTCCTGGCGAGGGGGGGAGGGTGGGGCCCGGAATGCTGGCCGATGGCATGGCCAGAGGGCCTCTTCGCCCCCACCGGGGCCGAGTGCAGCGGTGGTGGTTCGCCCGGCAGGCCCCCTCGTTAGTTAAATAAACGACACAGCAAAACATAAAAGTAATGCAACCATGAGTGAACATTTTGCTCATTCCCTGGTTACTTGAGACAATATTGACTTTGTACTGCCATCCTTGGTAGAACAAAGTTGACGGTATGGAAGTAGGTTTGGATGGGAAGTACCACACAAAGAAAACACCCATTTTGAATCTATTATTGTTCAATCAAGAGAGAGCAGGATAAAACTACAGATGAATCTTACAATGTGTTCTCCAATATACACATAACATTTCAGTGTCCCTACCTCCACTTACACTTTCTAGATCAGGGGTTGCAACCTTTTTAAGTTGGGGGCTGAGTCATGCTCCCTCAGACAGTTGAGAGGGCTGGACTGGTGGTCCCCTGCCATAAACACTGCCATAAATGTGTCCATGGCTGCTGTAAATGCAATTACGGTTGCAATAAACGTGGCTGCCATAAATGCATTTATGGCTGCCATAAGCACGTCCACAGCCACTGTAAATGCATCTGCAGCAGGAGCAGTTGGGGTGAAGGGGGGGGGGGCAGATGATTTGGTGCCTTTTCCAATTAAGTGGAAAAGCTTATCAGTGCAAACTTACCATAAGGTGCCTTCATTTTGGCAGTTTTACATCTGGACCAGACATGTAAGAAGGAGAAGAAAATGGCAGATTGTCTGAGGCAGACTTTCTCAACCTTGGCCCTCCAGCTGTTCTTGGACTTCATACCAGCCTGAGGAAGGGGGGACAGCTGGGGAGGGCCAGTGCCTGTTTAAAAACTGCTTGCTCTGTCCCTTGTCCCCCTCACCCACCCAGCATGAAGAAGGAGGAACAGTTGTGGAGGGCCAGTGCCTGTTTAAAAACTGCTTGCTCTGGCCCCTAGCCCCCTCACCCACCCAGCCTGAGGAAGGAGGAACAGGTGGGGAAGGCTGGTGGCTGATTCAGGAGATGGTGGTCCCTTTGCTGCAGTTGTCAATGTATGTGTTGATATTTTACATTTTATTGTACTGTTACATTTTATTGTATTGTTATTTTTTATTGCATTGTTACATTTTATTGAATTGTCATATTTTATTGTACTGTAACGTTTGATATGTTGTGATTTTTGTGAGCCATCCTGAGTCGGCGTATGCTGAGTGGGCGGCATACAAATCAAATCAATCAATCAATTTCCAGAAGCCCTGATCAGCAGGTGTACTAATTTGGGCTTCTGGTAATTGAAATCCAACAACACCTGGAAGGCCAAGGTTGAGGAAACTTCAAGTTTGGATTATTGGGTTTTAGCTTTGACAACTGCCCCTTAATCGTAATGAAGAACATGTCAAGATCATGCAAATTGTGGTTGGTTGGTTGGTTTTTTGTAAAAAGGAATCTTGGCTTTCTTGATACAGAGACTTTGGATGTGGATATAACTCTTCTACAGTATATGGCATAAATACTGAATAAATGTTAAATTTTTTCATTACTTATTCACATTTTTAACTAAATTATTGAATAAAATATCCTTTAATAAAATTTATGGGAACATCTCTTACATATGTATTTGGGCATATTTGTGGCCTCTCCTCATCCACTGCTATGCAATTATTTCATCGGTGCTTTGAAATATAAACAATAAAATGTGAACATTAATCAAATATATTGATCAGTCTCAAGCAAGAGCCTGTGTGAATACGTAATTGCACCATAAATCAATCATCCTTTCTATGAAGCTACAAATTCAATACTATTTTCAAGAAACAGCAATTATGAGTTTCTAAATGTTTGGCCAAACATTGAAGTGATCTGGGGTCAAGTAGCTTTCTACAAAGAAATTACTTGTGCCCTAACAGTCCTATTACAGTTCATTCTGTGACTCATCCCATCTATCCTTCTCATTTTGTCACCAGACTCAACATGTCGAAACTCCTTGTCCTGGAGTTTTACAGTTGGGAGTAGCAGTATGAGCATTTATTAGCATTTGTCATGGGTGTTCAGTCACAGATTTTGCCCTTAGTGAAAAAGGATATAAACAGTAAAAAATTTAGTTGCTGAGTAGAAGGGCAATAGAGCTAGCTGAATGGAATAATTATTGATTTATTGGCAAGCTTGTGCATATATACTTTTCAGCAGCTAGACTTGGGAGAAAGACCCTATGTACAGTTTAATGAGATGTGTTCAATGGTGTTTCATCCAGATAAATATGTACAAGTGAAATGTGTCCAAAATCCACCATTTCACTTCTGTTGACTATTCACCTTCATCAGTTATCTTTCATGTCCACAAAGCATGTTTAAACTAAATTGAGCAGTTATTACTCAAGCCCAATCACCTCATGCGATCGGGCTACCCATCACAAGGTGAAGAATTCATTTTTATTTTTAAAAATTTACTGTACTTCTCCAAAGGTCAAGGTTGAGCCTAATGATGCCTTCTTCATGTACAGTTAACGATGCTTTTTAAAAGCAGCTACCTAATGTTCCTAACTAAGCCTTAAAAAAAAAAAAACTCCCCCCCACTCCCTTTGTCTTCTAGCTGCCAGGAAAATGTTTGTACAGTATCTCACATTGAGCGGGGCAGCTTCCTAAGGGAAGGGATTTCAAAAGAAAGTAGACATGGTATTCTTTACTTCTTAAAAGAACAAATCAAGGCATGGGCTCTTCTTTACACTTTACATCCTTTCTCTCTCTTCCCAACTTTCCTCTTTCCTGGATCAGAACAAATTGGTTCTATAAGCATATTATAAATTTTGATGTGTTCATCAGTGTATTAACACATCAATGTATAAATCAATGTATTTATAGTGGTGTTTCCCACCAGGAGGGGGATATAAACAAACAAACAAACAAACAAACAAACAAATAAACAAACAAACAAATAAATAAATAAATAAATAAATAAAAGACGCAAGAAAGGTTTATTTTAAAAGCCACTAGACTTCTCCCCACCCCTCATGGTAACTCCGGAAATGCACAAATATTCCTGGCTGGGTTTATATTTTATACATTTGTTTAAAGATAGTATCCACTTTTATTGCTCACCTGGAGACCTAGAGAAGCATAGGCAGCATCCTGAGGCCTGGAAGCCCTAATTATGGCATGGCAACTAAGATTTTCCATCAAAGGTTGCTATGGCCTAAATTCAATGTCACATTTATGACCGACTACTAGTGTGTTGGAACATTCTTCCTTTCCCATCAGAAAACCTGCTCCAGAGATTTTTCCCAGCCCAACAGAGGCAGATTTTCAGGGTAAAAGGGAGTTGTAATGGAAGAAGGATTTACACCTCTCCCTTCCCTTAGGTCTACTGGAAGAAGAAATCCTCGCCTATGCCTATTGATTAACTCATATGATAACATTCAATTTTGATTTATGGGAAGAAATGTAAAGAATGCTAAAAGGAAGTCTCTCATTCTGTTATATGCATAACATGTTATATGTTATATGCATGAGGGTTGGGCATATGTTATTAGTGTCAAGAAAGAAACTGAAAATTTTTAAGCATCAGGTTAAATATGTCACTAGCTCATACTTGGTTTTTATTTGGAAAAGTACTAATTAGACACATTTGTTCAAGCTCTCTTTTTTGTTAATTTGCATGGGCTATGCATCTGTTTATATCATGGTACAAATTTTAAAACTACTATAAACTACAATTATCTCCAACTAGGTGGGGAGATTTTCTAAAAATAGATACCCAGTTGGTCTCATTTTATTCTTTTCGTTTAAAAAAAGAAAGATACTAAGATATTTGTGCAAGATAACTTGTGGTGGTATGCCTGATTAAGAGATTTAAAAACCAAATTTAATATTAATGATTTAGATTTGTTACACACCTAGATTTAGTGAAGAGCTTGAGTGTGTCAGGGAGATGCATAGAATCATAGAATAACCCCATTGATACATGTTCAAACAGGTTCAGTATTATATCTCCAGCAGATGATAAAAAGTTATAAAGCATTTGGCACATATTATTATAACAAAGAAAACTGTTAAATCTTATTAATCTTTGTTAGCTTACAGTGCTGTTGAGCATGAGGATTTTAAGAATGAAATTATTTATGCCTGTTATAATGGCTCCTTTCCATAACATTCAGCTTGCTGCATGAAGGCTTGATTAAACTCAGTCCTATTCCTTTCCCTTACTACAAAAGTGAATGGTAAAAAAATCAAAGGCTTTGAAACAAAGATCCATCGTATATGTATGTATTTTAGGCATTTTATTTTGAATATTTTAGTCAGCTTGTCAGTTCAGAAACTTCTCAAAGGAGATGATAGAAAACAATATCTTAGCATTACATGCTGAATAAATAAAACCATAACAGCAGGAGGTTCTCGAGACAAAAGATGAAAAATTCTACCTGAGCACAGAACACTGTTAAAATATTCAGTACAAAACTACCCTTAAGGGCGCTGTTCAATAAAAGTAAATAAATAAATGTACTTCAATGTCTGAGTAAAGATGACCTTTGACTTGGCATCTGAATCTGTTTAATAAAAGCACTACGCAAAATCTCTCTAAGCAAGGTGTCACCAATAAAAAGTTGCTGCTCATTTCAGTTATGACACCAGGGCACATAGAGAACAGTCTCTGATTATGAAGCTGTTTCTTGGTTACATTTATCCAGGATGGCTTTATTATAAAACAAATGGAGGCAAGTTGATACCTCCATGGTGGCAGCTAGCAAAATGACCTATATGGACCTTGTGAGGACCATAAACTGTATGACAATTATTTCTATTAAGATGGAGGCCATCTCTTCATTCAAAGAGGAACTCTTGGCTTCACTTTGCCATGAGCAGAAATGTAGCCAACTTTGCAGTCTTGGACCTAAGAATCCCTGGTATGCTTTCCAAAAAGGAAAGAATACAACACAATTTTCCGAGAAGCAGAGATTTTCAATATTCAAACTTCAGTTCTCAACAGCTGCCTGACGATGAAAGGAACTCCAAGGGAATTTTGGAACTTTTCAGGGTAGAACTAGAAATCCAGAAAAATTGCCATCAAATTTACACTAAATAAGTTGTGCAGAAGGATTTCAACCAGAACTTCATTTCTGGCAGAAGCTTTTGACTGCTATGATGGCCAAAACCCTGTTGTTTAGCATAATAAATCACACTAGGTTAGCCACATTGAATCGATGTGATTTTATAAGTCATCTCCTCCATAAGTCCCATTGATTCAAGCAAGCTTACTCTAACTGCAGCTTATTACACTAAAGTAAGTGTCTGGTTAGACATCCCGCTAATGGAGTAGTAGACTGTACAACCAGTGACTCAAAGCCAAGTGTTGGGTGGCGGTAAATAACCTGACTCCCTAATGGAGCCAACAGCTATGGGTGGATGAGCCCCTTTAGGTGGGGTGATGGCCACCTCAGTGGAGGAAATGCCACTGTAAATATCATATTGGGCCCAATGGCAAAATGAGTGGAGGAGGAACCAATTCCCAATGGTCCTGGAGGTGAAAGAGGACATGCCAGATGGACTGGCTGTGAAGGCACACCTTGTCCATATCCTCAAGGCTGCAGCAGTCCATTGCAGTCCCGGTGTTAAATCCTGCATGTCTCATTTCATATGTGCCTGCAGAAGATGGCTCAGTGATCACAGTGTGTGGGTCACTTCATGGCAAGCTGGGATCCACCTTAAACAATCTCATGCCAATGGCATTTTTTCCTGTTTGTCATTCTTCTTTCACTTTCCAGGAAAAAAATGTATACTTGAATATAAGTCGCAGCTGATGACGATGAAGTCACAGTTAGGGTAGGCCCATTTGAATAAGTGAAACTTGGAATGGCATTAACTCACTAAATCATCATTCTTTCAATAGGCCTTTACTATATTTTACTACATTAAATAACAGATTTTTGGCCACTTGGTTATTGAAACATAGATAATGAGAGAAAAAGAAAATACCAGGTCACTGTAAATAAAAATATTTTCTTGAGCTTAATAAAAAATCAAAATCCAATATAGAGATTTATACAAAGTAAGATGTTCTCCTGCTGAACAGATTTATATGCTTATATTACCCTTTTGTGGATGCTTGTTCTTTAAAAAAAACATTAAGGGAATCAAATTAGCTATATTTTCACATGAACTGTTTTATGTTCAGTGCCTCAATATTTATGCACGGCATTATTTATTTATCCTATGTGAAAACTCAAGTTTTGTGTCTTTCATTTCACTGTGTTCCAGGTCTGATCTGCAAATCATGAGAATTGTACATCCACATGGTTTATGCCATGACAGCAGTAATATAATGAAAATGGAGATGATCCCCTCCGCAATTTAAATTAAAGATAGCTTTAATTTGTTATTTTAATATACTGTAAAAGATTATTATACAGTAGTGTGCATGCCAAAGGATTTATTATTTTAGTGTGAAGAAGGTCTATGGTAGACTAATGTGACACAAGAGAAAGTAAAGAGAAAAATCAAATGAATCAAATTAGGAAGTAAATATGATTTCACACACCATAAATTCTTCTAAAGAAATTTAAAGAATTTCTTAAAACACACTTTAGATTTTGCAGATTTTCATAACACCCCTCATTGCAAAAAATCTAACAGCAACCAAAAAATTACCCTGAAAAATATCTAAGGAGTTTTCCAAGTACCAATTCCTAGTTGTGATTGTTTTTAAAACAAATAGATAGGGCTTACTGTGTTTAGGTAAATACTTTGATGCCATAGTATGGGGCTTTTTGCACATTTTGCTCTTCATCAGCAAAAGTTGAAGGTGAAAGGTTGAAAGAACCAAGCTCAATTATACCCCATGGCTGGGGTCGAAGAGCCGCCGCTCTGGGCAGCAGGAGCGCCAGTGTGACCCTGGGCCACGCCCATGGCCAGGGTTAAAGAGCCGCCACTCCGGGTGGAAGGAGCACTGCCGTGACCCCGGGCCATGTTTAACAACAGCAGCAGCAACAGCAGCTGCAGCAAGAGCAATAGCAATACCAGCAACAACAGCAGCAACAGCAGCAACACCAGCAACAGCAACAGCAGCAACAACAAAATTCACAGGACCAAATATGATATCCATAATGCACACTTCATGGGGAGAGGGTCATAATGCTTACTTTGCCATGAGGCACCATAGCATTCACCTCACGATGGGGAGCATTAGAAGACCTCTAATGATTCTATGACTAATTTGGCCCATGGCAGGGAAGAATTCCCATTGTACATGCCTATCAAGTTCTTATGGGGATACACAGAAAGAGCCTCCTTAAAGATTGTGGTATTTTTGAACCACAATCTGTCATACCCCAGGCAATGGCCACCTTGTGCCAGCTAATATTTCTCACTCTAGATCAGGTGAAAAGAACTACAGAATGAACTTCCCAAAGGGGGCTTCATTTTGGCAGTTTCATGTCTGGCCTAGACACAAAAGAAGAAGTTCTTATGGCCCAAAATGACAGCCTTGAGGAAACAAGACTAATCTGCATCCCAGCACATACATGTGGAAAAAAGAAAGTTAGTAGGAATAGGGGAGAAGGCCTTTGGCAGGCATATGAGAGAATTCTGAGTCTGGTTATAAACCAATAGGACATTATGTAGAAACTGCCAGGTCCCCAAAGTGTTGATATCAATACTTCTTGAGCACTTATTCCAAATGTGGAGTTATAAATGCTTATTTGTCTCGTTTCTATGTGGAAGCAGAGGTAATGGAAAATCATTCTTTGGGATTCTGCTCTTCAGAAGAGAATGCAAGCAATACTTCATATAAGATTGTGCAGCTGATGGAACTAATGTTTTAAACCAAACAAGGCAACCTGCATAAACTGAGGGTAATAATAATAATAATAATAATAATAATAATAATAATAATAATAATAATAATAATAATAATAATAATAATAATAATAATAATAATAATAATAATAATAATAATAAAATAAATTAATTTATATCCCGCACTTTCTCGGCCGAAGCTGACTCAAGGCGGCTATACACCATTGCATGCTGTCTGCACAGCAGATAGCAGCAGAAAAAAGCAAAATACAATAATGATAGAATAAAGAAAGAAAACAAGTACATAATACAAAATTTACAACAACACGATCAATACAGCGCAAAAATACAATAGAGTCAATAGAAAGGTTCAAAAAGTCCAAGCCACAAATACAAACCCGTGCTCACATCAAGCCCGAAACCGAACAGGCAAAGTCCTCAAGAGCATCGTCAAACAGCAGGCACTGGTGGCTCCCATCCCCGGAGTGATGGCGTGGCTCCAGAGAGAGCTTGGGACCTCCATGCGGTGGCGGTGGCTTTTCATCCCTTCCAGCCAGGCGTGGCTCGGAAGGGGGCAGGGGCGGCAGCGAGCACAGGTAGCTCCCATCCCCTGAGTGATGGTGTGACTCCGGGGAGAGCTTGGGACCTCCGTACAGCGGATTTTCACCCCTTCCAGCCAAGCGTGGCTCAGAAGGGGGGGCGGGCACAGGTGGCTGTTGTGTTTTTGGATCAAGGAGACAGCGGAGGCTTGATTCATGAAGAGGCAACAGGGCAAGATAGCCCGGTCGGAGTTTATTAGGAATAACAGGACAAAGGAAATTCCAGAGAAGGGTATGCAATATATTCTTATTGGTTACCTGCGATAGCATAAGATTACTTAATTGGCTAAATATCAGCATGTCTGCCTCGTGCTCACCTTGCTAATTGGACAGAAAGCTGCGTGCTAGCTGAATGACTGCGTGCCATCCCTGGGCATAGTGGGGAGGGCCAAAAGCCTTGAGTCAGAGGCCCAAACTGGGGCCTCTAAGTTACGGCGTAAAAACAGATGAGGTAAGGAGAACGATCACCCACGATTTATGACCATGGTGTGCCAATGAGCCACAGCGATCGTGCTGTGAAACTCCTCACAGGTGGCTCCCATCCTGTACTTTTCTGCAAGAAGTTATCAGAAGCACTGGAGGGAGTCTTTGGATATTTTGCAGAAATCACTCAGTCATTCCATGTTTGCTGTGTATGTCTGTCTTGCTTATCAAATGAAAGTGGCGAAGAATCTTGCATGGCTTTAAACATCCATCTTAAAGTGTCTCATTAAATTGAGATGTCTAATCTAAATCAACAAGAATGAAGGATTGAGAATATGTTCTTTATTTCCTGATTCCCAATACACTTTGATGTCATAATTCTCCATCAGGATGTGTTCATGCATGCAGAAGTATGACTCCACATTGACATGATCCTTTGGCTTTCAATGGGATTTAGAAAGGCTCACAGTACAAGAACTGCACCCAGCAATTATCTTTTGACTGACACAGTTCATCTATTTCCTTCTTTTGGTGTATATTGTAAACATAATTTATTTCCATTCTCTCATTTTATCATTCAGTTGCCAACTAAGTGCTGAGGTGCTACAGTCAGCTGGGTCTTCAATTAACACCTTATTAACTTCCAGCAGTTCAGCTGGAGGTGCTGGCCCTTCTCTTCTGTTTTCTTTTCTTTTTTCTTTTATTTTTAAACTTTATTAAGAGAAAATATAAACAAATACAGATCCATATGTGTATACAATAAGAAAAAATACATATACATCCACCTCTTATAATTTAATATTTCATAACAAAAATAAAAGAGAGGGAGAGAAAAAGACTTAAACTGGAATAACAAGAGAAAAAAAGAGGAAGAAAAAATTAACCCCCATTGACATTGGGGATGAAGATAACACCCGTGATCTGTTGGGAATGTCCACGAGGAATTCTGTGCCAATTAATCTCATTTCTCTTTCCAAAATTGGATCATGTCAGGGCTTGGGTTAATCTCATTGTCATCTGATAGTGCAAATTCAACAAAAGGACCCCAAATATCCCAAAATGGGATCTTCACCATTATCCCTTTTCTCTGATGGATTTGTATGGTTAATTTCTCATTAAATGCCAATTGCCAAACATATGAATACCATATGGCTTTGCTGATACCTACTCCACCTTTCCACTCCTTAGCAATTAGTTGTCTTGCTACCATTACTAATGATAACAATAATTCTTTTTTTGCATAATCCAGATGTAAATCATCAAGTTCGCCCAGTACTGCTATCTTAGGACTTAACACAATTGTTGTTTTTAATATTTTGCTTAATTCTTTTTCTATAACATTCCAAAAATTCCTTAAGTGGTCACACAACCACCACATATGAATATATGTCCCCTTCCTTTTGTTACATCTCCAACAGAGATCTGAATTCTTGTTGTTCATTAGATGGAGTTTGGCCGGAGTGAGGTACCACTGCCAGAGAACCTTACAGTTGTGTTCTTTCTCCTTAATTGATAGTGATTTCATACTTCTATGGGTCCATTTCCCCCCCAACTTTTATCCTTAATTTTTATTCCCAAATCTTCTTCTCAGATTTTTTTAAGCCATGCTGAGCTTCCTCATTAGAGTTTAACAAACAGTATATTCTACCTACTAAACCTTTTAAATTCATATTTCCCTGTCTCACTTCAAAAATTAATTTTTCAAAGGGGGTCATTTGACCTATTATATTTCGTTTCCTCATATGTCTGACCCACGCTTCCATCTGGTGTTTTTGTAACCAGGATAAGTTTAATTCCTTGTAAATAATTTTCCTTTGTTGATAACATTTACCTTTGTCCAACCAATCCTTAAATGATAGTACTTTTTTACGTAGTAAAATATCTCTTGTAATTGTCATTAACTCTAGTGGGCAATTTTGATAATCTAGTATTTCCATTATAGGTGAGAAATTTGGTGATAATTTAGAATTCAAGGCCCTCCAAATTTTAAATATATTCTTTAAAGAGAAGATACAAATTGGTGGAGTAATCTTTTGGTCACCTAAGAATAATTCACCCCTCCTTTTTCTAAATTCTATATAGTCTAATTCCTGATTTGGCACAGATTGATGACTTAATAATTTTATAATTTTCTTTAAATCAAATGCTCTAATAAATTTTTGACGTTCGGAATATTTAACCCTCCCACTTTATTTCTAATATACCATAAACATTTATTAATTCTTGGCTTTTTCCCGTTATTACAAAAATCATTAATCAATTTCTGCCAAAATCTAAGATCAGTTTCTTTTATTTGTATTGGCAAATTTTCTAATAAAAAATTCAATTTTGGCATAATTTTCATCTTGCATAGATTAATTCTCCTGAACCATGATAATTTCAATAATTTCAGTTGATCTATAATCAGTTTTAATTCATATTTTAATTTGTTGAAATTAATTTTATACAAATCCTTAACGTCATCTGATACCATTATTCCCAAGTATCTCATTTTATCTTTTATTCTAATTTTGTATTTACAAGTGATCTCTTTCTTTTCAGCCTCTGATAGGTTACAAGTGATAGCTTCTGTCTTTTCCCAGTTTATTTTTAAACCTGTAACCTGTTCAAATAAATTTAAATGATAATGGATTCTACTAATATTTTGGAGAGGGTCTTTAACTACTAGCAAAGTATCATCTTTCAATACCTATTAAGCCTTCATCTTGCCGTATAGTTGATGCTAATAACTCCATTGCCAATATGTATAAAGAAGGAGAAAGTGTACAGCCTTGTCTCGTACCCGCCTTAATGTTAATTTCCTCGCTTAACCTGTTATTCATTTTTATTTTTGACACCGAATCATTATATAGTTGATCAATTGCATGTCTGAATTTAGAGCCAAACTCTAATTTGAGACATATTTCTCTTATAGTAGACCACTGAATTGAATCGAAAGCTTTATAAATATCAAGCACCAATATACAAACTTTGTCTTTATTCTTTTTTATCAAATCTAAAACATTAATTAATCTACTTATTAATCCATCCATCTGTCTTCCCTTCAAGAAACCAGATTGATCATCTCCTATGTAGAAATTTTAAATAATATTGAGTCGGTTGTTTAATATTGAGGTAAAAATCTTAGCGTCTTGATTTAATAGAGAAATAGGCATCAATTCTTGTTTTATCTTTACCCGGCTTCTGTTTTCTAATTTGACAAATATCATCATGCTTTTAAAAAGTAGGCTCCTCAGAACCATCTCCTAACCCACCCACATCCCATCTCAGTTTGGCCATCTGTGCTCATCTGTTCTGCAAACACAAAATATGTGTGTCCTTCCTTTGAAAATAAGTACCTGTTTGTTGTTGTTGTTGTTGTTCAGTCGTACAGTCAATTCTGACCCTTTGCGACCCTATGGACCATTGTCCTCCAGGCACCTCTGTCCACCACCATCTTCCTCAACCCGCACAGCTCTGTGCCCATTGTGTCTACAATACCATCTAGCTATCTCATCTTTGGCCGGCCCCTTCTTCTTTTGCCCTCCACCTTCCCCAGCATCAAGGCTTTCTCAAGTGAATCCTCTCTTCTCATTTGATGTCCAAAGTACTTCAGCTTCATCTTTACTATTTGCCATTCTAAGGAGCAGTCAGGGTTGATTTCTTCTAAGATTGACCTATTTGTACAGTACAGTATTTGTACCTGTACAGTAGTTTTAAATATTTCAGTTGTCCTCCTCAAGCATACTTACCTTAGCAAAGATTACATAAAGAGAAAGATCCTATTGTGTTTGCTTGTGAGATAGCACATTTTTATGAATGGCCCCAAATACTTGGAATGGAAGGTCAGTATGTGTAGACATGTGTACCCATTTCAAATCAGTTCTGATGCAGGTATCCTGTAGTGCTTGGAATCCTGTTGGCAAATGTAAAGGGTAACTGCTCCCCAGGTGGGACTCTTTAAATACTGTATTTGACAACTGGTTTGCAGAGGTTGCCCCATTCAAGGGGACAGGGCTTTTTTGTGTACAAGGATATAATGACAACCCCCGACAGTATGTGTCCAATAGTGCTTTATGGTAAAACTAAACATAATTTTGGCCCAAATGTTTTCTATGAAATTATGGAAGTATCTCCTATATCATAGCTTTATTTTCACTTCCATTATATTTGTAAAATGCAGTTTGTGATAATGGTCATCATCCTGAGATATTAGGAGAACTCTCTTTGGGTTTCAATTTCAAGAGTGTTTCAATTTTCAAAGTGAAAATTTAGTTTGAAATTTGAGGGTGTCTTCTAGAGAAATGTGGGAGTAGGGGAAGAAGAAAGAAATTGTTTAAGAGACAAGCAGCACACACCATACTAGATTACATCCATAGGATTAAATGTTTTCATCCAGCATTTTGTATGGCAGGTAATGCAGAGTTTCATCTATGTTTGAAATTGAATTCAAGGTTCATATTCAGTAGACTTGGGAAAATATTTTAAAACAACAAAAGCATGAAATATAGAGATCTTAGAGATTTATATTAAAGACGACAGGCAGCGGAATCCTGAATAAAAATGTACTTGTTGTAAAAGGTTAGGATTAAACATCAAACTATTCTGCTAGTAGCCACCTTCTGCCAACAAAACTCCATCAACTGATCATTAGAGATCTGCCAACAATGTAATCTGGTGGCAGAATCACTTTGTTGACTAAGATCTTTTGGCAAAAGAGACAAAAAGGGGGAGGGGAGAAAAGAAAGGATGTAGTTCAGTTATGCCACATCTAAATTTTACCCAACCCACAGATACCTCCAAAATGCTGGCACGTTATACTGGTGGGGAGGCAATCCTCTGTAATTGTGAACACCCCTTGGCTGGAATGGGTGCCAGTTATGATATTGCATTCAGCGGAGCTTGGGTTCAGCCGAGCAATTAGCTGGCCCAATGTCAGCTCAGCTAATTCTTGGCCACCTTAATGGGCTAGGGTCGGGATGTATTTAAGTATATAAAACTCTCTCTCTCTCTCTCTCTCTCTCTCTCTCTCTCTCTCTCTCTCTCTCAGTTGTGTGTGTTTTCACATATTGATTTAGACCAACCAGCCAACTCTTGGGCTGCCACTTAATTGGGTTGTAGCTCTCAAGCTTCTGTCAGACCTCAAACATATCACAGTGTCAAGCAATCTAGTTTATGCATATATCACACAACATCTGGCATAATCAGAACTCTAACCATATTACTATTTACCTTGTGGCCGAGTATTTCCTGTTTTGTTTTAAGTAGAACAACAATAATAAGGCAAAGGGCAGCTGCTCTCGGCTCAAAATGCACATCACTAGCAAACCCCCTCAGGAGAAATTCTGACACCAAGAACTTTTACCTCACTGACAGCACAACGCAGCTTGTCTGCTTGTCGGTTGCTTTCAGGAAGAGAAATGGCCAAAGTTCAGGCTGTTAAAGGCATGATTGATGGGCGCTGTCAGTCCCTACCTGTCAGCTTGCTGTAATGGCAGGAATGAGCTGCCCTCTTGGGACTCAGCCTTTCACAACACAGGCACTGATCCCTTTCAATAAGAGGATAATGTCCTCTTGCCACTCCCCCAGCAAGGGGTAGACAACTTAACAGCCTCTCTCTGTTGTGGAAGAACAAAATAAACCACTATTTTAGGGATGAAGGCAATGAAGTGCCTTCCTTGACAAAGCAGCAGAGCTCTCTAGGAATATGACAAACAAAGGAATGGCATTGTGGCCTGTTCTACAGAGGTTAACTTTCTATTTGGAAATACTCTCTTTTGCAGAGGCAGGCAGATTTCTGTTATTATAACAGCTTCATCAGCTGAGGATCTTTTGGCCACAGTTTGATGGCCACCTGTATGGGTCTCACTATGGCTTCAGTCGCTATGGACATTTGGTGGCAATTGTAGTGGCTCTCTATGATGCAATAGACCAGGGGTGCCAAAACCTTTCAGGCTGTGGGCCAGTCATGTGGTTCAGGGAGCCAGTCACTATATCCAGCCCCCAATGCCAATTCATCCAGCCCGCAAATGCTCTCATTGTTCATGGAAGTGGAAGTAAAACGTGCTTGTATAGGTGTGTTTTACTTCTGCTTCCAGGAGCGACAAGGGCTTTGCGGGCCGGATGAATTGGTGTTGGGGGCCGGATCTGGCCCCCAGGCCATAATTTGGGCACCCCTGCAGTAGACTTTCAAAGAGCCAGGCCTGCCTGTATGAGACAGTGCCCTTGCTTTTCTGTTTTATACGCCAACCTTTTCTAGTAGCATGGTTTTGCAGCAGCAGCCATTTTGGTCATTTTGTTTCAGTGGTGGCAGTTTGGAGGCTGCTTGCAAGCCATCTATTGCCCAACTTTGCTCAGCTGAAAATACAAAACTCTTAAGAAGGAAGATCAGGGGCCTTGAAGCTGCTCACCTGCTGTTACAGTTCACAAATCTTTCCCTTCTTTGGTAGCAAGTACTAGATTGCTGTTTAAGTTACTGTATTTGCCAGCATAAAAGACACACATTCCCCCCTTAAAATACACCAGAAAATGGAGTGCGTCTTATATGCCGGTAACAGCTGCCCCTCCCAACGGGTGCAGTTTGGAGGCTAGAGATGATCGGTGGCTGGAGACAGGAAAGGGCTGGTTCTGTTCTTTGGAAGCCAGGCGAATGGCTGTCAGGAGTCGGAGAGGGAAAGCAAGCGAGATCACTCCTAAAAGAGATTGCCTTTCTGAGCAGTCTCGCCCAGACAAGACCCCCCACACACACCCTGAAAGACATTAGGAGACAGGGAGAGAAAACGGATGAGATTGCTCCCAAAGGAGATTGCCTTTGTGAGTGATCTTGCCTGGGCAACACCCCCCCCCCCCTTGCCTCTTGACGGCTTCCTGCAAGGGAGGCCGGGATCCATATGGAAAGGGCTTTTCAAGCCACCCTCAAACCCTCCCCCAATAGCCCAACTGCAGACACAACTGATGGCTAGAAGCCGGGCAATGGGTACAGGATTTCTCTTCCCCCATGGATCCTGCCAGGGATGGTCAGCCATGGCAGCTTGGTGGGAGAAGCAGGCTGGCAAAGGAGCCCCCCGTTTTTTTCATACAATAAATCATTTTGGAAATTCAGAGGAAAATGTGAAAATTATTTTTTCCTAAAAAATGTCTATAAAACCCAATGTGTCTTATATGCCGGCAAATACAGTACACCATTATTAAGAATCATAGTAAATCATATATAGGTAAAGGTCACCATTGCTCAAAAGCCAGTTATATCCAACTCTAGGGTGCAGTGCTCATCTCCATTTACAGCCAAAGAGCCAGTGCTGTCTGCATCTGCAGACATTTCTGTGACTATGTGGCTTGCATGAGTAGCCGCTGGAGTGCACGGAATGGCGTTATCTTCCCCGCCAAAGTGCTACCTATTTGCTTACAACTTCTTGCTTTTGAATTGCTAGGTAGGCAGGAGTTGGGACACAGATGGGAGCTCCCTCTGTCATGCAGCACTCATGTCTCCAACTGCTGACCTGCTGACCTTCCAGTCAGGTTCAGTGACTTATCCACTAAGCCACAGAAGTGCCTCACAAGTCATTAATTTTTTTAATGTTAAGGTTTTGTAGATTTTATATTTGTTTTTAGGTAGCAAATGGCACAGCAGGGGGGGGGGGTAATATTGCTGTTTTTAAGAATTTTTTAATTGTTTTATATTGATTTTAACTTGTGTACACCACCCAGAGTCCATTGGATAGAGTGGTATATAAATCTATTAAAATAAAATACAGTGGTACCTCATACAACAATTTTAATTCGTTCCATGGGGGGTCATTGTTGTACAAAACAATTGCTATACAATACATGCATTGTATAGCAATTTCCCCTGTGGGATGCATCATACAATGATTATTATTATTATTTTGCCAAGTGGTTTTTTCCATTGAAAATTTATTGTACATTTTTTTCCATAAGGGAAATTGTTATGCAGGACATCATTTCCCCCCAAAACGTAATTGTTATGCGATTTCATTGCTATACGGGGCGATTGTTGTATGATGTTCCACTGTATTTGCACCATAGTAAAAATCATATCAGTCTGAGACTTAAGGACTTTCACTGCTTACTAATTGCTCCCAGCTCCAATGCAAGTTGATTTTGACCTTTAAGTACCTAAAAAGGCTGGGGCTTAGCTATCTAAGAGGTTGCTTATCTAAATAACTTCTTTAGGAGAAGCTCTGTTGAGATTACTGTTGCTTGTGGAGGTCCACCTGATGGACAGACAGAAGAGGGACTGTGAAACACAGTCTGCCTGCCAGGTGTGATCAATTATTTTTCTTCTTTTTAAAGAATGTTGTGAAAACACACCTGTTCAAACTGGTTTGTTAATTTGTGATTATTATAATTTTTTGTTGTTTAATTTTGGTGATGTTGTCTGTTGTCTTGCTTTATCCTTCAGTGGGATGATGGATATACAAACAACTCCAAGAAACCCAGCCCTACACTCAACATATAATAATGTCACAGAAATTTTCATCTTTGAAAATTATACTTATTGAAAGTATATTCTTCTCCATCAAAAGTCTTCAAACATTAGGGGAAAGGTCTTTCTAGCATTTTTAACAAAGCAGTACTGTTTAAAGATTGCCCATCTCAGGATCTTAAGGTATAGTATAACCTAAATTAAGAATAACATTTAAAAATTTAAGTTAAATACCAATTAAGACTATGCGCATTCTCATATACATATCAAAAGCAATTACTAGCAATAGGGTGTTTTTTAATCCTACTGTTTGCTCCAAAACCCCAGGTGACAATTTTAGCTGCCCCACTAGCCTGCACATCTGGATTATCCTGATCTATAAAGAAGCATTTAATTTTGAAAGATACAAACAAGTTTTTTCATTGAAAGGATTCCACAGCCCCATAAGTTAATTAAATACTAATTTTCTAGTGAGGTGACAACAATGGTAGGGTCCTGTTATCAGCATGGTAGCTAATGCCAACACCCAATGAGAGCACTTCTGCTATTATTAAACCCCATTCCTACATTAATTAATTACCTTCACAGCTACATTATTCAGAAGTAGGACAACAGTGTGGTTGGTAGTTAAAGAGGGAAAATATACATTATTAGCAGTCTCTTTGTGATTGTCATTGTTTCTCTGACCTTGTTGTTCTCAAAACCTCTCGTATGTTTGCATTCCTGTAGCGCTACTTTAGAAAGAAACATCAAGGAAAAACTCTCAAAAAATATAGGCTCCCTCAGCTAAAGCCATTTCTGCAACTACAGAACAAAGGACTCGAGTGGAATATTAATTAAGAGCAAGCCATTTCCCTGATATGTTTGCATGTAATGAAAACAACCTGGGAAGGGAGCCCTCCCTCATTTCTCCACAGTCAAAGGGCAGGACAAAATGGACTTTATAAATATATTGATCTTAGTGGAGAAATCAAAGAGAACAACTTGTAGTAAACAACAACCAATCATGGCAATTGTTATATAGCAATTATTCAAAAGGAAACTAGGGGTAAGTAATATGGGTGATGATAGTCAATAAGCCAGTGTTTCTCAGCCTCTTCCATCCCATGCCCTTTTGATAAACACGAGCATTTCCTATCCCCACTTGAGGAGCTTGGAAATCCAATTTGAAAAAAATATTTATTCTTCTTTCTAGCCTTTGAAAATGTTACAGCATACTTGCAATGTAAAAAAAAAATGTTACTGCCAGACTTTTGAAGGATTCCCAAGCTCTCCAACCTTGGTTGTTTTTTATTTGGTTTTGACAGACAGATATAGTTAAGGTCTTAGTAATCACTTTCTACGAAGAGCATTTTATAACTATCATTCTAGCTATGCAGGTCCAGTCATAACAAGCAACAGGTTTGGCACACCTGTAATGACTCCTTGGAGTGTTCTACACAGCAGATGTAATGATGTTCTACAAATGAATTCAAAAACCTGCCAGGATAATAAAGCTGTAATGCAAAAATCATGCTTGAAAGAAGCAAGCTTTTTTTTTTTTAGTAAATGCTCACTTGTTTATTGAATTCACATAAATACAATTGAATGCCTCTTCTCAGAGACTTCAAGCCAGAAAAAAATACAGCATGGGGGAGGAACAACACATCTAATCACATGAAGGAAAATGGGGACTGCTATAATACGTCTGACACAAATGTGTGCATTTGCTCCAATAGCTAATATGGGATGGCATTTTTCTGTCTTATCTGTCCCAGTTCCCAGACAACAGAATCATAACTTTCATTTTACACAAACATTTTTTCTTCTGACATATCTGAAAAATGCAGAGAAATGTCATCAAAGAATTTACTTTCAGATCAAACTGTTTCTATCTCTCCAGAGTACAGATGTGCATGTAATTTTAATAATAAAGGTATACCATTTTGAAAGGGAGAACTATACAGTGAGTTGTAGCAATACCAATCAGTTTCCCTTTGCATTTTAATATTTACATTTTATTTCAGGATTTAAAGCATGTTTTAGAGTGGTGTTTCCCAACCTTTGGTTTTGGGACTTCAATTCTCAGAAGCCCAAGTCAATTCACCAAAGCACTGACCAGCTAATATACTGACTTAGGCTTCTGGGAATTGAAGTCCACCAGTGGGGTGTGGGTCCCATGTTGGGAACCACTGAATTAGTAGTACTGGGACTGTCATCCATCTTATACTGAAGCAGCTTGATTGATGGATGACTGAACTTTTAAATGTGGGGAATTAAGAACTGGATTCAAACAGCCATCTTTCCCCTAGAGCTGTCAAAGATTAGACTTGAACCAGATCAGTACTGGCTTACTGCGATGTCTCCAAACCTAATGTGTGCCAAACTTTCTTAAATCCACCAAGAGTTAATTATTCCTAATCCTCAAATGAATAATTTATTTATAATTTTTAAATATATGACAGATCATTATGTACCAAACTTGGTTATTTCTAATGCTGAAATGAATGAATCCAGATTTGGGTGTCTGCCACTATCTGTAGGGTTTCTCTCTCTCTCTCTCTCTAACTCAGACCTTTTTATCAGAGGGTTCTAATTGCCTTGAAACATCTCTCTCTCACAGGTACAAATGCACATGTGAACTCAGACCAGGAGTGAAAAAACACGAGAATGAAATTAAACAAACATTAACCTTCTTCCCAATTTCATGTTTAACCTTCTTCCTAATAACCTTCTTCCCAATTTATTTCAACAGCCGGTTAAGAAAAAACCTGTGTAAACAATACCTGAAGATAGTGCTGATGAGTGAAGGTGTAGAGCAGGAAATCTCAAAATGAGGCCTGCAGCACCATTTCATGTGCCACCCCCACCCCCTGCCTCCCGGAAGTGCCATGTGGTTTAGGAAGGGCAAAATGGCATTCCGGCCCCAAAGCTGTCTGATTGAGCATGATCTGGCCCCCGGCTTTAAAAGATTGAGATCCCCTAGTGTAGAGGAACCTGTGCTCCAGTCAGTTAAAAATTAAAATCAAGGATCAAACTACAAGATTCATTTAGAACAAATACCTACCCTCAAGTGGTGAAAGAATCTGTTTGTTACATTGAACAGATTTTCTAATCAAAGTGTCCTGCAGTTAGTGTACACTGTTTTATGACTAGTCACTGAAATATGTACAAAAATGTAATATATAAATGTGATAGTGAGGCATCACCTCCTATGTTTAGTATGATATTTAGTCATAAATAATAAGATACCAGCTTTAAGATTGTGAGGAAATCTCACTAAATATCTGTCTCAATAACACTGGCCACTTTGACATTTCAAGACAACCTGTAAAGCCCTCGTTAACATTCAGGAAGTAAGCTTTCTTGCTGCCAATATGAGAACAAGGCACAATAAGTGATTTTTTTCTTCACCGTTTAGATTTCTGCATGACTTCTACATGGAAAGGCTGGGCAATTGATCAAAAAGATGCAAACAATCCACCCACTGCTTCTAGACTTCTATCAATTAAAAGTTCAAGCATTAAGGCAGCTGTTACTTTCGGCAAAAATTCAACCATACAATTTGCACAAAATTCTTTCTCACAAAGATGAAGAATCATGTTGAGGACAACCTGCCAATCCATCCTGTAGGTGATAAACTTTAACACGTTTTCTTAACAAAAAACATCCTGCTAACTAAAAGTACAAATTATTTTGCAGGCGCACCCACCCAAATAAAGACTCAGACACTGGTATTGGATTAAAGGCATCGGGCCACTTTTATTGAATAATGCCCGAGTCCGAATTATCACTTTCAATTGGTGTATCATCCAATTGTAATTCTTTAAGGCAAGCAGGCCGCAGTAGTACTGGTAAGGTTCCACCCTAAATGCCAATGGAAATTGGCTACATGTATCAATTTGTATCAATTTGTTTGTTTACACAAACAAATTGTTGACTGAAGTCAATATACAATCTACTGACCCCACCGTATGACGTGTATCTGTTCAAATATCAAGGTGATGCAGGCTGTGAAGCTCCTGACATCACCCCTTTCATGGTTTGCCCTTGACTAGCCAATCCTGTTTCCCCTCTACCTATCTACGTGTTGGCCAGTCAATTGCGAACCTGCCGGATACCTATGGGTCATAAATCTTTACCTTACCAAGTGCTACCCGCCAAAAGTGACTAAAGTCAACTTACCCAGTATCTCAAACACTAGCGACAGTGTGGGATGGGCGAAAAAGCCAAGAACCAAAGGGCCAATGTAGGTTCAAGCAAAAATTCCCACCCGGCTCCGAAGCGACCAGAAAATCACACTGTCCACTAGGGAGGGGGTGGAGGGGAAAAACTTCTCCGCTCCGTCGCTTCGCAAAATGGCAGCCAGGCTGCATCGTGGCCACCCCTTTTATGGAGGGGTGGCCACACACCCCTAACTAACCCGGATGTCTGCGTCCGGGTGGGGGGCCCTGCAAAGAGCGCGGCGACCATTTTGGCGCCGCGCTTGCATTGCAGGTGCACCCACCCAAATAAAGACTCAGACACCGGTATTGGATTAAAGGCATCGGGCCGCTTTTATTGAATAATGCCCTAGTCCGAATTATCACTTTCAATTGGTGTATCATCCAATTGTAATTCTTTAAGGCAAGCAGGCCGCAGTAGCACTGGTAAGGTTCCACCCTAAATGCCAATGGAAATTGGCTACATGTATCAATTTGTATCAAGTTGTTTGTTTATACAAACAAATTGTTGACCGGAGTCAATATACTATTTACTGACCCCACCCTATGACGTGTATCCGTTCAAATATCAAGGTGATGCAGGCTGTGAAGCTCCTGACATCACCCCTTTCATGGTTCGCCCTTGACCAGCCAATCCTGTTTCCCCTGTACCTATCTACGTGTTGGCCAGTCAATTGCGAACCTGCCGGATACCTATAGGTCATAAATCTTTACCTTACCCAGTACTACCCGCCACACGGGGAGGCGTCCGTGATGACTAACCGCCCCCCCCCCCAGACCGTCAGCTCGGTCACCAGGCCTGCTTGCACATCCTCCAGAAAGAGGTCCATACCTCTGGCCGACAGGTGGACCCCATCTCCTGCATATAGGTCAAAATTTTGCAAGCCTATCCCCGGATGTCGAATGGCTGTCCCCAAGCCATTCTCAACAAGGAACCGGGCAACAGCCCTGTTCACTGACCGCCTGGCATGGTCCAAACCACGGAGGTCCATGCCTCCTCTATAACACTGTCTCGGCATGATGTCAGACCATAGCAACAGTGTGTACGGCCATAAATGATGTAAAAACGCCAGGTCGCTGCACACCGACATCTTTAAGGAAAGGCCAGTGATCTGGGCAAGATCATTGCCACCGAGGTGCAGAATCAGGACATCAGGCGGTCCAGCATCCCTGACGGACATCAGGAGTGGCAACAGTTCCCGCCATCTCATGCCGCGCATACCATACCAATGCATACGTGCGGCTGCACGCAGCCCGAGATGGGGTCCCCACTCTGTCACCGCAGCATATTCTGCCGCCCAGTGCATGTAACTGTGGCCCACCAGCCATACTGCCACCGGTGTGCATAGACACACAGGGTCTGTAAAAGAAGAAAAGGGAAATAAGGACATAAATGGTACTCATACAGTGAGGGGACGTACATATAATGAAAAATGCGCAGCCCCCACCTACCCATCCTACATATATCAGCCTCAGAGTACCCAAATGCAGCCACAGTTGAAGCGGCGCCTATCCTGAATGAATGGGTGCCGTAACGAGCCCCAGGGAGGCCGACACTGTGAAGTGCCATACCGGTCACCCTCCAAAACTGAAATTTGGTAAGGGGAGACCCATCCTGATGGCAGAAAAACGGGCCAGGGTGCGTGCCACGCACTGCCAAAAATGCATGTAGGGCACCAACCAGACAGATGTCAGCAAATGTGCAACGTAGCAGTCTAACACCACTGCCTACTGCATGCTGATCGGCCTTTGAGGAGCGAATCCTCAACTGAGCCCACTCCTGGTTGATAAAGACATCGTCGAGTTCCAGTGCCTTACAAGACACGTCCCCCTTTGACAATGGGACCAGCTCGCTGATTTGGAGAGCTCCAAAGAAAGCTACGGTGGTAGCTGCATGAAAAAGAGCCTCCTCATACCTATCGTAACACAGTCTATGCCAACCTCAGGCAAGGTGGGTAAGAACACCTGGGGAAACAGGGTGACGTGTGTCTGGGTGGCTGCCATGCTCACGTGTCCACCCTTCCAATATGTGGCGTATGCAGAAGTCATTCACAGTCAGTGAAGCCCCGTCCCTTGGCCATGAATGCCAAGGCGGAAAGCTTGGCGGCTATGGTGCATGGGGCTAACCCCTGATTATGAAGGTGCACCATATACTGTAAAATCTGGTCAACCAGTATCGGCCACATTTCGGGCAAGTGCCTTTGCACACAAAAAGTCCTAAATTGAAGGAGTGTATGCTGATACGCCTTACGCGTGTGAGGTGCCAAAGACATGCCGATCGCCCGGTTCACCTCTCCTCACCAAATGTCCAAATCTCGGCTGGGAGTGGAGAGGGAAGTTCCTCTGCGTCTGGAGCCAAGGCACGGAACCGGGAGATCTGCAGGCGGGATAAAGCATCAGCAATATCATTATTAATGCCTGGCACATGTCTGGCCCTGAAGAGCACATTAAGGTGTAAGGACCTCAAAACAAATTGGCGAACTAAGGCCATGACTCTGGGGGATTTAGATGTTTGGGCGTTGACAATGTGCACCACTGCAGCATTGTCACACCAAAAGTGAACTACCGAATTAGCCCACCTATCCCCCCAGAGCATTAGGGCCCCTAAAATGGGTAAGAACTCCAGAAAAGTAAGGTCGCGTAAGCGATCCGTGCCTTGCCATGTCTGAGGCCATTGACCATAAGTCCACCATCCCTCAAAGTAAATTCCATAACCCAGGGAGCCAGAGGCATCCGACTGTACTTGAAAATGAGGGCTGACCATAAGCTCCGATCTCCAAAAGGTGACGCCATTAAAGTCCTGCAGGAATGTGAGCCAAACCGCCAGGTCTGCTCGTAAACCCTTGGTCAGCCGTACCCTGTGGTGTCATTTTGAAAGGCCCACCATGGTGTCGCACAGACGCCTGGCAAATGCTCTGCCTGGCGTCACTACCCTACAGGCGAAGTTGAGGTGACCGTGAAGCACCTGTAACTCTCGGAGGGACACATTACGCTTGGCAAGCATTGCCAAAACCACGGCAGAGATCCGAGTCACCTTTTCTATAGGCAACCTGGATGTCTGGGCCACAGTGTCGATTTCAATACCTAAAAAGGTAAGAGTGGTGGCTGGGCCCTCAGTCTTTTCAGGTGCTAGGGGGACGCCCAGTTCACGTATAAGGGCCTGAAATGTGGTGAGCAGACAGGCACACGTGCCCGTAGCATGTCCACCCCCGAACAAAAAATCGTCGAGGTAGTGGGCTACCGATCTCAACCCTGACCTACAAACAAAAGCCCAGTGGAGGAAGGTGCTAAATCGTTCAAAGGCCGAACATGATATTGAACAGCCGAAAGGCATGGCCTTGTCCACATAAAACTTTCCCTGAAAACAAAAACCTAACAGCTCAAAGTCATCAGGGTGCACTGGCAATAATCGGAATGCCGATTTGATATCACACTTTGCCAATTGCGCCCCGGGACCACACGAGCGTACCATCTGTAAGGCGTGGTCAAAGGATGTATACCTGACAGAGCAAAGGTCATCTGGTATAGCGTCATTGACCGAGGAACCCGCAGGGTAAGAAAGGTGGTGAATTAGACGGAATTCACCGGGGACTTCTTCAGGACTAAAACTAGAGGGGATACCTTCAAGTTAGGATATGGGGGGGTCGTCAAACGGCCCCGCCACCCTCTGTGCCTTAATCTCCTTGGCTATCTGCTCCGCAGCAATGTCCTCATTACCCCTGAGAGACAGTAGGTTCGGGGCGTCCTGAGGCCCACGAACCCCTTTAAAGGGTATGCGGAAGCCAAACTGAAAGCCCTCAAGTAGGTATCTCGCATCATCCTGCTTAGGATAAGTGCGCAGCCATCGTCCAAGCACCGGGACATTAATTGGGGAGGGGGCCTTTTGAATGGGTAGCAACATCAGAGGGAACTCTGGCCGCCCCCTGTCCACCCCTTCCTCTGCCCCTTGACCCACCGGCCCGTGGGCACGTGGATGCGGCATGAGGGCCAGAACAAGAAGGGCACTCGTGCCTATATCGACACTTGCGGTTGTTGCACACTCCGTTGGCGGAGAAACTCCAACACAGCAGGCGGGCTAGAACCCCCTGCCCCGCCGGCTGGCGGAGAGTCTATGTCGTAGCAGCCTGCTATACGGCATGGCCACAATGGTACCGGTCACCAGGCGCAGCCACAACTGCTGGCAGGGCTCGTCCCACCTCATCTCCGAATGAAGGGCCACCCTCATCCTAAATTCTTCATCGTAGGCCAACCATGACGGTCCAGGGAAATCAACCACAGCCCGGTAAATATTGTCCAGGTGCTGGACCATTGGAATGGCCAAATCAGGACATGCCCTAAGATATACTGCCATATAAATCAGATAGGCGGGTAACCAATTAGCCCAAGTGTGAGGTGGCTTACGACAACGGGCCAACTCCTTGTCCCTGTCGTCCTGCCCCTCCCTCTCCTCCTTCGTAGGTTCACGGTTCAGGAGGGTGAAAATGTCCACGTATTCTAAGCCAAATCTTTTCCCTCGTAGCCTGGGACAAATGGTCACCCAGGGGCAAGGAGTAACCGGCAGTCGGCAGGGCCGCCGTCAGCACAGATTGAATTGTGGGCGCCTGCAGTGGGCCCTGTAGGACCCCCGGGAAAGTAGGCGTACCCGTAGGGGCGGTCACCCCTGCAATAACCGGGAGATAATTGGGCAACCAGGAATTAACCGGACAGTGTGGGTTAAACTGTCCTCCCACAGTCACTTGTTGCGGCCATGGCCACTGTACCCCCCCAGCAGTATTGGCTAGTGTCACTGGTGTACTGACTTAACCAGGATACTCACTCGGCGCACCCCCCTGGGCCGCCCCCACTGGGGGCTCCGGCCCACGGTGGGCGTCAGAGAACATGACAGGTATCGAGCTGTGCCTCCCGATTCGCCCCTGCCAGGTAGGGCCGGTAGCTGATGAACAGCCTTGTTGTGCCAGCCCGATGGGGAGCTGCGAGGCGCCAGCTTGGGCTGACCTGATGGCCTCTAGCAGCTCAACCCTATTGGCAGCCTGCTGCGCAGCCGTGGCCGGCGTGTGGGCCGGGACCGGAGAGTTGGCAAGCCCACAATCCGAAGGTGGTGGAGCAATGCCCATTGAAGCCTCCAGCATCGAAATGCGGGCAAGGAGAGCATCCACAGTCTCCGACCCACCAGAATAAGGTGGGCCGGATGGGCCAGACAGCCCACAGGGCAATTGCTGAGGGATAAACCCCTGTGGCAATCCCTGGCCAGAATAGGGCCAAGCCCAGTAATCCGGCCCATGAGGGGCCGGAACGATGGTGGGGCGGAAACCCGCACTGTGCCTGAGTGGGCCGCTATGCCCCGAGCCGGGTAAAGAAGCAGCGGGGTTAAGAACCCCAGGGGAGCAGGCCTGTGCCACCCCCGCCCGAGTCCTCAGACTGGGCTCATTGGTGGCAGTGGGTATGAAAACCCCACCACCCCCTTGCGGGGGTGCCGTCCGAGCCCTCCGGCCCGGTGGCACCCCCGAAGAAGTGGAGGGGGTGGGGCGAGCCCCCCCCCCTTTGACACGACCGAGGGGCCGCCTGAGCCTTGCATTTGGGCGCCATGGCCCAGCAGGTGCTGTTCGGAGGAAGAGAGAAACCTCCGATTCAGATCAGTAAGAGCGAGCCTCTTAAAAAAGAGGCGAGGCAAAGAGGGAAGCGTCGGAGCAAACTTCTCCGCTCCATCGCTTCGCAAAATGGCAGCCAGGCTGCCTCGTGGCCACCCCTTTTATGGAGGGGTGGCCACGCCCCCTAACTAACCCGGATGTCTGCATCCAGGTGGGGGCCCCCGCAAAGAGCGTGGCGGCCATTTTGGCGCTGCGCTTGCATTAGTTGAGCTATAATGATACAATCAGGTTGACAAACAAATGTGTACCATCGGCTGCAACTCATATCTGAGAATGGTGTGAATTTGTTCCCTTACTGTGAAGTGACCCACACACCATGATCATGGAGCCATCTCCTGTGGCACATATGAAATGAGACATGCAGGATTTAACACTAGGACTGCAATGGATATTATCAAGGTGTGCCTTCACAGCCAGTCCATCTGGGATGGCCTCCTCCTTCTCTTATCTGTTAAGGTATATACCTTAACAGATAAGTCATGCATTTTGATCATTCAGGAGGAATTTAAATATATTCCTACAACAGGGCAAAACTGCTACTCCGCTGTAAAATTGATGTGTCCAAATGACAAATATATGTCTTTGTATATAGAACTGAGATGGACTTGCCTTCTTAAAGTGCACGTATATGTATCAAGTTTAAACAAAGAGGTATTATTTTGTGCAACTTAAGCCATTCAAGAATATATTCCTGAGAAACAATCATTACTCCTCAGGCTCATCTTAAATGGGCACACATTTCTGCAAAATACACAGTTGTGAGGCTATTCTCTGGCTGCCATGTCAGGAGCCTTTATAAATTGAATGAAGATACCACCATTGCCTGCTCAAAGTGCAGCTGTTTGTAACAACTGTCTCAAGAGTTCTCTCTGGCTTAATGAGCTGGTAGTTGCTTGTTCTGGAAAGGCAGGCAATCATACGCATCTTTATTTGTTCATTAATCTTCGCCATTCTCAAGCTGCTCCTCTCTGGCCATTCTTTACCCGACTGCCTTGCCCGTCCCTTGAAAACCAGTGCTGTGGAATATATAAAAATAGAGTGTTCCAGGTCTCTTCCATATCTTTATCAAAACTGTAAAACCGCACAACGATGATTTTGCTAATGGGAATAACACATGTGATTCACATGATATCGAGTGTGCTGATTTCAAATCTGAACTCAGAATTTGCCTATCATGTACAGATTTTAAGTTACAGGCATGCTATAGCTGTTCAAATGGTATTGGGTAATGTATTTTTAACATGGAAACATTATAACAGTTGCAGCTACCACTATGCCTGCTGCCACCTCAGCTGAAACAGGTCCTCTGATGGCATTCGTGTGCCAGCAGCGGCCAGGCATGGCTGGGCAAGTCAGTGAGCTGACATCAGAAATAGGTATATAAGGCGAGATGAACCAAGGGCTAGTCTCTAGTGCGAAACCATCTTATTGGATAGTACAGCTAAGCCACAGTGAGTCTGTTTTGAGCTGTGTTAATAAACTAGACAATTTTTGCTACATTTGTGACAAATATGCCCTGTGTGCTCAATGCAAGAACCTAACCAAGAGAGTGATAGGTAAAGGTTTCCCTTGTTGAAAGCCAGTTGTATCCGACTCTAGGGTTCAGTGCTCATCTGTTTCAAAGCTGAAGAGCCAGCGCTGTCTGCTTCTGCAGACGTTTCTGTGTTCATGTGGTAGGCATGACTAGTAACCGGAGTGCTGTTACCTTCCCACTGAAGTGGTCCCTATTTATCTACTTGTAATTTCTTGCTTTCGAACTGCTAGGTTGGCAGGAGCTGGGACAAAGACGGGAGCTCATTCCGTCCTGCAGTACTCGGAAATCGAACTGCTGACCTTCCGCTTCCCAGTCAGCGTCTTAGCCACGAGCCACTGTAGTGATATTGCTTACTTAAGATCCTGATGTCCTGGGCAGAATCAGACTTCAGATTTGGATTCAACACATTTGATTTAGTATGTCATGTGGATAATACCAAGTAGCATACTTTTCTTCTTTTTTTGTGATGCAGTGTAATGAATCCTACATATTGACAGCAAATTCTTAATCTCTCCCCACACCTAGATGCTCCCCCTCCCCTTTGCCCAATGTCAATTTTAGGAAATTTACATTCTTTCTGTACAGGCTTTATTCCATCCTTACTTGTCAAGCCGTACACTACCCATGGTCTCCAAATTTGCCAAAATGAATTACTTTTAACTTCTCCCCTTTCCATTTTCATTTCTGATGTTAGTTTATCTTTTAAGGCCAACCACCATATCTGTCTATACCATCTTTCTCTACTTATATTCATTTTGTTTTTCCAATCCGTAGCAATTATCTGCCTTGTAACTGAAAGCAGAATGGCCAATATCTCCTTCTTATTATCCTCTACATTTATGTCTTCAAATTGTCCCAGAAGAGCTATTTTTGGATTTAATACTATCTTTTTTTCAAAAATATTACTTATCTCCTGCTCGACAATCTTCCAACATTTCTGCATATATTCACAGTTCCACCACATGTGAACATAGGTACCCAGCTCTTTGTTGCACCTCCAATACTTATATGAATCTGCTTTATCTATATGGTGTAAAATAACCGGAGTTAAGTACCACCTCCAAATCAGTTTGAAGTTATGTTCTCTTTCTCTAATTGATAGCTGATTCATTATTCATTGCTTCCATTTTCTTTTCCATGCATTTTCACTTATCGTTATGCTTAGTTCTTCCTCCCATCTGCTCCTTAATAACCTTTGAGGCTCTTCCTTTTTATTCAAAATTTTATATAATTTACCTACCTTTCTTAACTATAATCCCCTTTCTTAAACTATAAATCAGCTCTTCAAACTTTGTTACCTTTCTTTCAATCTAACCTTTCTTTCTTATTTTACTATCCCATTTTTCAACCTGAATTTTGCGGAACCAGTTTAAATCTAGCTTTTTGTAAATCTCCTCTCTCTTTTGATATGTAGACCCCTTTGAAATCCACTCATTAAATTGCAATAATTTATTCTGCATTAATTTCTGCTTCATATCTTTCATTCCATCAAGTAGTCAATTCTCAAATATGTTTTGTGGGTTTGGGGGGGAAAAGTATATGCACGCTCAGTTCCGTTTAAAACCCTCCATGTATCTTTAATCCCCAGACTCTCATTCCAATCTTCTAACCCTGAACTCTTTATTGTCCTTCTTACGTTAACTTTTGTGGAGGTATCTAGAACAGATGCCGTTAAATTGAAGTCCCCTCCAATTATCATATTCTGGGTGTCCTCTTTTTGTAAAATTAACCTTATTTTTTCTAGATACCCTTCTTGTGCTTGATTTGGGACATAAATGTTAACCAGAGTTATTGCTTCCTCCCCTATCTTACCCTCAACTATCAAAAATCTCCCCTCATCATCTTTCACAATTTTAACTATGGAAAAGTTTAGTTTTTTGGAAATAAGAATAGCAACGCCCTTTGCTTTGGAAGAACCAAATGACTTTTCATATATATCAATCCACCCCAGGTAAAGATTATTAGCAGTATCTATTTTTTGATGTGTTTCTTGCAAGAATAGGATGTCTGGCTTCTCCTTTTTAAACGCATTTTCAATTCTCTTTCTCACCATCCCCAAACCTTTAACATTCCAGGATATTATCTTCAGTACATTTTACATAAGTAAATTTGAATGAATTAATTTTTATGAAATCAGACAATATTTCAACTATACACTAAATTGTGATTAGACACACTTTTCCTTCCCACCACCCACCTCCTCTAACTAAAACTTGCCTCTCAGCTGCCCCACAGACAGACACCTTCAAGGGAAGAAGTTTGAGAGGATTGGGACTTCCCTGATTACAGATTCCCACCCCTTAACTGAGTGGGATTAGGCTGAACAAAACCTGCTCCTACTTTCGCAATATACCTAATAGAAATTACTTACTGTTTCAACTTTATTCACCCATCTGAATATACATAAGACAAACTTTATTAATATACCCTTTAATATCTCTGGGCAAAATTCAGTTATTGGAGAAATGATAAAATATAACAATGATCCTACAGAATTGATCACTACTATTCGATTATAGGACTAGATAGAGACTATTAACTGGCAATATGTGTTACTTGGGACTTCAACTTCCTGATCTGGTTAATTCTTCCTTTAAATTATCCCAATCATCTGTCCCCTCTTTTATTAGACCACATGATTCAAGAATGTCCAGGCTGTCAATTTGCTTGTTTACTACAGAAATTTTCCCCTCATAATTTTTTTTTTAGTTTTTGGGGCGGTTGCGAGTTATATTTTACCCTTTTAGAAAATAGAAAACTAGTGATTGGTTTTATTTTGGCCCTCCATTGCCTTTCTTCTTTGGGAATATCCTGATAGACCTCGACATTTCCTCCTTCATATTTCAGTGCCTCTTTACCATGCATCCTTATATGTCTCATAATTCTTACCTTCACTTCAAGACTAGAAAACATAACCACTACATGTCTATTTTTTCCCCTTGGAATTTCTGTCCTATCCGAAAACAGTCATGATATACTTATCGCATATTTCTTTACCTAACTTCATTTCCTTTAACCATTTGGTTATTCTTAACCTTAAATGATCTGGATTTTTTTTGGGAAGTTTTTGACAATATTTTTTTTGTTTTAATGAATTCTCTAAATTGTATAATCTTTCTTCTTGTATTTTCATTTTTATTCCTTGTTCTTTATTTTTATCTCCTTAACTTCCTCCTTTATTTCTTCAACAATCTTAACCTCTTCCTCTACCAATTTAATCTTTGTCTCAATCATTTCAAACTTTGATTCTATATTTTTGGTAAAGCTGGACATCAAGTCTTTCATTCCTTGTAAACCCTGTAATACTTCTTTTGTGTCCTGTTTTCTTGCTTCCTCATTTTTTTGAAAACTTTTCTCCAAACTGTCCATTCTTTGATTAATCTTTCCCAGGGTTTCCATAGTTTCAGAAAACATGTCAGATTCTTTCTCGACTTTACCTTTAATCTTTCCTCCACACCCTTTCCCCTTATCTATATCCATCTCCTTATCTAATTCTTCCTCCATTCGAGTTAACCTTTTATATAATCTATCTGACGATGTCTCTCTTGGCTCCCTCTTCCAGAACGCTTTTTGATCTTTAGAACAACGATGATGACTCACTCACTAGTTTCAACCTGATATTTTCACTCTATATATAACATTTACAACCTCTACTTTCCTTGTAATTTGATGATTTAGATTATAACCACTCTAAATCAGTTAACAAATCACCAATCTATAACCTGAATTTATAGCAAGAAAGGACAGTTTTCTCCTATTATCCTATTACACAAGCAAATTCCTCCACATTAATGCAGGAAATTCAAAATATATAAAGATGCCACTATCTTTGTATTAACAATCCATAACAATCAACGCTTGCAAAATTATTTGCATAAAATGTTTCTTACTATTTTATTATGTGAAACGAAGTAGCTACAACCCTGCTCATCTTGCAATTATTGTTACCCGAGCTTACTCTCTTACTTTCTACAATAGGGATTGCTTTACAACATATAGGATAATTCTTTGTCTTGGTCCTTTTTTTAGTCTTTTTTGGGCCCGAATGGGAACACGGTCCCCGCCTGCTGGCTTATGTAAAGAATTAAGAACTCTCTCTTCTTTTTATAGTGGGTGGGATGGGTGGGTGGGATATGGGTCTTTTAAAGTGTTTTTATGTGTTTTTAAAATTTGTTGTAATGCCGCCCTGAGTCGGGTTCTGCCTGAGTGGGCGGCATATATAAATATGACTATTAAATTAAATTTAAATTAAATTAAGTCTTCACCCCCACTTCACCTCCTCAAATTCAAACAAGAAATGGGGTACTTCTAAGCTGGTGAACCTTCCAATAGCAAAATTCTTCAAATTAGGCACACAGAGCCTTAAACCATCCTCCTTGCACATTCCTCGATCTCCTCTAATATTGTGTTAGTCTCGTGTACCTATTTTCCTGAAACCCCAATAATCCAAAGTATCTGGTAGTTTCTGAGACCCGCCTCTTCTCCACACTTGAAATTTGAGTGATAGTAATTAGGAGCTTCAATTTCTCGCACTCTCAATCCACCTTCAGGATCCCCAGTTCTCAGTCTGCACAGCCAGAACTTCAATCATCATGTTGCAAATAAGTATCTTTATACACTTTCCCCCCTCACTTAAATGTTTCAGAGGATCTTGACTGCTCCAAAATGACTACACCCCTCTCAAGGCTCGGCGTTCTCAAGTGCTCTTTCAAACCACTCCTCACTCTTGCTCGTCTCCTTTCCGTCACCTCCTCTCCAGCCACTGACAATCATCCACACTCAGCGTTCGGCGTCTCTCGCTCTATCCCGATTGCCACTCCCGACGATATTCGGCATTTAGTGTCCCCGGACATCCTAAACCAAGCCACGGCCCCTCCTGCTCACCACAGACAGTATCGCTGTAGGCACACTTGGGGGGTCCTTCAGCAACAATCCCCGACGTCAATGGGACACCCCTCCACCCGGTGTCGCCATTCAAGGTTGTTCGTGAGTAATTCTTTACCTTTTCATCTCTAGACTTGGGTACGACACTAGCGCCTCAATCCGCCCACTTTCTCGAGCTTCTCCTATCTCCCCACCTTGTTAAGTGCTGCCAAGAGCCCCTCCGTTCTCTATAGCCCTTGTACTTCTCACCTCTTATTCTCTTTTCACTCTTTTTTTCTTTCTCCTATCTAACATTCTCAGCAAGTTTCCCCTAAATTATCCACCTTTTCTCATTCCCTCTCATGCAAAAGATGGAGCTCGCAAACACAAGTCTGCTCACACCTCCATTTCACCGGAAGACTGAGCTAATGGCTTCTGAAACCAGATCTACAGACCTCAGTCTAACAACCTATTAGAGCACAGCTGTCCATAGGTCCTTCTATGTAAAGGGAGTATATGCCACGGTAAACCATGTGTTTAAATTTAGAATGCATGACAAAATCAAATGGTATTAACACAGCTTCCACTTCCAAATCTACAATTATGAAGTACTTTAATACCTCATACAAAGTCTGCTTCATACAACATCGAATTCATACAACATCGCCTAATTTCTTGAAAAATGTTACTTCATACAAAGTTGCTCGACTTTGTATAAGGCATTCAGTTTTTCCCAGGTTGCATTGTGCCTGGGCAGTATAAAAGACAGGACACATGTGTGCATTGCTCTTGTGGGTTTTGCACAAGGCAAAGAGTGTTTAGGAGTGGTTTTGAACGTGATTTTGGATTTTTTTGGATTTTTCATCAGAATTTTTAGAAGCAGTCCTGGGATTTTTGCAGCATTCTTCAGGTTCTTGGACAATCAGGGTTGTTTGACATGTTTTTGTAATGTATTTAGCCTTTAGACAATGTTTTCTTAAAGTTCTGTCAGTTCCCTGTCTGTTTCCTTGACTTTGCCCTGAAGTCTGTGCTGTTACAGTACAATGTATCTCTATGGAAACGACGTTGTGTGAGGCATCGCGGCAAGGATTTGGACGTTGTATGAGGCATTGCGGCTAGGATTTTGCATGCCTCATACAAAGTCCAAATCTGTATAAAGTCCAAATTTGTGGAACCAAGCTTTCTGAAGACACACATTCTTATTGTGGAGTAGTTGTACTGTACTATAGTAAAGGGGCTATTTGAGAATTAATTAGACATAAATAGGAAGCTGCCTTAATAACTGAGATACTTTTTTTTTCCTCTAGCAAGTTAGTATCAACTTATGCAAGGCTTCCAAGTAGGTTTGCTTAACCTTACCTGGAGATATCTAGTATTTCCTGTTGGGTATTTTGACACCCAAGTGTTAACCAGGTATAACTGGACTTGGCTTCCACAAGCAGATGAAATCAGGTGAGATAATGGTGGTGTGGTAGGCATAAGAATGGCTTCAGATTCACAGGGGCTAGTACCTGTGTAAGTTCGTTAAATCTCTGTAAATAATTGTTTGGTTGCCATAGTAGTTGAGGTCCTCATAAATATGAGGATGATGTACTGGCAACATGAGAACCAGTCCAGGAAAGCATGGCATGATATCTCTATCATAAATCCATACAGATCAAAAGCATGAGGGCTTTCCAAACCATAGGTGATGAACCCAGTGGGACTGCTGAAATGGAGTCACAAGTCTTCAACAGATGTAGACATATTCTGTTATCAATGATTATGAGACCCTCCTTCTCATTATGTAGGAACTGGAACATCCAATTCTTTAGATCCATCATCTGTACAAAGTCTAAGAGTACAATCCCAATAGGACTTTGAACGATGGGACGCAAGATGGTAGCCTAAACTCCTCCTTATCAGCAATAAGTCTGTTTCCTGGAGAGCAAAGTTAAAAAGATGGCATGTCATTTGCCTTTAATCTAATTATTAAAATTTGTTTCAGAGATATATATAGGAGTGAGATACTGTACCTGTAATAGAGAGAGATAAAACCTTTTTTAACAATGAATTTGCTATATTTGATTTAATTGGAAAGCAAGGTTTCATACAATTATACAGGAGTTCCAAAAGCTAAAATATGTGCGGGCTATTTTGCTTTCAACCACTTGTTTGGTTCCAATGATTACAAAGCTATTGCTTCCAAAACTGGCAACAACTGACACTGTTGTCTCAATTAGGGCAGTAAACAGATTGTCCCATTTTTTTGAAATAAAAAGAAGGCTCATACAATGCAACATTTCACAGTTGTGCATGCTTATTCATCCAAGCAAGCTATGAAATAAAGCTAAGACATCTGTCAGAGACACTATCACCTAACATTTGGCTGAATCCCCACAAATTTAGATTTCCAGTTTTTTTAATTAAAAAAGCCTCACAAAGCGGATTGCTGTAATTGAAGTGCATCGACATATGAAATACTTTCCTCCTTCTCAAAAATATTTATATTCTGCACAAATTTGTCATAAAAATGTGTTCTGAGGCTAGTTTAAAAGTTGTGCTAAAAGGAGAATGAAAATGTTTTCTTTTGACTTGGGACACGTTCACACAATTTAACAGACCAACAGTGTTCTCCTGGGATCAAAAAATGGAACATCTGTAATGACTGAAAGAGTAACTATACAAATATCTGGTCACGCCATTTCTCCCCATTAATAGGGAGAGACTGGGCAGACCTGGGGGTTCTTTTGTGTAATACAGCTCTTTGTCTATCTAAACCTGTTGGGGATCTTGGGAACTGTAGTCCAAAAAAGCAACTTCTTCAACCTTTGAAACTAGGTTATCAGCTTATTGTATAAACCAGATCTCAGTTATCTTCATTATTCTGTTGAGAAAAATGAGGCACAATGTTGTTGCCGATTTCACTCCTAAATGAATTAATTCACTACAAAATTCTCGTAAGACACCAACACTACCTATGTGTGTAATGTTGATGATAGGCTGAATCATCACTCTCTTACTGTTACAAAAATTCTGTATTATGCCCAACAATGTAAAACTTTACAATGTATGATCTCCAACATATTATTAAATGTGTAATACAGTAGTATACATAGTTCAGGGGACTTGTTCTCAGTGAATATAGGTCTGTATCCTGAGGTGTTTTGTTTTTAAGATGGAAGTCTTCCAATAAAAAGTCAGATGGCTGACTTTATTTTATAAAAAACAAAAGTTAAAAAATAGAAACACACATAACACAACATTTATTAATTGGCCCCTACACTGAACTGAGTAACATTCAGGTCAAAATGCTAAATAAATTTCAAGGCTTCAATAAACAGAAATCACTAAATACAATAAAGTATAGCGTAGGATCCAGTGTTGAAAATATGCTAGCAAATGGTGGGATCAAACGGAAATATGAAAGAAGCAATCCCAGGATCCAGTGTTGAAAATATGCTGGCAAATGGTGGGATCAAATGGAAATATGAAAGAAGCAATCCCATCACAACCGCAGCATCTGTACATCCCAAAAAATAGTCCATTAAGGGCTGCAAACCATTCAAGGGGTGGGTGGGTTAAGAAAGTCCTTCTGTGACCACCAAGGACAACACTGGATTTAATCCATTATTTTATTTACTTGTGTATCCTGATAAACACATGGGTTGATTCTGGTCCCAAAACTGAATGAATGCTTTAAGGAACAAAGCTTGCTCTGTTTAACTCATTATAACCCAGTCCTTGGGAAATCACATTTTCAGGCTATAAGTCCAAAAATCTCACACACCACCAGCCATGGCAATACTAGCAAGGATTTTGGAAATGGTAGTTGAAAAAGTAATTTGTAATCATATTTTCAATCATTAGATTCCTAAAGCAACTGGACCACAAAACCACACAGAGACACACAAAAAGGCCTAATCATGTACAAACATTGTTTTATATCGCCTACTTTGTTCTGGAAGAATGATACAGAAAGGGAGACAAATCAAAAACCTCCTCGTACAACATATTTGGAATTGATTTCTGTGAATAAGCACAAAAAGACAGTATGTTCTTCATTTTCTGTGATTATGTAGAAAAAAGGGTTGACTAGCAAATATTAGAATAATTGACAAATCACTGCCTAATGGCAAAGGAGGTTTTTCTAAAAAAAAATCAAACACCATCAACCCTTTACTTTCCATGTTGTTATTGCAGGCAGCATTCATGGTTTAATTAAAACAGAATTTCAACTTTATATGAATGCAGCAATGCACTAATTAAAATCAACATCGACTGAACTTTCTATTTACACTCTTTCAGACAGCCCAAGAGGCAAGGAACTCTGCTTCAGAGGCATATGTGAATGCCAGAGCTTCTGTCATCCAGGTGCCATTTCTGACAGAACACATGTGCCTAGAACAGTTGGCAACGAATAAAAAGATGACTGCTGATACACACACACAGAGAGAGAGAGAGAGTGGAGTCAGGATGGTGCTGAAAATAAATGTCTGCCTACACATAAAAATAAGGAAATCCAAAAGTTCCTTCTGAACAGAGACATTTGTGATTTTGTGTTTTACAATGCTTAAATTATAAATTATTAAAACATATTTATTTTATTTTCTTCTGGTGCTTCTTGCTAATCTGGAAGTCTCCCAGTTACAGATTTTAAGAAAAAACAATTTGTTCCAGACAGCCTTTTATTCAGCTGAAGTGTTCTGTGCTCTGCTCAAATCTCCAGGAGAAGGTACAGCAGAGCATGTATAGATGGGAGATGGAACTTGGTCTTGTCTTCTTGGGGTAGATAAGAGCCCTGGTGGTGCAGTGGTTAAACTTCTGTACTGTAGCCAAAACAATGAGTTTGATCCTGATGGAGTTCAAGGTTGATTCAGCCTTCTAATGTTCTGAGGTTGGTAAAATGAGTACCCAAGCATGTTGGGTGCAAAATGCTAATTAATTTGTGAACCGCCCAGAGTGCATGAAGCGCTCTGGTGCGGTATACAGTGGAACTCTGGATAACAACAGCACCGGATAAAGATATATCCGGATAACGACAGCAAATTTTTAGAAAAGATTTACACCAGATAGCGTCATTTTGTCGTTATCCGGTGCATTGTGTTTGATTTCCTACCTTTTCATGCTGTTTGGGGCTGAAAAAAATCGCCATCGCTGGGTACATTTTTCCTGCTCTCCGCCTCCCCAGCAGCCTCTGGGGTGGGTGGGGGATGGGAGGACCTTTTCCATGCTATTCCCGTCTTCCTGGGACGTCCCTGAGCCGCACAACAGCTGAAAATAGTTGTGCCAGCCATTTTGTTTTTAAAACAAGAGCACTAGTATTCTTTCCTAATGGAAATTGAAAAGTAGTGGGCTCAATATTTTTCTTCTTTAAATAGTTTAACTATAACAACAAAACTTATGTGAAGATTGCTTGCTTGCTGGGTGTCTTTGCATCTGTAAAAATGCAGCACACTTAAATTAGAAATCTTGAATATACCTATCAGGGAGTAAGTCTGCCTGGAAAAAAAATTGAACCTTTTTTCTGAATGCACAGTATGTTTCTCTCAGGATCCCTTTCCTAGTCTACATCTCATGAGTTCTTTTGAGTTAGGGCACTGATTTGTGCCATGTATTGTCAGTTAACTTCATCAAGCATTATCAAGTGAAGCATTTTGAACCTTTATCACTCCAAGAGAGATTTAAGCATCTCTTTTAGCCTCTCATAGAAATCAGTTAAGAGAACCATCCTTTCTCTGCACCTAGGCCAAATGTGAAGAGGGAGCACTTGGTTGCAAAGTACAGTCACTTCCTAACTCATCTGTTTGTGTAACCATTTCCCTCGACCAGAGTGTGCAGTTTTTATAATCTAAAACTTACTGGATATGGTCCAGACAAAGGTAAGCTTATTTACTATCTCAGTGATCCCAATATGAAATATAAGCACATCTCTAAATCATTCCCATTTCAACAAATGCGATTTGAAAGTCCTATTAATGGTAATGAACTCACAAAAACCACAGACTGCACTTCTTGGCTTCTACTCATTGTCATCCTCTGGACAGAGCAAATCACTCCAACTCAAATGGAATCAAGTAAATCAGGATGTATCCACTAACAGTAATTGTAATAAATGTAGAAATTTGTTTTGCAGAATAAAATTATATTCAACTTTGTGGGGGAAAGTGAAAAAGCTCAACTTGAGCCACTGAACGAATCTGAAAGTCAGATGAAGCTCATAAAAATCTATCAGGTTCTGTGATCATCTCATGGGTATAAATAGTTATACAGCATACCTATTATAGGAATCGGCTCAAGTTATGTCCATCTCAGTGGGAGTCTGTCTGCAATATGAGTGGCCAAAATTTTTTTTTGGTGGCACCAAATTTGGAAGGGAAAAAAAGACTCCTGCTAGTTTTCATCTTGATCCAGCTCGAGGTCAACGTCTTCAGACAGGTTAAGATAAAAGAAAGCATAACATGCCAATAAAAATATCAATATAGCTGCAAGGATTAGGCTGACTTCCTGTAGAAAAGACAGAATTGATTAGATGTTAGACATAACAACGTTTCAGTTTAATTAAGAACCAGTAACAGAAATGTTTTTCATTCATAAATTCACACTACCATTAACACTAGGCCATATAAATTTCTCAAGCAGTTTGGTTCTCTTCATACATATCATTTGGCTTGACTTGTCCAGGATAGCAGGTTCAGTTTAACTATTTTTTCCTCTGTATCAATAAATTAAAAATAATGGCTTCCAGAGTTACCAGTTTAGCAAACCTGCCTGAACCCAGAGAATTTAAAAACACACCAACTCCAAATTGGAACTGGGATAAAAGTACAATTTTGACTTGGCACCAGTGAGTGTTCTTTCCATTCCCCATCCCTTCCCTTAATATCTAAAAATTGAGCTGGCTGGATAGCTCAGTGAGTTAGGCATCTGTGGAGCCAGAGGTTGGGAGTTCAATTCCCCACTGTACATCCAGAAGTTAGGCTGTGTGGGCTTGGCAAACTGGACATTCCCAGGCTGCCCCTAGATGAAGGGAATAGTAAACCATTTATGTGTACTCTAAAGAAAAACCTCTGAAAAGGATCTCTGTAAACCAGGACATGATGGCACACACACGATTATTAATGTCTTAACTAAACAATCACAGTAGGAAAAAAATTTAAAACCATATGAAGAACCTGGTTGGGTAGATCCTATTACTCTGACATCTAGTTTCTCACAATGCCTACCCAGATAACTGTGAAATCAACAAGAGACAGTAGCTATCTCCTGTTGTGGCACTCTACCAAGTGGCATTTAGTTTAGGCATAACAGCTCTCACTGCTGTATACTCGCAACATTTCTCAATCTTCATGATGTTTTGAGTCCTTCCATGTAAAGATTCCATGCTGAGACTTCACCTCATTATCACATAGATTTCCTTGCTTTCCATGCAAACAAGACCCTACTCTTATCCCTCCCCCTTTTCCTCACTTTCCCCTTATTAGTTAGTGCAAAAAACTGGCAAATTCTGCACAGTTTAATGCCCTTTTTGGCAAATCCTGTGCAGGAGAGATGTCACCCTGTAGAAGGATTATAACAATGAAACTAACATTTTAATCAACATATTAGTAACATTGATTTATGCTGCCAATGTTAGTTAGTAAATGACTTATTTTCCCATTTTGTAACATTAACAGTAGCTTCTGAATTTCCAAAACAAATATTATCATCTGTTCTAGACCTACAGAGGATGTTTTCTGAAGTTCCTAGATGGTTGCTTGCTTCGTTGCAACAATTATCTAGGACTGGATGCTGCTAAGAAAGGGACTTTTAGCACACTCTGCTGTACTGTTCTACTACTTCAATTGCCATATCTGATTCCAAATATTGGCTATCATCATGGCAATCAGCTATGAAGATTGTCCTGGGAACAATATAATGCAGGACTCTTCCATTTGCCTTCCACATCGCAGCATGACACCATATCACTGATCCAGTTCCGCAAGTCACTTTCTGGCCCTGGGCCCTTTTGTCACACAAAGTCCTCCTCAGTCCCAGGCCACAATTGATGGACACTTGCCTCATCCCTTCCCAGTCAGCCTGGCTGAAGAAGGGCAGAAACACCTGTGAGAGGGAGGCAGGCAACTTTAAAAGAACTTTGCCTCTGCTGCCTCTGAGGCCACCGGACACTTGCCTCGTTCTGGAGGGAGTGGTAGCATCTGCACCATCTCCTCACAGCAACGAGGGGACCTGTTTGTGCTCACTAACACCTGACGTTGGGGCACAGAGAGCAGAGCTTTTTTCCCAGTCTGCTGAGAGCGTGGAACTTTAGGCTCTGTGGGAACCATAAGGACACAACCTTTATGGGATTGTAATAATTGTGCTGAATTTTTTGATTATTTGTATATTGAATTTTGTAATGCATATTGATTCTGTGCTGTGCTACTTTGTTAGTTGGAATTTTTGTGGTATATTTTAGGATGCTGTTGTTTATAGACTAGTCTTTTTGCATTGATTGTATATTTAATTCTGCAGTTGTTGATTTGTAATTGTATACTATTGTGTTTTGCATGTTTATATTGTTTTCTCTTGTTATATTGTATTTAATTTACTTGTTGTAAGCCGCCCTGAATTGGCCCTGGCTAAGTAGGGCAGGATATAAATCGAATGAATGAATGAATGAATGAATGAAGCTGTTGCCTTCCAGCAAGAGAGATTTCAGTGGGATTTAAACTACTTCACCACCCAAGGTTGTTAGTCCTCAGGGTTGTCAGGTTAGTTAACTGCCACCTGAAGATTGGTGTTGAGTCGCTGGCAATAGAGTCTACTCTATTTACCATAGCAGGATAACCTGGCCAGACTTGACTGTTGTACTGGCATTGTTTAGAAGTTTCTAATCTGTTTTTTTGTTTTTTTGTTTTTAAGTATTATCACTGGTTTCTGTTTTAGCATTATCACAGCCATTCTATTTTTATCTATGTTTTTAAATCTTATTGCGAGTTGCCTCTAGTTTCAATTGAAGTTTCAACTGTAGGGGAAAAGTGGAATTATAAATCAAATCAATCCATCAATCAGCCATTGTTCCCTGGTGAATGTTAAGATTCAGAAGAGAGACTGCAGTGTAAGAGAACTGTCCCTCACGTGCCTGTAATTCTGGATGCAATTCACAGAACACTTCATATGCATACAAAACACCTTGTGGTTTCCTGCATCACCTTGAATTTTTATAACAGGACCATCCCAGGCTATATTTGTAAACTCCTTTGGAAATGTTACCTTTGGGGGCTATAGCTTCCATAATCTAGTTTTAGTAACCATCACATCTCTAAGCTCAATTTCTCCCCCAATTTAAGAAGGTTGCCTTGTTACATTTGAAAAAAGGCAAATGAAAAGGAGGGGGTGAATGGAAAGGTTATGGAACAGGCTAAATATGTTTAGCAGCCATATCTCAACCTAGAGATAGTGTGTGTGTGTGTGTGGGGCGGGGGACCAATGAGGCATCTTTGCTCACACATCTGCTAAAACTCTGAAAACTTATAATTCATTTAATTCATGCCTTTTTCTATAATGTTAGAAACCTGGGAATGAACATATAAAGCAACTTTAAACATGAGAATCTAAATTATTCCTTGGAGTTTGAGAAGGAATCTTTTCCCACTTGAGTACTAGAAAGTGTGTATTAAGGTCTGCCTTTTGGTCAGGTGCTTATCCATTATGTAACCTCAATCTACACATTCCTTCAAAATGGATGTAATGATTTTCACAGGGCATGCATACTTTCTCTGCACAAACCATTAGGAAAGTATTCATGCCAGAGACTATAAAACAAAATCAACAGAAGTCCTGGTAAGAGTTAACATTCTTGTTAACTCCAAATAAATAAATAAATAAATCAACTCCTTGATCTGGCAAGCTCTACTGAAACTTCATTTGCATTTACATGAATCTGTTTTATATTTTATCAGTATTTTAGATTTATTATTCAGTATATGCCATCTCATACACTTTTCAAATATTATAGCTTCTCTGAGCAAAGATTTCTCTGTGGATTGCCATTTTGCAGGTAATCAAGATTTCCCTTCCCACACAAATAATCATAATCATAATGCTTGAAAACAACAATTTAAACTGATGGGCTCTTCGATTCCCAACACCAATTTGTTTAAAGGAATATTTAAAGGCAGTTTCAACCTTTACTATCTTCATTTGGTTTCATCTAATTGAATTAAAAGCAACAGTTAATATCATATTTCTCTCACCTAGGAGGACCATATAATGTATGCCTACCACTTAACTATAGAAAGAGAAGCTTGTCCAATAAATAAATAAATGTTGGGTGGCGGTAAATAACCTGAGTTCCTAAAGGGGCCAATGGCTACAGGCGGATGAACCCCTTTCGGTGGGGTGATGGTCCCCTCAGTGGAGGAAATGCCACTGGAAACCATCATATTGGGCCCAATGGCAAAATGGAGGAGGAACTCTGATTCCTAATGGTCATGAAGGCGGAAGAGACCATGCCAGATGGACTGGCTGTGAAGGTGCACCTTGTCAATATCCTCAAGGCTGCAACAGTCCATTGCAATCCCGGTGTTAAATCCTGCATGTCTCATTTCATATGTGCCACAGGAGATGGCTCTGTGATCATAGTATGTGGGTCACTTCATGGCATGCTGGGATCCACCTTAAACAAATTCATGCCAATGGCATTTTTTCCTGCTTGAGGGGAAAATGTATTCTTGGATATGGGTTGCAGACACCGACAAAATGTTGGCAATTCGAACTGAGCCTCACAAACATGGCAAAATGGACTAAGATTCAATACTCAGACATTTAAAAATAGAACAGGCAAAGTTCACTATCCAGAGGGGAACACCCAATTTATTTTCTCCCACATCCACCTTTAAAAATGTTGTTTCCATTCCACGTAAACTTTGTAATCTGCCTTATTAAAAGATGAAACAAACATTTTCATTATTCCTAGGGCTCTCCATCATTTTTTCCTGCACAAATGAAAACTCCTCATGTCTAGATCATGATGTCTTGTGGGACCTAGGATGAAACTAAATATGTAGTGAGATTTTAAACCCGCAAAAGTGTCCTCCTTAGAGAGTCCTCCAAATGGGGCACAGTGGCACAAACACTGATTCTTTTCAAATTTATGGTAAGAGTATGGTGGGTGGAATTATGATTACACTTATGAAACACACAGTAATTTCTGCAGAACAATTGAATATCAAATCAAAGTCTCCACACTAGCATTTCTGATATAAATATTTTTGACATATAGATAATTTTAATATTCCTAAAAAGGCACATAAATCCAGCAGATGAACACAGTCAACCGTCTTTAACAAAACAGAGTCAAAAACATTGGATATTTATTGCCCCAAAGTTACTATGTTGACATTATCAACATAGATAAAATCACTCATTGGGGAAATTAACCAAGTATTAAACTGCAATAACTAAAATGAAACTTTGCTGCTTTCAATCCAGCATAAAAATGACAGGCAATCAAAATATGACAGTGTAGACTAATTAGCACACCAGTTGTGGAATCAAAAGTCCCACACTGGGGTTGATTTAAAAAGGTTTAGTGGCTGTTTTGAGGAATGTGGGTCCAAACTTTGAAAGTTTTGTGCAAACTTAATCCCCCAATGGAATCTCAAACTACTTCTTTGGTAAATAATACAGTTATCTAATAATCAGGAAACATTTGATTAATTGAATCTGCCTCCAAAACACTACAAAATTACAAGTTCCTTCTAATCTTATTGGGACTTCGATTATACTAACAGAAATGTGAACATGTTTGGTGGGTCCAGAGGTTAATTCTTTCCCCATATCTTAAGGAGAAATATGCCCCCAAGCCAAAAATATATCTGGCAAGAAATTCATTTTCAGTTTAAAAATTTCCTTATTTTCCACAAAAATAACATGAAGCAATAATCTCAACTCTCAGAGCAGGGAGCAGGTGAACTAACCTATAGTTTGGTACTGTGGGAAGAGGCTCAGAACCTACAGAGGAAAGCTTTTTGTATGTGCCGATCTATGGATGTCAGTCAAAAATTGAATAAAATATTTTAAACAATAATAAAAAAGAACAATGCATTATAAATCAATTTCTGAATGACTGTATTGCTATTAATCCTGTATACCATTACTCTCAAAAACAACATCATGTTTGTTTGACTGTGTTTTGTATGTTTGAAGTAGTAAAAGTAAAGCTTGTCCTTGCTTGTATCAGACTCTAGGGTATGGTGTTCATCTCTGTATACAGCCAGTGCTGTCTGCATCTGCTTCTGTGGACGTGGCAGTAATGACTAGACACTGGAGTACATGGAACACTGTTACCTTTCCTGCTGAAGCGGTACCTATTTAGCTACTTGCAATTTCTAGCTTTCGAACTGCTAGGTTGGCAGGAGCTGGGACAGAGATGGGAGCTCACTCCATGCAGCACTCGGGTCACAAACTGGTAACCTGCTGACCTTCCAAGTCATGAAGTTCAGCATCTTAACCACTAAGCCACCACCGTCTCTGAAGATGAAGTACATATTGTCAATTCTGACCTATGGTGACCCTTTTCAGATTTTCTAGGTAAAGAGTGCATAGAGGTGGTTTACCATTCCCTTATTCTGAGAGATTGTTAGGACTGTAGATTTTGCTCCAGGCCACACAGACCAACACTTCAGGAAACTCCCTTCTGTGTTAGAAGTTCTGTTTGAAGCCACTTTTGACACACCTTGGCCTGCAGACCTCTAATTTTAGGGGAACAGCTTGGCTGTTGCTTATAATGTAATGTCTATTTTGTTCCCAGTTTAAGCTAGGCTCAAGGCTATCACATAATGACCTAGAAGATGCTGCTTCCAATGAAGGAGAAAAGATTTAATCAGGAAAGGGTGGGGAAAATTGACACAAATCAACAGGTTAATAATCTGGCTTTTAAGCAAACAACAACAAAAAAGGCAATCTACTTTTTCTCATTAAAGCCTGACATGCAGCACAAATAGAGGAGACTAGCAGATTTTGCCCAGCGGTACCGGGCTGTTTTAAATTGTTTTGGAAGGTTTTTTTATGTGTATTGTTATATAAAAAGACATTACATTGTGTTGGATAGTAAAGGGTTTTTTTTTTCTTGATCAAGTGGTGCCGGGCTGTTTTAAATGCTTTTGAAAGGTTTTGTGATTTTTAAAATGTTTATTTATACGCACGGGCTGTTATAAACTGTGATCAGCTTTTTTTGGTTTGTTTGTTTTTGGATTAACAAAAGAAGGAAAGAATGATATAATTTTTTACAATTATTTTTTTTAACCAAATAATGTTTTACTATGTGATTTTTTAAAATAGTTGTACCTTGGATAATAATTTTTAAAATGTGTAAGTATGTGTTTTTTTTAAAAAAAATCAATGTTTTTAAACTGTGTTTAGATGTGTGCTTTTGAGTGAAAACTGTACACAGGATTTAAGAAACGTTTTAGAAATTTTAGATTTTTTTGTGAATATTTTTGACTGTTTTTTCTCCTGTGGCCTCTGGGTGGTGCTGTTGAGGTTTTCTTTTACTTTGACTGTTTTTCTCTACTGGCCTCTGGGTGTCGCTTCTTCCGCTAAGTAGTCTCTTTCTTTCCTCATTTCAGTTCCGGATGTCATGGAGGAAGGTCGTTTGGGTGAGTTCTCTGATTTAATTTCTTTTGGGGGTTTGTAGTGGGGAAGGTTTTTTTGGGGGGGTTCTGTGTGTTTCTTCTTGGTGTTATTTTTTGGTTTGATTTTGGATGTTTTTGGATGTTTTTGTTTGTGATTTTTGTGTATTTTTGGGGTAAGTCAAGTCAGCGGGCATAGCGCCGTCCACTGGCTTTGCTTACCTGGGAATGGGTTCACTTTCAAGGGGGACGGGCAAGGCACCATTGCCTTTGTCCCCACTTGAAAGCAAAAAACTTTTGGGGTAAGTAAAGTCAGCGGGCGGAGCACCGTTCGCTGGCTTTTCTTACCTGGGAATGGGTTCACTTTCAAGGGTTGGCGAAGGCAATGATGTTTTCACCCTCCCTTGAAAGCGAAACACTTACTCAGAAAGTAAAGGCACCAGGCAGAGCGCCCGTCCGGTGGCTTTGCTTTGCGGAAGAATTGTTTCGCTTTCAAGGAGGGGAAGGCAATGATGCCTTCACCCTCCCTTGAAAGCGAAACACTTACTCGGAAAGTAAAGACACCGGGCAAAGCGCCGTCCGGTTCCTTTGCTTTCTAGAGTGATTGTTTTGATTTCAGGGGGGGCAAAGGCATCAATACCTCCCCCCCCTGAACTCCCTCTGTTGTGGTGGTTTTTGTCCACCCCGGCTCAACTTTTGTTGAGGCTGGTGGTGGTCTCGCCGTGTCTTCGGCGGGGTAGCGTGGAGGAGAGGGAGTCCCCGATGCTCCATGCAAGAAGGCTGGCAGGTGTTTGCATGGCTTTGAGGCACTGCATCTGCCTGCGGCGGACTTGCGCTCCCAGTGTGTTTTTTATTTTTATTTTTTGCGCGCCGGCTTCCTCAGCATTTTGCACATTCATGGTGCACAGGACGCTGGGGCTTGTAGTTTGGGGTTTGTTTTTACCATTTGTGCAGTGTTTTTTTTCTGCGGCTTCATTTTGATTGGCTGCGGCGCATTTCCGAATGTTCCTTTTGCTCGCGCCTCTCAGCCTGATTGGCTGTGGTGCGGCGCGCCCCAAGGAACGTTGGGAAATTGAGTCCTTTCTTTTTGTTTGTGATCAGGGGGCTCCTGCCCCACTGGCGCAAAATTCAACCCAACAGTTGCCTGCGAACCCTGGTCGGGCCAGTGCACGGAGGCTCGGACGGGGCTACTGGGGCCTGACTAAACATCCTTTGTCACATTCCAACGGTTAACGCACAGATTTATAGGTATAGATTATGTTGTGAAAACAGACTGCATCCTACAGTGAAGCTTGGTCAGGATCAGTTATCAGAGAGCGAAAAGAAACCACTGTTTCATGATTATAATAGCAAATTCTGGAAGACAACCAAATATATCATCTGGCAACTCAACAGCTGTGCAACATAGTAGTAGTAATAAATTTGCTGTTAGCTATAACTTGGGTAGAAAAAAAATTTGATTTCTCATCTACCAGAAACAAGAAAATGTTCTTCTTTGAAAACTATTAACATTCATTTCAACATAACTGCTAGAGGCTACGGTGGAGCAGTGGTTAAGAAGTTTGCCTTTTGAGCTGGAAGGCCAGCAAGTCGGCAGTTGAAGACCTGGGTACTGCACGACGGTTTGAGTGCCCGTCTCTTTCCCAGGTCCTGCAAACCTAGCAGTTCAATAGCAGGAAACTGCAAGAAGATAAATAGGGGCCACTTTGGTGGGAAAGGATCTTAAGGACATGAAAGGAGTCTCATTTGGGTGTTCCCTGAACAGAGCTTCTCCAGCAAAAATCCTTTCAACCCAGAATAATTTCTGACACAAAATAATTATTATTATTATTATTATTATTATTATTATTATTATTATTATTATTATTATTATTATTATTATTATTATTATTATTATTATTATTATAACAACATAACTGCTCATTTTAAAATATTTTTTCTTCCTTATCTGCATCTTTCATAGCATGGATCGCCAAGCTGATTTCATGCTAATTTATTTTGAACCAAAAAATAAATGGACAGGAAAACACTGGATACAATTGACATGAATTAATTATAGTTAGCTAAATTCTACGACACGGTCAGGGGTGTGTTTTTACACCTGTGTGAAAATATATTACAGATTCCCTTCATATTATTATTATTTATTTATTTTTGCTTGTTAAATTATAATCAGATGTTCCTCACTCTTTATAAGGGCATGTCAAAATAATCTAACGTCCCATAGTTTTCTTCCTGGATCACTAACAGAAAAGGCAATAGTTTTCATTGCTGGAGACAAAAATGAAAATCATAACCTGGATACATGTTACATGTACTGATGGCAAAACCCAGCAATTAAAAGATTGTCTCCAATTTCCTTCTCTCTTTCAATTTCCATAGAAGGGTTATTTCTACAAACATGTTCTACTCACTTTCCATACCCTTAAATTCACTGTAGAAAATTGTTGGACTTTCAGGATCATATGGGGAATGTACGATGAGAGGGGTTAAGTTGAAGTGGAAAAGAAAAAGGATGGGATAGTTCTATTGAACCAGTGAAGCTCCATTCATACATAGTTGGATTTTACCCTATATCTACTTTTTAAAATGCTATGGAGCTAAATCAAACTATTAATCCCAAATAGAATAGACCTCTTGAATCGCTCTAACTTACATAAGAGTCACAAATGCCATTCATTTAATAGATCTGTTCTGTGCCAGCTCAGCATAACAACTGGATTCAGCCCATGGTCATCAGCATTATATAAAAATGATTAAAGTTAGAATACAATGATATGTGACCTTAGCATAATATAGCACCATTTTTTTCAGATGTGGCTCAGCACCATGCTTCCAGAGGATAGGATTAAAGGTTGAGTTATTGCATCAGTTATGTACTCTAAGTGCAGCATGTTTTAGTTAACTAAAAAGTGACTTTCACACACATACACAAATTATAATTAGTTAGACTAATTATGGGGTCCGTTTGAGCACTACAGTTCGATGTTTCTTTGATAACTCCCTTGTATTCATTCTTCAAAAAAAGGGAACTTCAATTCCCTACGTTCCTTGTGCCGCGCCACACCAGAGCCAATCAGGCTGAGTGGCGCGAGCCAAAGGAACGTTCGGAAATGCACCGTGGCCAATCAAAATGAAGCCGCAGGAAAAAACCACTACACAAACTGAAATCGCAGACGCCAAACTACAAGCCCCAGCGTCCTGCACGCCATGAGCGTGTAGAACACTGAGGAAGCCGGCGCGTGAAAAATAAAAATAAAAAAGGCAGGCAGCGGCGATGGGATTCCTGTGGTCCGGCCACCCAGGCCGGCCAACGGAAATACCCCCACCCCAATGCCGCATCAAGCGGTGATGGGATTCCCGTGGTCCGGGCACCTAGGCCGGCCCAGGGAAAAACCACCACCCCAACGTCGCATCAAGCGTTGATGGTATTTCCGTGTTCCAGCCACCGAGACCGGCCCACAGAAATACCCCCACCCCCAACACAAAACAACACAATCCAAAAACATTCAAAAGTAATCAAAACCAAAAATAACAAACACAAAAAGTAAACACAAAAACATCCAAAAACAAACAAGAAAAAACACAGAGGAACCCCCCCCCCCAAAAATAATAATAATAATAATAATAAACCAGAGACCTTACCAGGAGACATCCTCACTCCATGATGACCGGAACTAAACCGAGGCAAGAAAGAGACTACTTACCGGAAGAAGAAGCGACACCCAGAGGACAGAAGAGAAAAATAATAAATTAAAAGAAAAGCCTACCAGCCCCACCCAGAGGCCACAAGAGAAAAAAACATTCAAAAATATTCAAAATAATCACAAAGAATTCACAAATTAATGAAATAAGTTTTCAAAACATTCAAAAATATTCACAATAATCACAAATAATTCAAAAAAAGTTTTCACTCAAAAAAAATCTAAACACAGTATAGAAACATTGATTTTTAAAAAAACATATTCTTACACATTTTTAAAATTATTATCCAAGGTACAACTATTTTAAAAAATTCATAGTAACACATTATTTGGTTAAATACAATAATTATTAAAAAATTATATCATCCTTTCCTCTTTTTTAAAACAAAAAACAAAAAAATGATCACAGTTTATAACAGCACATGTGTAAAAATAAAATTTTTAAAAACCACAATTAAAAACTAACCTCATTTACATAAACATAAAACAAAAACCTTCCAAAACCATTTTAAACAGCCCGGCATTGCCGGGCAAAATCTGCTAGTTGTTGTTGTTGTTGTTGTTGTTGTTGTTAAAAATAAGCTCATTTTGGGGCATGGTGCCTCAGGCTCCCAATAATGCTGAAAAGGCACAAAGGGGGATCTGTAGACCACAAGTCACCACCACCACCACAATCCCATAAATATTTATTTAGCACTACAGAACACAAACGGTCTTTACTTAAATAAACACGGGAGAATGCTATAAAGCATTCATTACATGATTATGGATGGTAGCCGTTTTTAAAACTGATCTATGGCATGCAGTAGCTCACTGGCTAATCAGTAAACATGCAGAGAATCCAAAGTACTTTGCTGACAGGCCAACTCTGTACATGTCAACCTATAAATGAGTTTCTAAATGGTCATTGAGACTGACTCCCAAGAAAAGCTATCCTAGAAAGCAACCTTTGAATTTTAGTGATTCTAGTTTGGCTGTGGGTTAAAGTAAAAGAAACCTGACATAAATGTTTTAGAGCCTAGCATTCCACTTAGGGTTTAGAAGTGTCATAAACAATCTCTCTCAAAGATCAATATTAACACAGAACATCTTTGGGGGAAAGAATCTCAACATCTATAAGAAATTAATGTAAACTATCAGCTAGATATACCTTTATGCCTAGTGCAGTTTTCTTGGCCTCTGCTTTTAATCGTGTTGCTTTTAACATTGGCCTGGTTTTCTTGTAATCCTGTTTTCCTGTTGAAGGAGGAGAAAAATAGTTATTGAGAGCACCAAGGAATAATTATCTTAATGACTGCAACATATTCAAATTTTTGCAAACAAAGCACAAAATATAACCACAGCCTCTGGTCACCAAGAACAAGTGTTTATAATTAGGGCAACTTGTAAAATGACATAGTTTGAAATATTTAGTATAATAGGAAATGCATGACAGTGTAATCTGAGAAATGCACCATTTTGTGCTTAGTATGGCTATACTAGTTATATGTGGCAAAAAATTTTTGCTGTTGGAATGTGCTATGCACCACGCCAATTTATACAAAAACTTGGAAAGATAATCTTATGATTGAAAAATGGTGCTGCATTCCCTTTTTCTTGAAACAGCAGCCCTTCTAAAAGCAATTTTTGCAGAAAAGGGTACAAAAACCTGGTCAGAAATCAACGGGGATATATTTGCAAACATACACACATTTTGTCTCAGTGTTACTGGTGTCTTCAACCCACAGTATATAGCGGGGTGGCCAAACTACGGCCTGTGGACGGATCCGGCCTACTGCACCAATTAATCTGGCCCACACCACCCTCGCTGCTCTTGGAAGTGGAACTAAAATGTGCATGCGCATAACATGCCTATGCATGCACATAACGCCATAAATGACCCACGGCTGTCATAAACACATTTACCCTGTGGCCAGCCCACGGCCCGAAAGGTTTGGGCACCTCTACTATATATGATGAAATGTACTGCCCATAGCCAGAGCTTAGAAGGGTAAGTAAAGGTAAAGGTCACCCTATCCGATTCTAGGCTTCAGTGCTCATCTCTGTTTCATAGCCAAAGAGGCAGCAATGTCTGCTTCCGTGGTCATGTGGCAGGCATGAGTAGACACTGGAGCACACAGAACGCTGTTTACCTTCCCACTGAAGTGGTCCTTATTTATCTACTTGCATTTTCTTGCTTTCAAACTGCTAGGTTGGCATAAATTGACTGCAATTCCCAGGATCTCCCTGTCAGCACCATAAGAAGTGTAACCCAGAAAAGTAATGTTTCCAAGCAATGACTGCAGCTTCACATGAGCTTTAAAATATCTGAAAGAAGCATCAGGGGCAGAAGTCTGCTTTGAACTGAAGCCACAACATATGTGCAGGAGCTGTTTAAATGTTCTTTCCAAGCCATGTGCTTGGAAACACATCAAACTTCGCAGAAAACCCTCTGAGTTATGAATGTGAGATATTGTGCTTCTGTATCCATGATACAAAATGCCAGGAAATGTCCCAATATAGCTGTGTCCTATCATACCTGTGTTGCCAGCAGGAAAAAAAGATGCCAAGCTTTACTTAGCAAAGGGCAGCCTGAAGGAATGAATTTATTTATTACGATCGGCAACAAGCAGCCATAAGTTAACGTGTACAAAACAAAGTAAAAATCTAATCATGAAAGTTATAAAGTTCCAAACAATATATTAAAATTAACTCGGAGAAAAATAGAGAGACTAGCTCAGGGTTGCCCTAAATACGGCCCGCGGTGCCAAATCATCCAGCCCACACCGCTCTCGCTGCTCTTGTAAGCGGAAATAAAATGTGCATGTGCATAACGCACCCATGCATGCGCATAATGTTGCTGTAAATGATCCATGGCTGTTGCAAACATGTTTGCAACAGCTGCAAGTGCATCTACGGCAGCATTTTGTGCATGTGTGGGTGTATCTTACTTCCGCTTTGGGGCCATTCAGCAATTACGTGATCCTTGAAGGGGGGAGGGGTTTGCCATCTGAATTACGGAAAAATTATGTGGGGCGGTAATCAGGTCAAACATTACGTAATTTATTTGCAGCTGTTGTGCATTAGTCACCAATAATGAAAAGCTCTAAAAATTAGAGTTTTGATACGAAAGCTCTGGATTACGTAATTTTAAAGGGGGAGGAGGGGGTCAAAGCTAAAATTACGGTTGGATTACATAGAGGGGAGGAGGTCAATTTCCCCCCAAAAATGGATCACATAATTCTTGAATGGCCCCTTTCAACCCACAGCCTGAAAAGTTTGGGCACCCCTGGACTAGCTGATCAAGGAGCTGCAATAAACTATAGCCGTGGCTTGGAATTTGGCTACTTTTTAAGTAATATGGGGGAACTTGTCAGAGAGTAAAAGAGAAATACAGTAATACCTCATGCAAAGTCCGCTTCATACAACATCGGATTCATACAACATCGCTAATTCCTTGAAAAAAGTTGCCTCATACAAAGTCGCTACAACTTTGTATGAGGCATTGGGGTTTTTCCCAGGTTGCATTGTGCCTAGGCAGTATAAAAGGCAGGACACATGCGTGCATTGCTCTTGTGGGTTTTGCATGAGGCAAAGAGTGTTTAGGAGTGGTTTTGAGCGCAATTTTGGATTTTTTTGGATTTTTTTCGTCAGAATTTGTAGAAGCATTCCTGGGATTTTTGCAGCATTCTTCAGGTTCTTGGACAATCAGGGTTGTTTGACATGTTTTTGTAATGTATTTAGCCTTTAGACAATGTTTTCTTAAAGTTCTGTCAGTTCCCTGTCTGTTTCCTTGACTTTGCCCTGAAGTCTGTGCTGTTACAGTACAATGTATCTCTATGGAAACGATATTGTACGAGGCATCGCGGCAAGGATTTGGACGTTGTATGAGGCATCGTGGCTAGGATTTTGCATGCCTCATACAAAGTCCAAATCCGTATAAAGTCCAAACTTGTGGAACCAAGTTTCGAGGTTGTATGAGGTATCACTGTATATGATTCTTCAGATCTACTTGGAAGTTTTTGTATAATAGGTACATACTGACACAATGGACGACTCTGAGAAAGAGATGTTCCAACAGTTAGTTTCTCTTAGGTAAGGTACGACAGGTAGTGTCTCTCAAGTAAGATGAAAAAGTTAGATGTTTGAAATATATTTCAGGAAATATACAGTATTTCATGCCTACTGATAAACAAGTAGCATTTTTTTCTGTTTCTGTAGTTTGTAAAAAAAAAGTATCTAAGAAAAACTGATTTTAAGAGAAACTTACACACAAAGCAAACTCAGAAGCAGACCCAATCACCATATCCTTTTGATTTGTAAAAGTCCATACAACTGGGTATCAACTGCCATAATTCAATTATGGGATTTGAATAATCTGTATAATTTGCATGATTTGCACAAAAGTCTCTCAAAGTCCACAGACCTACAGCCTTTAAGCCAGGGGTTCCCAATCTATGGCCCATGGCCGGATCTGGGCCCCGGTGCCCTTGCCACTCCCAAAAAGTGGAAGTAAAACATGCCCATGCATGCTCAAAATGCTGCCATAAATGACTTGCAGCTGTCGTAAATGCTTTTATAACAGCCGTGGGTCCATTTACGGCAGCGTTATGTGCATATGCGGGCACGTTTTACTTTCACTTCTGGGTGGGAAGAACCATGTGACTGGCACACTCAACCACGTGACCAGCCCGCAGCCCCAAAAGGTTGAGGACCCCTGCTTTAAGCCGTAATGCATGAGGAAAATTAGTTCATTTCTGATGAAATGTCAAAGGATGACTACAGTGGACTACACAAAAAAGAATTTACATGAGTTGCTCCCCACTAGTCATTATGTGACAGTGTGCTATGCGATGGTAGAATTTCTGTCAGAATTTCTACTCATGATAGTAGAACCTGTCAGAATTTCCATTATGAATTGACTGAGTTTTACAAGCTCATAAAAAAACCACTCTAGGCTGAAACTTGGCTTAAAAATATATCTCAGCTTGCAAAACTTTTGGAGCCAATTTGAAATAAAAGTGCACAGCTGCTAAAAAGTGGTACCTGAAAACAGATTATGGTAATTATGGACACTAATTCATTTACTGCTCTGGACACAAATTTAGAACACTTTATGGAAACAGAGAGAAAGTGCTTGCTTCAGTACAAGAATGCAATGAATACCTTCTCTAATGTATGGTGAAAACAAAATACGGCAATTAAGACCTGATTTAGTAAAGGTAAAGGTTTCCCTTGCTCAAAAGCCAGTCGTATCTGACTATAGAGTTCAGTGCTCATCTCTGTTTCAAACCCGAAGGGCCAGCGCTGCCTGCTTCTGCAGATGTTTCTGTGGTCATGTGACAGCGCACGGAACGCTGTTACCTTCCCACCGAAGTGGTCCCTATTTATCTACTTGCAATTTCTTGATTTCGAACTGCTAGGTTGGCAGGAGCTGGGACAAAGACGGGAGCTCATTCCATCCTGCAGTACTTGGGAATCGAACTTGCTGACCTTCTGACTCCCAGTCAGCGTCTTAGTCACTTGAGCCACTGCAGCAAATAATTGCTGTTTCCAAAAATGAGACAGAGTTAAACAGATAATGATACAGCTTTGGAAGCATTAAATAGATACAGTACCTTGTTTGAGTAACCTTAGGTACAGACTTGCTATAGACATTTTCACTGGTAGTATAGAGGGGTTGCATCTTGGCAAAACAAGGGTGGAAACTAGCTAACAAACTGCAGCATTCAATTAACTGTGAGTAAAGACAAAGGATTAGACTTTTGCTGTAGGAAGAGATGTGAGGCTTCTAATTCAGGGGGCATCTGTGTAGTTTTTATCTATATTACTGTTTCTTATTTCTAATATTGATTATCCTAAATATCCACATTGTGATCCCAGATTTTCCTGGGTGGTGGTGATGGGGGAGCTGCTGCCAGGATCACATTTAAAAGAGTGAAATTCCCCAAAGCCATGGGTTTTGACCCAAGGGTTACGTAATAATAAACAAAGAGACCAAAAAATGGTTCAAATGTTCAAAAGGGATTAATTTATAATTTTTCATACTTAATTCAGACAATGGGACTTGGAGATAAGGGACAGAATCATAATATCAAAAATTTGTTCTGGCCATGTAACTAAATGAATGCTCACTGCAACTGGAATATATGGTGGTTAACTAGTTATTCTGTCACAAAGCCATATCTCATTTTATTATATGGTTGGTTTAATAACTTTTTCCATACACTTTCTGTACAGTCAACAATCCCTCTGACTTTGCAATGTAGCCAACCATAATGTTCATGAATCGTGAAGACCAAATTCTGGCTTGGCTCCATTTTGGCAACATGACAAGCAGAGGTTGTTAAAATTCTCACCCCACCTTTCTTTGGCTCATATTTCCCAAGAAATGCTGAGAGTTAAAAAGTCAAGAATAATTTTTGGAGAGGGAAGAAATTATCAAGACCTTAAGGCTGGTGGGAAATAGTAGCTAAAAACTGTATTAAGAAATGAGATTTGCTCATTCTACCCTAATTTGCTAGCCTTTAGAAATGCTTTTGAAATGAAACTGAGAAGTTATTTCACATGGATGCAGCCTTTCTTTTCTCCCATAGAACATTCTGGGGATAGTGCAGGGGTGGCCAACCTTGTTGACCCAGGTGTCCTTGGACTTCAATTCCAGAATCCCTGATCAGCAGGTGTGCTTACTTAGGTTTCTGGTAACTGAAGTTCAAGAATACCTGGGACACCAAGGTTGGCCACCCCTGGGATAGTGAAGCTTCTTCTCAGGAGAATTTATGGCTCCAATTTTAAAGCACTTGATTTACGGAAGAGGAACCAAAAATAAAGCAATGCTTTTAAAACTCAAAAAAAGTGGTGGCCACTTTCTTATTTAAAATATTGGGACCATTTCTATTCCCAAATCCTTACTCCCTCCATTTAGATGACCACCTCCTTATCGTAATCTTCCTCGACCACCAACCAAGTTTATAAATATGAATAAATTTAGAAGGAAGGAACATTTTGATACACTATTTTCTTTCTTCACTAACTACATAATAATAATACAGTGGAACCTCATACAACAATCACCCCAAATAGCAACGCATAACAATTAGGTTTGGGGGGGAAATGGCGTCCCGCATAACAATTTTCCCTATGGAAAAAATCATACAACAATTTTTCAATGGGAAAAATCACTTAGGAAAAAAAATCGTTGTACAGTACAATGCATTCCATAGGAAAAATCGCTATGCGATGCATGCATCGTATAGCAATTGTTTCGTACAACAACGGGCCCTGTGGAACAGATTAAAATTGTAGTATGAGGTACCACTGTACTGTAATTTCATGTCGGATATTATTCTGAGTTGAAAGGAATTTTGCGGAAGAAACTCCGCTCAGGGAACACCCAAATGAGGCTCCTTTCATGTCCCCAAGAGCTGGGACAGAGACCTCAATCCGTCATACAGTACCTGGGTCTCAAACTGCCGACTTGCCAGCCTTCCAGCTAACAAGGCAAGCTTCTTAACCACTGAGTCACTGCAGCCCCTGTCTTACTAACTACAACGATATACAGACTGGCGTCCTCTCCCCCTTAAGAAATCATTTCTCTTTAACATAGCTATGTAGTACAGAATGATCACAAACAGGTATGATTTATACCACTATGCTAACTCTGTAGATCTGTGACATATGCAATAACTGATTTCATAGTTCCATTATGCTCTAAGAAAAAATACATGTTTTTCAACTCTGCGAAGATTTATTGCTCTTGCTCAAGACTTCAGTCTAGGAATTACCCATCTCTGCAAAGACCCATCAGTTGAAACGGGACTACACTGGAGTAGGTCATTTCAGGATTTCACCTGATATAAAATCCCATGCTATATTTCACCACTCCCCTAAATTTGACCTTGGCACAAGTTAATATTGACAATATCTGCAGACTGAAATTAAAGTAAATATTAACGACTGAAACAACTTTTATTGCAAAAAAAAGTTATTTTAATAATGACTCTACAGCTGGTAAGTCTCCAAAACAAAGCATCTGTGATTAATTTACCATTCTCCTTACTAAATACTATAGCCAGAAGAGAAAGTATATACCAGAGAACTCAAGTCTGAACCAACTGTGAATAAAAATTTACAAAGGACATCTGTTAAATCTTTGGTAATGAAAACCACATTTCAGAATTCAGCTTGGGAAAAAACATATACCTCTTTAACCAGCTGAACTTTCTTTTAAAGTCCCAAGATAACCACCCTGCACTTAGGGATGCCATATTTCCCTCTCACAAAAATGGGATAGGAGTGGCCCTTGCTCAAAAGCCAGTCGTATCTGACTCTAGGGTTCAGTGCTCATCTCTAGTTCAAAGCTGAAGAGCCAGCGCTCGTGTCAACTCTTTGCCTCGCCATGCTCATGTTGCTGGAAGGCACTTCCCCCCCCCCAACTTTACTCTGGGGATAGGGGGAAAAGAAAGCCTGCTGGCTGGGGAAAGAGGCTCCTCCACCTGCGAACTCTGGGAGAGAGGCGGGAGAGAAAGAGTTGACAGGAGGGGGGAGGAAAAAAATCCTCCCAAACGCCTAGAGTTGGCGCCTCCCTTGCTGTGTTCACGCAACAGGCATGACTAGACACCAGAGCGCACAGAACACTGTTTACCTCCACCCCCCAATCGGTCCCTATTTGTCTACTTGCAGCTTCTTGCTTTCGAACTGATAGTTTGGAAGGAGCTTGGGAAGACGACCAGAGCGCTTTCTGCATGATCTGCTGCTCACAGATGCGAGACGCCACCTGCTGGCAATTCAATAGAATTCCCACTGTAAGGTTTAAAAAATTATTTCTTTTGAAACCAAGCTTGGTTTCAAAAGCCGGACATATCAATGTTTTTAATGCGGCCGGGCAGGGCAGTTTAAAACCGTGAAGTTCCCGGGTTTCCAGTACGTATGACAACTCTACCTGCACTGCAAAACTGCCATGTACACCCAAAGGGTTGTCACCTGAAATATCTAGCATATATAAAACACAAATGCCTTTTACTACTGTTAAATAAATTCATTCCAGTAGATCAGTGATGGCTAACCTGTAGTCTTGCAGATAATGTTGGACTGTAACCCCCTCAGTCCCAGCTAGCATTGCTGATGATGGAAGTCCATCTAATAATTATCACTGTGTGCCATCAAGCTGGTTCCAACTTACACCAACTCTTCCCAGGGTTTTCTAGGTAGGAATACACAGAGGTGGTTTGTTATTCTTTTCTTCTAGGCCCCCCTGGAAGAGAAGCCCAGCTGTTCGCCATCATGGTGGGGGCCGTGAAAAAGCCGCTGCTGCCGCTCTGGATGCCAGCGCCTTCAGCTCCCTCCCGTGGCCCTGCTGGTCACGGGAGGTGGGAGTGAAGCCCAGCTGTTTGTCATTACAGTGGGGGCCATGAAAAAGCCGCCGTCGCCGCTCCCGACGCCAGTGCCTTCGGCTTCCTTGCATGGACCTGCTGGTCATGGGAGGTGGGAGCAAAGCCCAGCTGTTCAACATCACAGCAGGGGCCATGAAAAAGCCACCACTGCCGCTCTGGACGCCAGCGCCTTCGGCTCCCTCCCGTGGCCCTGCTGGTCACAGGAGGTGGGATCGAAGCCCAGCTGCTTGTCATCACGTCAGGGGCCGTGAAAAAGCCGCCACCGCTGCTCTGGACACCGGCATCCTGGGAGGTGGGAGCGCAGGTGAGGACTGTTTCATCACGCCTGGAGTTACTGGACTTTCATGGCAGGGGCCATGAAAAAGCCACCGCTGCCGCTCCGGACGCCAGCGCCTTCGGCTCCCTCCCGTGGACTTACTGGACACCCGCCCCTGGTGGGAGCAGGGGCAGGGAGGAGAGACTGGCTCAGCCGCCTCCAGAGCTCCTGGTCTCCCCATTCTTGCCCTTAGTGTGAGTAGGGTGGAGAGTTGAGAAACAGGGAGATGGACTGGCCCAGCAGCTGCTGATGTTTCCTCAGCTGATGAGCTGGGCTCCATCTGGGACATGAGCTGTGCTCCATCACCTGGGGATTTTTGAGTATTGTAATGTTAAATTATATTGATGTTGCTCTGTATTGCTATATTGTATTTTGTAGTTATTATAATGTAATTAGTGATTGATTTTTTGTATTGAACCTCTTTGTGTATTTTTATTATGCTGTTATATTGTATTTACATGTTATTGCTGCCTTGAGTCAGCCTTTGGCTGAGAAAGGTGGGGTACAAATTCAAAATTATTATTATTATTATTATTATTATTATTATTATTATTATTATTATTATTATTATTATTATTATTATTATTATTATTATTATTATTATTATTATTATTATTATTATTATTATTATGCAGCTTGCCCATTAATACACAGGCTGGCTTTTCCCCTGGAGGAACAAATTCTGGCTTCACAACCAGATATCTAAAACACGGAGTGACTCAGGAAACTCGGAAGTCCACCTAGGAGGCCAGGTATTCCCTATGTCTGTACAAGTTTATATTGCATTATTTTATTTCAGATAGTTGAACATGGCTTTAAAAGGGGGCTGCCACTTGTAATACAGACTGATACCTTTTAGAACAGATTTCAAAGAAACATAGTGGGATAAAAGAAATACATGTATATAACTCCGAAAGCCATTCCCTACTTAAACACACACACACCAACTATGCATCTCCAACTTTAATTTATACCACCCACAAACTGCCCCAATTCAGATACTGAATCTCTATCTTTCACGTTTGAAGGTTTCAAAAGCTCCCTAGTTTTCTTAGGATATCTCTATTAATACATTTCTACAATGTCTGTGTCAAGCAAATTATAGCTGGAACCATACCTGCCTGATGATTTTAAATGGACACAACTGGCTTTGCAGCCACATAGGTTTTAAAAGAAATTTGAAAAATGGATGGTCAATTGATGCCTGGCAGAGGATAAGAAAGCAAACAAGATATTATGTGTTGCTGAAAGTTTACAATCAGGGTTAATAATACAATGCTCATTTTCTGAATCTCATTTTGTTCTTCTCCACTCACAGGAACCAGTGTGTGCTCAGTCTTCTGGCTTGAAGTCTGTCCTCTATCATTGCGAAGAAGTGATTTATGCCCAAGAAAACACATGTCAAATAAAACTTATTACTTTCAGACTACCATATGATTTTAGGTTATATTTCAATCAGCCATGATTTGGAGGATGAGCTGAGCAGATGCAATGTAAACTTCTGTTTTCAGAACGATTCCCATAACAGCAGCTAAAATAAATGCAGATCTAAGAGACAAAGTTCCATATGATAGTTTTCAAACTACTGAATGACAACTCAAGAAAGTGCAGCATTTCCCAGAAGGGAGCACAGCAAAAGCAATGTTCTGGAAAATTTACAGACCAGCTTATGCATCTCTCATAATTCAAGAAAAGATTCCCCATCCCCCTCACAATCTCTAAAATTCTCCTAAACATCATGTCTATACCTATAAAGAGGGGTGTTAACTGTTGGACTCCGGCATACACGCCCGCACCCGACCATCGTATCCCGTACCGAGCTGCCTGCACTCGCCCGAACCCAACCTGCAGACCACCGCATGGTCGCCGCAGCCAGCAGTGGGGCAACAGCCCCACGAATGCGAACAAAGGGAAACAACTTCAATCAGGCTGACAGGCATGGGCAAAAAGAACATTGGGAAACGCGGCACAACCAATTGAAATCAAGCCACAGGGGGAAAAACCGCCACACGAATGCAAACAAAACAAACAAAACTCCAAGTCCCAGCGTCCTTCGTGCCATGAGCACTTTAGCCAATCAGGCTGAAGGGCGCGAGCGTGCAGAACGCTGAAAAAGCCAGTGCACGAAAAATAAAATGAAAAAACCCCGGCCTCCCGCAACGAGAGCACAAGTCTGCTGCAAGTGGACGCAGCGCCTCATGGCCTCGCAAACAAACACCCACAAAAAACCACGGTGAGATACCTGCCGGTCTTCTGTCCCGGAGCAACGGGGAGAAGAGGGACTCCCTCTCCTCCATGCTACCCCGCCAAAGACACGGTGAGACCACCAATGGCCTCAAGGTAACTTGAGCCGGGGTGGGGAAAAAACCAGCAGCAGGCAGCAGTTTGTCAGGGGAAACACACTCCCTGGCGAATGACTGGCTGCTGCATTTGTACTACCGACACCACTGTTTCGAGAACTAGCAAGAAACAGCGGTGGAGATAATACAAAAGCAGCAGACAGCAATCCGCAAGGAAGAGCACCACCCCTTACGGATCGCTGCCTACTAATCTCCGGTTAGGTAAGCCAAGAGAAAAAGGAGACAGAGAGGAGAGAACCATCGTGAGGCAGATAGCTCTTCTCTGCATCCTTTTCACCCGACCTACCTAACAAACCTTACCGGACGAAGAGCAAACTGACTGCCAGCTCCTCCTTTTCCCCATTGCTGCATCGAAACCAAATTTCGAAACAGCAATGGGGAAAAGAGAAACCGACAGACAGGCCGTTCTTCACGCAAAAAACACAACAACAACAAAACCAAACATTTACCCAAAACGCTAAACCAAAATTAATGAAACACAAATAAATAAATAATTTAAAAAACACATTAACCAACAAAACTATAAACAACAAAATCCACAAAAAACACCCAAAATACCATAAAAGCACAGAAAAAACACCTAACTACAACACGAAAATACCTAACTCAAACAACAAAAATACTACAAATTAAACAAATTAACACGAAAAAAATCAGAAAAATAAAAAACAACCAGAAATAAACAAAACAAACACATCTAAACCCCAAAAAACCCACAAAATAACAAACAGAAACACCTCCCAGCCCAACACCACAAAAACAAAAAAAGCCAGAACAAAAGAAACCAGAGAACTCACCAGCACATCCTCCCTCCATGAGTCCGGAACAGAACTGAATAAACAAAGATTACTTACCGGAAGATGCCCCACCTAAAGGCCGGGAGAGAAAAAAACAAGTCAAACAAAAAAAGAATCCAACACTATTACTAACAGCCCCACCTGCTGGCCGGAAGATTAAAAACAAGTCAAAAAAGCAGACCTCTTGCTAACAGCCCCACCTAGAGGCCACAAGAGTAAAAACAAGTCAAAAAGAAATAAATCAAAATTGCAAATAAATCTAATAAAATAGATTTTTTTTAAAGTCACAAACCACAAATGCAAAACACCCCCACCCAAACCACACTTAACCAAAAAAAAAAAACACAAATAAAAACTGCCTGGCTGGCCAGGCACAAATATGCTAATAAGGTATAAAACACACCGTTATCAAAATGGGAAGTGTACAAAGTACAAAGAAGCACTGGTGAAAACCATCATTTAAAGTTAGTTGGCTAGTGATGGCTAAGAGTGATGAGACCATTCTTATGTCTGACAAAGGGGACATGATCCATGAAATCTCACATTTAAATACAGGAGTTAATCTTTAAAGTGCCACAACATTTTTTGTCCTTGTTTTATTTTATTTACTCTCTTATTCAGTGAGTGAGGTATCTGACTTTGAGCCTTTGATTGGAAGTTCAGTTCCTCACTGTGCCTTCCACCAGAAAAGCAAGTCTACATAGTCTTGGGCAAGATGCACAGTTCCAGGGAACCCCTGGAAGAAGAGAACAGTTGCCCTTTTCTAAGTACTCTATACTTAGAAAACCCTGGAAAGGTTTGCCTTAAAATATAATTGACTTGACACCATGTATTATAAGATGTACTGAGAAAATGAGCTCCTGTAATGTAGCGTAACTTTTCACAATTTGCTGCCTTCAGATATGTTGAGCTATGCCAGCTTTGGATGTCTGGCCAGGTGATCCTGATATGGTAATACCTGTAGAGTAGACCCTGATGCCAGTGACTCAATGCTGATCATCAGGCAGAGGTTAACTAATCTGACAATCTTGGGAGTTTACAGCCTTGGGTGATGAAGTCCACAGGGAAGAGAGATGGTCCCTATGTGGATTAAATCCCATTTAAATCCATCTTGATGGAGGGCCGCAGCTTCATCAATACTGGCCTGGGGCTGAGGAGGACTTTGTATGCCAAAAGGGCCCAGAACAAGAAAGTGACTAACAGAACTAGATCAGAGGTATGGGGGTCACGCTGCGATGTGGAAGGCCATTGCCTTATATTGTTTCCAGGACAATCTTCATGGCTGATCATCATCATGATAGCCAATATTCAGAATCGGATACAGCACAAGAACAAAAAGAAGGATACCAGGTTTAGGACTCTCAGACTTGTACTGCAAAGCATCTAGAAAGCACCAGGTTCCACATGGTCGTTCAACCTTTCTTTAACACTGACACAATCATGTCCTTGTCTGTCTTCACCAAAGTCCTGACATCACAAATCTGAAGCATAGCATCAATACTAATGCTGCAATTTCAGGGGTTTGTTGATTTTTAAATAAATTAATTAACTTTTAGTTACTTGAAATTTTATTAAGCAGGTGGAAGCTTTCTATAACCTGCCCTAACTAGCAGAAAGGAACCTATGGTCAGGCAGGACTTATTTGTTTCTCCAGGTTGCCTTTAAAGAGCTCCAGCCTTACAGTGGGCCTTATCTTCTAACAGGCGAAGAAAGGTGAACCAATCCACTGCATTCAGTGGAAAAACATTTTAAAATCAAAATATATCTATGGCTTACTGGCATGAGCAGAGTGTGACACACTATTTGAGACCTTTTATATACCTACCAAACATCGGCTAGGACCCAGTAAGATAATGTTGCTACTCTTTCACTATATTGTTTTGCTACTCAAGATTTACTTCATCTTCCATTACTCAGGGTTTCCCATTAGCACAGGGGTTCTGAAACTTTTCAAGCTGTGGGCCAGACCACGCCCCCTCAGACAGCTGAGCGGGCCGGACTGGTGGTTTCCCCAGCCATAAACGCTGTCATAAAATATGTCTGCAGCTGTTGTAAACGTGTTTGCGACAGCAGCGGGCATGTTTATAGCTGTCGTAAATACGTCCGCTTCTGGTGGCAGCGGCGGTGATGACGCAGGCCACATGAAATGGTGCTGTGGGCCGGGGACAACCTGCAGGCTGTAGTTTGAGAAACCCAGCATTAGCACATATCCCATTAGTGCTGCTTCTCAGTAGCAGTCAAAATTGTTCAAGAATCCATCTGGTCAACCTCTCTAACTTAACTTTGTAAGGAAATCAATACTTGTTCTGTGAAATAGAAGGATATTTTTAGCAAGCTTACGGGGCTTAAACAAGGAATGAACACGATCAACCCACTTTTGGGTTTCTCCGTTGTAGCTATTAATGGGAGCCTTCATCTTTGCCCTTTGTTCCTGTTCCTGTCCAAGCTCATTATCACTTGGATGCATGGTTACTGTTTCATGAATGTACGCATTCAGAAGCTCTTTCATTGCCACCCTCCCCCACCTAACAGATTTTCCAATATCCACCCTCATTATCATCATGAGGCAGTGCTGCTCTTTGCCTGCATTTGTGACTTTAAAAATTAATGCATCCCTATTTTTCTGACTGCTGTAAAACATAAGCAGCTTAGGAGCACATTATGCTATCAAGCAAGTGCATTCTTTCATGGGAAATACAGCTGGTTTTGATTCAAAGGCATTTCTTTTCACCTGCAAATGGACTTGCTTCTAACTTGTTCTTCAGTAGATTGTCTTTTATGGGTGCCTGCACATCTTTAATTGTCTTTAACTCAAAAACAAAAAAGGAAATCCAGTTCTTTAACTCCGGCAAACATGTTCAAACATAATTCCTCCTGGGATGATTACCAAGTCCTATTCGCCGCTTGATCTTTCCAAACAAAAGTCCATAAATTTATTCGCCATTCATATAGACCGTACCAATTATGGCACAATTGAATGGCAAACAAGGATGAGTCAAAATATTTGAAATGTGAAATGTGCAATCTAAATCTAATTACACAGGCAAATTATTTGAAAATGAGTTATTTACTGCATGCCAAAAGCTGACAGATAGTAAAAGGAATCAACATTACAGATTCAAATTTTGTTTCAGCACTTACTTTCCAATTTGTAACTCCCAAGATATTGCTGCCCTGAATACTTTTATGCTGGTACCACAATAACAACTAAAGAAAAAGACATTTATATCTATACCTATCTATCTATATTTCCCCTATAGTTTGCAACTCATCTTCTTCACCACCATAACAAATATTGCCAAATAAAAGGCAATGCAGCTTCAAAAACACTGTGAATAAACATCCTTATTATTGGATTAGGGTCAGCCCCCATCCCATTATGTTGTTGTTGTTCAGTCGCACAGTCGATTCCGACCCTTTGCGACCCTATGGACCATAGACCTCCAGGCACCCCTGTCCTCCACCATCCTCCTCAGCCCGCCCAGCTCTGTGCCCACTGTGTCCACAATACCATCTAGCTATCTCATCTTTGGCTGCCCCCTTCTTATTTTGCCTTCCACTTTTCCTAGCATCAATGCCTTCTCAAATGAATTCTCTCTTCTCATTTGATGTGCAGAGTACTTTAGATTCATCTTTACTATTTGACCTTCTAAGGAGCAGTCAGTGTTGATTTCTTCTAAGATTGATTTATTTGTTCTCACTGTCCAGGGGACTCTCAAAACTCTCCTCCAACATCACATTTCAAAGGCGTCTATTCTTCTGCGCTCAGCTTTCCTAATGGTCCAGCTCTCACAACCATACATTACCACTGGCAATACGAATGCTTTAGACTATGCAAATTTTTGTTTGCAATGTAATATTTCTACTTTTCACTATGTTCCCCAGGTTTCTCATAGCTCACTTTAAATAAGACCTCCTATGGCACAGTCAGAAATAAGATGGCAGGTTTCAACTGTAGAATCTAAGAACTAAGAGCAGCAAATATTTCTGTTTTCCCTGCACCACAAGTCTATTAGGTCCTTTCTTTTGAATCTGGCATATCAGCTGTTGGCACATCTAGATAGATAGATAGATAGATAGATAGATAGATAGATAGATAGATAGATGGATAGATAGATAAAAAATTACAGACATATATCTGCTTTGCTTAGCAAATGTGGTATTACCCACTGTCAACCAATTAGGTTAAAATAAGCTTCTCTTCCTTTCTAATCCCCAACTACAGCCACTTAAACATGTGCTCTGAAAGAGATAAATGTAAGCTATGTGGAAAGGGAATTCTAAAGCTGCGAAGTACTTAAAGAAATTGTAGTTCCAGCAAGACTTTCCCCTGCATTATTACGTCATGGTACCTGAGATGGCATGGTCAACTCTACCTCTACCTCAAAACCACAGTTCCTTCCACAGCTGGAAGCTTTTTTTATGAGCAGGAACCTTGCCCAGAGCTAGACTTCACAAAGTCTGAAGCCTTCCAATTTAGCCTTTTTTTCTCAGATACATCACATTTAGGTAGATAAAAACCCCAGAGTGGCCAATAATGATATTTGTAGACCAGAGAATCCAAAATTCCCACCCCTAGTCTCATATTCATTTTAAAAAACAAAAAACTTAAGTTTCCCCCATCTCATAAAGAAACACGAGGGCTGAACCAAAGAACATATCTAACAAAAAAGGTACGGTAATTCATCCCTAAGTGGGGAAGTAAGCATTTTACTGACATTTTGGCAGTCCATGTGGCCAGAAGCAGTCAAGAGGTTTTCTGACTGTCACACCAATAATCCCTTCTTCGTAGAATATAAAATAAGTGTTCTATTGTGTTCTGACTAGTTACTAACAGAAAGTGATGCTGACAACTCGGATAGGATAGAATGTTAAGTATATTACTTTAAAGAATATAGCTTTAGTTTGCAATCTGAAATACACGCACAATGTGAAATAAAAAGGCTAGGCTTCATTGCCATTCAAGTTAATAGCAAGCCAATCGACAGCCACATCAGCAGCATTCACAGTGGTCTTTTACAACATCTTACTATTAACATCACTAAGTACAGGGGGGAAATTTTCACCCATAAAGGAAGAAGAGAGATTTGCTTTAATACGGTTTCGATTGCTGTGATTAAAGATGTTTTTGGAGTCTTCAGCTAAAAGAAACATTTTGATCCATACTGACTATAGTCAATGTAAGTACTCAAAAAGGAATATGGAAAAGAAAAGAAAAACCACCGCCTGTTCGCTTTTTTTATTCAGATTTAATGGTAGCTCAAATCACCGGCCATTTCTCAATCTGGAGAGATGGAACAGCTTGACACTAATAATACATTTGCAAAGGACACATCACCATTTAACACAACATTAAGTGCTCAGGAACAAGTTTTTTTACAGTAGACACAACGCGTTCTGAGCTTCGGGTTGACATATCATTACATTTTATGCTACAAAGATAATCCAGCAAGTCATTCACAAGAGGCAAATTAATTTTCAAGCAACTGCATTTCAGCTTTAAGCCAACTTGAAGGATGCATTAAAGTGAATAAGTTTCTTTTATGCTACCAGCAAGGATTTCTTTCCCCTGAATGAAAGACTTCCTCAAGTATACCAATATCTATACCTTCAATTATTTCCATTCTCCCTGCAGTTTCAACATAGAGGTCTAACTTGTGCAAGTTAAGCTGCAATTTTAAAGCCATAAAGCAAGTGTCTCATGTTTGCCAAAGGAATGCATGAGGTGGAAATGATATAAACTGGCCGCTAAAAGGGGGGCTACTAACATCTGGGGTGAATGCAACTTTCATATCGCTCTTACAGGATGCAAGAAAGGTGCTCTAATGGTATACAGTAATGGTGAACCATGGCACTTCAGCTGTTCTTGAACTTAAATTCCCAGAAGCCCTGAACAGAAGGAGTGCCGACTTGGGCTTCTGGTAAATGAAGTCCAAGAACACCTGGAGTGCCAAGGTTCGCCATCACGGATATAGAAACTCTGACCAGCAAGCAGCAGAAGTGGAGTGACACATTTGAGGTGCAGGTAGTCATTCGGACAGTTCTCTTAACCACACCTACAAAAAAAAATAGAGACATCTGTCTTCCGCTATCTGCTGGATCAACTCCTTTCTGTTATCTTCCTCCTTCAATATTCCCTATTAAATCACACACAAAAAAGGGGATCTTAAACAGTAATAAGGGTGGCTTCCTCTTTGTTACCTTCCTTCTCAAGATTGGTGGAGCAAACAGACAGAGAGAAGGGTAACAGATGGAGTTAAAAATTAATTTCCACCAAGCATGTTTGCCCCAATCTACATCAGCCCTTCTAACATTTATGTGTACGTTTGTAAAACACAGAGAAATGTCTACATGCTGCCTCTTTAATACAACGTGTAACTTGGCTGTAATGTTTTGCCAGGATAACCAAATGTTTATTGTGTTTCGGTCATCAAATCAATATGTTTTAAGTATCTAACTGCATCTTCATGGAAACTAGAAGTGCTGTCTGGTTTATTAACAAAATTGCATACCATCAAGTAAATTCTGATTTGTGTGACCCTTTTCAAGGTTTTCCAGGCAGAGCATAAAGAAGTGATTTACCATTCTCTCTTTCTGGGAGTGCCCTTGGACTGTGCAGCTTGCTTGGGGCCACCGAGGCTGGCTCTTCTCCTGGGAGGTACAATGGGGGATTGAACTCTCAGTCTGTGGCTCTGCATACAGATATCTAAACCACTAAGCTATCAGCCAGCATCTGGTGGCACAGTGGTTAAGCTGCTGTCCTGCAACCAAAAGGTTGTAAGTTTGATACTGACCAGGGCTCAAGGTTGACTCAGCCTTCCATCCTTCTGAGGTCAGCAAAATGAGTACCCAGGATGTTGGGGCAAAATGCTAATTAACTTGTGAACTGCACAGAGCATGGATTCTCAACCTGCGGCCCATGGGCCACATGTGGCCCAGAGCAACATTTCATGTGGCCCACCACCACCTCCACCACACCAGGAAGTGATATGTGGTGTAGGAAGGGCAAAATGGTCATCTAGCCCCCGAAGCTGTCTGAGGGAGCGTGACCCAGCCCCAGCTTTAAAAGGTTGAGAATGCATGGCCCAGAGAGAGCACAAAGCGCTATGGGATGGTATATGAATGTGATTGCTTTGCTTTGCTTTATACAGCATAAATAAATGCTGAGATAGGTATGTAATAGGAACAAGGTAGGGAACAAATAAAGAGCCAGGATGGCTTAGTGGTTAAGACACTGAGCTTGATGACCAGAAAGTCAGCAGTTTGAGACCCAAGTGCTGCACGATGAAGTGAGCTCCCATTGTCTGTCCCAGTTCCTGCCAAACTAGCAATTTGAAAGCAAGAAATTACAAGTAGATAAATAGATACAATTTCAGCAGGAATGGTAACTACATTCTGTGCACTCCAGTGGCTGGTCATGCCTGCCACACGATCATGGAGACGTCTACAGACACAGACAGTGCTGGCTCTTTGGCTATAAACAGAGCTGAGCACGCCCCGCCCCCCTCCCAGAGTTGGACACAATTGGCTTTTGAACAAGGGAGACCTTTACCTATACCTGGGAATAGCTTGTCTGTACCACAGTTGGTACAGGAATGCAAAAGTCCAAGGAGAAAGGAAAAAATACAACCACCTGAATACAGAATTTCAAAGAAAAGCAAGGAGAGATAAGGAAAAATACCTGAACGAACAGTGCAAAGAAATGGAGGAAAACAACAAAAGAAGCAGGACTAGAGATCTTTTCAAAAAAAATTGGGGAAATCAAGGGAAAATTTAAAGCAAAAATGAACATGATAAGGGACAAAGATGGAAAAGAGTTAGCTGAAGCAGAAGAGATCAAAAAAAGATGGCAAGAGTACACAGAGGAACTCTACAAAAAGGACCTCAACACTCCTGATAATAACAATAATGAGAAATTTGAACTTGAACCAGACATTCTGGAGAGTGAAGTCAGAAAGGCCCTAAAAAGCACTGCAAACAATAAAGCTAGTGGAAATGATGGCATCCTATTGAATTTTTCAAAGCCCTAAAAGATGATGGAATCACACTACTGCATTCAATATGCCAGCAAATTTGGAAAACAAAACAGTGGCCACAGGATTGGAAAAGATCAGTGTACGTTCCAATTCCCAAAAAAGGCAATGCCAAAGAATACTCAAATTACCGAACAATTACGCTCATCCCACATGCCAGCAAGGTGATGCTCAAGATAATATAGGATAGACTTCAACAACATGTGGAGAGAGAACTACCAGAGGTGCAGGCCGGTTTCAGAAGAGGCAGGGGGACTAGAGACCACATTGCCAACATACGTTGGATCATGGAGAAAACAAAAGAATACCAGAAACAAGTCTACTTTTGTTTTATTGACTACACCAAGGCTTTTGACTGTGTGGACCACAACAAAATGTGGCAAGTAATTAAAGAGATGGGAATACCAGAACACCTCATATGCCTCATGAGATATCTGTACACGAACCAAGAAGCAACAGTTAGGACAGAACACGGAATGATAGAGTGGTTTGGAATAGGAAAAGGAGTAAGACAAGGCTGCATTTTATCACCCTGCTTATTCAATCTATACACAGAGCACATAATGTGCAATGCAGGGATGGAGGAATCACAATATGGGGTCAAAATTGCTGGGAGAAACATCAACAATTTGAGATATGCAGATGATACCACCCTAATGGCAGAAAGTGAGGAAGACCTAAAGAACCTCTTGATTGGATTGAAAGAGGAGAGTGCAAAAGCTGGCTTGAGACTTAATATCAAGAAAACCAAGATAATGGCAACAGGTCCGATCAGTCCCTGGAAAATAGATAGGGAAGAAGTAGAAGCAGTGATAGATTTTACTTTCCTGGGATCTAAGATCACTGCAGATGGCGACTGTAGCCATGAAATAAAAAGACGACTGATTATGGGGAGACAAGCAATGAGAAACCTGGGGAATATAGTGAAAAGCAGAGACATCACCTTGAAAACAAAAATTCGCATAGTCAAAGCAATGGTATTCCCAGTGGTAGTGTATGGGTGTGAGAGCTGGACCATTAGGAAGGCTGAGCGCAGAAGAATAGATGCCTTTGAGATATGGTGTTGGAGGAGAGTCCTGAGAGTCCCTTGGACAGCAAAGAGAACAAATAGGTCAATACTGGAAGAAATCAATCTTGACTGTTCATTGGAGGGACAAATAGTGAAGATGAAGCTAAAGTACTTTGGACATCAAATGAGAAGGGAGGACTCACTTGAGAAGGGAAAGGTGGAGGGAAAGAGAAGAAGGGGGCGTCCAAAGATGAGATGGATAGATGGTATTGTGGACACAATGGGCACAGAGCTTGGTGGGCTGAGGAGAATGGTGGATAGACGTGCCTGGAGGAAAATGGTCCATGGGGTCGCAAAGGGTCGGAATCAACTGTGCGACTGAACAACAACAACAACCACAGTTATAGCAGCTTGAATGCATTTTATGTAGGGATTGGATTTTCAGAATTCACAAACTCTCAGTCCTATAATTTAGCAGAAACTCCCCAGGTCAAATTATGAGACTTAGAATAATCAAACTGGCAGAATGTGGAACAGCTCTCCTACCTCCGTGCCATTCCTATGTAACTTCTTTACACTCTTAAGAAAATGTTCTGCTGCACCATGCAAGTTACAAGGATTCCGGTAACTCACAAAGGTGCATGGGAGAATACCTCCAATGAAGCTATTTTCCTGAAATGTGCACCGTTCCTTAGTTGCTTTTAATTTAATACCTCCAGTTTTCTACAACCAAGGAAAACGATCTTGAAAGCCTTTGACCTCTAACAAATCTAATACCCATGGGAATAAAGTGAGGCAGGTATGGAGTGCTTCTTTTCAGGATTTAACTCCATCCCATCATTCCTTTTTCTGATTATTAACCATTTGACATTTTATATCCACTGAGAATGCTTTGTCTTCACTGTTTTGGGTTTGTTGGGGTCACGTTGTGTTCCGGTGAAGGTGCAGTAGGGTTAGATATACTTGCCTTCAAATCCTCAAAAATTACAGCATCTGATTTTTCCACTGATTTCTATGGACAACTTTTACTTCTCCCTGGGAACATGTTAAAAGAATGTGAACCAAGAAATTACCTATTATCCAGATAAAACAGTTTCTTACACATTTTCTTATATTGGTGTGTCTCACCTTCCTTTCTCATCCCGTTTCCACATTTCTTTCCTTCTCAATTTTTTAACTGTTCTCATTTTAAAAACTGGTGCCTGAGCTTTCCTCCCCCCCTTCCAATCTTCTTTTCCTTTTGAGTTAAGCCGAATATGGGAGCACAGTCACTTTCCTTACTGATATTTTTAAGTCATTTTGGAAGGCTTTTTGTGTAAGGCAGAGGTACTCAACCTTTTCAAGCTGAGGGCCATGTCAGAGAAAAAACTCTTGTCTGTGTTTTTCTCTGTTCTCCTAGTCTCGGGTTGCAGGGAAGTCTATGTGAAGGTTTGATTGCATGATTTATGGCTATGCCTTTGATGGTCCTGCATTGAATACGTGACTTGCTGCATGAAAGCAGGGGGGATCATAAAATGGCCATCTGACCCATTTGAGCCAATCAGGGGCACCTGGACCTTTGGGTTACATCATTGTTACATCAGTTATAAAACTGGGTGCTCTGAAGATGTTCTTTCTCTTTGTCACGGACTGATCCTGAGCTGAGCCCCACGAGAGGTGGGTAAGGAACTAGATAAGGCCAGAGGCCTAGGGAGTTAGTTAAGTTTCTTATTTTTGTATTTTCTTTTGAATGACTGCATTGCAAGTTTGATTTCTCATGCTATACCCATTTTCTTAACTTACTTTAATAAATATAATTACTCTGAGACCCTTTGTGTCTATTGATTTGGGAATTGAGAGTGACTGGACCACACATATAAAGGGCCACATCACGCTACCCAACTTCCGATTCCCTGTATGCTTGCCAGTAGGAGCCTGGAAAAGGGAACTGACAAAGCAAGGCAGGAAGGGTGGGCAAATAAAAACCCCAGTGAGGGGGTAAAGACCCATCATATGGTGGCAGCGGTGGGATTTGCCAGTGAGCTCTAGAAAAATTGAGCAGTTTTTTGCATGGGTATATAGCATTGGGAATCAGAAATGCTAGTAGCCATGAGAACATAGTGGAGTGAAGTAAGGAAGGATGAAGAATCAATCTAGCTGGAAGAGTCCGTCTGACCCCTGGCTCAGCGCAGGCACCCCGGAATGGGATTCTCTGGGGGGGGAGAGGAGAAAGGTAGCAGGACGTTTGCCCTTCAGGGAGCAATTATCTCCATGGGAAGGAGGGCTGCCAAACATGGTCTTGTGGAGAGACTATACAAACTATGAGGACGGTTAGAGATACCTTTCTAATGCAGATGCTCTAAGGAAAGGCACTTCAAAGACCCAACTGGAGCAGACTGTGCTGACGCCAATGAGACCCATTCCTCATCCCCCTCCCTCGGCACTGGGAACTGAGGCAGAGGGGACAGCAATCACAACTGCAGCAGGAGCAGAGATGGAGTCTGAGGCAACAGGGGGGACATTCCCCCAAAGGATCACACGGCTGGGGACCCTAACGCTGAACTCCGGGCCATGTTCACTCAATTTATACGTATGCAGCACCATTGGGTAAGGCAGCAACAGAACCCCCACCTTAGGAATACTGACTTTAGGAAACTGCCCATTATGCAGAAGGGAGAGGGAGTTCTCCCATTCCTCCGTAGATTTAGATCAGTGGCTACCCAGTTGAACATCTCTCAGGACATGTGGGCCACCCTTCTGGTCACGCAAGCCACGGGGGAATTGGCCAGTCTTATGTTGTCTGTGGACCTTCCGAAGAGCTGGGTGGAGCTAGTGACTATTATCAGACAGCATTTTGCTTTGACCCCAGCGATTTTTTGCCAGCAGTTCCGCTCTATCTGCTGGAATCAGAAAGAGTCCTTTTTTGAGTTGGGATACAGGGTCCATGCTGCAGGAGGGCTATGGTTGGAAGCTGAAAGTATGCCCCCACACCCATTATATAGGGAGCTCATTGAAAAGGAGCAGTTTTACCAGGCCCTACCTCCAGACATCGCCAAGTTAGTAACGCGTAGGAACCCAGTCTCCCTGCCCGAAGCTAGCTTGGTTGCTGAAGATGAACTAGCTCTTAAGAACTTGCATCTGGGCATGATGTTTTCCAGTATGAGAGGGGGGAGGGGGGCCGACCAAAGCCCCATGCGGTGCAACCAACCTCTTCCCGGCCCCTCCCTTCTGGAGGCCAGCAGACCCAAACAGGAGGGTTCTACCCCTACTCAGAGGGCGTACCCAGGCATGCTGGAAATGTGGAGCTGAAGGCCATGTGGCCTGGCAATGTAAAGACAAGGAGGGGCAGAAAATGAGGCCTGCCACTCAGATGCTTTCCCAGCCAGTGGATCCGCCCCTTTCAGGAGCAGCGGAGCACTGGGAGGACCCTGAGCCTAGAGAGGCAGCTGCAACTCTCTCCCTTCCCAACAACCTGCAGTTTGTCTCCCCAGAGAGGAAGCAGGAAGCCAAGGGCCACAGAGAAGCCCATGTGTGTTTAAATCAAATGGCTATTCAGGAAGGGATGCCTCCCGATGCTGAAGGAGAACTGGATGCACAGACGCTTCTGAACCAGCTGGCCTCTTGGGGGAATGAAAGCTTCGATCCTATACCTCCTAAAGAACTTGAATCTCAGGTACTTTTGAACCAGCTAGTTTCTGAAGGGGACACAAGTGTCAACATTATGAACCCTAGGAAACTGGCTTCTCCGGAGGAGGCCAAATGGAGGCAAGGCTTCAGGGAAAAAGAGGTGACTCTTCACCATTCGGATGGGACAGCTCAGACTCTGAAAGCTCTTTGGGACAGTGGGGTGGAAGTCAGTTCATTGCATCACTCTCTAGTAAAACCTGAACAAATTCTAAAAGATGCTCGTTTACCTGTATTAGGATTCTCTGCAAAAAAGAGCAATCATAACTTGTGTGAGTTAGCTTAGATTGAAATCTCTTTTGGAAATTTTAGAGGGAACATAAGAACAGCCTTGCTGGAACAGGCCACAGCCCATCCAGTCCAGCATTCTGTCACACACAGTGGCTCACCATTTTCTTCAGGGTATTCCCAAGCAGATGCCTTCACCTGCTTAGGATTCCCTGGAAATGGCATTGAGAGATATCCTGCCTATCTCTCCAACCCAGAGGTTGTCTTTAGGTATCCATAATTATAGCCATTGATACCCTTGTCCTCCATGAACTTGTCTAATCCTTTCTTAAAGCTGTCAAAACTGACAGCTGTCACCACTTCATCTGGCAGGGAGTTCCATAGACCAGTGATCCTCTGGGTGAAAAAGTACTTTCTCTTATTTGTTTGAGAACTAGTACCCAAAAGTTTCATGGAGTGCCCCCTAGTTCTAGTGTTATGTGATAGGAAAAACAGTTTTTCCTTATCTACTTTGTCCACACCGTGCATGATTTTATAAACTTCAATCAGGTCACCTCTTAGACGCCGTCGTTCAAGAGTGAAGAGGCCCAACCATTGCAGCCTCAGATGGTAAGGAAGGTGTTCCAGTCCCCTAATCATTCTGGTTGCTCTCCTCTGCACTTTTTCCAACTCCATAATATCCTTCTGGAGGTATGGCGACCAGAACTGTACACAGTATTCCAGATGGGGCCTCACCATAAATTTATAAAGAGGCAAAATGACACTTGCTGACTTATTTTCTATACCCTTCCTAATGATCCCTAGCACTGAGTTTGCTTTTTTCACTGCTGAGGCACACTGGGTTGACACCTTCATTGAGCTGTCCACCAGGACACCAAGGTCCCTTTCCTGGTTTGTCCGGGCCCTATACAGCAGTACTGGTAGTACTGCCCTGATGGCAGCCCTGCCCTGAGAGAATGGAGATCGGCAGTGGCCAGCAATATTAAATTAGGATACATAGATGTGTGTTAGAATGGGAGGATGGGATGGAATTCTGCTACAAAAGCTAATAGATCTCAGACTAAGGAGGAAAAGCTTTCCAGTGGCTGCCAAGAAAACAACAGGACTTGCAGAACAGGAATTAATATTATTCGACATCTGTTTGCCGGTAAAATGCCAACTCCAACCCCCTCTGTTTAGCTCCGGAGGTCTGGATTTCTCCTCTAAGGGAAACAATTTTCAACAAAAGAACTGGGAGGGAACCACTGGGACATGTCTACCTTCATATCCTTTCTGTTTGAAGTAGGAGCCCAGATGGCACAGTCAAGAAGTGTGATGGAACAGAAAAGAGGAGTGATCTACACTAACAATTCTGTCGAGAGCCCATGCCTTGGGTAATGGTCTTTTGTGTCCACAGAGGACAATATTCATTTGCTGAATTGCAATTCTAGCACTGCTCCATATTTATTAACTTCCCTGTTAATATGCTTCCCATCTTACGACAGGCTCATTTTAGTGCCTTTATTTACAAAACTTTTAAAAAGTAAGCACATCTGAATGCCAAATAATTGTTTCAAAGAGATGTTTACACTCTTTATAAAATCAATACTGGTCTTTCACCTCCCAGATAACTTTTCTTCATTCTTCTTCAGGTGCCATATCTGTTCCGGATACTGGCTATCATCATGCCGATAGACTTCCTGTTCTTAACTCCTCGGAACAGTTCTTCCGAGGACATGCCACACCAATCTTTCAGGTTCTTCAACCATGAAGTCCATCTACGTCCCAGGGCCTCTTACTTTTAGAGACAAAAAATGTTGCTCCACACCTGTTAAGACATATTATTCGGAATTGCTAACGAAGGTTTTTACAATCCTTTTTTCTGTGTATAGTGGAACAGCGATATAGGATTGCTGTGCCTTTTTTAAAAAACTGAAGTGGGAAACTAGCCTTCTCCAAACTAGGCCCTCCAGATGTGCTGGTCCATAACTCCTATTATTCTTCTGCACGTCTCACAACAGACACCCTGCGAGTTTTAATAAAGAAATCAAGAGCAATCACATTGTTAAGTGAAATGTCTTGCTGAGTTTAGTGTTCAAGGAACGAAGAAGCAGACGAATGAAGTAGTGAAATTCTGCTCTTTATTAGTGGGGTTTGAACACAGTTTGGATGGAGCAAAACTTGGACTTATATACACTATAAACAGTACAGTAACAACAATAACAAAACCCATTGGCTAACAGAGTGTGCACATTTTTGATCCACTTATTTGCATAAGAATAGATACATGAGAAAATATACATTCCGCTCCTGTCAGATTCTAATTTGCGCGGCGATATCGAAATCTCGCGAGACTACGCTGTCTGGCGAGATTTCGTAGCTGTCAAACAGGGACGCTGTTTTGACAGCTAGGAAAGCGCAGGAACATGGCGGTTTGAATAGCCTTGACAGTGAAGCACAGTTAACATACATAATACTGAGAAAGCTCCTGCATCCTCAGCTAGCATGACTTCAATTTCATCTTCCTCCCATAACTTTTCTTGAGCACTCTGTCATTTATTCGTTCATTTCCCTCTACATCTTGCACAAACACATGCACATACCATACAGGGTCACACTCCTGATTGCATCTTTTGGAATTTAGAGATTTAATTTGGTAGATCCACTGCCAATTTCCCAGCAGCAGACTCAGAACAACTTTGAGAGAAAAAAATATCATAAGAAAAACTCATTTGGCAAAGGAAATTGTCATTTGGTGAATAAAAATAAGTCCAAGGTAACCATGCACAGTCTATTTCTGCCACAAGCATATATACTCTTTCACACGCAAACTTCCTGCTGAACTGAACTCCTGGTGGTGGGAGTATCTAATTAAAGCCCTTTCTTGCCCACCATTGTCCTGACTATTTCTCTACAACTATTAGTCATAGACAAAGAGGAATCCAACAAAGGAAGAACTTGGTCTCACCTGCTCACAGTGTGACCACATTGTCCCTCAGTCCAGAGAACAACCTTGATACTAGCATTCCAATTAGGGTTGCCATACATCCTGGAAAATAGGGATTGTCCCGGATTCAAGGTCAGAAATATTGTCCCGGCCAGTTCAATAATCATGTTAATGTCCTGGATTTTTAAAACTTACTGATTGTGTATTATAACACACCATTAAAATAAATTTGAACTCTCGCCATCAAATGAGTGATTTCCTGCCACATTGGAGTTGGAGTATACCTGGAGACAAATCTTAATGTCCTCGCCTCACACCACTTCCCGATAACTGCGACCATTATGTTTCCTGAAACTGAGGATGTTAAGAGTTGACCGTGACTCGACTTCTCAGAAATACAACAGATCATCTTACAGTAAGAATTAACTGTTGTAAATAAATTCATTTATTTATTGATATATTTAATGGGAAAGTCTTTTATAGCTGTCATTATAAGGTAAAGGTTCCCCTTGCTCGAAAGCCAGTCGTATCCGACTCTAGGGTGCAGTGCTCATCTCTGTTTCAAAGCCGAAGAGCCGGCGTTGTCTACTTCTGCAGATGTTTCCGTGGTCATGTGGCAGGCATGACTAGACACTGGAGCACAAGGAAAACTGTTACCTTCCCACCGAAGTGGTCCCTATTTATCTACTTGCAATTTCTTGCTTTCAAACTGCTAGGTTGGCAGGAGCTGGGACAAAGACGGGAGCTCATTCCGTCCTGCAGTACTCGGGAATCGAACTGCTGACCTTCCGCCTCCCAGTCAGCGTCTTAGGCATTTTGTAGATAACCCACCCATTTTTGTCAAGTATACTTCTGTCCTGGTTTTGTGGGAGAGAATTATGGCAACTCTAGTTCCAGTGGACATTGGAAAACCACAAATCTGCCTGTGTATCCATTGAATAGAACTGAAAACTTCTTAGTTGGAATGGAGACACTCCCAGTGAGTGGAACCAGAGAAGAGAAGACCCAAAAGAAAGGACTTAAGATTGTTGTTAGAAACTGAAGCGATTGATGCTGCATATGATGGTTCATTGTTTTCCACTCCCAATTTTTAATAAGCCCTGTTCCGTTTTATTCCTAATCCATGAGTCCTGTAGACTTAACAAATTGAAAGTTGGATTCCCCGCCGAGCTCCCAGGGAGTTAAGGGGTTTTCACAGCAACAGTTTCATTTATCCTCAGTCAAGTGGAAGGACTGAAGTAGAACTTAGCAAACTATGCAAAATAGTATGCAGCTTGTCCTTGTTGAAGTTCTGTGTTTACTGTTCTGTGCTAGCTTTGTCTTTGAATCTGAATCCTTGCCTGATGGGTGCCACAATTAAAAACCCACTTTTTGAATTGTAACCAGATAATCAAACACTCAAGTAATGCTTGTACAGCATTTATATTTCATTAGATACAAGATGCAATGTATGTGAAAAATTATCAAGTGTAATTACTGTTTCAGTATCATAATGTATTGTAAGAACCCTCTCTCTGGTGGCATGTTATAAAAAAGCTCATAAATTACATTTACTACCAGTAAGGAAAACAACTGCAAAAGTACCTCTTTCAGATTGGCTCTTACCTATTACCGGACTTCAGAATCAATTTCTCATTTGTAAAAAAAAAAAAAGAATTAAATATTTATAGACAAACGCATAACGATTCCACTTTCTGGCATTAAACATAGGCCGTGAGATGGCACATCTGCAAAGCCTTTAAAATAATGCTTTCTAAAATGGTCAGTTTATAAAATACTGTATACCAAACTACCCTACCATCAAATGAAGTCATGGAGAACAGAAATATCACTCAGAAGAATAAAAGTGTGGAGAGGTGTCTCTATTGTCAAAAGCTCAGCCATTTTTTCGGAGATAAAGATATCATTATCAATCCTTTAAAATGCCATTCACTGGCCACTCGTATTAGGGCAAGATACCTATGGATTCTGCTCCTTTGTCGTGGTCTCCACTACCCACTGCTCTTATCTCCAGAACCCACAACAGCAGTAATGTGCAGAAATGAACCACAGAGAGCTGGCCTACACAAACACCTCAGAATCAGTGTATAGTGAATTGATCCATGGGGCTCAAACAGAACAGTCATGGAGACAGAACAGTCATGGGGACTGGAACACCTTCCTTACCATCTGAGGCTGCAACGGTTGGGCATCTTCACTCTTGAATGATGGCATCTTAGAGGTGACCTGATGGAAGTTTATAAAATCATGCACGGTGTGGACAAAGTAGATAAGGAGAAAATGTTTTCCCTATTGCACAACACTAGAACTAGGGGACATTCCATGAAACCTTTCGGTACTAGTTCTCAAACAAATAAGAGAAAGTACTTTTTCACCCAGAGGATCACTGGTCTATGGAACTCCCTGCCAAAAGAAGTGGTGACAGCTGTCAGTTTTGACAGCTTTAAGAAAGGATTAGACAAGTTCATGGAGGACAAGGGTATCAATGGCTATAATTATGGATACCTAAGGACAACCTCCGGGTTGGAGAGACAGGCAAGATATCTCTCAATGCCATTTCCAGGGAATCCTGAGCACGTGAAGGCATCTGCTTGGGAATACCCTGAAGCAAATGGTGGGCTACTGTGTGAGACAGAATGCTGGACTGGATGGGCTGTGGCCTGTCAAAACAAGGCTGTTCTTATGTTTTTATGACCAAAGAGGCCAACACACCTATTTTTTGTATATGCCTTAAGAAGAAGTTGCCATCCTAGCTAATGAAATGAGGACAAAAGGATTTCCTCTTTCAGATTAGCGACCCAATAGCTGATCAGATAAGTAATAAAGAATCAGAGGTAAGAAAGTCTTGAAAACCCATAGGTAAAGAATCAATCAAAATATAAATAAATTCTATGTAACTATATGGGGAAATACTTGCTATCCCAAAGGGGATTCTATACAATTTAGGTGAGGAACTGAACTGGATATGACTACATCCAACACACTGAAGACAGCAAATTCCACTTCACAATTGGTAACTAAACCCAAAGCTTCTTTTCCGTCTCTCTTTCACACCATTCCTTCACTTAGAAAAGTACAGGTAGGAGTCAAGTGCAATAGAAGAAAGCAAGCCAAATTCACTCTCCTTCCTTTCAGGACAAGCGCTGCCTTTCCTTTATGTACCCATCTGGGAATAGGTCTCTCTAAGCTTTTCCTTCTTTCCACAATTTTTCTCCTTCTAAGGGACTGCGGTGGCTCAAGTTGTTAAGACGCAGAACTTGAAGACTTGAAGGTCAGAGTTTGATACCCGAGTACCGCATGACGGAGTAAGCTCCCATCTCTGTCCCAGCTCCTGCCAACCTAGCAGTTCAAAAGCAAAAAATTGCAAGTAGATAAATAGGGACCACTTCGGTGGGAAGGTAAACAGCATTCTGTGCTCTCCGGTGTCTAGGCATGCCTGCCACATGTCCATGGAAACATCTGCAAACGCAGACAGCACTGGCTCTTTGGCTATAAACAGAGATGAGCACTGAACCCTAGAGTCAGATATGACTGGCTTTAGAGCAAGAGTGACCTTCTCCTTCTCCAGATTTTGAATTACGATGATCGTGTGCCATCAGGTCAATTTTTGACTTAAAATGATCCTTCCCAGGGTATTCTAGAGTCCTCCAAAGGAGTGTACCTTCTTCTGAGAGTGTACTGGGGCTGTGCAGCTTGCACAGACCAACTCTCCTCTTTGTAAAAAAAACAACAATGAGAAATCATATTTCAAATTATTGGTTCTGAGGCCATTACCTGTCTCAGCTATTCAGCTAGCTTTCCCCTCCCAGTTCACTTTCACAGTTTTCCCTACTTTCCCACTATCCTCTCCCCTCTCCTACTTCCTAGACAAGATGTTCTTTCTCCAACTTTACACATTCCTCCAGATTTGTGTTCTGCTCAAGAAAGAAGGTTCCATGTACCAACCTTGATTGCTTGCCCTTGTCGTTTGAGTGGAAAAGGGTGGGATGGCACACAACTAGTTAAGAGTTGTATTCTGATTGTATTGTATGCCTTTGTCACTCTGGATTTCATTGTTTTATTGCACATTCCTTTTATAATAATAATTGTCTGCTGGGTTTTCTAGGTAGAGATTACACAGAAGTGGTTTATCAATCCCTACTTCTAGGAGCATCCTGAGACTATGCAGCTTGCCCATGATCACACAGACTGCCTCTTCTCACAGCCAGATACCTAAAACACTGAATAATCCAGCCAGCTAGTAACTGTTATTGTTTCATGCTGTCAAATCAGAATCAACTTATGGTGACCTTAACAGGCTACCACCTTGAGGAATTCATGTATGTGATACAGCACATCATATTTAAGCTTGAGATGTTCTACACATTCCAAGCCTAATTGATATTAGTCTCCAAGGTGGATGAACTTCCAACTTCTCCTAAACTAGCCATTTCATCCACAACACCTAGAATGTGGCCATTATGTCACATCACAGAAGCTTCAGCCAATGGGGAAATGGCAGGCTGACAAGTGATGTCAGAAACTGGTTTAATAAGTATTGAGGTTTATAAAACTATACAACAAAGCAGTGGCGATCACATATTAAAAATATTGATATAAATCTTAGAATGTCATTATAGTTGTGAAGATGGCTTTAAGATGTGTGTGTGTGTGTGTGAGAGAGAGAGAGAGAGAGAGAGAGAGAGAGAGAGAGAGAGATTAAATACAAAAATTTGGGTAATTTTTAAATTAATTCATATAAATATAACACAAATTCTTGACAAGAGACTTTGCTCCACTTTATGGAGCTTTCATTCCTTAATGAGACTGCTACATTAATCAGTTAGCAACTGAGTGCCTCTTGACTGATTGACTTACAGATGGAAGTATATTGATACCTCATACAACAATTTTAATCCGTTCCATGGGACTCGTTGTTGTATGAAACAATTGCTATACAATGCATCGTATAGCGATTTTCCCTATGGGATGCATTGTACAATGTTTTTTGCTAAGTTGTTTTTCCCATTGAAAAATTGTTGTACAATTTTTTCCATAGAGAAAATTGTTATGCGGGACGCCATTTCCCACCCAAAACCTAATTGTTATGCGATTTCATTCCTATATGGGGCAATTGTTGTATGAAGTTCCACTGTATTTAAAATTCCATGCTTTCAGTCTCAAGGTACGTCCTAAAGACAATTCACAATATCGCTTTACATTACAGACTTAAGAGAAAAATTATTTATTTATTTATATTTATTTATATTTCTATACTGCCCATTTGGGTGGTATCCCACTCTGGGCAGTGAACAAACAGATAACAAATAACAACAACACACAGCAGATCAAAACAAACAACTGACAAATATGTCACAAACTGAACTAAAATAAAATAAAGTAATCGGTGACTGAGAGCATAAGAACTCAATCTGACTGACAATTTATTGGTAAAAGGACAATGCCCTTAAAAGCTTCCTTGAAGAAGAGAGTTTTTAATTGCTTTGTATAGATAGCCAGTGATGGGGCCTGGCACAGCTCTACCGGTAGAGTGTTCCGCAGTGTTGGTGCCGCCACCGAGAAGTCTCCATTTTTAGTTAAAGACTTTCGAGCCATCCTCAGGGTCAGCATCTGAAGCTGCGCCGACTGTGATTACCAGGTGATGTGGAGAGAGACACTTTGACAGATAGCAAGGTCCCAAACCATATAGGGCCTTATATAATAACAACAGTAGACAAAGAAGAGTCACTGCTCTATGGTAATTTCCATGCTCTGCTTGTGGAAGATCTAGGTTAAAACCAATGGCACCTGAAGAAACACCTGGGAATAAATTTGATTGCAATTCTGCAAAGACTCTGTTGGGCAGATATAGCAAAACTATGTGACCCACCCAGAAGAATTTTTATGGACACACATCCCCTTCAAGATCACTCCAAGCTCACCCCCAGTAGCAATTAAAGGTTGGCAGTAGTGAAAGAGTTAAGAGAAAAAATAAGTGAAGATTGTTAAAGAAAACATGTTAAATTGTATTATTTAAAGAGGCTATTGCCCAAACAGTTGTATACAGAGAATTCTAACACCACTATGTGAGAGATAGATACAATTACATTGAGCGTCATATGCTTTTGATAGTTTCTGGGTCATTCCTACAGCTTATGATGATTGTCTTGAAATATTACAAAATGGAATATATGTGGCCTTTCAGATATTACTGAACTTTATTACTCCTCATGTTCCACTACCAGCAAGCCAGTATGGGGCTTATGAAATTGGAGTCCAACACTATTTGGTTATTTAATTCTGCTTCAAGAGTTTGCATTAGAGAAGAGTGATAAAATTGCAAATTCCCTGAGAGATGGCAATAAATAGCCTGTTTCAGTGCTTACGTGTTTTCAAAATAATAATAAAAAATACAATAAACATTGATTAAAAACTGGTTTCTGAGGAGCACATGACAAAGGAAAGACCAAGAAACATTTTTACCTATTTGCTTTCTGTACTGATCGACAGGCATTCTTGCAGAAGAAGCATCTTTTCTCCCCATGGTTCTGTATTCAAAAACTGTAAAAAGGAAAATAGTTTTAATAAGAATATGTAAGGTTGTTTGCAATGTGCTGTGAGATATGCTGTATTAAGTGCTAAATATGTAGCAGAAGAGCAAGATTTTAATAAATAAATAAAATCCACATTAGTAATTTACATGGGCTGAAAAAAACAGAACATGTTTCAGTCAGACCTTCCTTGGATAAAATTATCCAAATTATGCATTACACCAACTGCTAATAATATTCACTACTTGCTTTCAAAGGATTTTCAAACACTAAGACTGCTGGCAATGTACAATATACCAGGGAGTAAGTCCCCATGAATTTAATACTTCATGAACAGACATTCATAAGACTGAGATGTAAACTGCATTCATCCCATACTGTTTGTAGCATCAAGCAAAACAAACAGAAGCAAAGACAAAAACAAAAAATATGTCAAGACTTTACAGCTAAGAAATTTATTCTAGGATGAGCTTTTGTTGATTTTAATTCACTTCTGGAGAAGCAATCCAGACAGACAGATAATGAATTCTTACTTTTCTTCCTGTTGTTACTAAAACAAACTCAGTTACTCTCTGAAAAATCTGTCCAGTCTCATACATTTTCAGAGCTAAACCAGTCTCAGATTTTCAGTTGGACGCAATAGCAATAACACTTTTATACTAACCCATAGCACTTAGTGAACTCTCTGTGCAGTTCACATTTTGCCACCCACCCCCACCCTCTATGTTGGGTATTCATTTTACCAACCTCGGAAGGATGGAAGGCTGAGTCAACCTTGAGCCCCATCAGGATTTAACACACAAGATCAGTAGTTTTGGCTGCAGCATTACCAGTTTAACCACTGCACCACAAAGGCTTTATCAAATTGGCAATTGGACCTGTTATATAAATTTCTCTGGACTGGATTCTCACAAATTTCTGCTTCTGAACTATGGCTCTTCCATCCCAGCTCCATACCTGCAGATTTGGGAATCAGCACTGGTTTGGTATGTAATGGGAGTAGGAAACTGTAACCAGACAGACTTTTCTTCTGCTTCCAGAACGGAAAGCACCTATTGCTCATGCAAAAGACCCTTGAGATTGGAACCATTATGTTTAAAACAGACAGCCTGTTACTTTGTACAATTTGATGTTATATTGTGGTTTAAACAAGATGTATACACTACTATAAAGAACCCGAGGCCTCTGTGTTGATGTATCACACACGCACACATGCCTGCTTGCGTACGCGCACAGAGTATTCACAGTTTTTTTACAAAAGTTGTTAACATTTTGTGACAGATACCACAGTGATTAGTTGGTGTCATACTGTTCACTAGAATCCACCTTTCTGTCTTATTGATTGTTGTTAAAAGTGTATCTAGGGTACAGCCTTGCTTTCCTTTCCTTCTATTTTGGCAACTGTATGCAAAGTCAGTTGAAACTCAACATAGAAAAATCCAAGATCACGGCCTCTGGACCCAACACTCCCTGGCAAATAAAGGGGGGGAAATGGAAGCAGTGACAGACTTCACTTTCTTGGGATCTAAGATCACTGCAGATGGGGACTACAGCCATGAAATAAAAAGAAGCTTAATTCTTGGGAAGCAAACCTAGGCAGCAAAATAAAAAGGAGAGACATCACCCTGCCAACAAAAGTCCATATAGTTACGATGGTCTTCCCAGTAGTAATATATGGCTGTGAGAGCTGGACCATAAGGAAGGCTGAGCATAGAAGAATAAAAACCTTTGAACTGTGGTGCTGGGGAAAACTTTTGAGAGTCCCCTGGCCTGCAAGGAGATCAAATCAGTCAATCCTAAAGGAAATCCACCTTGACTGCTCCTTGGAAGGACAGATGCTGAAGATGAAACACAAATACTTTGGCCATCAAATGAGAAGAGAGGACTCACTGGAGAAGGCTCTGATGCTGGGAAAGATCAAAGGGAAAAGGAGAAGGGGGCCGCATAGGATGAGATGGTTAGACAGCCTCGTTGACATTGTAAGCATGGTCTGGGCAGATTTTGGAGAATAGCGGGTGATATAGGAGCCTGGTGTGCTGTGTTCCATTGGGTCGGAATGGGTCGGACTAGACTGTAAAACTGAACAAAACAAATGCAAAATAAAATGTGCACAAGAACAGAAGGTGAACACAGATGTCATTTCTACTGGCTTCTTATGTTTCCAAAGTGTACATTGCATGGCCCAGCTTGCTAACTAAAGTGTGTGTTCACAGAGAAACAGAGAAATGTGCAGTGCAAGAACCTCATAGCATTTTGGATCAAACTACATGAATCCATCTATGCAATCACAATGACTTCATTATGAACGGATATATTGACATCACACGTCATGGTCCGCCTAGCCAGTGGATGATGTGATATCTCAAAAAAAAAAAAAACCCGCAAGCAAATGGACTTGATTTGCATGTGCAGAATGTTGTCATGGAGACATCTACCAATGCACAGACTCCTTGCTGAATAACGACTCCAAGGTATCCAAGGTATATTAGTATCAACAAATATATTAAAATTATGACAAAAGAACAGTCCTCAGAATGTCCATGTTAAAAATCCGAAAGATTTAACATAAAAGCTCTTGCATTAATCTATTATTTCTTCAAATACACATTATTGACTGAAAGAACAATAATAGACATTTTTGGCATAGGAAAGCTAGAGAAATGTTACCATCCCTCCTCACGAAACTACAGTTCCCAGGATTCATTGTGAATGACATTGGCACTAAAAATGAGATAAAACCAATACAGCTTTGTAATGGGGCAACATGATAAAACTGAAGACAGTAAGAATATCACATTCCTGGTATGAGGGAGAAAGGAGGGGAAGAATGCAAAAGGAATGAGATGAACATTATGTATAACATCCAATTCATAGTTTATTTTATTCACTAGAAGAAGTAGTTTCTTTTCAAATTGCCATTTGCAATTTCAATAGCACTGTTACGTTTTGCAACCTAATGTCAGAAGTAAAAACAAAAAAGCGCTGCAGTTTTGTAACAGCCAATAAACCATGGAATGAACAATAATTTCAATTTTGTTATTCGTTTATTTATTTTTAAGTTTGGCCTAGTTAATGAGCCACAAAGATTTTCCTGGCTGCTTGTGTGGCAGAAGCTGTCAAAGATTTTGCAATAAGCAGGACCTCTGAAATTGCTGTGACTTTTCTTTGTTCTTCAAAGCTGTGTAGTAATCATCATTCATTTCAACCGCTTTGATGGTTAGATAGCAAACTCCCAAGAAACCCACAGAGACACTAGCACATACAGCCGCAATGTCTAATAAGACAGCTATTTGCATAAAAGATCAGCCACAATTTAAAACATCTTGCAATAGATGTGGAAAGGGAATAACAGATCTATATTAGCATGTATAGAACCAAGATTGTTTTCACAATTTAATTCCCAAGGGGTCGCAGCTCATCACCTTGTCTTGTAAAAATAAAATAAAATTAAAAAATCTATATTCCCTAATGGAAGAGCTCGCTTTGAGCCCAAGTTAAACTACGATATGGATTAATAAGAAAATATATTCATTATTAATGAATCCTGTGTAGGAATGATAATCACTGTATCAGGTTTCTGAAGCTCATGGAAAAACTACTGGGCCTATTCTAAAAATGGATTTCATAAAATGATGTACACTCTTTGTAGACACAACTAACTAAAGCACATAAGGACCAGATAGTACCTACTGTCAGTAATTTAAATTGATTTTTTTAAAGCAGGGTGGAATAAGTCTTAATAATAAAACATGATTTCTCAAAAAAAAAAGGAAGTTTCAGTAGTAATTTTAAAATTAAATCAAAAGGGGAAAGTGTTAATTTTATATGTGATAATTTCTATGGATCTGGAAGCACACTCATCCCCATTGGTGATTTTTCAAGAGGGAGTTTGCCCTTTCAGTTTTCCATTGGAACTAGCTTTGTAACACCACACAGCAAAAGGTAGTTGGTTACAATATCTTCAGGTGGTTGTATCCACTCACATCAGCAATGAGAAAAATGAGGACTTTCATAGGTTATTGGACTACAACACCCATAATAATCTTCCCATTTGGCCATGCTGAGAGCTGGAGTCCAAAAGTATCTAGAGGACCAATTTCTCCATCCACAAAATACTATCCAATACTGATAGGCTATAATCACTGCAGGGAAGGGGTTTCCGGGAACATTCTGCTCCCAATCTTAACCCTACAATGCTTTTATTTATATATATGTATCCAGATGTATCCATGCAGGGAAGTGACACAATCAATAAGAAGTGATCAAACAGCTTCAAAATAGCACTATGGGGTGTTTTTTTGTGTGTGTGTGTTTTATCAGCACCTAACAGATACTGTAACAGGGTAGGGTAGATAGTAAAGGTAAAGGTTTCCCTTGCTCGAAAGCCAGTCATATCCGACTCTAGGGTTCAGTGCTCATCTGTTTCAAAGCCGAAGAGCCAAGCACTGTCTGCTTCTGCAGACGTTTCCGTGGTCATGTGGCAGGCATGACTAGACACCGGAGCGCACAGAATGCTGTTACCTTCCCACAGAAGTGGTCCCTATTTATCTACTTGCAATGTCTTGCTTTCAAACTGCTAGACGTCTATATAAGATATAAAGACATTATTTTTATTGTATTATGTTTGATTTGTATAAGTACTGTATGAGGCTTTTCTAGTTGTATGATTCCCAGAGTGGAAGAACATCCCAGACAGGTGGGATATAAATATAAATAATAAATAAATTGAATAAATAAAGTTGCAGCTACCACCTTTTTTTTTTAAAGGGAAGACAGGCCTCCATTTGTGGGTCTTCCAGAGGCCAACCATCATTTGGAAAGTCCCTTTCATTTGAGGACACTTTTTGTCTAAATCGGATTAAAAACAGGGAGGAGGGGAGATCAGCCTTGTCCACTATCAGCACCTGGGTAGCAATAACTCTCCCGTCCCTGTCTTATTCCCCTGCCTTGGTGAAACCACTCACTTTCTTCGTCTTCTGCATGCAATGTGCGCAATGATGCCTAAAACTGCGCGCAAAGGTTATGCAAATCCTATCCAGGTCTATTTTTTTTTTCCCTCCCCCAAACCAGGCAGATCCTCCCTTCCTGCTCAACGCGCAAACCAGCCAGCCCCAAACCGAAGGCAACCAGGAGACTAGCCCGTGATCTTTAAAAAAGAAAGGCGACCGACTGCTTCTGCTGCTCGTCCTGCCCTGAGCTCCGGGGGCCGGATCTGGACTGGGATCGAAACCAGATGCCTCTGGGCTCAGCTCAGCAGCCCCTCCCGGCCGCCACGTTTCATTTCCAAGGGTTTGTTGCCCTAGCAGGGTGGGACAAAGGAGGAGGAGGAGGTGCTGCCTGCCTGGGAGGGGATTATAAGCCCCCACCCCACCACCCCTCCCACGCAGGTATACTATTAATCAGGGCGCACCACCCCCACCACCACCCTTCCCCCCTTTACCATGCTCTTTGCAAAAATTTCTCTGTCTCTCTCTGTCTGCAGGGAAATTGCATTGCTTTCAGGCTCTCTCCCACTTCCTGCCTCCCCCATATGCGGCTTCTTCTGGGTCCTAAACGCCGTCTTTTTCCCCTCTGCATTCTTTCTTCATCATCCCACCCGTCCGCTTGGGAGGCAAGAACAAGAAGTAACTTCACCTGCGTAGTTGGGGGACTTCAGTTAAACCGGCTATTTTCCAGAGGGTTTTAGACGATGCTGAGGGGTGGGTGGGTGGTCCTAGCTACTCGCATGGGTTCTGAACTCTCCGCGACAAACCAAGAAAGGGACCTTGGTGTCCTGGTGGACAACTCAATGAAGGTGTCAACCCAGTGTGCCTCAGCAGTGAAAAAAGCAAACTCAATGCTAGGGATCATCAGAAAGGGTATAGAAAATAAGTCAGCAAGTGTCATTTTGCCTCTTTATAAATCTATGGTGAGGCCCCATCTGGAATACTGTGTACAGTTCTGGTCGCCATACCTCCAGAAGGATATTATGGAGTTGGAGAAAGTACAGAGGAGGGCAACCAGAATGATTAGGGGACTGGAACACCTTCCTTACCATCTGAGGCTGCAACGGTTGGGCCTCTTCACTCTTCAACGACGGCATCTAAGAGGTGACCTGATTGATGTTTATAAAATTATACACGGTGTGGTCAAAGTAGATAAGGAAAAACTGTTTTCCCTATCACTTAGCACTAGAACTAGGAGGCACTCCATAAAACTTTTGGGTGCTAGTTCTCAAACAAATAAGAGAAAGTACTTTTTCACCCAGAGGATCACTGGTCTATGGAACTCCCTGCCAGAAGAAGTGGTGACAGCTGTCAGTCTTGACAGCTTTAAGAAAGGATTAGACAAGTTCATGGAGGACAAGGGTATCAAGGGCTATAATTATGGATATCTAAGGACAACCTCCGGGTTGGAGAGATAGGCAGGATATCTCTCAATGCCATTTCCAGGGAATCCTAAGCAGGTGAAGGCATCTGCTTGGGAATACCCTGAAAAAAATGGTGAGCCACTGTGTGAGACAGGATGCTGGACTGGATGGGCTGTGGCCTGTTCCAGCGTGGCTGTTCTTATGTTCTTATGTGTTTTGGATCAACACTGGAAGAAGAGAATAAAAGAAAGTAACCTGCCTTGTAATTTGGTGGTATTCTGGGTGCGGATAACGGATTAATTTTCCAAAAAGAGGAAAGGACTGATTCACACAACCACGAGGAAGAAGAAGAAAGTAGGGAGGACAAACTAATCATTCCTTATGCACATCAGGCAAAGCAAAAAACAAAGCGATCACACTTGTATAGCGCCCAGTGCACTCTCTTGGGATGGGTGGTTTAGTTAATTAGCATTTCATCCCCAACATGCTGGGTACTCAATTAAATAAGACATAATTTATTTGCCCCATTGATTTCAGTTAGTCTACTCCCATGATGGTGAACCTTGGCACTCCAGATGTTCTTGGACTTCAATTCCCAGAAGCCCAAGCACCCTGTGAATCCACACGAATGGGTTTACTGTGATTCATCTGGCCCGCACTGCCCTCGTCGCTCCTGGAAGTGGAAGTAAAACACGCCCTTACTGGGACGTTTTACTTCTGCTTCCAGGAGCAGCAAGGGCAGTGCGGGCTGGATGAATCACAGTAAACCCATTCATGTGGATTCACAGGGTTCTTTGGCCTTCTGGGAATTGAAGTCCAAGAACATCTGGAGTGCCAAGGTTCACCATCACGGGTCTACTCTAAGTAGTTGGTCTACTTAGAGTAGTTAATTAGAGTTAGTTAATTGGTGTTCGATTCCTGGGTACTGCATGACGGAGTGTGCTCCTGTCTCTGTCCCAGCTCCTGCCAATCTTGCAGTTTGAAAGCAAGAAATTGCAAGTAGATAAATAGGGACCACTTCGGGAAGGTAAACAGCATTCTGTACACTTCAGTGTTGAGGCATGCCTACCACGTGTCCACAGAAACTACTGCAGATGCAGACAGTGTTGGCTCTACTGCTATAAACAGAGATGAGCACTGAACCTTAGAGTCAGATACGACTGGCTTTTGAACAAAGGCGACCTTTAACTTTAAGTATGACAACGGTGCAATCTTGGAAGTAATTGCCACTGACTTCGTAGGACGTGCCCCTAGTACAGAAAAGTACCTTGTTTATTATAAGTCTAGAGATCCAGCTATCCACGACTGTTCTTAATGTTCTAATGTTTGTGGATGCATATAAAGTTGTTTTACCTACATTGGGCTATTTTGGATTTCTGTGTTGTACATAACTAAAAATATTTTTAAATCATCATCATTGTCATGACTGCTACTACCACATTTTGTTTTCACATAATGTAACAGACAGAATAGGTAAAGGTAGCCAGTTGTATCCAACTCTAGGGTTCAGTGCTCATCTCTGTTTCAAAGCCGAAGAGCCACCGTTGTCTACTTCTGCAGACGTTTCCGTGGTCATGTGGCAGGCATGACTAGACACCGGAGCGCACGGAACACTGTTACCTTCCCACCGAAGTGGTCCCTATTTATCTACTTGCAATTTCTTACTTTCAAACTGCTAGGTTGGCAGGAGCTGGGACAAAGACGGGAGCTCATTCCGTCCTGTAGTACTCGGGAATCAAACTGCTGACCTTCTCCCAGTCAGCATCTTAGCCACTTGAGCCACTGCAGTTTCCACCACAGACAGAATATAATGCACAATTATAATACTCAAAATATTTATCATAATTAAAATCCATCATCTCACACATCAGAACACCAATACATCAGTGAATTAAAAGCAATATAATTGTCTTTAGATAATGTACATTAAATTCTAGCTACCATACCATATATAATTACTACGGTATTATGTTATGTGCCCTCAAGTCACAACCAACTTATAACAACTCTAACAACGTTCAAGATGACTACGATATTTAATAAGTGGTTTTACCACACATACTCATGGGTTTCCATGGCTGAATGGGGATTTGAAGTCCTATTCCATCAGTGTCTCTCTCTCTCTATATATATATATCATACCTGTCAAGCACGGCTCCAGAAAATATGGGACCTGCGCAGAACCCTTCTGCACATGCACATAAGGGTTCTGCGCATATGTGCAGGCACCGTAACTACTTTCCCCACCGGTCAAATTATGGGATGATGGTGGGAAAGTGGAGGAAGCGGTGCAGAAATACAGGAAATCCCAGCCATTCCGGGATACTTGACAGGTAATTCACACCAGTATAATACTAGTTATCTGTTATTAATTCTATCACAGTATTCTGATTAATTTTACTAGGGTCCTATTATCCAAAGAATATTTGGTTTAAAAAACAAAAATCACTTGGTTCACTGCATCAGGGACAATACAATGGATACTGTACGATGCCTTCAAAATGCTTATACAGTATCCAAAACTGATATTGTATATTTATATTTTTTTTCTTCTAAGAAAGGCAGAAAGCATTACTTGGAGCCTAAGTTCCATGAGAGCCATTCTTAACACATAAAGTTATAGTACTAACTTTATAATCTTCTTAAAATATAATTTAGAGGACCCTATGTCATTTATAACCACATCACCATTGGTATTTCTGAACACCATCTTCCTTAGCTTTTCTAGCTAGAATCACATAGAGTAATATTGTCTGTTTTGTTTATCACAAGATAATGTCTCATTAAAACAAAAAATTTTTTATCAACATGGTAATGTTTTATTTTCTATTTTTCCTATGTGTATTCATTTTAATAAACACACACATATGCTTCTATACATGGTACCCCTGACAGAAATTTTGACAAGAGAAAAAGATTTCCTATCTGGTATTCCTTAAAGTTGAATGTGTGTGAGAGAGTGTGTATGTACACAAATAATAAACACATATTCACTAAATTTCTAAAACTCTTTTCACTGTATCTCCTTAAAGTTCAGCTCCATATTCCCAATGCCAAGCTTATTGATCAACTCGGAGTCCCATGAAAGGGCAGAGGACAGTGAGGGGATGGGGCTTTACCTGTCACCAGAGAAGATTCCAGAAGATGGAAAGTACCAACGCATATAATTATGGGGGTTGTTGTGTATTTAAGGAAATGTGTTTGCCATTTTGTCTTGTTGTGAAAGAGTTTAATATGTATTTGCTTTACTATGGTCCGAAGTCTGGCGAGACTTCGGGAGGGTTCTGAACGAGAACAGAGCTGTCAACGGTTCTAACGGTTTTTCCCAACTGTCAGTTCTGATCAGAGATAGCTAAGGAATGTGAAGGGTGTGTTGTTAGCTCTGGCCACCTATTCTTATTCCAAATAAAGTTGTGTGTTTGGCCCGTATTGCTGGCTGCTGCCTATTATTTCCAGAACACTAAAGGGGTACAGTTGAAAAACCCAACAGCTTGTTTTCGTCTTTGCACTTCTCTTCACTGCTATCACTGACTCCAGTCTCAATGTCATCCAATCTGCTGAAAACAGCCCCAGGTGACAAGCAGACCTAGCAAACTGATCATATTATTTAAACTGCCTGAGCACAAATATAAAAGCCATCCCAAGTGGAATATTGTTAAAAGCTAAATTGGCAGCGCTTCGGCATCTGCCACTTCTGAACAATTTTAAAAATGTGGCATAGTTTATTTATTTAAATTTATATGCCGCCCTATCAGGAGAACCCGACTCAGGCTGGCATATAACAGTTAAAATGTATAAAAACATTTTAAAATCCCAAATCGCCCACTCACTTCCCCACCCTATTACCCCCCACCCCAATTAAAAGGATATAAAGAAATAAAAGGGAATGTGTGTGTGGGGGGGGGATACAACAACACAAAGGGAGGGATATTAACTAAGTACTAACTGTGGATGAGCCAACAGGCTGGAGCCGTATTCCCATTAAGGCCCCACACCTGCCCTGCCAACCAGGTTTTCAGACTTTTCCTGAAGGGCAGCAGTTCTGTCTGTAGCCTCAATTCTGTTGGAAGGAGGTTCCAGAGGGCTGGTGCAGACATGGAGAAGGCCCTTCTTTGTGTGCCAGCTGAAGGCACAACTAGGGAGCCCCTCCAATCCGCTCTGGTTGGACAGGTAGACACTCTTGGGACGATGCGGTCTCTCAGGTATCCTGGCATAGTTCCACCTGTAAAAGTGAAAGATCCTAGAGACATCCCTAACTTCTGCCTTTCTCGTTATGGATATCAACGGCAAACAAGATTAATTTTTGATTCTTAGCATACATGCACCACCTTTAAGTAGTGATAAAGATCTCTTATTCTCAAAACCATCTAAAACAGTATTGCTAGAATAATGTCTTTATATTTGTTTGTTCATTGCACAGTTGCAGTCTACAGCCCAAAATGATTGCCAACATTTGCAGATGGATTGCAAAGTGCACAGAGAGAGAGAGAGAGAGAAATCAGTACAGAATATAGAGCAAATGGCAATACAGATACTCCCTCTGGAAAAGCCCTCTGCCTTTCTCAGAGAACAAACACATTACCTCCCCACCCCACCCCCGGCCTAAGTTTATAGAATACAGTACTGTACAGTGATTCTCATACAACGTATGTGTATTCATTTTAATAAACACACACAAGTTTGGACTTTATATGGATTTGGACTTTGTATGAGGCATGCAAAATCCTAGCCGCGATGCCTCATACAACGTCCAAATCCTTGCCGCGATGCCTTGTACAACGTCATTTCCATAGAGATACATTGTACTGTAACAGCACAGACTTCAGGGCAAAGTCAAGGGAACAGACAGGAAACTGACAGAACTTTAAGGAATCATTGTTTAAAGCCTAAATACATTACAAAAACATGTCAAACAACCCTGATAGTCCAAGAAACTGAAGAATGCTGCAAAAATCCTAGGAATGCTTCTAAAAATTCTGACGAAAAAATTCAAAATTGTGCTCAAAACCACTCCTAAACACTCTTCGCCTTGTGCAAAACCCACAAGAGCAATGCACCCATGTGTCCTACCTTTTATACTGCCCAGGCACAATGCAACCTGGGAAAACCCCAATGCCTCATACAAAGTTGCGCGACTTTGTATGAGGCAACTTTTTTCAAGGAATTAGGCGATGTATGAATTCGATGTTGTATGAAGCGGACTTTGTATAAGGTATTACTGTACTTGGTAGGGGACATGTCTACTTTCGCTTTGTGGCTAAAGAAAGTGTTGACAAGTGTGGGCCCTTCAATAGACTTGCCACTTTAGGGGAGCTTGTCTACTGCCATGTATGTGACAATAAATAATTCTAACAAATACAAGGTCTGCAGCTCAGCTCAGGTGTGCTGGTGCATTGGTTCACAGAGTGATTTTTTCATTTCAAAACTTCATGTCCACTCTCCAAGTTAAGACTTTGGGATTTGCTGCAGATGACACACCAGCCTCCCAGTTATAATTTATTTTCAGGGATTATTTTCTATTCCAAATCATTACAATCCTATAGAAAATAACACATATCCTTTACACAGCAGCTCAAAAGTATTCTGTTCCTAACACTTTCATTTCCAAACCTAATGAAAGTGAAATGGTGTGCACACCACAACATCAGTGACATAGCAAGAGAACATCTTGCTTTTAAATACAAGAGTCAAACTATGTATTGCCTGTAAACTTACAAAATAACAGCCTTGCAGCTCTTATTTAATGAAAAGGACACTTTAATAGAGCAACATTGGGTACTAAAAAGTGAGGAAATGTTTGCCACTCTTCTCCTAACTTTACAACATATAATTTTATTGCCAGGTAAAAGAAGGAGCTGTTTGCAAACGCAGACAGCGTCGACTCTTTGGCTACAAACAGAGATGAGCACTGATCCCTAGAGTCGGATACAACTGGCTTTCGAGCAAGGGCGACCTAAAAGAAGGAGCAGCAAGAGAAGCTGACCCAAATTCAACTAAGTTTTTATAGTGGCATAATGTAGTTGGTATAAATCTCATTGGCAAATTGCATTTTATTATTAATTACATTTATACCCCGCCCATCTAGGATATTTTCCCACTCTGGGTGGCTTAAAACACAATACCCAATACATATACTGTATATAAAATGCCTAACATTCAGCTGTTGGCAATATATTCTTAAAAGCCTCTTTAAAAAGGTATGATTCTAGCTGTGTGTGTTTTTTTAAATATAGGCAGAGGTGGAACCTGGCGCATAATTGTGTCACCATAATTGTGTCACCACAATTATGTTTAAAAGTTAAAGGAAGCTCAAAGTTAAAGTTAGAGTTCAGGTTGGCCACCAAGTCACATAGCTTGCTGTTCAACAGCTGCTGCTGCTTCATTCATGTTCTGATCAAGCCCTCGACTGCCAAAACGAAGTCACCTTCTTGGCTTTGTCGTTGTCCAAACTTAAGTCCTCATTGGTACATGTTTCTGGCAGTAATCGTCAGACCACTGAATGAGCCGGATTCTGTATCTCTCCACATTCACACAGTGTGTTGTTGTCTGCCTGCAGGCCCCACTTGACCATGTTGGTCTTACATTTACGCACTCCAACCCTCAGCCTATTCAGTGTCCTCCAAGTGACATAGAGGAACTTGAGTTCCTCAACTACATCATCCTTTAAGGTTGTTCCTTGTCCAGTGAGCTCCTTCCTTCATCTTCTAATTTGTTTTTGCTCTTGTATACCCTCAAGAATATTGGTTCAACAGCTTGTGCCTACGCTAATTTTTAAATTGCAGCAATTTGCCAAAGAGATTTACACAGATTTTGTTATGGAGGCTGACATAACCAATAGGATTTTAAGCACAGCTTGGCAAATAAGTTTGAGTATTTAAAAAGGCGAAGCACACGGTATCCAGGGTAGTGCAAGTTCTCCTACTGCCCATGGTGTGTGTGTGTGAGGGGGGGGGACTCTGCACTGGGCAGAGTGTCTGCACTCTATGCCGTCCCTCTCCCTTATCAAAGCCAAATGTTATCACTATCTTTGAAATCATAAGCACTACATTTGCTGTTAATGTGCTGAAAAATTGCTGCAGCCCTAATTTCAATTTACCAAGGTCATCTACTGAAGTGAAACTAGGATCACCAGAATGCTACATGAAATGTTTGGAACTGCAAATGGACTCCTGGAGCACTTCCATCACAATCTCAAAATAAATAGAATAGAATTAAATGCAGATCTTACAGCTGTCTATCCTAGTTACTTTCTCGATTCCAATGCATAGAATCCTCCTGAGAAATTTTGTCCTCACAGCTGCAAGCGTATTCTGATACAAATTGAATCTCTTAACATAGATATGTATGATATTTTTAGCTATCTGAATGAATATTCCCCAATTCAAGACAATATCCATAATAAATGTGCAAATGCTTTTTTTTTGTGTTGCATATTTTTATTAACACCTGAAACTATTAACAAGCAGGAATTATTTTGTCACTAAACAGGAGATTGATTTCAGCCCTATACAAAATATTCAGTATACCATACTTGCAAAATAATACCCAGTTTACTTGCTCTTCTTTCTGAACTTTTTTTTAATATTTGAGTGTACTGACCTGAGTTTTCTGCGTCTTTATTTCAGAGAGTTCCACGTAGACAAATGCCCATTTTTAAATGGAGAGAATAAACAAACGTAAGATCAAATAAACTCAGTCAATGATAGAACCTGCCAAACTAACTTTTTTTAGCATAAGCAAACAAGGAGTTTCTTTGGGCAAACAAATGAAATTGATAGTGCTTGCTATATACTTGCCCACATTTGAAAAGAAATAGCAACAGGCTTCATCTTTGCTGAGAATTTTTTTCCTGCTGTCATGCTTCTCACCCAACCCATAAATGCTTTTGGCCCTTATATGTTGAGTAAAGATAGCAAAACTTGTTTAGGAATTTTAATATTTGACAATATGATCCTGATCTTCATTAACCATAGAACACACATTTGCTCTGTGAATACTCTTTGTGTACTGAATATACTTTAACAAATCTAAGAGGCTTAAAGCTTTTCCCTAGAATAGCAAATTGGCATACCTGCATATGAATCTAAAGCAGAATAAATAGAGGGCATTAGGTCCCAGTTTCTAAGAGGAAGGCAGATTTCAAATCAGAAAAATAAATAAGTAGATAAATAAATAACGCATAGATGCTTCTACCATCTTACAGATGACTGCTTAGAGCAGGGATGCACCCTATGGCCCGTGGGCCAAATCCAGCCTACAGCATCAAATCTGGCCTACGGATGATTTGGTGCCAAACTGCCACTGCCAGAAGCGGCCAGGGACGCATTTACGACAGCTGCGGACATATTTACGGCAGCTGTAAATGTATTTCCACTATTTATTTTTCATCTCTGGATAGGTAAAAACTTTGCTTTGAATTAAATCAATACACCAAATTGCTATTCAAGTGAACTGCCCTAAAAACCTAATATACAGATAATATTTAAACAAAAAATGTGTCTCCAAAATTTCAGTCCTACAGTTTCTTAGCTCTTGAAAAATGGATCAAAGATCATTCAAAAATCTTGAATAAAGCCTTTCTAACTGTTTAAAAAGTTTTAAAATGATATTGTTTGCTCAATTCTCTCCCCCACCTCCCTCTTTTAGAAGATTAGTTTTGAATTGAAATGTTCTAACAACAATTGACACTTGCTGATAATTCAGCTTGGAAGTCAGTTGCCTTCAAAAGCCACTGTTTTCAAAATCTGAAAGATTTTATACAAATGATTGTTTATTGGTACTGGATTTTTGGATATACAGTGGAGCCTCATACAACAATTGCCCCGTATAGCAACAAAATCACATAACAATTAGGGGTTGTTGTTGTTGTTGTTTTTGGGGGGATGGTATCCCGCATAACAATTTCCCCTATGGAAAAAAAATCATACAACAATTTTTCAATGAGAAAAAACACTTAGCAAAAAAAAATGTTGTACGATGCATCCCATAGGGAAAATCGCTATACGATGTAAGTATCGTATAGCAATTATTTCATACAACAATGAGCCCTGAGGAATGGATTAAAATTGTTGTATGAGGCACCACTGTATTATGATTTCTTTATGCCCAGCAACTTGTCTGGCCAAAGAACCTTGTGCCGCCTGAATTCTGCCCCTGGTCTAAAGTGATACAAATGTAAAACAAAAATGTCTTCTGGAGGTGATTTTTAAAAGCACCAAGAGCAGTTTGTTTTGTTTTTGTTTGGGACCATTTGTCACTCGTCTGCTTCTTCATTCCCTGAACACAAAAGTGGTACTCTTTTTTTGTGTTTTACTACTATTTTATCTCTTAATTTTTAATATATTTCTTGAAATATTTGTAATATCTAACACTGTAAGAGGCCTTGGATCATTTTTGGGAGAAAGGCGAGATGTGAATATTTTTAAAATAAAGAATAATAAATAAAGTGCATCAGATTCTCCTTTTGAATAAACCTTAAGCTAAGAATGGAATGAGGACTCTACCTTTGGGATCAACATATGTTTTTCTATATATTATTTCCTTCATATCAATCATATTTTCAGACAAACCTAAGAATAGAGTAGGATTTACTTCTCAATAAACATATATAGGATTGAACTCTTAGGTATTCTGAAATTCCATTTGACATGTTCTGATTTATTTCCCATCCTTATTTTTCCCCTGACCTTTTATTCTGTTCCTACTCTAACTTGTTTTACCTTGGTTATAGTTTTTACATACATATAAGGACTGAAATCCAGTAATAAGTCAATACTAGAATAGATTCATTGAATCAATGGAACTTACCAAATTAACTTACCAAATAAATGGGCCTACTCTAGTTGTGACTTGCTAGTTGTGACTTGACCATTTACTAAGGACATGCTTACAAGGCAGCATATACATACTTCCCATATATACACCGGCTTCATACATATCTGATAGGAAATTTACATGTATGCAAGATTGAGGAAGTATTTGTACCTTACTGACTAGGTGCTAATCATGTGTTGGTTGTGTACCTGGTCATATACCCAATCACACATCTGGCACCTTCTCAGTTAGCTGCAATTAGCCACAGAAAGTTACTGGCTTCCTTTCAATACAATTTTGTCCTATGAGTTGTATTATGCATGAGATTATTACACATGAGAAAGTTGGGCACATAATTAACCCTATGCCTCCCATGTCCATAGATTTTCACTGAACCTGTGTGAAATAGTTTAATGGGTTGCATCCCATGGTGTCCTCCTTCCATACAAAGCTGCTGCCTCTTGCAGAAAATCCATTTTATGCTCTTTCAAGTATTAAATAAAATAGTATTTGGATTCTACTCAAGCAGCCACTGAATAAGATATTAAACATGCTGTTCTGAAGCCATGCCACAGAATCTTCTACACCCTGTTCCAATTCTTGCAGAAATCTTGTTGGAAGTTGTTCCAGAAGCAGTTTCATAAACAGATACAGAAGCCATTGTTACATGATAAATTATGAAAGTCCTTGCACTTAACTTGTTATGCCTTTATTAAGTGAACTGTTGCTTGCACTCATTGGTCTGCTAGAGAATGCATGCTTGTTAGCAGAGCATCACTGCTGCTTGTGCTTTTCCTGTTAGCATAGAATTGGATAGAACCTCAACTCTATTATCATGATTTGAAGAAGCTTACAGTGGCATGTATTTAACAATGGCATCGTCCTGGCACAAGGCCCATTGGGCAGTCTTTCAGATTTAATACAACAGCGATAGCTATATCCACCTTACTTGCACAAGTAGTTGTGCATCTTGTCATGCAGTCAGTTGCTCAAATGGCTATGCACACAATTAGAAACATGACCAGATGTCAGCAGCATTTGCATATCCAGCTACAAAATTGTTTGCCGTCAGGTGTATTCCTGACAGATGTCCCCCATCATTTTGTTAATGTAGTGACTCAGGGTTTTGTTTTTTGCATCAAACTACAGGGTGCCCTGTAAGTTCCTATTGAATCTTTCTCTAAATTTGCCATTTATTGTATCCAGGGTGTCACCAGTATTCTTGCACTCATGTACCCACGTACTTATCACAATACACTCTACAAGTGTAAATGGGCTTAAATTGACCATATTTCTTTGGGGGAAGGGGAAAAATATATAATACATATGGATGGGTAGGGACTTACAGGCCACCCTATATAATCGACCACAACTCCGTCAGCAGAGATTTTCCTTCTGTTAGAGGTAAGTTGGATCTACAGCTACACAACCAGCTATGCAATATGTTGTCTATGGACATGAATGCATAGGATGTGAACAGGTTGGCCAGACCCGATAGGCTCCTGATGATGAACCTTGGCACTCCATGTATTCTTGGACTTCAATTACTAGAAGCCCAAGTCAGCATTCCTGCTGATCAGGTTCCTGCCAAGGTTCACCATCATTGTGCTAGGCTATGGTTCTTTTTGCATTCTGGAGACAATAAGCACTCAGTGGATGAAGAAACAAAGTTTTATTGCATACATTTTAGAGTAAAGCATAACTGAGATTGCTTGAAATAAAGCATGATTGATACAGACTAAAAAGCAGGGAAGAAATAAAAGGCAGATTACAAGAACAAAGGAGAATGCATATCAATCATGAGTTCTTTTCCCTCATTTGCTACCTGAAGCCCGTTTGGTTGTAGGGAGGCCCCAAGCCTTAAAAGGCCATAACATCTGGTACCTGGTCTACAGAGAGCTCCAAAGTCTGGGAGCTAAGTTCACTTATTATTATAGTGCAGTGATGGCTAACCTTGGCACTCCAGCTGTTCTTGGACTTCAATTACCAGGAGTCCAAGTTAGCACTCCTGCTGATCAGGGCTTCTGGGAATTGGAGTCCAAGAACCCAGAGTGCCAAGGTTAGCACTAGTTGACAATCGATTGAGGAAACATCTCATTTCTTGCCAGCAGAAACTTCTAAATGTGTAAACTGGTTAGCAAGCACATTCTATTTTAATGCATTTAACCACTTCAGGGGAAATGGGCATGTCAACAATCTCCTCAGATTTACAATGTTCTTCCTCCGCGATAGCTCATCCAATACATAGGAAGGATATACAAATCTGCCTTTTATGAGTTAAACTATTGGTTCATCTAGCTGACTATTGTCAAAGCTGAGTGGCAGCTGTCGTCAAAGGCAGGATTCTTTTCTTTCATTCATTGGTATCATGCTCCAGTGTAAGTAAGTCACTAGATCTTATTTTAATCCAGAGTTATGCTCTTTGGTTGCTGCCGTCAAGTCACAGCTGGCTATGCCAAGTCTGAGGAGGCTACTAGTAGGGTCAGGTTGCCTGGGTGGTTGCAGGTGGCGGTGGTGGTGTGCTTGGTTGCCCCCTGGTGACTTACATTCCTATTGAAGAACTTACTGGAGACCCTAATATTTTCTGGCAGTCTCCTATTTAAGTATGAACTAAGCCCCACCCCACTTCGTTTTCAAAATCAGGCAAAAATGATGTCTGTATTGTAACCAGCCTTTCAGATACTTGTGATTGGTCATCAAGGCCTCATTCAGTCAGCAAGTAGACAAAAGGCTTTGTGTTCCAATGCCCAGCCTTCTGATCTATCAAGCCTGCGCCTGGTCACCCAGCCACACATTTCCCCTTAATGATTTTATAGCTTTTTGCTAAATGCTGTCATCTTTACAGATGTCTGCCATCATTTTGTTGACATAGTGAGTCAATACTTCATTAAATGTTACCTTTCAGCTTTACCCTTAATTGTCTAACGTATATGTAATGTTTTCATTATTTATGTGACTGTGACATTAAATTATGCATTCTTGGATTTTGAAAAAAGGTTTTGTTTACATTTATTATTGCTTTGGCATCAACTTTTGGACTTATGTGGGAAAGAAATTAATTTTCTTTGGGAGGGGGGAAATAGGAGATGACAGGCACAGACTCCTGCTGCCTCGGGGACATAATTATGCTCACAAGTACAAGAACAGAAAAATCAGAAGCTGAACACAGTTGAGTCTCTTGAAAGTTTCATCTCAGCATGAAGCTATGTTTTAATTATTATTTTTGTCTGCATTGTTCAGACTGTCAGAGCACCAGATAGAATAAGTGCTTATCCTAGTTAATTCTTCATGAGACTTGTGTCACTGGAAGATGCATTTAATTTATTCTCTTTTTTCTTTATTTCTTCATGCCAGTGCATGGCAAGATTTAAGGCCCCGGAAGATCTTTGGAAATACTGACTGGCAAAGGCTTACATAGGGATAACTCCTGTTTTTCTTTTCTTTTTTGGAATGCCTCATGTACTTCAAAAATATAAAGATGGCAGTGGACCAGGGTACTTAAGAGACTGTGTTACCCCAAGGACATTTGCCCGTCCTACTAGAACAGACCGGAGTGGCTCCCTGATGGTGTCATCAGCTAGAGAGACTTGCCTCTCTCTGGCAACAGAAGGGGGGCCTTCTCGGTCTCTGCTCCGGCCCTATGGAATCTCCTGCCGATCGAGCTGCATCTCCCGGCAGAATTATTGCGTTTCAGAAGAGACCTTAAAACCTGGCTTGCATGGCAGGTGTGGGGTGCCGCTGGTGTGGTAATGCCACCACGCTGGCTCATATGAGGACTGTCTGGAGTCTACTGTATTTTTGGACCATAAGACACACTTTTTCTCACCCAAAAGTGGGGAGAAAATGAGGGTGCGTCTTATAGTCCAAATGCTGGTCTTCGGCCAGCTGTGGCTGTTGTAAAAGGATATTTTACAAGAGCCGCAGCTGGCCGAAGACTACTGCTGCTGCCTCTCAGCTGTGCAGCTGTTCCGGGGCAGGGGGAAAAACATATGAAAAACAAGTGGCCACTAGAGGGTGAAAATCGCAATTTCCCATTTAAATGCATTGGAAATAAATTTCTTGTATTCAAAAGTTTTCTGTTTGTATGTTCCCAATGCATTTAAGTGGGAAATCAAACCTGTGCTTTAAAAAAAAAGGGTTTCACTTACCTTTGTCTCTACTCCATGTGGACAAAATGGGGGGGGGGACACATGCTTCCTGGTTGAAAGGCGAGCAAGAGGCTAGGCTAGAGTATCATTTCCTTCCTCAGTGCAATTGGCCTGCCTGCCCATTTCCCCTGCAGCGCCACCACTGGTTGGTGGTGCAAAATACAGTATTAAATTTTTTGTTTGTTTTCCTGCTCTGAAAACTGGGTGCGTCTTATGGTAAGGTGCATCTTATGGTCCAAAAAATACGGTAAATGGGGTTTGTTGGGGGTGATATTTTAAAGCATTTTTAATGGTTTTCTAATGGTTTTTAAATAAGGTTTTTATGACCGTGTAGTAACATGATGTTTTTGTACCTATGAGCAGCCCAGAGTCACTTCGGCAAGGGGACGGCAATACAAATTCAAACAAACAAACAAATAAAATATTCTACAACTGTCCAAATTTGGAAGGCACAGAATTTGTGCTGTTGTGGGAAAATGTGAGTCCAATTGATTTCTTTTTTCATCCCTAGTTGAAATCTACCACATGAAACATGCAGTTCTTCTTTTTGCCTTTTCACAGCCATAATGAGTTTTCACCAGAATCATCTTCATTTGATAGATGAAGCCAAAAAAATAGCTAGATGGGCAGCCAATAAGAACTCTGTGTCCTCAGGCTTCCTGTCCAATGAAGGAGAAATGGTTGATCTTCTACAACAGGTATCAGGAACTCTAGCCCTTGAAAATAAGTAGTTATAAGCAGTGGTGGGATTCAAATTTTTTTTACTACCTACTCTGTGGGCATGGTATGGTGAGTGTAGCCAGAGAAAAATGCTCTGTGTTGCACCAGAATTAGGACAACTTTATTTCTAAACTTTGATGGGCTTGAGCAAGCTGGAATTTCTGCTACTGGTTCTGGCGAACTGGGGCGAACCTGCTGAATCCCACCACTGGTTATAAAGGTAAAGGTAAAGGTTTCCCTTGCTCAAAAGCCAGTCGTATCCGACTCTAGGGTGCAGTGCTCATCTCTGTTTCAAAGCTAAAGAGCCAGTGTTGTCTGCTTCTGCAGACATTTCCATGGTCATGTGGCAGGCATGACTAGACACCGGAGTGCATAAGTAACCGTTATCTTCAACCAGTTACTTTTGGAGCATTACAAACATCCTTTCATGAACAGAGTGCCATTTTGGAGTGACTTTCATATATTATTTTGGAAGGGCATTTAAAAAGATTTTTAGATACATATTGTCAGAATGTGAGGGTTTAAATGGTGGCAAGGGCACCCCAGTTATTGGGCCATCACCCCTGATCTGTGGAATTCCACACTTCCAGTTTATGGAGATGGTGCTCAAACTTGAGCGCTTTCCCCAGGACCCACACCTACCTGTCACAGAACCCAGGGAAGAGGTACTAGGAGCAGAGGATTTGGTATCTACTGGATAAATATAAATAATAATAATGTTGTGTTTTCAAGTCATTTCTGACTTATGACAACCTTTTTCAGGGTGTTCTATATAGAAAATACATACCTTCTTCTGGAGGTACCCTGTGACTATGTAGCTTGCCCATGACTACACGGGTTGGCTGTTCTCCCTTGAGGCATAGTGGGGAATCAAACTCCCAACCTCTGGCTCAGCAGTCAGATATCTAACTCACTGAACTATACATCCAGATTATCTATTAGACACAATCCATATATTCCCACAATTGTATTGCTTTTTTCAAATAGGGGAAAGTCCAATGTGCAGGAGTCCATATAGGCTTTATAGATCCCCCCCTTACAATGAATATTTTTATTGCTTCTGTTTTATGGCTCATAGTCTTTCATATTCCTGCATGAAGCATGAAAGTGATATCATAAACCATAACTTCCTCTACATTTTAATCACATATATTTCAAATCTTAAACTACATGCTCAAACGATGCATTTTTTAAAAGCCACAGTGGTAGTAACCTCTGCAGTAGTGTGTGATGAAGAGATGCTGCATTTATTTTGAAAGAGAGAGAGATTGAGAAAAGAGAGGAAGAGAGAAAGAAATCTGTATTTCATTTTTTACACAGCTAACTTCACTTTAGGTAATTGCATTCAGCTTTATTATTGCCCAGAGCAATAACCGATTGTTAGTTATTGAAGTCTGAAATGATTTTCTCATCTCCCAAGGGAATCTGTAGATTTACATGGTGCACAGCAGTAACTAATAGATATAATCTGGTCATAATGTAGCCAAAGAATGTGTTATTTACTTGTTGAGTACATAGATGTCGAACGTCTTAATATTTCCTCTGGAAGTGGGGCAGATTTTATTTATGATCTGCAAAAATATTACATAGTGTGCCCTGCTTTTATTTTAAATCTTGCTCCTGACAGTCACCATGGAAAGACATACAGAAGGTACAAATACTATTTGATCCTCTGATCTGACACAATACTCACCTGAGAGTAAATGCCACCTAGTTAAAAAAAAATCATATGTGGAATGAAAGTGAGTTCAATGATATTGACTCCAGATTAGCAGACCCCCAAAGTAGATCTGTATTCGTCAGTGATTTTCTCCTGCCTGGAAAACACAGCAATTTGCTGAGACTTATTCCAGAAGTCTGAGACAGGCAATCCTATATTACACACCTCAGGGGGTAAGAACCTATGGCTCTCCTGGTGTTTTTACCTACTGTCACCAGCTCATGCCCCATGATAGAGGCTTGTGACTTGTAATGCAAAACCTCTGCAAGGCTAAAGGTTCGGATGTACAGTAAAAAGACAGTTTTGTCATTATATTATGACCCAATAAAGGAAGACACGACCTTATATTTGGAAGACCTAAGCAGGACTATTAGTGGCAAGGTCTGTTTCTAGACACTATTTCTTAGTGAAGTGACTGGAGGGGCCATTATCAACAGCAACATGATGCTCTTACATTTCTTATACATTGCCAAGCATATGTTGGTTACTAACAGCATCTGAGGGGGGAAACCTCTGCTTACAATACTGGGCCCTAATGAGGTATATTTGACTGCAGGATGGTGGAGGACGAGTCTTGTAACACTTTATAAACCAGGGGTTCCCAACCTATTTACACCGCAGACCTGAGCATGCCCCCCGCATAGCTGAGCAGGCCAGACCAGGCCCCCAGGAAGCAGAAGTAAATGCACCCAATTCTGCATTCACAACAGCCATGGACACATTTATGGCTGACATAACCACATTTACACATGTGCGGGCATGTTGTACAGATGTCATAAATGTGTCTGCTTTCAGCGGTGGTGGGCCAGATTGAATGGTACCACAGGCTAGGGCCGGGCCGTGGGCCATAGGTTGGGAACCCCTGTTATAGACGAACATAACTGCTTGTGAGCTACAGTCCATGGAAAACATAGGCCAATAAAACCTGTTAGTTTTTAAGGTGCTACAACAGCCATTGTTGTTGTTTTGGTAACTCCCCAAAAATATTTAATCTCCTTTGTCCTCACATTTGCTTGTTTTAAAAACAAAACAGTTGTGTTGTCAGTTTTCCTTGGTTATTCATGAATTATTTTTTTCATAAATTGTTTAATGGTTTTAATCATTGCTCATGTATTTGTTTGTTTTACCATTTTTAAAGCAAGTTGGATTTATTGTCTCTTTTCACTGCAAACTGCTTTGAGTTTTTGAGACTGTTGTTATTGCATAACTGCATGGCTTCCTGTATCTAATGTTATTCCATAGAGGTACGCAACAGGGTACACCAAAATGAAGATCATATTAAAATGCATAGATCAATTAAAACCATGATCATTGAAAAAAGGATTATTCAAGTTATTTTAGAATAACAGGTTCTAAACAAACTGAGCTATATAGTCAGCTAAAGAGGGCTATGTTTTTAAACAAATAAACAACCAAATTATATAAATCGATACAGTTTAGAGAATTGCTACATTTTAAAGTGATATCCTTCCCATGTTTTATTGTTTTTAGAATGTATCTCCTCTCTGCCAGTCTGGCCAGGTTACCCTGCTATGGTAATAGAGTAGACCATACTGCTAGTGACTCAATGCCGAGTGTCAGGCAGCAGTTAACTAACCTGACAACCCTGAGAACTAATGGCCCAGGTTGCCAAAGTCCATAGGGAAGGGTGATGGTCCCCAGGTGGATTAAATCCCACTTGAATCCATCTTGATAGAAGGCAGCAGCTTCATCAATACTGGCCTGGGACGGATGAGGATTTTGCGTGCCAAAAGGGCTCAGGACCCGAAAGTGATTAATGGAACTGGAACAGAGGTATAGGTGTCATGCTGCGATGTGGAAGGCAGATGAAAAGCCACTACATTATATTCTCAGAACAGTCTTCATGGCTGTTCAACAGTTGTGAAACTTAATAAACAGAGGGGAAAAACCTTACACTTAAAATCCCTCCACAACAATTGCCTTGCCATCAGATCAACTTCCCCCACCCGGAGCAGAATGCTTTGCTCTCCTGCAACAAGTTAGACATCCTTGCAAAGCAATCCTGGAGCCATTTGACCAAAGCAGTTCCAGGCAGTCAACTAACTACAAATGAAGTCATCTAAATCAAACCAGGAAGGCTCCAGTGGTTAACGTGAGGCATTACTCCATGATGGACTGCGGATAATGTGCACTAAAGCTGTCATGTTTTGTGCTCAAGTCATACATCATGTTGGTTCTCTGCTAGGAACTCACCCATGCCATTGCTACGGATGAGAGGGATTTTTCTGAGCTAAAGGAAGAGTTCCATATTAAAATAAAATTCTTCAGTCTTCCTACCTGCATTGTCCATCTTGTCTTTCACATTTATTTATTTTTTCATTTATTTTTCTACCTTTCCAGTTGCACAGTATACTCATATAGCTAAAAACGGAACCCTCCAAACAGTTTGACCAAAACATAAGCTCATAAAGGTCTTTTAACACATGGTTCAATGGTCACAGTATCTTCCTATTTCCTAACAAGACCTCTGCCAATTTCCATCAAGCAATACAAAGGCTTTTTCACTAAAAACATGGACAGCTACTTTAAAAAAAATCAGCTACACCATTAAGTACCAAAAATGGATCTTACTATCATTACAGGAACTTAAAAAAAAACAACTTTCCCAATTTCCCCAAATAATTAAATAAATACTTAAAAAACTTATTTTTTAAGAAAATTTGACTATCATAAGCCACTGTCCTAGGAGACAAATACCATCCATCTAAGTAAGGCAAAGGTCACCCTTGCTTGAAAGCCAGTCATATCCAGCTCTAGGGTACAGTGCTCATCTCCATTTACAGACAAAGAACCAGCACTGTTTCTGTCTGCAGACATTTCCACGGTCATGTGGCAGGAATGACTAGGCACTGGAGTGCATCAAACACTGTTACCTTTCCCAGCAAAGCAGTACCTATTTATCTGCTTGCAATTTCTTGCTTTTGAACTGCTAGGTTGGCAGGAGCTGTGACAGAGACGGGAGCTCACCCCGTCGTGCAGCTCTAAGTCTTGAACTGTTGACCTGCCAACTTTCCAGTCATCAAGTTCAGTATCTTAAACACTAAACCACCGCAGCTAGAGTTGCCATAGTTATCTCCCACAAAACCGGGACAGAAGTATACTTGACAAAAATGGGTGGGTTATCTACAAAATAGCCTTTTAAAAAATAAACATAATATAATGACAGGAGGATGGTGGAGGATAGAGGTGCCTGGAGGACAATGGTCTGTAGGGTCGCAAAGGGTCAGAATGGACTGTGCAACTGAACAACAACAAATGACAGCTGTAAAACACTTTCACATTAAATATATCAATACATAAATGAATTTATTTACAACAGTTAATTCTTACTGTAAGATGATCTGTTGGACTTCTGAGAAGTCATGTCGTGGTCAACTCTTAACATCCTCAGAAAACACACTGGTCAGCTGAACGGGTGGTGGTGTGAGTCGAGGACGTTAAGATTTGTCTCCAGGTATACTCCAACTCCAACACAGCAGGAAATAACTCATATGATGGCGAGAGTTTGAATTTATTTTAATGGTGTGTTTTAATACACAATAAGTAAGTTTTATAAATCCAGGACTTAATCGACCTTGAATCCGGGACAATCCCAGTTTTCCGGGATGTATGGCAACCCTAACCACAGCCCCCTTCCATCTAAGTGGCCACCTATAAATGTAACACTCTGAGCAAAGCACAAGGCAAAACCCAGCACAGTGCAAGGCAGCACCTGAACCATGAGATATTCCTCCTTCACAACATGATATGGTCAGTGATTTGCTTCACCATTTAGCTTCACAATACTTACATATTATTTTGCAATTGCTACATAATGTACCTGGAAGAATCACTTCTAACTTGTTGCAAGCTCTTGTCTGTCTTCTTTTGGCCACCTGTCTTGTACCTGTTTTGACTAATTTTATGAAATCTCACCGCTATCTGAGAACCTTGTCTAGGCTCAGGGGCTTGGGCAGTCTCTGTCAATGATGTTAGGCCGGGACTAAAACACACCAAAGTGTCCTCCATCAGATCCCTTGGGCAAGGTGAAAGCGGAGGGCACACATCATGGTCTCCTAGCCAGTGGGTGACGTGATAATCAAATGGCTAAAAACCACACAGAGATGGACTTGATTTCTCAGGTGCATGTTTGGAATGTCCTAACAGAGATGTCTACCAATGCACGGACTCCCCACTGAAATAACAACTCCAAGGTATCCAAGGTAACATTGACAAAACCTCTCCATATAATACATCTCTATTGTACATACATCTCTGGGTAAATGGTTGGATTGTAACTGAGCCAAAGTTATCATGTTGGAAATGCTTGATCTTTGTTTTCATTATGTGAATGGTAGAACATGACTGCAGTGTAGGACTGCAGTGCAGGTAGGTCTGCAGTGGCTCAAGTGGCTAAGACACTGACTGGGAGGCGGAAGGTCAGCAGTTCAATTTCCGAGTACTGCAGGACGGAATGAGCTCCCATCTTTGTCCCAGCTCCTGCCAACCTAGCAGTTCAAAAGCAAGAAATTGCAAGTAGATAAATAGGGACCACTGCAGTGGGAAGGTAACAGCGTTCTGTGCACTCCGGTGTCTTGTCATGCCTGTCACATGACCTCGGAAATGTCTGCAGAAGCAGACAACACTGGCTCTTTGGCTTTGAAACAGAGATGAGCACTGCACCCTAGAGTCGGATACGACTGGCTTTCGAGTAAGGGAAACCTTTACCTTTACTTTAGTACATGACACTTGGACCAGTGTATTGTACCTACATCAGCAGGAAATAAAAAGTTCTCTATAACCTTTATGGACATCACTCTAGTCCAGGGGTGCCCAAACTTTTCAGACTGTGGGCCAGTCACATGGTTCAGGGAGCCATTCACTATGGCCCAAGGGCCAAATGCGACCCCCAATGCCAATTCATCTGGCCCATGAAGCCCTCGTTGCTCCTGGAAGAGGAAGTAAAATAAACCCATACAGGCGCGTTTTACTTCCACTTCCAGAAGCAATGAGGGCTTGTAGGTTGGATGAATTGGCATCAGGGGCTGCATCCAGCCCCGGGGCCGTAGTTTGGCCACCCCTACTCTCATCTCTGTAGCACTACTGGCCCACATGGTGCATTCTGAAATTTGAATTCCTCTCTATTCTAGCCAATTTGCTTTTTAATGCAAGACAACTCATGATAGGTGCTCTGTTTTCTACTTTGGGCAGGATCATTCAACAGGATCAGTTTTATAAATATTTAGTAATGGCTATTATTTTTGAACCCTCAATTTTGGAATCCAACAAAGTCATATCAAACTATCCCTCCCTCCCTGGTAACATTTAAAAATAATAATGACCTAAGTTGCTTTTCTTGAGTTAGAAGCAGATATAATCAGAAGTATAGCCAACTCAAGGGGGGGGAATGGGACTTTTAGCTTAAATTGCAATGATTTCAGTAAAACTACCCAAAGACTATTTGGATCTATAAATACCGAGTCCTAAACATTAGATGAGTTGTCAATACTGCATGCTTTCTTTAAGATAGGTTGCTTACTTAATATATTGGTCTCAGAGACTATACTAACTATGCATTAAGCAATGCTGACACTACTGTGAATAATTCATATATTGTGTTACATAATTTAGCTTGCTATATTATTATAGAAATACAAAGATATCCAGAATCAATTTTTAAAATGAATTCTTTCATTGCCATCAGAGATTTTTGAAATATAAACTAGATCCCATTACTTAGTATAAGATATTCCAATATAAGTACATTAGTGTGAGATATCCATTTACAAGAGGTATATTATTATTATTGGCAAAAATAAATTTTTAAACATCGTTAAGCTGAGCATCAGCAGCATCTACCAAAGAAGAAGCTGATGTACTTTGAAATGGCTTTATCCCTTTGCAACATGCTTCATTTAGACAGAGGGAGTACGCAGAAATAAGTGTTTGTCTCCCTGGGCTGTGTTTCTTATGTTCCTTTCAATATTTATTCTTTCACCTACATGATGATAGCTCTGATTCTGAGTAGATCCAATCTTTGGCAGAGGTATGCTGCATATTTGCTTGGCTAGAAGAGCTTGCTGTGTTTTTGTTTTCAGTAACTTTTTTACTTGCATTATTCTGCATTATTTGTGTCTTGTTATGCAATACTTGGACATGTACAGATGATGCACAGAGTGAGTGAGGTGTGAGCATGAACTCTCCTCTCTTTGCCTACCTTCTGCTCACAGTAGTAAGGAATTCAACTCCAATGCAATTAGTAAATTGTATTTTTAAAATATATCTTCTAGTTAACTATTTCACTTGTTAAACATAAAAAAGAATAAATTTGAATGTCAAAAAAAGAGGTGGGCAAGGGACTGGTGAGGGGAAGGGTGGCTTTGTGGTGTGTGGATACTTGAAATGTGCTTTCATTTATGTATGATACTGCCTGTTAGAACTTTGAAAATAACTATTTCTTTTAAGCCTCAACTCCAGAATGCCCCACCACCACCAGCTAGCACAACTAACAACCATGATTGCAGGTGGTTTTAGACGTTCCAAAAAAGAAAGAAAGAAAGAAAAGAAATTGGGGGAGGGAGGGTGCTAGTTCCATGGAAGCTTCTCCATAACTTGAGTGAATTGGCCCAATCATGAAAGTATGAGAGTAATAAAACCCTTCCATGTGAGTTTAGTGTTAATATAGAGGGCATTAATGTAGCTTAGTGCACATACGTTTCCTGAGCTTGCAACTGGCTTATTGTATAACTTACCCTTCCTTGTTACCTTTTGACACATACATAACTCAATCTGGTTGTTACTTATTACTACACTTGGCCCACCACTTAATCAATGGGACTTCCTTAAGTACTGATTTAATAAAATCAATTCATTTAATCCCAACAACTGGATTTTGTACCAACTAAGAATTATATTCCAGTTTATTTTTATTTTAAAATAATATTTTAAAACATCTTCATATGAAAAAAAATCTCCCAGGTAGGGGAGAACAAGTGTGTGAGAAAAATCAGTTGCTCTTCAAGACTGTCTTGATCTATGTCTATCAAAAGAATTTTTTTTTTCATATTCCACTGAGCCAACCATACCTAGGGAATCATATTATACTTTCAGGTTTCAGAACAAATAATTTTCTACCACTCATTATATCATAGTTGCAGATTCTCTAGAGACTATCTATCACTGCTTTCTTATCACTTTCATCCTTATCCAATTGCTAATATGATATCTGGAAAGTTAGAGAAAGTTCTCATCACCTGCACACTCCTTTTGATATTCTAGACACACCTCCTATGCTTCATAACAGAGCAGGATAAATACTGGAACAAGAATTATGGTTTATTCCTTCACATCTGATGTAGCCCTAATAATGATTAATAAAATGCTGTTCTTGGCTTCCACAATAAGAATATATCTTTGTAATTAAATAAATGCACTGATGTCAATCAAAGCCTAGTAGACACAACACCTGTTTCATCAGAGACAATATGTTTCTAAATATAAGATGCATGAGTGCAACAGTTGCCATTGTTATGTACAATCAAGTTGCTTGGGACTTATGGCTATCTTATGAATTAGTTAGTTCCATGAGGTCCTAGAATTAATAGCCCTGCAAACTTAGTCTTGCAAACTAAAGCAGGTGTTTCCTTTACTAGGCTAATCCATCTCATATGAGTCTTCCACTTTTCCTGCTGCCTTACTGTCTTTACTGCATTACTGACTTTTCCACTGAATACTTTCTCAGGTTCCCTAGGCTGAAGGTTTTCACACCTTGTGAGAAGCTACCAAGAGTTACTTGTTTGTATCTCTTCTCTCACCCCCAATAACACTTTGGTGAGAAAAGGTCCTCTCCTGGGAATCACAGAGTAAGGCAGGCCTATCAGTAGAAGAGAATTGATAGGTCCAATCCTGATGAGGGCAAGATACTCCTGAAGGAAAGCTACTGGTCAGCAACAGTAATGGAAAGTGCCTAGTGCAGTGGTGGTCAACCTATGGCACACATACCAGAGGGGGCACTCAGAGCCATCTCTGTTGGCATGCACACCATTGCCAGGCAAGTCCTGCCCCACTCTACCCTGCACAGCTGGCGCCAATGGCAGCGCTGCTTTTCCACCCACACTTCTCCATCAATAGGGAGGCAGGTGGGGACATTCACTGCATGCCCGGTAAGCTGAAATCCCACCCAGGAGGTGGAGGCAGGGGTGGAAACAAAAGAAGGTGTGGGGTGAGTCAGGTACCCTGTAGAGGGAGGGAGGGTTTGGAGCACTTGGTTTCTAAAAGGTTCACCATCACTGGGCAAGTGGCAGAAGCTCTTTCATAGACAGTAGCAATGACAACCATATTAATAGTACTACTTAAAAGAAAGCAATGGTATACCTTTTCTGAATATTTTACACTGTGAAAACCATATGAATAGTACAACTGTAAAAAAGGACTGTCACACAACATATTCTGCTTGTGAGCTTCCTGGAAGCAGCTGGGTTATCCAATAAGAAATAAGACACTGGACTAGATTAGACTTTAGTTGGAACCTGAGAATCTATTACATTCTTAATTAGAAATCAGAACAATGTTGAGGCCATCAACTATGGTACTGTGCCAAAGTCTTAGGCCATCGCCACCTGGTTTGGGAAAATTCAATGAGTGATCAGGGAGCATGACTCAGCTCTCGAGCCACCTACACTAACCAAGATTGGAGATCATTTCCTGTTGACCCTCCTCTTCATTGACTCCAAGTTTGGAGTTAGGCTGTCTGAGTTATCACTCCACAAATCATTCACTGAAATTTCCCAAACCAGCTGATGATGGCCTAAGACTTTTGCACAGTACTGTATATATAATTTAAGAGGCTCTGTAACATTAGAGAAAAAGTTTATTAGTAAAGTTTGTTTATATTTAAAGGGCCACAATCTGCAGCTTGTTTAGTTTGCATTTAAATCTGATACAACTCGGATAGCGTAGATCTCCACTAATTTCACATCCAAATGATAACTAAATCCAGTGATCTATATTTTGCTTTCAGTGAGTGGAAAGTCCCATCAACACAGGGGCACAGGATTGTGCCATGGCAAAAGAGAGGATGGCCAGCTAACCCTACTTGGGCATATGGGATACTCTCACAAAACTACCCTGTTGCCACTTTCCACTCAGTTTGGGGGATTTTGGGAACAGCAGTCTAAATACTGTAAAAGTAATTTTCCCAGCTGTGATTCTTCTTCGTCAGGCCATATGCAGAGATAAATGTGCCAGAAAGGAAGCTCTCATTCTTTTATCTCCCAGAAAATGTTCATTAATTACAGAAGATTGTTATATTAACAGTATTTATTTAATTGGCAAGTTCTGGAAGAAATTTAAGGGAAGTAGGATTTTTAAAAGAAAACTGTAATGATGGAAACAGTTTTGACATGTTGTTGTTGTTGTTTTGTTTCCTCCTGATCCCCTAATGGATTACTAAGTGAACCAGTCAGCCCTTAGAAATTAATAAACACAATATTTAGCTGTGAGAGAGAGAAAATATTTCTCTTTAGAAAATTGCCCTTTGTTTTTATTATTGTACAACTAGATCCATTGAACTTAGTGCAGACTCTGAGGTCTCTGTGAGAATCCCATGATTAATGAGTTAGCCATTAATGTCAGTAGATTGAACAACTAAAATCTGATTATATTAAAGTGCTTCCCAAACATTAGGGTCACATTAACAGTTTATTGAAACAAGCTGATAAAATTTTAAATGGTCATCTAATTCCCTAGGGCTCCTAATTGTTGCATGATAAATCACTCTGTACAAAAATCTATTACATTGTTCCAAATGAGAAAATGCAATTTACTGTACCATTAGTGGGGTGGCAAAAGCATTTCTGTTCCTTATTGGAGAATTCTGGGTAGAAAATGACAAAATTCTACATGTGTGTCTTGTGTGCAAAATACCCCCAGGCTTCAGACTCACAAATAAATCTATAATTTTTAAAAACTTGTGTGTGTGTGTGTGTGTGTGTGTGTGTGTGTGTGTGTGTGTGTGTGTGTGTGTGTGTGTGTGTGTGTGTGTGTGTGTGTGTGTGTAAGCAAACAGCAATGTGTGAAGCAGGCTTGATTCAAGTTTAAAAGTCAGATACCCTATTTGCTGGCATATAAGACCCACTTTCCTCCCCTAAAAATACACTGGAAATGGAGTGTGTCTTGTACTGTATATAGTGGCCTATATTTTTGTAACAACGGGGTGCGTCTTATACTTCAATGCATCTTATACACGAGCAAATACAATACATGCACAGGGTATAATTCAGAACAACATCTAAGATCAAAATCCTGTGTTCAATGTTTAGTAAATAAATTATCTTGAACTGCAGAGGACCAGTCCACACAATCTTTTCTAACACTATGCAATGGTAGCCGACCTCAGCACCTGAGATGGCACCCAGAGATGGAGAGAATGGAAATCTAAAGTTACAAACATTGTTTAAAAATTATCCTGCTCTTTAGTTTTCTTACCAACTTAGTATTATAATTAAGAGAAAAAGAAAAATCTTATAAGAGAATTGACAACTACTCAGAATTGACAACTACAATTGGTTCCAAATGTTCTAACTAAAGACAACACCTTGTGTTCTGCAATTATTGTCTGCCCAGTTGCTTCCAAAGTCAGTTCACCAACTATTGAAGCTCTTCCTTGAGTTGACTAAAGAATGTCTGGGTCTCATATTTGTGTCTTCGATACCCGAGTGCTGCACGACAGATCTTGAGGACATGAAAGGAGCCTCATTTGGGTGTCCCCTTAGCAGAGTTTCTCCAGCAAAAATCCTTTCAATCCAGAGTAATTTCTGACACAAAATTTATTTATTTATTTGTTTTCATTGTTGTCTGAAGATTGGAAGGCAGGCAGTCCAGTTAAAAAGGCTTTCTCAAAAAAAATATAAAGGCATTTCACCCAAATAAAATAAAGGCATTTGCCTTTCAGAAGGAAAAGAGGGAGAGATGTAGAATGGCTTTTCTTGACAGAAAGTTGAGCAGCCTGAGATTATCCCCACCAAACCTTTGGTCAAGAGGTCCTCTTGCAGTCACAGGGCCCAGTCAGCCATATATGGAAAGGCAATCTAATCAGGGCTTAAACCACGTAAGCATTTACAGGTCTACATACACCCACTTTTTGAACTAGTATAACGTATCACTGGGTCACTGTGAAGAGATGCAAAAAATATATCATATAAAAATAAACATTGATTATATATCAAAAATTTTCTTCTTCCATGTCTAGGCCAAATGTGACTGCCAAAATGAAGGCAACTTTTGGTGAGTTCATTCTGCAGTTCCTTTTGCATGACCTAGTGTGAGAAAGGTTAGCCAGCAACACAAGGTTGCCGTTACCAGGGTACACCCGATTGTTGTTCAAAAATACTACAATCTTCAAGGAAGCTTTCTGTGTTCCCCATGTCAACATTTGAATCCTCATCATATGATTCAAACAAAAGAAGCCATTTATTTGTTGATGAGTCTCATAGAAAATAGGAATTGCCCTACATAAGTCCGTTAATACAAAATTCATTCAGAAGAGTAGTTTTAGGATGCTACAAATCAACAGCATGATCAAACAGCATAATTGAAAAAGTAACATTTCCAAGTTTTCTGCACTACATACAACTGTGATGTTGAGCATAAAAAGATAACAATGCTTTAATACCTAAAATGTCCCCTTTCTGAGCAAAGCTTTATATGCTTTGAGAAAATGAAGAAAGCATAAAAACATTTGAAGTGAGATGAGGTCTATAAAAACTAATGCCAAGTAAAATTTCTTAGTCTTTAAGGTGCCACACTACTTTGTCACTTTGGGTACAAAATGATAATTGCATTGACAAATCACTCAAAATAGTATCTCAAACGGTAGCCTGTTAGATGAGCTGTGCAGTTCAGAAGCATCGCATAAAGAGGTTAGCTCTCACCATGTGCTTATAGACATAGCAACTGGCATGCAGAAGAGTGCTGCACTTAGGTTATTCTGGTCTATATGGTAATAGGATGGCCTTATCTCTGGGCAGATTTGGGGTGTCATAAAAGATCAGGAGATTCTTATGTTTGTGTTGTTGTTTTTTACTGCCAGGAAGGAGGAGGGGCATGCATGCAATAGTATTGTGTGACTGGATTTAATTATTGTACACCTCTTACTGTAAGGGGGTGTAATGGGATGCCGAAATCTGGGCAACAACATTCCTTGGATTTGTTCTTCCTGAACAGAAACCTCTTTGTATCATGCTTATTCAAACCTCTTACTTTGTATCATGTTCATTTGAGTGGGCCTTGGACATTTACCCCAATGTATTGACTGTGTACAGAGGTATATTACCTCTATGCGTAGAAACCTCTGAACTCATAGTCACTAAGAGTCTCAGCCTCCCTGAATTTATCTTAGGTAAAGGTGAAGGTCTCCCTTGCTTGACAGCCAGTCGTATCTGACTCTAGGGCTCAGTGCTCATCTCCATTTACAGCCAAAGAGCCAGCACTGTCTGCATCCTTTCAACACACAGTAATTTCTGACACAAATTTTATTTATTTATTTGTCTTCATTGTTGTCTAAATATTGGAAGGCAGGCAGTCCAGTTATAAAAGCTTTCTAAAAAGACACAGAGACAGAAGCAGCACTCAGATCTCGAACTTCTGACCTGCCGCCCTTCCAGTCATCAGGTTCAGCATCTTAGCCACTAAGCAACCGCAGTCCCTTTATGTTACCCCTTTATCTAAAGTCATCTAAGCTATGAGGCTTCATTTCAGATTATAGCAATGAATATGTAAGTTAACAATACACAGCATATGGAACAAGGAAAACTTAGTAATGAACTCTCCCAGAATCCCCAGCATGGGAGAGTGATACCAAGCATTGTTATCTAAAACACAGATGTTTCTCAGTTCTGGCTATGTGAAGAAATACTGGACTTTCAACCAATCTGCACAGCATGGAGGAGGGTTTTGAGAGTGCCCTGGACAGCGAGGAGAACAAATAGGTCAATCCTAGAAGAAATTAACCCGGATTGCTCACTGGAAGGTCAAATAGTAAAGATGAAGCTAAAATACTTTGGACATCAAATGAGAAGGGAGGATTCACTTGAGAAGGCACTGATGTTGGGAAAGGTGGAAGGCAAAAGAAGAAGGGGGAGGCCAAGGATGAGATGGCTAGATGGCATTGTAGACACAATGGGCACAGAGCTGGGAGGGCTGAGGGGGATGGTGGAGGACAGAGGCGCCTGGAGAGCAATGGTCCATGGGGTCGCAAAGGGTCGGAACCGACTGTGCGACTGAACAACAACAACAACAACAACAGCACAGCACTGCTGTAATACCAAAGCTTGGAAAAAGTCCTTTTTTGAGCTGTGAATCTCAAGAGTTCCCTAGCCAATATAATCAAAGGCATGATTGAACATCATGATTGAGAAAGTAATATTTCCAGGTCTTCTGTACTACACACAACAGTGATATTGAGTATAAACAGAAGACAGTGGTTTAATAACTAGAAATGACCCCTTTGTGAGTCAACTTTTTACCACATGTTAATTTTTGCTCCATTAAGCACTCAGCTTGCACTGCCAAACATTTAAGCAAATTAATCAGATTTTCTTCCACTACAACAGCAATGCCATTTTCTAGTCTCCTAGGATTCCCATGAAGCGATACATTCACCATTGCTTAGTGGCCAGGGCTGAGCTCAAAAAGAAATATAAGGAGACAAGCATGAGAGCGAGTTTACGTCAGTATAGCCACATGAAATGCAGAATGGCGGATTAATATTTAATTTTGTTTTAACATTAAGATACATCTTAGCTGTAGTTTGGGCCATTTTGACACAGAGCATGAAGCATTGCCAGGCTATATCACAGCAATTACTTTCTATTGAAGTTGAAAAAAAGAGTTAAGAGTTTTTATTAATAGCTGGAGTAAGTACAATTTGACAGGGTCCTCTTAAAATGTTGCTGATGGCATAAATACCACAATAATATTTAAATAATATTAAGCTTGTGCATATCCATAAATACTGATATTCCCATGTGTATAGTATGACAAATAAAGCAGAAACTAAAATTAAAGCAGTAACCACTTCTTTCACAATACAATGACTTTTCTTGACTTTGGAATACCGTTATCTACAACATCCGAACACATATATGTTTAAATCCAAGTTTGAAAAATTTCCTTTTTTAGACAACACATTCTAGAACACACACACCCTGCCTACATCGCCAGTGGTATACTGGAGGTTGTGATATAAAACATAACTTTTTAAAGCTCTGAGAAGCCTACTAAAGATGAAGAAAGTTATGTGTGTGGGTTACCATACCAGGCCTCATTCATAGTAACAGACATTTTGCTGATCAATTTTTGATAAGAACTTATCAAAACACATTTTATTTATTTATTTATCTATTGATTGATTGAATGATTGATGCTTTTATATAGCTGCCCTTCTCACCTAGGCAATCCAGGGTGGCTCATAACATCAAGTTTCAAACATATAAACCACCCCAATACAAAGATTAAAAATATAATAACTATCTAAAACCCTTTATATTACTTTTACCTTACATTCCCAAAAACTTCTACAATTTTAATCAGATGAGTCAAAACTTGCACTTTCTTCAGCTTCAGTTGTAATGACACTACTGTATTCTTTTGCTCACCCACCACTTTTATTTTCCTTCAGAAGCAGGTAGGAATGGATAGCCACTAATTGATTGACTCTTGTATTCATCAAATGATTTCAAGTCATAGTGTGTGTGTTTCCATAGGCTGACCAGATGTGTTCAGAAGAAGCTGAAGTCAAGGGAATGGATAACAGTTTTATGGCCACACCACTAAGGATCTGACTTTTGCAGAGCCCCTTCCACCATGCAAGTGGTGAAGTGGGCTCTACACTTTCCCACAAAAACTGTTTGCTCCAAAAAAAATCTTTGCCTTGTATTCTGCTATGTTTGCAATGACTTTGTCCCAATCATGTCCAATTTCTTCTGAATTAGTTGTTACGAATTCCATTGCCCTGGAGACCTCATCATCTGATAAGTGTTTTCCTTGGAAATACAGATCAACTAGATTTGCAACAAAATGAATATCTCCACAACAAAAGTTTTTTCTTTCCCATATTATTTCCAAAAATTTCTGCTCCTCATTCTTTAGTCTGGGTGTTTTTACTAACAGTCCTCCAGGTCCTGTTATTTTCCTTGTTATTTTAGAAAACATTTCAGGTACTGCTATAGCAGTAGTTATGGGTTTTAGAAGAGCAGCTGTAGATTCTTTGCAGGCGCACCCCCCCAATAACGGACACAGACAACATTGAAAGTGGATAACAGCATAGGGCCACATTTATTGATTCAATGCCCTAGTCCGAATTATAAATTTGTATTGGTAAAACGACCAATCATAATTCCTAAGGCAAGCAGGCCGAAGTAACACTGGTAAGGTACCACCCCAAAATTGCCAACGGCAATTGGTTACAATGTATCAATTTGTATCAATTTGTTTGTTGACAACAAACAAATTGTTGACCGTAGTCAATAACTAACTTATGACCCCACCCTCTGACGCGTATCCGTGAAATCACAGGGGTGATGCATGCTGGTTAGCAATCGTCATCACCCCATCGCCTGGTTCGTCGTTGACCGGACAACGTTTAACTAATTTATTCCTGTCTAGTGTTGTCCAGTCAATTGCGAACCTGCCGGATACTTGTGGGTCATACTGTTTACCTTACCAGTGCTACCCGCCACACGGAGGGGCTTCAAAGAAGACCTGACGCCCCCCCCCCCAGACCGTCAGCTCGGTCAACAGGCCTGCTCGCCAATCACCCAACAGGAGGTCCATACCTCCTCGCGACAGATGGACCCCATCCCCTGCGTACAAGTCATAATTTTGTAGACTAATATCGGGGTGATGACTAACCCGTCCCCAAGCCCTGGTGGCAAGAAACCGCGCCACTGCCTTATTGACCGCGCGCCTAGCGCGGTCAAGGGCCAGGAGGTTAACGCCCCCTCTGTAAGAATGGCGCGGGACAATGTCCGACCAAACCAGGGTTGTGGCAGGCCAGACATAATGCAAGTAGGCGAGTTCCTCGCAAATCGCATGCTTGAGCGATAAGCCGGTGACCTGGCCCAAATCATTGCCCCCCAGGTGGATGATTAGAATGTCAGGCGGGTCAGCACCCAGGCCAGAAAAAAGGAAAGGCCGCAGCTCCTGCCATAACATCCCAGGCTTACCATGCCATGCGAGACTGGCGTGGTCACCCAGTCCCAGTCGGGGTCCCCACTCTGTCGCCGCAGCGTAACGCGCTGCCCTGTGCACATAGCTGTGGCCCACCAGCCATACTGTCACCGGTGTAATACGACACCCAGGGTCTGTAAGAAAATTGAGAAAAAAGGCGGTAAGGTGACTGGATTGGTACTCATGGCGGGAGTGGGCGCACATAAAACTGAAAACATTGCGAGCCCCACCTCCCCATGCTGCGTATGTCAGCCCCAGAGTACCCAAAAGCAGCTGCTGTAGAGGCTGCGCCAATACGGAATGAATGTGTGCCATAACGGGCACCTGGTAGGCCCACCCTGGTGAGGGCTCTGGCTGTCACCTTCCAAAACTGAAATTTAGTAAGGGGAGACCCATCTTGGTGACAGAAAAACGGGCCGTGGTGCATGCCACGCAGTGCCAGGAATTCCTGTAGGGCACCAACCGGACAGATGTCTGCCAAAGAACAACGTAGCAGTCTTACACCACTGCCTACGCCATGCTGATCTGTTTTAGAGGAGCGTATCCTCAACTGGGCCCAGTCTTTGGCTACATAGACATCTTCGAGTTCCAGTGCCCTACCACTTGCATCCGCCTTAGACAGCATCACGAGTTCGCTGACGCGGAGCGCTCCAAAAAATGCCACCGTTGTGGCTGCATGAAAAAGGGCTGCCTCATAGTGATCAAAACAGAGGCCTGGCCAGCCCCGGGCCAACTGGGTAAGAACCCCTGGGGAAATAGGGTGCCGGTCGTCCGGGCAACGCCCGCGCTCGCGCACCCACCCCTCCAAAACATGTCTCACACGGAAGTCAGAGGTGGTATCCACATGACCCCCCACTTTGGCCATAAAAGCCAACGCCGAGAGCTTGGATGCTATGGTGCGAGGTGCAAGGCCCTGAGCATGCAGGTGAACCATGAACCGCAGAACATGGTCCACCGGGATAGGCCAGGTCTCTGGCAAGAGAAATTGAGTAGCAAATGCCCTGTACGAATTGAATGCTTGTTGATACGCCTTACGCGTGCGTGGCGCTAGTGACAGGCCAATCGCCCGGTTCACCTCTCCTTGCCAATAGTCCACATCTCGTCCGGGAGTGGCGAGGGAAATTCCTCCGCATCCGGGGCCAAGGCGCGGAACCGGGAGATCTGCAGGCGGGACAAAGCGTCAGCAATATCATTATTAACCCCTGGGACATGCCTGGCCCTGAACAAGACGTTGAGGCGCAGGCAGCGCAGCACAAAATGGCGCACTAGATCCATGACCCTGGGCGATTTGGAAGTTTGTGCATTGACAATGTGTACAACAGCCGCATTGTCGCACCAGAAATGCACCACCGAATTAGCCCACTGTTCGCCCCATAGCATCAAAGCCCCCAGAATGGGAAAAAATTCCAAGTATGTGAGATCCCGCAGGCGACCTGTGCCTGCCCATGCCGGTGGCCACCCACCATAGGCCCACTTCCCATTGAAGTACATCCCATAACCCAGGGATCCCGAGGCATCAGACTGGATCTGGAAAGTGGGGGACGCCAAGAGGTCAGACCTCCAAAATGAGACCCCATTAAACTCCCTCAGGAATTGCAACCAGACGAACATGTCTGCCCTGATACCCCGGGTGAGCCTGACTCTGTGGTGGGGCCTGGATAACCCTGCCATGGCGTCGCATAAGCGCCGGGCAAAAGCCCTGCCCGGTGCGACCACCCTACAAGCAAAATTAAGGTGCCCATGTAGCACCTGGAGTTCCCTCAGGGATGCCTTACGCTTGGCCAGCAATTCCGAGATAAGGGCCACTATCCTGGACACCTTATCACCCGGCAGCCTAGAAGCCTGCACTACTGTGTCAATCTCAACCCCCAGGAATACTAGCTTGGTCGATGGGCCCTCGGTCTTTTCGGGCGCTAAAGGGACACCAAGTTCCTCCATTAGCGTCTGAAATGTGTTGAGGAGACGTGCGCACGTGTCCCAGCCCCGTTTACCCCCGAATAAAAAGTCATCCAGGTAATGGGCTACAGACCGGGACCCTGACCTGCGGACGAATGCCCACTCTAGGAAGGTACTAAAACGCTCGAAAGCCGAGCATGATATGGAGCAGCCAAAAGGCATGGCCTTATCAAAATAATATTCCCCCTTAAATTTAAAACCCAGCAACTCAAAGTCGCCCGGGTGCACTGGCAAGAGGCGAAAAGCTGACTTAATGTCACACTTGGCCAGCAGGGCACCCGGGCCGCACGAGCGCACCATGCGCAGCGCATGGTCAAACGATGTATACCTGACTGAACAAAGGTCATCAGGGATAGCATCGTTGACCGGTCGGCCGGCTGGGTAGGACAAATGATGAATAAGGCGAAACTCACCTAGGGACTTTTTGGGGACCAAACCCAGTGGCGAGACCTTAAGATTGGGAAACGGGGGTGCGGGGAAAGGTCCAGCGACCCTGCCCGCGTCTAACTCCTTTTTAATGCTGGCCGCAGCCACCTCCTCCCTACCTCTGAGGGATAAAAGGTTGGGAGCATCCTGAGGGGACCTATCACCCATAAAAGGGATACGAAATCCCTGCTTAAAACCTTGAAGGAGATACTCGCCGTCCTCCCCCTTCGGGTACGATGCGAGCCAGCGCTCTAGCATGTCCACCTTAATTGGGGAGGGGGCCTTTTGGAGAACTAGCTCCATCCGTGGCAGCCTTGCCAGCCCACTGTCCACCCCTCCCCCTGCCTCGCGCCCCCCCAGGCCTGGGACAAGCAGAGGCTGCGTGGGGGCCAGAACATGTGGGACACTCATGCTTATACCTGCAGTTCTTTCGATTGCAGGAACCATTTGACGAGAAAGTCCAGCACAGCAGGCGGGCTGGAACCCCCTGCCCCGCCGCCTGGCGGGTAACCTGAGCTGGAGCCGCTCGCTGGACCGCATGTCCGCAATGGTATCTATCCCCCGGGGCAGGGCGTGTGGGTGTCATATACAAAAGCCAGAGCCTCTGGCACGGCTCATCCCATCTCATCTCGGGGTGGAGGGGAATCCTCATACGGAATTCCTCATCATATGCTAGCCATGAGGGGCCCGGGAAATCGACCATCGCCCGATATATGTTGTCCAAATATTGGACCATGGGAATAGCTAAATCTGGCCGCGCCCTCAAATATACCGCCATGTATATTAAGTAAGCGGGGAGCCAGTTGGCCCAGGTACGCGGCGGCTTACGGCGGCGTGCCTGCTCCTTGTCCTTCTCATCCTGACCCTCCCTTTCCTCCTTGGTGGGCTCTCTGTTCAGGAGTGAGAAGATATCCACGTACTCCCCTCGCCATATCTTTTCCCTAGTAGCCTGTGCCAGGTGATCACCCAATGGCAAGGAATACCCTGCCGTCGGCAAAGCCGAAAAGGGGACAGCCGGCCTGGTGAAAGGGGCCTGAGCTAACCCAGCCACCCCCAGAACATTCCCTGCAGTGTAAGGACCAATGCCAACCCCAGTGCCCAAGGTGGCAGTCGTCGTCGCCGGGTGGGTAGCCGACAGCGTGGCCCCCGCACCACCCGCGCGAGGCCAAGGCCATTGAAAGGCCCCCCCTAGATTGGGAATGTGGGTGGATGTACTCGCTTGCACCGTATACTCACATGCTGCACCCCCGCGGGCCGCCCCCACCGGGGGTTCCGGCCCACTGGGGGCGTCGGAGCTCACGACCGACGTAGAACTCATCACCGGGGCTTGACCCGCACCTGGTTGCTGGCTGGGGAGCTGCGAGGCAGTGGCCGAAACCGCGCCACGCGCCTGCAGCAGCTCGACCCTCTCCGCCAGTTGTTGTCCTCCTGCCGACAGCGCCTCAAAAGGAACCCCGAAGGGGGCGCCCGCCTGACTGGCCCGAGCCAACGACGCCTCTAGGGCCGCAATGCGGGCCAGCAAGGTGTCCACGCTGACCGTGGGTAAAGGGCCAGCCGGCCCGCCCAGTCCAGGCGTGGGTACAGGTCCCTGTACCCTGGGACCCCCATATGGCCATTGGCCAGCACCAAAGCCCGGCAGGGTTGGTGGAGAAACCTGCCAAGGCAGGGGGCCGCACCACCCCCCAAGGCTAGAGGGCCCAGGGAGAGGCTGCGGCCCAAGAGGAGTAGGCCCGACAGAGTGGGCAGTAGCAGGAGCGGTGTCCACCGCTCGCGGGCCGCGGGCCGGAACCCCTTCCGCGCCCGCACTCTGATCGCCCATTCCGGGCCAAGGGGCAATAGACCCCATTCCGCCGGCCCCGGCCGGGGCTGGCAAAGGTGGCTGCTGAGGAGGCGGCACCGCGGTCCTCCGACCTGGGTTGCGCCTCCTAACAGCGCGAGCTGAACTCGAAGCTGCCTTCTTCTTCGAAGGCATTTCCTCCGAAGCAGAAAAGGGAAGCCGGCAAGGCAGAATCGCTACCAAAAGGCTTCCCGGTAAGCTAACGAGCGACGGAGACACAGGGGAAAAAACTTCTCCACTCCGTCGCTGAGGTAAAATGGCAGCTCGGCTGCCTCGTGGCCACCCCTTTTATAAGGGAGCTGGCCACGCCCCTAACTACCCGGATTCTCTGTCCTGTGGGGGGGGGCCGCAAAGGGCGCGGCGGCCATTTTGGCGCCGCGCTTGCATTATGAGCCCAGAATACATCATTGTCCAAAACAATCTTCCTTATTTATTTATCGAATGGTAAACCATCTTGAATCAGGGCTGTAGCCAGGATTCTAGATTTAGGGGGACAAAAAATATTTCAGGAGGAGCAACAATGTCACACTCACATATATAACATTGCACCATGTGGTGGGTTGGGGAGGTGGGCTGTTAGCTCAGGAGGTTTTTTTGCCCCCCCCCCCCCCCCCCCGGCTATGACCCTGTCTTGAATAAAAGTTGCTTCCTTTTCATCCAGGAGAATTTCAGCATTATCATTATTCCTCCCCATCTGGTAACAGATGGCAGTTTCAGTGTTCTTGCAGAATTCTTCTGAGACCCTTTACTTTTCTCCTTTTGAATGCTCATGAATGTTTGTTGAACAATGTGATGTTTCTTAACAAATTTGATAATTTTATTGGCATCTAACTGAAGATCTTCAATTGCCTTTAACTTCATTATGTCATAAACTAGCAAATTTAAACCATGTACTGCACAACCAAATGTTTTCATTTGCAGAAATTTTTCATAAATGATGTTCCGTGCATGTTTCATGGCTGCTAAAAGTATTTTTTAGTTTTGTATATATGAAAAACTCATTATATTACATATTAATCTTTACCAAATATGCATTTCTTGTACTGTTTTATACACATATAAAATAAAAACTCTGAATGTAACTTGCAGAAATTGCAAAGAAATTGCATTTTCCCAACTTTCCCCAATTTTCCAGATGCCCCCCCCCCCCCCCGAAAAAAAATCCCCAGAGGTTTTTCCTCCTTTCAAAATTCCTGGGAATTTTACATCTCTAATCCTAGCCCAGTTATTCTGTCTCTCTCCCTTGCAGCATCACACAATCATTGGGAGGAAAAGTGTGGTGAGGAACAAAACCAATGCATTGTAAGTAGCCTGGCCTTTATTGAAAAAAGGTAGGCTATATAAGTGTAACTAATAGTAAGGTAAAGATCACCCTTGCTGGAAAGCTATTCATATTTGACTCTAGGGGTGGTGCTCATTTCCACTTACAGCCAAAGAGCCAGTACTGTCTACCTCTATAGACGTTTCCATGGTTATGTGGCAGGCATGATTAGACACAGGAGCACATGGAATGCTGTTACCTTCCCACCAAAATGGTACCTATTTATTTACTTGCAATTTCTTGCTTTGAAACTGCTAGGATGGCAGCTGAGACAAACAATGGGTGCTCACTCCATCATGCAGCACTCAAGTCTCAAACTGCTGACCTGCCGACTTTCCAGTTAGCATCTTAACCACTTAGCCACTGCAGTCCCATGCTAACAGTATTAGTAAATAAAAGTGAAGCTTAGCAGACATTTGCTGTATAAGCCCACTGACAATCTGCCTAAGAGAGTACTCTCATAATTTCTGTTTTAGTGATGGCAAATCTTTTAGAGACTGAGGTCCTAAACTGCAACCCCAAACCCACTTATTTATCGCAAAGTGCCAACATGACAACAGGGGAGGTAGGAAGCAAATGCTCCCTTTGGGCTGCTAGGCAGAGGGGTGGGGTGAACTCTGTGCTGGGGGAGGGAGGAAACGCTCCCATTGGGCTGCTGGACAGAGAGGCAGAGCAAACTCTGTGCTGGAGTGACTGCATAGGTGCCCACAGAGAGGGCTCCTAGTGCCACCTCTGGCATGCGTGCCATAGGTTTGCCACCACTGCTCTATGTATTGGACTGGATATTATTTCATTCCTTTCATTTTAGGCACCAAAATACCCAGGGCCAGCCCTTGGAGTCAGCAAAGGTAAGCCCAGCATGGGACATGATAAACAAAAAACAGTAAAATGCCCAACTTCCAAAATGTTTCTGGTTCCTGGAATATTTATTCCAAACCCTATAGATTCGTAGTGCTTTTAATACTATTGTCATTGTTGAAATAAATCACCATGTGTACTTCCTGTGATCTTTTCAGAAGGCAATAAAACAGATTGTTTTTAATGGCTGTTCCAGCAATGAAAAATATCTGTGTTAGGTGGAAACAACAAATTGGATGCTTTTTCAATTCCTTTTAATGGCGCGAGGATCTTTGCAACATGCTGTGAAAAATATTCTCTTAATGACAGGCCTGTGGCACAACTTAAGGAGTCATCAAGAAATAAATGCTCCGTTGTCTGGTTGGCAGCTTGGTGTCCCTTAATTGAAGTATTATAAGATTCTGTGAAGAATAAACCCTCCGGGGTTTTGTAGCTAAATGGCACAGATACCTCTGATGAGACATGTAGATGAAGACATGTCAATAGAATCTTTCTGTAATAGGAAGGGCTGATTAATTTCATAACTATGGCCACTTCTGTTAGCTAACCTAAGAAATGATTTAGGTTTTATTAAGCGTTTCTCTCTTTTTGAAAGACTTCTGTGTTAGAGCTATTTATTTCCAAATGTGATATGCTTTTCTCCCCCAGAATCTTGGATTTATTAACTTCATCTGACTATGTGAGGTAAATTTTATCCTGTGTGCATTTTCTTTGCTGAATAGATCAGAATTTAGTTGATTTAATAATAATAAAATTTATAGTTCCAGAACTTTTTTAGGCAGACTGAGCAATTCTGAGCATTGTAGTCTAAAAATTAATTTCTCCAAGTATATGGAAGTGAAGTAAATCTATGCAGAAGCAGGCCTACAACAGTGATGGCAAACCTATGGCACGCGTGCCAGAGGTGGCACTCGGAGCCCTCTCTGTGGGCACCCATGCAGTCACCCCTGCACAGTTTATCCCGCCCCGTGCCCAGCAGCCCAATGGGAGTGCTTCCTCCCTCAGCACAGAGTTCACTCCACCCCTCTGTCCAGCAGTCCAATGTGAGTGCTTCCTCCCCCCAGCACAGAGTTTGCCTCATCCCTCTGCCCAACAGCTCAATGGGAGCGTTTTCTTCTTCCCCTATTGCTATTTTGGCACTTTGCAATAAATAAGTGGGTTTTGGGTTGCAGTTTGGGCACTCAGTCTCTAAAAGGTTTGCCATCACTGGCCTACAATGTAGTCCTTCTTAGAAAATAACATTTTCATCTGCATAAGAATATATTATATTTCCAAATTTTGGCCGTTTAGCAGTTTATAGTTTTCCCTCTGTACCTAACACAGTGACTGGGACAAAAAAAATCTGCAAATGCAAATGAATTATTAGTTTAGGAATTTGTAGCAGGAATAAGATTAGTAGCAGACTGTAGTGGCTCAAGTGGTTAAGATGCTGACTGGAAGGCGGCAGGTCAGCAGTTTGATATCCGAGTAGTGCATGACGGAATGAGCTCCTGCCTCTGTCCAAGCTCCTGCCAGCCTAGCAGTTTGAAAGCAAGAAATTGCAAGTAGATGAATAGGGAGGTAAACAGCATTCCATGCACTCCAGTATCTAGGCATGCCTGCCACATGTCCACAGAGATGTTTGCAGACGCAGACAGAGCTGGCTCCTCAGCTATGAAACAGAGATGAGCACTGAACCCTAGAGTCGGATATGACTAGCTTTTGAGCAAGGGTGACCTAAGTACCCATACAAGGTTTTCTTTATGGAACTAAGACAGACACACAGACAACTGATCTGGAGGCAAATTTAAGCATTGAGGTTTCATCCAGATCAACCTGTGCAATTTAATCTGAATCCAAGATGCAACTCCATTTTGTAAGCCTCTCACTGACATGCATTTGAAAAAACCAAGATGTCTATAACATCTTAGGATTTGCACTGATGGACAAAAAAATTGGTGACATAGTAATGTATTTAGACTATATGATTATATATGTGATAGCCTATGGAAAGTAAGCTGGACAAATTTCAGGACACCTCTAAAGTTTGCTTTTTTTAAAAAGAGAGAAAGCTAGTGTAATGTATGAGCCCTCTGATGTGTACCTTAAAAATAATGTTGTGCATGTCCTTTGCTGTGGCATGGACATTGCATCTGATCATTCAAGTCCTGGCCTCATACAAAGCAGTCCAAATAAAGTTGGTTATGTTCAGAATTTGGGTTATGTCCAACTTCAGTGCACAGCTCTAAAAGCAATGCAGAAAACTGTTACTAACTGAACAGTTGGTTTTTCTTTTGAGAAGATTTTATCCCCCAAATGCATCTGAATGTAGCTTGTGGTAAAATCCCCCTGAAACTATTTATTTATGTCACTTTTTCCATGAAGGTGAAAGGAGGACATGAGAGTTTCACTGTATTTCCATGTAACTAACTTACTACCAGAAACTCCTTTCGACTTTCAGCAACTCAGCCACCCTTTGGTTAAAGTGATATTCTTACTTGCAGAGAGGAAAAAAGAAAGAAAAAATGTTTCATATCCTCTTTCAATGGAGATGGCATTTCTTCTATACATTTTTAATGTCCAAAAGGGGAAATTGAAGCAACTAAATCAAAAGTATATAGCTGTATATTTTTATCTGTCTCTTCTTTTCTCGCCTCCCAGACGATGAAACAGCTTTTAATATTTTATTATAATTGCCCATGGACATCTAACATCATTTGGTTACACGTAATCAACTAATGCTTTATGTTTTAGGACTGGATTCAATAAAACATGAATTACCCTGTATTTCAAGATTCCATTCTTTGTGCTGGAGCCAGGCTGCATTTCATATGCAGAACTCCAAACCAAAAGTGGCACTGTATATTTTCTTCTGTGTCGGAGTTTAAAACAACAGCCATTTCTTCAGGGTGTGTCACTTACATAAACAACAGAGACAGATGACATCATAACAGGATCTCCAGATGAGTACATTTATAAGTAAGTATATTTGGTGGCAAAATCCAAAATCTATATTGTATTCCCAAATGTGTTAGGACAATGTATTTATCAACCAAATGAAAGCATAAAATAATAATTATGGCAAGGAAAATAATGAATCTTCATCTATGACTTTTCTCAATCTCCACAGACTGCTCTATACATAAGTTCGATCCTGACTAGCGCTCAAGGTTGACTCAGCCATCCATCCTTCCGAGGTCGGTAAAATGAGTACCCAGTATGTTGGGGGCACTAAGTGTTTTGGGGTGGTTTATAAGTGTGATTGCCTTGTTTTGTGCTAAACTATAAAACAATTGAAATGTATATACAATAAAACCCCGTTTTATGAACACCTCTTTTTACAGGAAAATCATTTTATGGAAGGAAATTGTGAGGAAATCACATCCTGATTTAGGGGGAAATTCAACTTACAGAATGGGTTTCCCCAGAGTTCCTTCTGTTTGAGAGATTCTAAAATGGTGGGATCGCTATTTTAGACTCTAAAATGGTGCCCGCACCTTACCGCTGGAAGTCGCGATTCATTACTTACCACAGCAGAGGCCACTTCGGAGTCACTAGCATTTTCCACCACTTTTATCACAGCAGGAGACTGTGAGGACCATATCCACTTCCTTCCGGTCTTCATCCAAGGTACCCCCACAGCACCGTAGCCAGGAACATCACCTGCTCTGGTTATGCACCAGGTGCCCAGGTGCATGTTCCAGGCTGTAGCACCACAGCTGCTGCCGCCAGCTGGGCTCCCCCACCGGCCAGACAAAATGCTTAGGAAGCAGCAGCAGCATGCAAAAGGTAGTGGGATCACTCTGTCGTTCATTCATTTCCTTTTACTGTTTGCTCTGCTTTCCCCCCTTTTTTATCCCACACCTCCTCTCCACTATTGGGGGTCAACTGGGGGGAGGAGGGGGTGTTCTTAGGGGCTTCACCTTTCTCTCCTGCACCTCAAGAACTCCCCCTTCTTTCCACCCCAGCTGCTAATCAGCTGGGGAGTTCGCTCGATTGAGGTGCAGAGGTGCAGGATAAAAAAAAGGTAAATTCTTTAAGAACACCCCTTTTTTCTCCATCCCAGCCTCTCATTAAGTTTCTGACATTAATGGGCATATGTGAAAAAAAGAAAAGGGAAAAGACCACGAGGCAGACCCAGAGGAAGGTCGAGAGAAAACATCAAAGAAATATTACAAGAACACCAAATGACACCAGTGGAGGCCGCTAAAAGTGCCAGATCAAGAACCATGGATCTCCCTCGATACCCGGAAGTAGGGTAGTAGTGGTGGTGGTAAAAGAAGAAGAAGCAGCCCCCCCCCTCCGACAGACGAAAGAAGTGTGGAGGGGGGATGGAGTTTTTGCTATCCATCACTCTCTCCCAAGACCTTACTATCCATTATTACAAATGGGATACCATTCTTCTGCAATTCGTATCCAAGAATTCATTTTTTCTCCTGAAGCAGGAAAAATGTCACTGACGTGAATTTGTTTAAGGTGGATCCCATCTTGCCATGAAGTGACCCACACACTATGATCTCGGAGCCATCACCCATGGCACACATGAAGCACAACTTGCAGGATTTAACACCAGGACTGCACTGGACTGCTGCAACCTTGAGGATATGGACAAGGTGCATCTTCACAGCCAGTCCATCTGGCATCATCTCTTCCGCCTCAATGACCCTTGGGAATCAGAGTTCCTACTCTATTCATTTTGCCATTGGGATTCCAGTGGCATTTCCTCCACTGAGGGTGACCATCACCCCACTTAAAGGGGCTCATCCACCTGTATCCATTGGCCCCTTCAGGGAGTCAGTTTAGTTAACTGCTGCCTGACACTCAGCGTTGAGTCGCTAGCTGAATGGTCTACTCCATTACCATAGCGGGATGTCCGGCCAGACAGAAACAAGTGGGATACTGCCCTGTATAATCACCTATAAAAAGTTGTGTTATTACATAACAGATCTGCCAAGTGCCATCTGCCTACAAATTGTGAAAAAAAACATAAATCATTTGATAGGCTGTAATATGACATGCTAAAAGTATGTTAAAAAGAAAGCCCCAACAAACTCTTTGGGGGTTTTCCTCCTGAAGATAATTTGCTTCCATCCTCCATTTGGAAGGCCAGACTCTACACTGTAGTTCTACTTTCTGAAATATTTCAGCTACTTTAAGTAACCTGCAAAACTTGCTGAAGTCTACACAATCATTCTCATGGACTTTAATGGGGTTGGGTGATTTCCATGTTGAGCTATGAATACATGCACACAAAAAATCTTCTGGTTATATAAAATAACATTTTATAAGAACTATTTTAAGCCAGTTTTTTAAGGCAATAAAAAATTAAACTTAGAAGCTATGGCTATCCCAGGATTTAGTAAAGTACAATGTGTGACTGTGTATAACTATCTGTATATCTATACAGTAGATAGATAGATAGATAGATAGATAGATAGATAGATAGATATCTTATTAATGTGCACATGCTTTCTAATGGAACACATCTGGTAGTGCAGTGGTTTGTGAGTTTGATCCTGACCAGGATTCAAGGTTGACTCAGCCTTCCATGCTTCCGAGGTTGGTAAAATGAGTACCCAGCAAGTTGGGGCGAAATGCTAATTAACTTGTAAACCACCCAGAGAGTGCACTAAGCACTACAGGACAGTATATAAGTGTGATTGCTGGCTTGCTTTTGCTAAAGGCAAGGCAGCAAGCAAAAAGCTATTTAGTAAGTTACATGCTTTAATAAAAAATAATGGGTCTGGCAAGGTCTAAAGACTTTAGCAGCTGCAGGGACACTTCTTAGAAATAAAACTTTGTGTTTACACAGGTGCAGCCATATTTAACAAAAAAAATTATATGCAATGAAAACAGCTGTCTGTCTGTTTTCTTTGGCAAGGCTCACTCCAACTGAAACAATTTGTATCAAACATCTCTCCCTCTCCGTGGTACCTATATAAACAATTCCAGAAAAAGAGAAGAAGTGGGGGGGGGGGGGGGAGTAACCAAAATCTCTGTTACTCATAATTTGTCCTTTGGATAAACTACCAGGCTGGAGTGGGGAGAAGGGAGCACGACATTTCCAGGAAGGCGCGTGTATGCGCACACATGTGAGGGAAGCTGCCAAGGAAGCATTTAAGCATTCAGCGAGAAAACTCAGAAAAGTATTTTCTCCTGCTGTAGTCTCTCTGACAGATGTTACAGCTGACATATAGGGAGGCTGGCAAATGGATTTCTTTTTTTATTGTTTACAAGTCAGCATGGTATGGGGATACCCACTATGGTGTAAAGGATAGAGTGACGGACTAGGAATCTGAAGACCAGGGTTCGAATTACCCACTTGGCCATGGAAACTTACTTGATGATGGAACTGAGAAAACCCATTCTTTAAATACCTCGCTTACCTTGAAAGCCATATTAGAGTTACTATAAGTCTATTCTGTATCATATGAGCTCTAAGACACTGTGTTATTCAGATTTTTGAATATAACATCTTATTCTAATTTTTGTATACAGTAAAACCCTGTTTTACAGAAAAAGTCCGTTCTGTAACTTTTTCTGTAACTCGCTGTTTCCATAAAATGAAGCACAATTTCCTATAGGAATGCATTGAAAAATTAAAAAATGGTCCTCACGTACCAAAAAATTACAAACAAATCCCCCAAAAATCCATTAAAATGCCAGACAAGATCATCTCCCATACCCCCATTGACCCCACCACCTGGTGAGGGGCTAGGGTGGAGAAAAGGTTTTATCCTGCACCTCCACACCTCGATCGATCGAACTCCCCAGCTGATTAGCAGCAGGGTTGGGAAAGAGGGGGAGTTTGTGAGGTGTGGGAGAGAAAGAGGTGTCACAGGCTTTAACTGGTCTCTGGACTTTGTAGAAGATCCAAGATGGAGTCCCTGCTGTATAAGGACTTCTGTGTGTATTTCTTTCTGTAAAGCTTTCTCACGCCTGCAAGATGTTATGGTTGCTGGAAAAATTCCTGACCCTTGTGCACAGTCCCTTATCACAAGAATACCCAGGTGAGTAAACAATCCCTGGTCTGGGAGACTGAATGTGGGAAAGTCTTTGTTGTTCTTTTACTATATTTCTATTGGCTATATGTTAGTTAGCTGATCCTGGAACCATGTTTTATGTTATAGACACATGGGACTAAGAGTAGAGTTTTTGAGTTGGAGAGAGTTGGTTCTTGAGAGTTGTTGGAGGGAAATGAAGGAGAAAGATGGAGTAATTAGGATCAGGGCCTAATTGAGGCCCACAGATGAGGAATAAAACATGAAACAGAAGAAAAGCTTTAGATAGTTTACTTTACTTTCAGGTGAAGGGAGCTATTTGCTTTGTTTCTCCTTGAACTACAGTATATATTTTTTAACATCAGAACCTGTTTCTTATTAACTGAACTGAATGCTGATATTAAATAAATTATACAGGATAGTGAAAACTGTGAGAGATTGTGAGGAGCTCCAGAGGATCTCTTGACACTGGGGGAGTGGGCAAAACAGTGGCAAATGAGCTTCAACATTAGTAAGTGCAGAGTGATGAATGTTGGGGCAAAGAACCCCAATTACATTTATAAACTGATGGGGTCTGAACTCTCTGCGACAAACCAGGAAAGGGACCTTGGTGTCCTGGTGGACAGCTCAATGAAGGTGTCGACCCAGTGTGCCTCAGCAGTGAAAAAAGCAAACTCAATGCTAGGGATCATTAGGAAGGGTATAGAAAATAAGTCAGCAAGTGTCATTTTGCCTCTTTATAAATCTATGGTGAGGCCCCATCTGGAATACTGTGTACAGTTCTGGTTGCCATACCTCCAGAAGGATATTATGGAGTCGGAGAAAGTGCAGAGGAGGGCAACCAGAATGATTAGGTGTTCCTTGCCATCTGAGGCTGCAACGGTTGGGCCTTTTCACTCTTGAACGTCTAAGAGGTGACCTGATTGAAGTTTATAAAATCATGCATGGTGTGGACAAAGTAGATAAGGAAAAACTGTTTTCCCTATCGCACAACACTAGAACTAGGGGACACTTGATGAAACTTTTGGGTACTAGTTCTCAAACAAATAAGAGAAAGTACTTTTTCACCCAGAGGATTACTGGTCTATGGAACTCCATGCCAGAAGAAGTGGTGACAGCTGTCAGTCTTGACAGCTTTAAGAAAGGATTAGACAAGTTCATGGAGGACAAGGGTATCAATGGCTATAATTATGGATACTTAAGGACAACCTCTGGGTTGGAGAGATAGGCAGGATATCTCTCAATGCCATTTCCAGGGAGGGAATCCTAAGCAGGTGAAGGCATCTCCTTGGGAATACCCTGAAGGAAATGGTGAGCCACTGTGTGAGACAGAATGCTGGACTGGATGAGCTGTGGCCTGTTCCAGCAAGGCTGTTCTTATGTTCTTATGATATTATCTGTTACTCTCCCTTTTCAAAAGAGAGTGAATAGCACTGGGATGCCATTCACAAATTATTTGCTTATAAAATAGCAAGGGTTTCTGTCTAACTGGTGACAGAGGTGTTTAGATAATGGTCAATTCAGCTTGGACCTTGCAGAGTCTTTCTAAGTGCCTAGGATACCTGTACTGAGTTGGCAGGTGGCACGTGGGAGGAAGCTGTTAATTGAAGCCCTTACACCCATATGGGCACGTTTTACTTCTGCTTCTGGAAATGATGAGGGCGGTGTGGGCCAGATGAATCACAGTAAACCCATTTGTGTGGATTCACAGGGGGCTTGGGCTTCTGGGAATTGAAGTCCAAGAACATCTGGAGTGCCAAGGTTCACCATCATGGTCATAGGATCTTCTCACATGGGCTGAGGAGAGAACTAGCCACAGCAGAATAGCTGATGCAGCTTGTCTATCATATTAGCATTCCCGTGAAATCATGAAGCTTAGAAGTGCCTCTACATTTCCAAGTTATAGCTGATACTACTTAAATTGTCACAGCTTTGACCCGTTAAGGCATCCTGGTGTTTATGATTTGGAGACAAATTTCTGCTGTAGTTTGGAGGCAACACTAAAACTCAGTAGTAGTGAATTCTGTCTCATCAAACTGCAAGTTCCAAGGATTCCATAGGACATAACCATGATTAGTATCTAACGGATACTACTGTGTAGTACAGATATACTCTAGATCAGGGGTGGCCAACCTTGGTGCTCCAAGTGTTCTTGGACTTCAATTCCCAGAAGTCCTCATCAGCAGGTGTGCTTACTTGGGCTTCTGGGAATTGAAGTCCAAGAACACCTGGAGCACCCCTGATCTAGATGGCAAAACAAGCAGAGGAACTTCCTAATTTCATAGAGGTAGATATTGATTATCTGTGCAATAAAATAAGAAATAACTGTGAGATACGTCAGCAACCTACAAGTTTAATTTGACATAAGCTTTTTTAAAAAATCTGCATCCTGCTTCTCCAGATGCATCTGATGAACTGGGCTGAAATCCAAAAAAAAAAAAAAAAAGCTTAGGGCCAATAACACTTAATTTCTAAGAAGTCATAGAACACTTTCTGGGAGCAACAGACACCTTCTGTAGTCCTCCTTCCAAACAGCTTTTGGTAAACCTAATCCTCGATCTTTTCAAGAAACTTATTTAAAATCTGACATTGCAATAAAATTGAATAGATTTTGCAGGAAAAAAAATATTTTAAAAAACTACGTATTTTAAAATTAAGTCATCTATTGGGACTGCAGTGGCTCAAATGGCTAAGATGCTGACTGGGAGGCAGAAAGTCAGCAGTTCAATTCCTGAGTACTGCAGGACGGAATGAGTTCCCATCTTGGTCCTAGCTCCTGCCAACCTAGCCGTTCGAAAGCAAGAAATTGCAAGTAGATAAATAGGGACCACTTTGGTGGGAAGGTAACAGTGTTCTGTGCGCTCCAGTGTCTAGTCATGACCACAAAAATGTCTGCAGATGCAAACAGCACTGGCTCTTTAGCTATAAACAGAGATGAGCACTGAACCCTAGAGTCGGATGTGACTGGCTTTCGAGCAAGGGAAACCTATTGCCTATATTGTTGATGGAGTTGCATGGTTACACTACAATCTGAGTCTCTACACTTTTCAATAATTTTACCTCTATCATTGCTCTTTACCAGAATTTTATTAGGTAATGTGCGATTGCTATCTCTCATTTGATTTTCTCTGCCCTTTATACAAAGAAAAGTTGACTTAAGAAAAACAATAAAGCTGACAAGGTAAAGAAGAAAAAGAAGAAGCAAAGCCACATGTTTAAAAACATTTCGAATAAGATATTTTAGAAGCCTTGTTTCCACGCCATCTTGAAAATTTACAACCATCAGCAGTGTAAACATGCACTTGACAAAGCCCAACAGCTTGCTGACTTCAGAGATCATCTATGCTTTTTCTGTCGGGCAGATGTTTCCTTTTAATACTCATCATGCTGTAGAGTAGGATTATGTATTTTTCTTTCTAATTTCTTTTCTTTCCCTTTCTCCCCCTCCCCCCCCCCCCCGGCCTTTCAATAAGAGAATAGACCTGACATGCTACTAATGTCATTTCACACTATGGGCCAGATGGTGAAAAATGCAAAGGCTGCAGATCTGTTTATGTAAAAGGTGGGTGGGAGGGATAAGATTTTGTTTCTCAAAGACATTTAGCTAGATCATTTATTACTTTCATCTAAACACTCAATGATGAATAAAAGAAGACTCTCTGAACTTCAAAAAGGTCCTTGAGCTTAAGTGGTTAAAAATGTAACACATCTGGGTCAATGGGGAGGAGAGTAGCACAGCTTCCTCTTTCTCTGGTTGCAATATCAGGACACTGAGGAGACATTTGTGGCTTTGAGGTAGGTCCTTTCCGCCAGAGCATATGTTTGAAAGAGGAAAGTGGTGGTGCCCTAAGCGTTCATGACTTTGATTTTTCATGGTAAATTTGGAAAAGGGAAAATGTCTGATCATCACACAGAACTTAGAAAATGCATACAGGGGTAGATTGGTTTGCAGTGGGACATGCACACTCCAAGCCCCCACATTTTCAAAAGTTATTGTCCGCACTGCGGCAGAACTCTAGCAATGTAAACAGGGAGTTAGACACAGACCTGGCCGGTGCCGAGAGGCTGCATAACCTGAGAGTTTCAGAACTAGTTAGCTCACCAGATGGGGATGCAAAATCCTAGTTTCCACATGGGGGTCTGTACAAGAAAGGGGGAAGGAATGTTGTATATTCAGGTTAATCGCAAGTTGCTCCAGCAACGCTTTGCAAGACAAAATGGTGATTTCCCGGCATCAACATTAGCCGCTAGATTTGGCGCGTACCTTTCCCTTCTGGGCATGCTCATTATGTTAATTAGAGTTCAATGATTGGGTACAACTTTGGATCCTGTTCATGATTGGTCAAAACTGGTATATCATGTTATGATTGGTTAGTTAAGTTGTCCGGCGGGTTACTACATTGTATCAAAGAGCCACCACCGGGGAGACACTATATAAGCCCCCCGGGTAAACAATGGTGGAGCTGGGGCCGGATCTATGCTTCTCATTATTGCTGCAGGTTAGACCATGCCAGGCTAACCTGGGGTCTTCTTTTTACGCTCACTCGCCTGGTGTAGCTCATTACATTGCCTATATGGTAGAATTCAGAGAGACCGATTACATGGAACTTGTATAGCCATCTGAGGTCCGGATATTCCTTGTAAAAGTAACCAGAAAGACTTTGCAATAAACCGTTGTTCATTGTTCTGTTCATCATTTGCTGGACTGTTCTTTACAAGGGCCGGACATGACACCGTGACACCATTTCATGTGGACCCCACTGCCTCCACCACACCAGGAAGTGCCATTTGTTGGAGGAATGGCAAAATGGCCGTCCAGCCCCCAAAGCTGTCTGAGGGAGCTTGACCTGGCTCCAGGCTTTAAAAGGTTGAGAACTCCTGGTCTACATGATCCCAGGCAATCAGAGAAAATTATGATCTCAAGGCTCTGTGGAATCAGAAATGCTCCTTAACTACTGTAATGCTCTCTATGTGGGGTTTCCCTTGTTCCTGATATGGAGGCTCCAATGGGTGCAAAATGCAGCAGCCAGGCTGATTACTGGAGTGAGAAAATTTGAACATATCTCCTCAGCCTTGGCAGGGCTGCATTGGCTACCCATTCCTTTCCGTATCAGGTACAAGGTGTCATTTCTAACTTTTAAAGCCCTAAAGGGTTTGGGACCTCCCAGAAGAACATCTTCCCTCCCTTCCACATCATTCATTCCTCCCAGTTGGCACAACTCCAGGTGTTGACCCCGAGATTAGCAAGAATGGCTGTGACTCAGAGAAGACCTTCCCAGTGGTGGCACCAACTTTATGAAGCTCTTTTCCAGTTGAGCTGCGCCAGTTTCCACCTCTGCATATATTTTAAAAACAACTAAAAGAGGCTTTTAAGGATATACTGCCAATGGCCAAGCATCAGGTTGCGACTACACTTTCCATTGCCAATATGTGTTTTTGTTGCTGACATTTTTTAAAGTGTGTGCATTATTTTTGTTATTCCTGATAATTATTATTCATTTTGTTTATTTTTTTATTGTAATTTTTTTTACTATTTTGTACCTCACCCAGAGTGGGAAAATATCCCAGTTGGATGGAATATAAATGTAATAAATAAATAAATAATATTGAACCAGGGAGAAGTGGGAATTAAACCCATTACAGTAAATGGTAAGAAGGCCATGAGACAACATATTACCACTGCCAAGTTCATTGGGACAATTGCCTTCCTGCCATGAAGCATTGACAGTTTTAGTATTGTTATCAATATGACAAAGGAAGCAGAGCTTAGAAATTAAAGCTACACCTCACTCTGTTAAAACTTTGAAAAGAGAAAAATGCATTCATGCATTTGGAGAAGTTAGCTATAGTCAATTGAAATGAATGGCAAATAAAACCATCGTCTTCATGATTATTTTGACTACAATAGACTAGCATAGCTATGTCCTCCTAAGATTATTTTTTAATGTATTTGTCCATAAAATAGACAAAAACACCCAGGATATAATAGTGTATTCTTATACATCCTTATTCAGAAGTTATTACAAAGGAAAAGAATGGAAGCTATTCCTAGATTTAAAAAAAATAAGAATACAGTTGGAGCATAATAAATAAATAAGCCATTGCATATCTGGCCTTTTTAAAAAAATAAAAGTAAAAATCTGGTAATTATCTCTATAATCAATTATTAACATGAAGGAACAGCAATGTCCTTTTTTCCCTTAACAGTCTAAAAGCATAACAAAATGGAAAAAGTAATTTTAAAATCTGCCTATTATCCTTTTCAAGAATCTGACACTACAACAATGGAAGGGAAGGCTGTCATAGAATAATAGCCCCTAACTGCTAGATAAATGCTGAGCTGAAGCAGAGGCATTTATCAAAAATAAACACTGAAGGAAAGCTGGGAGACATTGATCCTGTGATAATGCTCTGTTAAACTCACCATTTCTCTGGCATTGAGCAACAGATGCAGACACAATCATATTGTAGCTGATGAACACTAATCTAAAAGTTTTCTCACTGATTAAAAGATGAGTTCTTAGCTTCAACAGCAAGTCAAACTACATGTTACAGTTCTGATGTTTTTTGTTATAGTCATACAGTATTTCGTAATATTCATATCTGGATGAGAAAACATCTCAATTGCATATCCCACATTCTGCTCAGATCAGGATTCCTTGCCAGTTTTCCCACATCTGGTTTTGTAACCTGGAGTCTGGCCAGGTTATCCTGCTATGGTAATAGAGTAGACTATACTGCCAGCGACTCAACGTCGAGTGTCAGGCGGCGATTAACTAACCTGACAACCCTGAGGACTAACGGCCTTGGGTGCCAAAGTCCACAGGGAAGGGTGATGGCCCCCAGGGGATTAAATCCCACTTGAATCCATCTTGATAAAGGGCAGCAGCTTCATCTATACTGGCCTGGGGCTGATGAAGACTTTGCATACCAAAAGGGCTCAGGACCAGAAAGTGACTTGCGGAACTGGATCATTGGTACGGGTGATGTGGAAGGCAGATGAAAGGCCACTTCATGATATTCTCAGGACAGTTTTCATGGATGATTGTCAGCATTGCAGTGGCTTAGTGGTTAAGACGCAGGGCCATAGCCAGAATTCTAAATGTGGGTGGGCAAATGTTTTTTTCAGGATGGGCAACAAAGGCTATTTTCAATGCAATCCTAGGGAAACCACACTTAGCCAGGGTGGGCAAAGTGCTAACTCAGGGTGGGTCAAGCCCACCCTGGCCACACCCTGGCTACGGCTCTGTTAAGACGCTGAGCTTGGGGACTGGAAGATCAGGGTTCAATACCCAAGTGCTGCATGATGGATCTTGGGAACATGAAAGGAGCTTCATTTGGGCATCCCCTGAGTGGAGTTTCTCCAGCAAAAATCCTTTCAACCCAGAGTAATTTTTGACACAAAATTTATTTATTTATAGTCATGATGATCGCCTATATTTGGATTTGGATATGGCAGATTGAGGCCAAGAGGGCAAAAGGAGAAAATCAAGGGCAAAAGGAGAAGATCGAGGGCAAAAGGAAAAAACTGAGGGCAAAAGGAGAATCAGATGGCAGAGGATGAGATGGCTAAGTGGCATTGCTGACGCAACGGGTGTAGAGCTGAGAGGGCTGCAGAAGATGGTGGAGGATAGGTGTGCCTGGCGTGAAGTGGTCCATGGGGTCACAAAGGATCAGACTCAACTGTGTGACTGAACAACAACAACAAAATGGCAGAAAAAGAAAAAAGGTGTTGTCCCCCTGTGGCCCAACAATATAGAACTTTGAGAGCTAAGGATAATTTATAAGAGATTCACTGGCATGGTAGTACATACCAGACCAAAGCAATAGCAATTAGACTTAAAACTGCCCCATAAGGTTTAGTGCACTTTCTGGGTGGTTCACAAGGTAATCAATAAATCTTTAGTACAGTCCAAGACCAGCATAGTACATCAAAAGAAACAGAAGTTAAAATGAGGGTGCTTAAAAAGGAGCCATACCACCCTGAACACACCCGATCTCATCTGCACAAGATAATTAGCATTTTGTCCCCAATATGCTGGGCACTTATTTTACTGACCTCAGAAAGATGGAAGGCTGAATCAATCCTGATCCCCATCAGGATAGAACTCTATGCCATGCTTTCTCTGTGGTCTTGACTCTTGTAAGCCAAACCAATTAATGGAAAATTAAAATAGAAAGTCAATCCTCCAAAATCTGAAACAATGCCCACCCTCTCATGAGCAGATGACAGAAAAGTTACATTTTGGACTACAATTTCCAGAATCCTAAATCAGCATGACAAGTAGAAATGCTCACTAAGAGATTCTGAGAGCTTCAGCCCAAAATATAATTTTCTCAACCTCTAGTTATAAAAGATTTAGAATTTCTGTAGGTAGGACCCCATGTGGGGAGCTATATCAGGCAAAATCCACAGGGCCATTTCATGCAGACACCTGCCCCTAAGAGAAGGGCAAGCAATGATTCATTTCTCAAGAGAAATTTTCTGTAAAATAGACTGACAATATCTTTTTAAGGCTGAAAATGTCAGAGCTTGTACAAAGAGTGTTCTTGGGAGCTCCACTTGATCATTGGTTAACTACTGTGATATAAAATGAAGAAAATCCGTGTGTAACGCTTCAAATCACTAATCTGGTTTAAAAGGTCAGTTGCAGCCTAAAAGGACTTGACATTTTCCCTTTAAAAATCTGACTTTTTGACTCTGAGCTAACAGCATTTTGAGCTCAAATGACCTGAAGGATAAATGCAAAAAGCTTATTTCAATTGAACTATTTAGAAAGCAGGGGATCTTCTAATTTATAAGATAGCGTTAACATAGGGCTTTTTCCATTAAGAACTCATCAATTGAAAAGAAAATGATTTCCTTGGTTATTCTATCATCTTTTTGTTCTTTTGTAAATTTACATTGGGTTGAGGGTGTGAGGCAGAAAATCTGTAACACCAAGCCATGAAAACAAAAACAAAACTTCCAGGTAGGGATTGGGGGGGGGGGGGACCACAAAATATGCAATCTCACCTACAACTAGCATCGCCTATTTATAAAGAACCACTTATTCCACTATCAAAGATCCTGACCTTCAGTATGATCACAATAAAAAAGCCTATTATTATTTTTCAGAGAAGGAACATGTATGTATTTACAAACATTTTGTTACTATATTTATTATTTATGGTCAGGTTTATGCCAGTAACCTGCCGATTACTGCCAGAAACATGCACCAATGAGGACTTATGTTTGGCCAATGACAAAGCCAAGAAGTGACTTCATTTTGTCAGTCCAGGGTTTGATTGAGACACAAAATAAGAAGAAGAAGATGACCTGAACATGCACCAGCCTCAGAAAAGTGTGTCTAAATGAGGCATAGCATGGATATTTGAACCTTATCAGAGCAGATACAGGCCAGTTCAAGAAGCCCCAAGTCATGCTCTGGTTTGCTATGGTCCCTGTACAAATTACTGAAGTTTGTTATGGCCTTTTGGGGTTTAAAATGCTGCCATGCAGTGTTGGGATTCAGCAGGTTCACCCCAGTTCACCAGAACCGGTACCAGAAATTCTGACTGGCCCCACCTATCCAAGTTTTGAAATATGCCTGCCACATGACCACGGAAATGTCTGCAGAAGCAGACAACGCTGGCTCTTCGGCTTAGAAACAGAGATGAGCACTGCACCCTAGAGTTGGATACGACTGGCTTTCGAGCAAGAGAAACCTTTACCTTTACTAATTCAGGTGCAACACAGGGCTTCCCTCTGGCCACGCCCACATACCACACCCACAGAGTAGGTAGTAAAAAAAATTTTTTAATCACACCACTGCTGCCATGTGAACAAAAATACTTCATGTGAACAAAAAGGAAGCACCAAAGCAGAAGGAGAATGACAACAGAAGCCCTAAAGAAAGCCAAGCCTTTCCTGGAAACTTCAATTGATGAGCCCTGGAAAGTACTCATGTTGACCTCACCAGATTCTATTTAGCCCCTATTTCTTAACACTTGCATGGCAAGGAGTGAGTGGTGCACTAGCCACATTCTACAGTTTTCTTGTAAAACACTTTGGGTAGGTGGGGGAAGTATAGGGACAGCAAATTCTGAGAAATTTATATGGAAAATCTGTGCCCTGTCTTTATTACCTCTGTGTCCCACTAGTGATATGCAGAGACAAAATTAACATAAACACAAGATAAATACAAACAGAAAGGTCCCTCAGCAGGGAATATTATTCCATTTATGGGGGAAAACCAACACTCTTAAGATACTGTACATGCAAATCCATAATATGATACAAAGTCATGGATTAGACATTGAATCACATTAACAGAAAATTAAGTGTTGTTGCTGCCCATCCAAGTCAATGTCTATGTTTCTTTATAATTGAAATGATAAAACAATCTATAGTAGTTATACTATATGCTTCAAAAAACATGGCTTCCATGTTCCCTTGGACTGTCTGTTGGCTTTGTATGCATTTCATTATAGGAACTCAAAGGATTTACTTTTATTTTTTGTTTGCTGATTTCCACATGTGTTTGTGTCTTTTTATGTTGTGCAAATCAGAATTGATTGGTTGGTTGGTTAGTTCATCATTTATTCATTCATTTTGTGCAGCTCTGCCTGTGTAACTGGAGTGGCAGGTTGCTACTAAATAAAGACTTCTTTTTGCACTTTTAGGATGTGCACTGCTCTCACATAATGTGACAAAGGTGCATGCACTCCCATATCACACAAAAAAAGTCTCTTGGATGAGCAAGAATCTATTGCTGCTAATGATGTCATTCCCACTGTGCAGATGGTCTACACTCAACAGAATTCCAGCCATGTACGTACGTATGTACGTGTATACGTACATACGTACATACGTACTTACTTACTTACTTACTTACTTACTTACTTACTTACTTACTTACTTACTTACTTATACCATGGCCTAGCTCACGAGTCCCTAGGTCAGGATGCAACAAGAACAGTTTAAAACAATTTTAACAGTTTAAAATAAGCAAAATCATTTCGAAGAGTTTAAAACATGTAAAACAATTGAAGAAATTTGAAACCATACAAACTATAATCAGTACAGAAAGCGTCACAATCTACTTAAGTCAAGATTCTTAAATTTCAAAAGGTGTGGTGAACAATCAGGCTGTAATGTGACTCTGAAATTAAATCATCATCAATGAGCCTTCATGGTGATAGGATTCCACAGTTGAGGTGCTTCAGCCCAGAAGTCAGTCTACTGTATCTCCACATAATCAACTACTCTCTGTGATTGACACAACAGAGGTTCACCTTCCCTGCAGCAGACCTTAACCACCAGACATGTATGTCAAGAGGTGCTTCCTTAAATATCCAAATCCTAAACAGTTTAGGTTTTTCCAGAGTTATAACTAGGATTTGATTAGTATGGCTTTAACATGGGCTGCTAAAATTTAAAGGGTATAAAATATTCCTCTTGGAAGAGCATTAATCAGAGTGCCCTAAGCCTATATACCACCTTTCAGTGCTCCTCTCCAGGCAGAAGAAAATTTACAGTATTCCCATCTATGCTCAATGCAGATGATCCCTCTTTTTATATATGCAACATTAAACTTGTTTTCAATCCAACATTTGCAAATTTCAACGCTAATCTCAATGCAAGCTCAATGCAAAACTCATATGACCACGACAAGATCAGACCTGAAGTTTCCTCCCCATTCCTCCATTCTCTCCACATACATGCCAACCTCATGTTACATAGACTTACAGTATCTAATAGGGAAGAGAAGATGTGGGTAATTTCATGCCAATCAAACTGTGAAATACATTGCCCCAAGATGTCGTTCTGGCCACTATCTTGGCTGACTTTAAAAGAAGATTGCAAGAATTAATGGAGGACAAGATTATTGTTGGCTATTAATGAGGCTTCTCTGTTGACTCAAGTACTGAAGACAGTCTATTTGATAGCCTCAGTTCTGGGAAAACTGAATAGAAAGGTACATTTGTTCCCACATCCTTGTCATGCTTCCTTGTCATGAGCATCTGATTACCCGTCATGAAATAAAATAGCTAGATAAACTTTTGGTCTCTCTCCCAAAATTGTATACTTGAAATCTAAAAACAGTGTCTACCACAAATCTCTCTCTCTCTCTCATGCGCACGCGCGTGCACGCACGCACGCACGCACGCACGCACGCACGCACGCACGCACGCACACACACACACACACACACACACACACACAGATGGTGAAGCAAAATGGCCAAATTACCCTAGACATCTGACAGATGCCATTTTTCCTTGATGCTGCTGTTGTCAGTTCCTAAAGAATGCTTCTGAGCCGCTTTTTAAGGACTGCGTCAGAATTCATCAAAATCGTTTACCTATCACTATAGATATGCTATGCATAATGGAAAATACCTGTAGTGTGACAAGATGATTAGGTTAAACTGAAGCAAATCAGTGTGATAGTTTTCCATTAGCAGAACTCAAAACAGGATTGCCAACAAAGGCTGACATAGAACAATGATTCTGCTGCCATCTCACACTGAGCGGTGCATAAAGAATAAAGGCATATTTTGATATATGTAATTCCTCTTATTTTTCAGAGTTATATCATGTAAGTCAGCAGGTCTGTCTATAATTATAATTCACTGAAGGCTGGCAGGCAAAGGTTGAGTGACAATTTTTCCCCTCTTTCTAGGAAGACAGAGCTCTGTTGGAATCAAACACTTGGTTCTTCTTTAGAATGGAAGTTAGACAAGAAAACCCATCAATTAAACATTGCACCGTTATTTTGTGTCTTCAGTTTAACTCTGAATGTGAGGAATTCCCTTCAGTGCCTAAAAAACACAAAGTAATTCTTATTTACCCTACTGCAGGTAACATTTTACCATTTAGATTTGTTTTAGAATGCCCTGCTATCACTACCTGTATCTGATCTCTCATCATTTATAATTTTATGAACCTTTAGTATCTGCCATCTCCCCACTCTCTGGTAATGTCTAAAATTCTTCTGTTACACATCATGTGGGTAGGCCTGGCCTAACCATTAACCAATATGCTCAAGGGTGTGTGTGTGGGGGGGAGGGGGGGTTTGCTGGTAGACAATAACATGCTATGTGAATGTGGAGAGATGCAGAATCCGGTAGATTACTATCGGAAACACACACCAGTGAGGATTTAAGTTTGGCCAATGACGAAACTAAGAAGGTGACTTCATTTTGGCAATTTAAAATTTGACCAGGACACATAAGAATAATAATTAGGCAGAATGGAGCTTTCTCAGGCAATATATATTGAGTAGCCATGATAGGCCTAAAAACTATATTTATTTCATTATTATTATATTTTTACTGTCAGAAACACAGGGGTGCATGCGAAATTTCACGATTGAGGTACAAAATAACTTAGTTGAGTGTGGCCCATGATTTTGAAGAGGGGAATGACAGATGGTATTTGCTGTTCTACCTCAAGTAGCAAAAAGTATCAGGTTGGCCGCTAGTATGGTCTAGGCAGAAAAATTCCATGGAATCATCCTTTAAGGTAAGTCAAATTTTCCCTCATATACAATTTTCACAGAAGCTTATGGAAGCCATTTTATAAACTCTTGATAATAAGGAGAAAGAGATCTTCTTCATAAGATCTGATGTAGAAAAGCAGGTAGAACATTCATGTTTTCATTTTTTCTTTTTAAACTGTGGCCATTCACACAGCAACCAGCACCCTCTGTGTTTCCTAGGCCAGTATGCCATGAGAACAATCCATCCAGTTTTGAGCAGAATCACAGAGTCCTATTCCTAGAACACTTGCATATAGCAAATAAATGTTGCTCAAAACCACACTGAAAAGTTGTTTTGTTTTTTTGGAATTAATATATATATATATATAGTGGAACCTCATACAACAATTGCCCCGTATAGGAACGAAATCGCATAACAATTAGGTTTTTGGGGGGAAATGGTATCCCGCATAAAAAAATTCCCTGTGGAAAAACCCGTACAACAATTTTTCAATGAGAAAAACCACTTAGCAAAAAAAAAAATCGTTGTGTGATGCATCCCATAGGGAAAATCGCTAAACGATGCATGTATCGTTTAGCAATTGTTTCGTACAACAACTAGCCCCATGGAACTGATTAAAATCATTGTATGAGGTACCACTGTATACGAAAATGAACCTGGTCATGCTGGCTAGAAAAAAAATCTGAGAGTTATAATTCAAAAATGTAACTTTTGCAAGCTCTAACTTTATGCACAAATGTATTACCTAAGGGATTTTTTTTTATCAGCCTGTGATTTCAGGTTAATGTTTACACAACAATAATAAACATGCTAATGATATGCCCAGTTATTTGATAGTCAGCTAAAAGTGTCCAGAACTCTAGCAGAGGGGGTTCTGAGCCAGTTTAGTCATTAACCTATTTGTCCAGATCATCATCATCAGAGGAGGAAGGCAGTTGCCATCACTACAGAAAAATTTAGAGCCTTCTTGTCCTCCCAGGCAGTCACCATCTTGCCCTGTGTTTACCAATTTCACGTGTCATTAAATCAGCCCTAAGACACCTTTTGTTTGACATGTGGAAGTAAGCACAGCCTGTAACTTTAATGACCTTTTATGTGATTGAGTCTATGAAACATGAAGCTTGCCCAGCAACGGTGTTACTATGTGGCATTTAAAGAAATATTTTAATATTGGGGAATAAATCTGTAATAAAAGGAACAGGCTGGCTCAAACAAAAGTTGATTGCATGAAGCAAGGCAGCACAGCCTGCCCACAAGAAATGTCAGGTGAAACATTTAACTTCTAACCATCTTAAATTCAATAGTTTCCTGTCAATAAATAGATCTGTTTATTAAAAATAAGTATCTGCCAAGTGTAATGTTATAAAGGTTGCCATTCTACAGAAAGTGATGTTCTTGAAATCCACTTCATATCAAAGGGATTTTGAGATCTATGCAGAGAACTGAAAACTACAAAATAGGGGAGCTTGAAATTGACAACTTTTTGCAGGTGCAATTTACTTATTGGGAATAAACAAGGAAGAAGATTAAAAGATTGTCAGTCTGTTTCGGTGTCAATCTAGAAAACAAATAATCTTAGAGATGGTCTTAGTTTGGAGAAATTTTTGCTCACTTAAAGGAGTGAAAGTGTAAAGAAATCAGTTTCCTTGGCAAAGCAAAAATTTCAAGCTCTCTTGCCCCAAGCTTAATCTTTTCAAACAAGTTGGGAGTTTCTGGAGGTATGTTTGTTGGATGGCACATTTAGTGTCCTGTTAAATATTGAAGTCCCCTTGTGGAGCATGGGCCCCACATTGGGAACCACAGGGATAGAATGATGGACTTAGACTCAGTAGACCTGGGTTCAAATCCCTGCTTGGCAACTGACAGGAGAAGAATTGAAAAAAATACTCCTTAAATATTTCACTTACCTTGAAAATGCTACAAGGACTGCTATAAACTGATGGCACAAAACATGTCATAGAACAGCTGTCTTAGGCACTCTTGCATACGAGTCTCTATTTTCAATTTTCCTCAGTGTATTCATACTAGCGTTAATAGATGCAGGAACTTATGTTGGCTTTGAATCTCTCGCACTCATCTTTTTTTCCAATAGGAAAAAATAATCATTATGGATTTTTCCTGCTCTAGCTTTGCTAAAGTGAGAATAAATTATGCATTCAAACCCATGCATTAGTTTCACTATTTTCTTTTAAAAGTGCTATTTAAAAGTAGAAAATTAATTGGCATAGTCTTCTCAATTGTTATTTTTTCTCTTTGCTATTTCATTGCAATCACTTTTTAAAAAATCTTTTCAGAAAGATCCTTAAGTTTCCAAGATAATAAAGTCACTAACAATCAATCTAGAATGGCAAAAAGATGAATGTGTAATGAAATATGCTAGCATTGCTTAAAATGCAGTGAGAAGGGATGTTGCCTTTGGCAGTGGGAGCAGACATCAATGGCAGTATTATGAGAGTTCAACCATTGTATTCTTCAGAGTACCAGAAGATGAAAAGTCAGTCCTTTTGCATAAATATTTGACTGCATCAAGAGATGTCTGGGAATTCATTTTCAGTAATAATCCAATTCTAGCCAAAATGCATTAAGTCAAACCTTTGGTACTCTTAGCCATAGTGGTGGCTTTTGCACATTGCCTATTGTGTCACATGATCAAGATTTTTCTTCTGTGGGTTAATACTGTTGTTCCTCACAGCATTGTCTGTTGCTGTTGTGAGTAATCTGCAGCTCTGGAGGCATTCAAGAGTAAGTTGGACATCCATCTGTCAAATATACTTCAACTTGGATTCTTGCATTGAGTAGGGGGTTGGACTCAGTGGACTGATAGGCTCTTTTCATTTTTCTATGATCCTGTGATTCTATTTTTAGGAATACCTAAATTGATCTGAGAGCACTTTATGGCCTGAGCAGGTGCCTCAACTCATAATTTTAGAGTGTGGGGAATCCACTGCTGCAGTGGCAGGCCACCTATCTCTGGATTGTGTCATTTGCACTTTTGACACATTGTGATTTCTTTCAAGACCAAGGGCACAAAGATATTGGAAGAGTTCAGAGAAAGAATGGATAAAGGCATCACCATAATGATCTCTATGAGAATTCACAGTCTGTTTTCAAATGGGGAGGAGTGAATCAGCAGGAAGAGGGAGTCCTGGTTCTCAGAGAAACAAGCAATTCAGAAGGGTACCCTATGTGGCACTATCATGATTTGTCTCTAAGGCCTCTTCCAGATGTACATGTTATTCTGCTTTAATGTACAGTGGATCTTCCTAAATTCCCCCTCCAAATATTTAAGTGATAGTCCTCTTTTAACAATTTGAACAGTACATAATCCCATGAATTCAAAATGTTGCCACCAACTGGGATGATGATGGTAGTACCAGTTAATTCCATACCTCATTTGTTGGTGTGCACCCTATATCTACACTGGTTACCTAGTGTGGTATAGCAGTAGCAATAGGAATTACACTTATATACCACCCCATAACACTTAGTGCACTCTCTGGGTGGTACTCAAAATAATTAGCATTTTTGCCCCCAACATGTTGGGTGCTCATTTTACCCACCTCAGAAGGATGGAAGGTGGAGTCAACTTTGACCCCCATCAGGATTGAACTCACAAAGTTTTGGCTGCAGTACAGCAGTTTAACCATTGGGCCACCAGGACTCTTTTAGTGGATAGAGTACTGAACTGAGTTCACTTCTTTGGCTCAGCCATGGAAACTCATGGGGGAGTGTGGAATGTGTAAAACCACTCCTTAAATATCTCACTTGCCTTGAAAGTTGTATTAGGGTCACTATATGTCATGTCTAACTTGGCAGCATATTACAACACAATCTATTTATTAGAGTTTGCCATGTGGGAGCATCAAAAAATTATTCAGTGATATGTGAAGTTATGTGCACTGTAGGAGAATTCTCTCTTCAACTCTATCCAGATGTCCCCACCTTCTGGTGGTTCTGGAATGATAACTACTTGCTTTAATAAGCAAGCTTCACTCCAGCTTCAACCAAATACAGTGGACCTTCAGTTAACAAATGGCTCGGTTAATGTAAAAATTGCATAACAGAAGGAAATCCATAGAAACTAGTGGCTTAGTTTATATAATTTTTTCCAGAATGGATTAATTGGTTTACAATGCATTCCTATGGAAAACTGTGTTTTGGTTAATGTGTTTTTGTTTTGATGCATTCCTATGGGAAATTGTATTCAATGCATTCCTATAGGAAATTTGGTTAAAGTGATTTTCACTGTAAGAAATGTCCAGGAGAATACATTAATTATGTTAACCGAGGTACCACTGTACTCTGATGAGGGGAAAGGTCAGCAGACTAATGGGACCTCAACATGGAAGTGCAGGAGAAATAGCACTAGAGTACAAATATATGCCAAAGATAAGGGCAGGTTCCTGAAGGAATCTTAAAAATAATGACAATGAAGAATTGATTGAACATTATAACTGGCAAGAATGAAAAATGCCTTCTGTAGATGTAAGGTTACAAATGGACAGAACTTGGAGATTAGCACAGCATCTCTAGAGTACATGGAGTTTACTGCTAGGTCAGTAGATCACTGTATCTATTTGAAGAATCTATACCTATAAAGGAAAGGCACGACCGTGTGTGTCCGGCAGGCGTGCCCACATCCCTGAAGCCTATCCCATTATGCTTTGTGCACACATACCTAACGCCACAGAGATCAGCCCCATGAGGGTCCGGTGGCCGAGAGTGGGGCCTCCACCCCACAAAATGGGGAAAGGAATCGGAATTACAACTCCCAAGGTTCCTTGGGAGGAAAAAACAGCAGTTTACAACAAGGCCTGGAAATAGAATGTTGGAAAGAGCAGATTTGCATGTTGGATTGTGATTGGTTTAACAGCAAGGCCTGGAAATAGAATGTTGGAGAGAGCTGATTTGCATGTTGCGTGCCTCTGCCCTGCTGCCCCTCCCGCCCTCAGTTGTGCCGCCTCAGGACGCGGTCGGGCGAGGTGCCACCATAGGTGCTGCCTCTGCCCTGCCGCCCCTGCCGCCTTCAGCTGTGCCACCTGAGGATGCATCCAGGCGAGGCACCACTGTAGGCGCTGCCTCTGCCCTGCCACCCTTTCCGCCCTCAGCTGCACCACCTGAGGACACGGCTGGGCAAGGTGGCACCGTAGGCACTGCCTCTGCCCTGCCACCCCACCACCCTCAGCCATGCCACCTGAGGATGCGGCCGGGCGAGGAGCTGCCATAGGCGCTGCCTCTGCCTTGCAGCCCCTTCCACCCCATAGTCTCCACGTCACCATGACCGGGAATGTGAGGCCACCACAGGCAGCCACAGCCCCCCTCAAACCAATGCGGCCCAGAGTACAGGTAAGGATCCACTACCCAATGAAGTGGGTACCTCAGCTAGTATGTAATATTAGTAAGAAGAAAGCTATGGCATTTGCACGCAAGAGCAAGCAGAGGCCTAAAGAGGGTGGCAGTATCAATGGGCAGGAAAGGCAATTGGAAATGGGGGCAGGGGAGGAACAGAGAATAAATTGGAGATGATGTTACTCAGCAGGGGTCTTCTCATGGTTGCCTCCTATGTTCTCACTGGACACCATAAGAGAAGAAGGAAAGAGGCACAATGTTCCACATCTCTCTAGCGTAAATTGGAGAGCTGTTCAAGGAGGTATCTACCAAGCTGTATTGTGGAAAGAAGATTGGAAAGACATACAGCACAACACCTTTTCTGAGACTGCCTAAATTCCTAACAGCCAGGGATAGCAACAGTATAATTGATGGCAAGAGAAGTCATAGGCATTAGAGAAGTTTTGCCAATAGATTCTGATCTGTGATCTATCAACTCCACATTTAGCTTACCTCAGAAAAAGAATTTGTTTTTTGTTTTTTCAGGCGAGAGATTCTTCCAGGATCCTTTCAAAGATAGCCTGAGGGAATCTGCCAATCTCCAATGCAAACTAACATGAGTATTAACATGTGTATTTTGCCAGGTAAATAATGATAACACCAAGTAAAGCGCTGGTCAAGTATACAGCAATAGCATCTCAAGAAAGGAATATATATTTTTATAAACTGGCTACACATCAAACCAATGTGTTCTGACTTTCTGTCATCTATTGCTTTTTCCACCAGACTGTGTGCTGTGATTTATGTAAGTTATTTCAGCTGTTTCCCTTAACTTTCCCATAATACAGATTCCAGGTCCTTAGTCTACCTCCCACACTTGCCTGAAAACAGTATTTTTACCCCCAAGAGAGTAAAAATTATGTCTATTTTAAGTTGCTAAATTATTCCTCTGGAAATGTCATTAAGGTGTTAGAAACATTGGACTGTGGTGGCTCAGAGTTAAGAAGCTCACCTTGTTAGCTGGAAAGCTGGCAAGTCAGCAGTTTGAGACCCAGGTACTGCTTGTCGGTGTGAGCCCTTGTCTCTGTCCCAGCTCCTAGGGACATGAAAGGAGCCTTCCCTGAGCGGAGTTTCTTCTGCAAAAATCCTTTCAACCCAGAATAATTTCTGACACGAAATTATTATTATTAGAAACAAAATATCTCTGCCAAAAACCCCACCTGATATAAAACTCAAATATTAATGTTTTGATGGAGAATGAATATTGAAATTTTTTAAGGGTTAAATCTTTTCAGAGACTGGTTATCCCTTACATACCACAGTTCCAAACCAATTTACCTTATGTACAATAGATAGATACATGGTCACAGGTATACTCAGAAGGTACTTCACCTCCACCACCAATGGTGGAGCAGGCCACTAATATAAACCACCACCAGTGGTCTCCTTCCTTGCATCCTTATTTGTTCAGTTAATACACTTTGAACCATTCAAGAATTAGATTCAATTGTTAAAGAACAGATGAAGACAATGTGCTTATTTCTTTGATTCATTTGATGATTATTAGTTGGTCAATGTAAATGATTATTAGTATGTATGTGACAAAGATTTTATATAAACTCTGCCTGTATGGAAATGCTTTGAAACGCTTGATTTGGACACAAGTCCTGAGTTGTCTCCATTCTGCAGAACTAAATAAAATTTGAAACTTTGCTCATCATTTGTTTGTTTGGTGTACTGCTGCTCCCTCCTTTAAAAAAATAGTGATATTGGCTTTCCTACCTGAGGTACCCAAAACAACATTATTTTGCAACAAACTGAATGACATCAAGTGTGGACACCAGCAAAGAAAATTCACTATTTGTTAGTGTTTTCAGGTGTCATTGCCCATTTTGCTCATATAATGCTTAAAAGTAAACAAGAATTGAAACTGTAATTGTAAGGTAAACAGAAAATCTTCACATATGAATTAAAATTTATCTTTCTGAGTGGGCCAGCTTCTTTTTACAAATCCCTGCTCAACAGAATGGGGTGGGGGGTGGGGAATGTTTCAGGACAATATCTCTCAAAATTCTTGAGAGGGGATTCTGAGAGTGGATTCTGGGAGGGGTTCTCTAAAAAGCAATTTTTCTAAGCTCTGCTGTTAAACAACATGAAACATTAGGTGGATTGCGCCAAATCCTCCCCACACAAACACATGTTGTAAAATTCAGCCACAGAGGCTACATGTGGTTCCTATAGGTCAGGGATTCTCAACCTGCATCCCATGGGCCAGATGCTGCCCATGGCACCATTTAATGGGTTTTTATTGCTTTTAAAACTGCTATTGGTTTTATTTTCTGTGAGCCGCCTAGAATCTTCGGAGTTGGGCGGCAATACAAATTAGAAATAAATAAATTCATGTGGCACCCCCACACCCCACACCATCTCCACCACACCAGGGAAGTGCCATGTGGTGGAGGAAGGGCAAAATGGCTGTCTGGCCCCCGAATCTGTATGAGGGAGCATGACCCAGTCCCTGGCTTTAAAAGGTTGAGAACTCCTGCTATAGGCTGCAGTAGGATTCAAATCTCATTTTTAAGATTTAAAAATAGATAGCAAATTATGGTATAAGAGAAAGACAGGTTTTCAAAACTAGCAAATGCTAGAAATAAATGATGGTACTGTATTCGTTATTCTCAAACTAGGGACAATAATTAAAATCAAGAAGAATGTTTTTTCCTTAAAAATAATTCAATCACCCATTCTAACAATGTTATTTTGTACCTTCAGGCCCTTGTTGTAGATTTCATGAACATGATTCAAATAAATTGGCTGTTTTTCCTTTGTGGCTTCTTTAATTATTTTGTTATTATCCAAGGAACTAGTTTAATTTAAACGTACACTGTATTCCTGCTAGTACTATCTAGAGAAAATAGTGGCTCCAAACATGCTGTTTCATAGTTAAAATCTATCTCTATATTTGTTTTGATGCCAGAATTGAGCTACAGTATTTCTATTATATACCAACAACACTGATCTGTGAATTCCAAGGAATAGTCTGCTTACTGGGTTTTTTTAATTGTGTGAATATGTCTATCCTTATGCCTATGCTCAAGAATAATATTTCAGGAATTGATCAGAAGTATAATTTCTAGTTTAGGATTCAGTAATCCTCAGTGCCATTTTCTTCCTTGTCTTTTGCAAGAGTAATGTATAGGCACACACAGGATTTTTCCCAAGGTAGAAGCAAATCTGCACAGTGGCGAATGATTTTTTTGGCCATCTCTGTCATTAGGCATTATAAAGGCCAAACTACACAATATGCCAAATATGTATCATGCATTTTAATATACTTCCTTTTTTATACTCCAAGGGATGATGATGATGATAATGATGATGGTGATGATGATGATACAGGTCTCCCCCTGTATTCATGGTTGATACATTTCAATACTTACCATGGATCCCTGAAACAGTGGATACCAGCTAGCCCTATACAGTAATACCTCATACAAAGTGCGCTTCATACAACATCGAATTCATACAACATCGCTTAATTTCTTGAAAAAAGTTACCTCATACAAAGTCGCTCGACTTTGTATGAGGCATTGGGGTTTTCTCCAGGTTCATTGTGCTTGGGCAGTATAAAAGACAGGACACATGCGTGCATTGCTCTTGTGGATTTTGCACAAGGCAAAGAGTGGTTAGGAGTGGTTTTGAGCGTGAGTTTGGTTTTTTTGAATTTTTCATCAGAATTTTTAGAAGCATTCCTGGGATTTTTGCAGCATTCTTCAGGTTCTTGGACAATCAGGATCGTTTGACATGTTTTTGTAATGTATTTAGCCTTTAGACAATGTTTTCTTAAAGTTCTGTCAGTCTCCTGTCTGTTTCCTTGACTTTGCCCTGAAGTCTGTGCTGTTACAGTACAATGTATCTCTATGGAAACGATGTTGTACGAGCCATCGCAGCAAGGATTTGGATGTTGTATGAGGCATCGCAGCTAGGATTTTGCATGCCTCATACAAAGTCCAAATCCGTATAAAGTCCAAACTTGTGGAACCAAGTTTGGACGTTGTATGAGATATCACTGTATTTTATACTGTAGACAGTGTCCTGTCTGCAAGGGTATGAGCTACCAAAAATGAAGAGAAAGGAGGGCACTGATTTGCATAAATCCAATATGCTAATTTTATGTATAAAGGCATACAGCAAAATGATTCTTTTGATTTAAGCAGAATTACAACGCATCTCATTCGAGTGGGAAAGAAAATGTCCAAGGCCTGAGTTTGCCTGTCAATCATCTTGAGTTGTAGATAGACCCTGATCTTCTTCTTGATTCTTCATTACCATTATACCAGACTTGGAAAGGATTATCTTTTGGATGTAGGAGCATACCTGTCAAGTTTTGGATTTGGAAATAAGGGAAATTTCCTGGCAAATAAGGGATGCTTGACAGCTATGCTTATCCTGTGCTGCCCTCCAATGGCGGCAATAGGGCACTGCAGTGTAATTAATAAGGGATGACAGCAGAAAAGAGGGTAAAATAAGGGGTTTCCCCGGCCAATAAGGGATACTTGACAGCTATGTGTAGGAGAGCTTCAAAAGAAAGATTGCCCTCTGGTAGGAATTCTTAAGGAGGACTGAACTCCCTAAAAAAGGACTTGTGGCCACCCTAACCATCTCTGGTCTTAGTGGAATAACTTGCTCCAACATATCAACAGATGGCTGCTGATTCATGGTACCAAAAGCAAAGACTATGTTTTGCTTATGATTACACACAGGAATCAATGGAAAGAGATGAGGAGGGTTACATACAAATTTTTATGCATGCAGATCACACCAATATTGGATTCAGCCTATATGACTAACAATAGAGATCCAATCCAACTCAGCAATTCCTATAGGTAATGAATTTGCCCTTCTCCCACTTTGGCCTCTACCCAACTAAAGTAGAGCATAAAGTATCCAAGAATTAAATCAAAGACTATGCAGCCATTTGTAAATCATAAAAATATAATGTAAATGCAAACTGCATTTCATTTCCTGAAATAGTAAGCATTTTAAACCTCATATGTATATATACATATATTTTTAAAAACTAAACCCAGATGTGCTGGAAGAGCTTTAATCTGTATTTTTGGCCAGGTTTCTCAGGAAAGTATCCAGTACTGCTACTGTTAGCAAAATGAGGTTAGCAAAAAAAAAATCTTAGCAATCAGAAAATATTTCAAGTAGCTGAGTTTAAAATACCATATAAATAGGGTTTTCTGTATGGAATACAGATGTGGGCAAATGTACAATAATAAAAGGTATCATGCTAAATAAGACAAAATCTGCAAGGTGTTAAAATAATGCATACAGGCCATAACCCTACTAGACATTTACACACATATAAGAAGAGTCATAGAAGATGCCACAGTTGACAGATAAAGTGCTGTTTCTGTGACTGGTCACAAATTCACTTGCCTATCTAGCATGAGCCCAGAGTCTTGTCAATTAGCCACAATTAACTGGGCCACCTGCCTTGATTCCTCTTGCAAACATAATCTTTTTTTCCTTTCTTTTTTTTTTTGCTAAATCTGTGTACCTTGTTCACATTTGTGGAATTTTTCACCTCCTTCTAGCTGGAAGGTAAATTATACTTTCTGGCTATCTTAGCTAGATGGACATACTTACATGAGGTCTCCATCTTGGACTGAAATATAGACCAGAACACATGAATGCCAGTTCAAACATTTAGCCGTCTCTGCTCCTACACTATTCATTATTAGATTCCTTAAGCAACAAACAATATGTTTTTCTCCTTTTTATTTTTCCCCTAGAATTATTCCTCTTGAGTAGCCACAAGCACTACACTGCTGCACCAAGAACATTCCACACCAGTTCTCCAGCCATGAGGTCCATGTGTGTCCAGGGCATTTTGTCCCAAGGAACTTTCCTTGTATAACTGAGCTGGAGTATTCTATACTTTGTCATCCCCCATAATATGCACACAGTATTGGAGCTTTTTTTGCTTAATGGTCTTAAACAGTTCTTGTTCTTTATCAATCCGGTGCAACACTTCTACATTAGTCACATGGCCAATCCATGATATGCTTAGCAGTCTTCTGTAGATCCACATTTCAAAAGCTTCGATTTTCTTTTCAGATGGAGAACGGTGGTCCAAAAAATATATTTTTACATGGTCTGTTCTATACAGCCTTCTTCATGACTGTCATTTTCAGAGTGTCCTCAGTCCATACTATGTCCTTTTTATGAGGTTCTGTGCAAATCACTGGAACAGTAAGAATATCTTGTTATGGTATAAGACAGCAGCTGAATAGCCCCTGGCACTGCTCCAAAACTGGCTCTTCTTCCAGACATCCAAAAATATTGCCTATCATGGCGAGAGTCTGTGCAAAGCTGTGTGATTTTTCCCCTCCCCTCAAGAAGCCTGTCAAGTGGGCAGGGTGTTTGTCTAATTAGCTCTCTACTATAAATATGGCTGACCCCAAGGCCGAGCTGATTTGTTTGACAAAGGTAATGTATTTGATCTCTGCACTGAAGTCCTACCCCAGCTGGAGTCTGACAACATCTACAAGCTTCCCATTGCTTCGTCTCACATCCCTCTCTGCTGTGCCACACAATCCATCAAACATGTCAATCAGATCACATACAAAAAGGGAGGAGGCGACATACCACTGTCTCCTCCCTTTTCACACTGAACCTCTGTTGTCCACTGCAGCATTACATTCAGGACAATCATTGTTTCTTCAAGATAGGATGTCATGGCATTGAAAGAAAATAATTAGATGCCAGTTTTTGACATAATGGAGTATTTAAAAATCAATTAGCCCCTAGCCAGAATACATCTCTAGTTTTCTAAGGATTTCACCCATTGTCATACTATATTGAAGTATGCTTGCACAAAAGGAATAGCCCAGTATCTCACGGGAAACCAGAGCACCCACTGCAAGGTACAGAGAGGGTTTTGTCATTGTTTTTGACAGGCTAGCGAGTTCTCAACACTTTTAAGCCGAGGGCCGGGTCATGCGCCCTCAGACAGCTTTGAGGGCTGGACAGCCATTTTGTCCTTCCTTCACCACATGGCACTTCCGGGTGTGGTGGTCACAATGGGGAGCCACATGAAATGGTGCCACGGGCCACAGGTTGAGAATCTCTGGGCTAGCATCAATAAACCTGTGTGTTTTAACTTGTTGTGAGCCGCCCAGAGTCGGGTTTACCTGATTGGGCGGCATATAAATTTGAATATAAATAAATAAACCTCTTTAGCTGAAGCTGGTATATGCAATGCATATGGGCATGTTACTGCTCAACTAACCTGGTCATCATACGACCTGATAGCAATTAAGATATTCCTTAGCACTGGCAAGGAATTCAAAACAACACAAGCCAAGGATTTATCAACAACTAAAGTCTTTCATGTCTCAATTTGTGAAAGTTTTCTATTCCATCTCCGGAAGCTGAAGCAGACCTGGTCATTTTCTACAGAATATTTTACAGATTCAAGATGAAAAGCAAAACCCTCCTGTTTCCACAATGACTTCATTTGAAAAACAAAACCCAGCGTCATATGCCACGGTGGTGTCCATCAGACATCCAAATCCCTCAGATGCTGCACTGCTTAGTGTCCGTGTCAAAAAATAACACCTGTTGTTATTACAAACCTTCCAACCCCCTGACAGAAAGGAATGGGTCCACATGTTCCACCAAGAAAACAGGCGCCGCACACTGCATTAATGAGTAAGAAGGCTGGCTTCCAGAGGAAGACTGAAAAATGTGGCTTCAAAACAGATTCTGAAATACTAGCATCAAAATGGGCACTTTCCTATAGAATAACAGAAAGCAGATGTTTCAGATTTTTGCCTGAACTGAAACAGGGAACCACAATTAGAAACTTAATCCCTCCTTGTGAATAAGGAACTACCTTTTGAGCTGCTACAGATGGTACCGTCAGTCTGTCCCTCTTCCATTTCTTTTCTCATCCACCCTTTTACTTTCCCTGACTGAGTGGAGACTCCTTGATTTTCTCTCCCAAAAAGCAGAAATTGGGGAAGGAAGGACTGAAGTGGTACTAGGCTTGTGGGGTAGTTGCTAGGCAACCTTCCATCCTGTCTTACCTAATTGCTACCTCAATGAGAGCACAGAAAGTGAGTTCAGGAGGGCCAGGAACCTCTCCTTGTGCTGGCTGCAAGTACTCAAGCATGTTTCAGTGCAAATTGGGGGTAGCAGAATAAATATCAGGCAAGCTCAGAAAATGGACATGAGGGCATGTGACGGAATTCTGATCTATCAAAGCTGGAGGAGATTACCCTTGTAAACCGGCAGGATGGGAAACATATGTAACATATTCTTTAGAGGAAGAATGAGAAACATTTTTCTGGGGGATGTGGAGACACACATGGCATTCCAGTCTAGCCGTAGATCATCCCCTTCTTCAGCTGAACTGTTTTCTGTTCATTTGATGGAACTTTAAATAGAAGGCCCCAAAGAGGAATCATAAAGGTTTATAAGCTTCCCAGTTCCTTGAAATCTGACCGGTGTACGATGCTCCTGTTAGATCTCACAGAGATATAAACTCTGAAGCCTGCACCTAAGGCTTACTAGGGCATTTAAAAATAGAAGAAGATATTGAGTAGTGAAGAGGCACGTGTTCTGCCTTTAACCCCAGTAAAACCTTGTATGCACTGACAACAAGCCTGCATGGAGTGAGATGCTTTGTAGGGGGTTACAAAACATCATTAGCTAAGGAGCATACTTTAAATTAGAGAAGGGATAGAATTTTATTTATTTTTGAGGAAGGATTGTTCAAAATTTCCACATTTCTTTAGCAATAAAATGGAAAGTACTTGAGATTTTAAAAGACTGAACTGGAGAGAAAGTGAGGGGGCAGATTTGCACTCACAGAGTTTCAGGCACTTTTAGGTTTTTCCCTTGCTTGAAAGCCAGTCGTATCCGACTCTAGGGTTCAGTGCTCATCTCTGTTTCAAAGCCGAAGAGCCAGCACTGTCTGCTTCTGCAGACATTTCCATGGTCATGTGGCAGGCATGACTAGACGCTGGAGCACACGGAATGCTGTTCCTTCCCACTGAAGTGGTCCCTATTTATCTACTTGCAATTTCTTGCTTTCGAACTGCTAGGTTGTCAGGAGCTGGGACAAAGACGGGAGCTCATTCTGTCCTGCAGTACTCGGGAATCGAACTGCTGACCTTCTGCCTCCCAGTCAGTGTCTTAGCCACTTGAGCCACTGCAGTCCCTCAGGCCCTTTTACAGAATCAAAATGTCTGCTTTCACTAGATGTTCTGATTGGTTGTTAACATCCCTTGAAATCCTATTGGATGAAAAAATGTCTCAGGCAGTTTACTGTATGGGACCAAAGACAACAGAACAGCCGAAGGGTTGGCTTAACACAGGTTTATTGCATGATGATCCGGTGGAGCATGAGGTAATGGCGGTGATACATCTCTATATATACAGTAGCATTATACATTTGAATCTTGTAGCACGGTAGCTCATTGGCTGCTACCGGCGTGGCCTCGCCCAGGCACGCCTCTCTTCAGTAGTTCTTTCTCCTGCTGCTGAATGCGGGGAAGGTTTTCCCGCGGCTGTCCGTGATTGAGCAATGTGAACCATGTGAGACTGAACCTTCGCAGCTGCCCTCTATGGGCTGCTTGCTCGCGTTCCTTTACAGCTGAGATACCTTGTATTTGGAGTGGTTACATTCTTATCTTACAGTACAATGAGCATGCATACATAACATCCCTCCCCCCTAGGATGGGACGAAGTCCCGCAACCATTGTGGCTTGCCGCACGTGCGCTTGGGGCGTGCTTGCGCCTGACCTAGTACCGGAGAGCCTGTGATCCCTGACTCCGTGGGTGCTTGTCCTGCAACGGGAAATGGGGATTCGTTAGTGGCTCTGTGGGGCGTCCGTGCCTGCCTTGCGCTGGGGGATGGGAATGGAATGAACAGCTGGGACGTGAACCCCTGCCTGTTGCTCTCGGACCCCGGGGACCCTCCTATTGTGAACCGCGGGACCGATGAGGATGCCCTTGTGGTTCTGCTACCTTCTGTTCCCCGCTCGGGGGACCTTGAGACTGTGGTGGGCGGACTCGCCGTCGCCTCCTGTCTTGGGGGTGTCGGTCTCCGGGAGATTGGTGCTATGTTGCATTCTAACTCACAGGGGCTACTGGGACTGGAAGTACCAGGGGCTGAACTGAAACCCCTCTTTTTGCTAGGACGGGTGGGGGACCACTCCGCTAACTCCCCCTGGTACTGTAAATCAAGGTCTAAACTTCTTGGGGAATCTGTGTTTTGGGGACGCTTCCGGGGGCTGTGTGTGAGATCGGGGCTCTTCCTTTCCGCCGCAAACTCCCGCAAAAGATCTCTGAGGATCGATTCCCTTTCCTCCCCCCTTGGTGGGGACCCATGTCCCCCTTTTTCTCCCCCTTGGGCTAAGCGGGTGGGGGAGTACCCTAACGCTGATTGGTGGCTATTTTCGTCTTCGTCCTGCTCTCCGGGGATCCTGCGCCTGAGTTGATCCGCGTGCCGCCTCCACAGGAGGCCTGTATTGGTCTCCACGCGGTATGAAACGGGGCCGGTTTGTTCTATTACAGTGCCCGGCACCCAGGCTGGCCCCGCGTTGGCATAGTTCCTGCAATGCACCGGGGCGCCTACGCTGAAACTCTTTGCGGGTTCCACCCCTACGTTCCGCCCTTTGTCCTCTACTCTCGTGGGGTCTAGCTTGGAGATTACCGTGGCCAGCTTCCTGCGCATTAACAGCTCCGCGGGGGAGTACCCTGACGCCAATGGGGTGACCCTGTACCTTAGCAGGAATTGTCACAGTTGTAAGTCAAGATCTCCGGGGCCCATGCGCCGCAGCGCGTCCTTAGTGGTGCGCACGAGGCGCTCTACTTGGCCGTTGGTGGCCGGGTGGAAAGGGGCGGAGGTGATGTGCCGAATGGCGTTGAGATCCATGAATGCCCTGAACTCGGCGGACGTGAAACAGCTAGCGTTATCGCTGATGAGGGTGTCGGGTAAACCGAACGTGGAAAAGACCCTCCGTAACTGTTTAATTGTTGTGGCCGAGGAGGTGCTCGAGACTGGAATGACCTCCAACCACTTGGAGAACGCGTCCACCACAAGGAGGAAAAGTGTTCCCCTGAACGGGCCAGCAAAGTCTACGTGAACCCGGGACCAGGGCCCCCTTGCTGCGTCCCACTCCCTATGTGGCAAACGAGCCTCTTCTGGCCTGGAGCTTTGGCACGCTTCGCAAGTGCCGACCATGTGCTCGATGTCGGCGTCTAGCTGGGGCCACCAAAAGTAACTGCGGGCTAGTGCCTTAGAGCGGACGATCCCGGGGTGGCTGACGTGCAGCAGTTTAAGCACCCTCGGCCGGAGGGACGTGGGGATCACTACCCGCTGTCCCCACAAAAGGCAACCCCTCTCTAGGGACAATTCTAATTTCTTTTTGAAAAATGTGTCGAATTTCGCTGCTGGGGAAGACACGGGCCACCCTTTCTGTACCCAGGAGCAAACGGTAGCTAACGTTTTGTCCTTACCGGTCGCTTTGGCGATGTCGGCCGGTACTACTGGAGGGGAGTCTAGGACCTCTATCATTAAGACCTGGTGGTCCCTCTCTTCCTCGCCCACGTGGCAGCAATCCCGGGGAATGAGGGACCTCGACAGGGCATCCGCGTGGCTGATCTCCTTCCCGGGCCGGTACACCAACGCGTGCTGATACGCGTTGAGAAAAATGGCCCACCTGAGCATTCTCGGGGACAGGATTTGGGGTGTGGGCTTATCTGCGGTGAAGATGCCTAGCAAGGGCTTATGGTCGGTCTCTATGGTGAAGGGGCGGCCATACACAAAATCATGAAATTTCTTGGTCCCCGCAATTATCGCTAGTGCTTCCCTGTCTGTCTGGGCGTAGTTTCTCTCCGCTTGGGACAAGGACCTAGAGTAGAACGCTATCGGGGCCTCCCTCCCGTTCTCCAGCACGTGGCATAACACCGCCCCCACCCCCACCGGGGATGCATCGCATATCAGGACCACTGGGCGTTTGGGATTGAAGTGGGTCAGTACAGCATCTGATGCCAGGAGTTGCTTCAGGTCATTGAAAGCCTTCTCATGGTCGTCGCCCCACTTCCATGCCTCGTCCTTTTTTAACAATTTGTGTAGCGGTTCCGCCACGGCTGCCTTCCGAGGAAGGAAGGAGTGGTAGAAGTTGAGCAGTCCAAGGAACGACTGCAGCTCGGGCTTGGAGGTGGGGCGAGGGGCCTTCTTGATGGCGGCCACCTTGGATTGGGATGGCCTTATTCCCTCGGGAGTAACACGGAACCCTAGGAACTCAACCTCAGTTGAGAAGAAAACGCATTTGTCTTTCCGCAACCGCAACCCCGCCTTTTCGAATATTGCCAGGACCTTTCCCAACCTTTCTGCTAATTCGGCCCGGCTCCCCCCTGTAATCAATACGTCATCAAAGTAGGGTAACACCCCCTCTAACCCCTTCAGGAGGCGTTCCAAGAGTGACTGGAAGATCCCGGGCGCCGAATTCACGCCGAACTGGAGGCGCGTCACCTGGAACGCCCCTTTGTGGGTGACTATGGTCTGCGCAGCAGCTGCGGCGGGGGTCACCGGGAGTTGCTGGTAGGCTTGGGCCAGGTCGAGTTTAGCGAAACACCTCCCCCCCGTGTAACCTGGCCAACAAGTGGCTGACTACCGGCACCGGATACGCATTAGGGCGGATTGCCTTATTGATGGTGCACTTGTAATCAGCGCATATGCGGACCTCCCCGTTGGCCTTGAGTGCTGTTACAATTGGAGTTTCCCACTCCGCAGAATCAACAGGAACAAGAATCCCCTGGCCCACCAATTTGTCCAACTCCGCCTCTATTTTGTCCTTTAGTGCGAAAGGCACTCTGCGCGGTTTAAGTCTGATTGGATGTACTCCAGGGTCCAGGTCGAAAGTCACTGGGGGGGCCTTGAATTTTCCGAGTCCCTTTTTGAAAACCTCGGGGTGCGCATCGCACACGCTCTGTATTGGATCAGTCCCGGTGGCGTGTACTCCCACGGCGTGCACCCCCCCAATGAACAACCCCAGGGGCTGGAACCATTGAGTCCCGAGGAGGCTGCATTTACCTCCCTTGAGGACGACTAGGGGAAGCGTTGCGGCGTGTTTTTTGAACTGGACCTGGAACTTCCCAACCCCCAACACCGGGATGCGGTTCCCTTGCACGTCCTTCAGCGTGGACCTCAACGCTTTGAGCTTGGGCCGCACGTGGGGGGCTATTTTTAGGAACTCTCCCTGGGAAATGATAGAGTAAGAAGAACCCGAGTCCACCTCCATCCTAACAGGGGCCCCTTGTATTACTACCTCAACGAAGTATCGGGGGTGCTCCGTGGATACGCTGAAAACCGGAGCGTCGTCCTCGCTGTCGTCGGAGATGCGCCCTACTCCGTCCCACTTCCTTGTGGTCCGGGTGCCGTCCTTGGGCCTCGTGGTAAGGTCCTGCCTCCCCGAGCGGTCTGGGGAACTCCTCTTGGCCTCGCGCCGTTTTCGGCAGACCTTGGCGATGTGCCCGCGCCGGCCGCAGTTGTGGCACTCGGCCTTGCGGAACGGGCATTTGGCGCGGGCGTGGGCGGCGCCGCAGCCGTCGCAGCACCGGCCTTCCTTCTGGACCTTCCGGACGTCCTCGTCGCCGCCGCTCTCCGCGGACGAGTTCGAAACTCACCGGGCCGCGCGCACCGAGCTCTCTGCCTTGGCGGGTTTCGGGCGCCAGTCCTGGAGCTCTTGCACCCCGGCCGTCGTGGCTTCCGCGGCCTGTGCCGTGTCGAGGACCTGCTGCCACGTGGGAGGCGGCTCCTGTTTCATCAGCGCGCGCTGAGTCTCGGTGTCCCTCAGGCCGCAGAGCAGGCAGTCTCGGAGGGTGACTTCTGGGGTCTCCCACTTGCATGGGCCAGCGGCCAGCCGCAGGGCCGCGGCGAACTCAGCGACCGATTCCCCGGGCGCCTAGACTCGCCTCCAGAACGCGCTCCGAGCGGGGAACATCGCTATCGCGGGCCGGAGGTGGGTGCGCAACACCGCCAGGAGCTCTTTGGCTTTGAAGTCGCTCACCCTCCTCGGCGCGATCAGGTCCACCAAGGTCCTCTTGGTCTCATGCCCGAGCATGCGGACGAAGATGGCCCTCTTCTTGTCCTCATCTGAGACTTCGAGCTCCACCAGCGCTCCGTTGAAGTCTATCTCAAACAGCTCCAAGTCTCCCGGCTTCCTGATCTCGTAGCCGGCGCATGTCTTGGTCCCGTGGGCAGCCATAATCCCACCTTCGTCGCCAGTTTACTGTATGGGACCAAAGACAACAGAACAGCCGAAGGGTTGGCTTAACACAGGTTTATTGCATGATGATCCGGTGGAGCATGAGGTAATGGCGGTGATACATCTCTATATATACAGTAGCATTATACATTTGAATCTTGTAGCACGGTAGCTCATTGGCTGCTACCGGCGTGGCCTCGCCCAGGCACGCCTCTCTTCAGTAGTTCTTTCTCCTGCTGCTGAATGCGGGGAAGGTTTTCCCGCGGCTGTCCGTGATTGAGCAATGTGAACCATGTGAGACTGAACGCTCGCAGCTGCCCTCTATGGGCTGCTTGCTTGCGTTCCTTTACAGCTGAGATACCTTGTATTTGGAGTGGTTACATTCTTATCTTACAGTACAATGAGCATGTTTGACAAATGATAAAATATAAGGCACTGTAAGGTTTTACAAAAGAAGGACACATGAGAAAAACACAAAACTTCCATTCATCCCTCTTTTGTAAATGCAAAGCTATTATGTTTGACTATGTTGGTGAAAAGTATGCAAATGTCAGCTGAGCTGAAATTTGCATACTTTTGCATACTTTTCAGCAACAATGAGGTTCTTTTTTAGCAATCTCCAACCAAACATGCAGTTTGAAATTTGTTATTCATCCAGTGAATAAAACCCCAGGTTTCTAGCTGTGTTTCAAACATCTTAACATAAATAAAAAACAAACATTTTAAACATTAAACTTTTGGAAGGGAAACATGGAAATATTTCACAACACAACCAATGTTTATAATAATTGCATAATGATACATTGCTGTCAAATCAACTCCAATTTATGATAACTCTTTCCAGGGTTTTCTAGGTATAAAATACACAGAAATTGTTTAGTGTTCCCTTCCTCTGGGGCACCCTGGGCTTGCTAATGACTATACAGGCTGGCTCTTCTCCCAAGAAGCCCAGTGGGGAATTGAACTCCCAACTACTGGTTCTGCTGCCAGATAGCTAAACCAATCAGCTAACATAAAGTCATTTCTGAACAGTACTCAGATGTTGTACTATTCCCTTCATTTGTGGGTGCTATGGGGTTTTGCAGACTGCCCTTAGCTATTAAGGCTGCTATACTCCTGGGTGGCACAGTTGAGAATCAAACTCCCAACCTCTGGCTCTGCAGCCATATAGTTAACTCACCAAGCTATCTAGCCAGCTAAGCAACATTTACTAATATTATCTGAAGCAACTTTTAAAAGTGAATTTTCTACATTTTTAATATTGATTTCCAATATTAAGAGACTTAGTGAAAACATGTCAACATATCACATTTTTGTATTGTCTGTTTACTATGGAGAACGTCTCTAAAATGAGAGAATAAAATAGAATAAACCTAAGTAACAGTGCAACCTTGTGCTTGTCCATTCAGAAAAAAGCTCCATCAAATTACATGGACCTTACTTTTAAGATAGTGGGTATATATGATAGTTACAGCCTATAGATATGTAATTTTTTTATCACTCAGCAACATAATAAAATGCATGGTTTAAATGGCAAAACAATCTGCTTGTCCAAGTTGCTTCTTGGACGGTACTTTCCAAAGGCATTTAAAATATTTTATCTGAACAGATTTATGTCGTTCCTACTATCACAAAGCAACCAAATAGCTGTGCACAAAACCAATAGCAGCTGACCCTGAACAGGGTTCACTGAAATGAAAAGGGTAACCTGGCAGCTGTAATATGTTGTCTGGAGGGCAATCTCCTCAGTGGCAATGGCCTACTTAGTTTCCCATTGGACAGTCCAGATCTGACAGCCATAGACCCTTTCCAAACAGAAAACAACAGTATGGGAGCACATGTGTGTGCCTACCATTACCTCACTTGCTCTCCCCCAAGGTAAGTTCCTGGAGTTTGGCAGCAGGCTTCGAATTTGGCTTGTTGTAAATTTCACTTTTTATAATCACATTTGTGACCATGTTGCTGAGAAGGTGATAAAACAAAGGCCCTTTCTTTTTGGTAAGTATTCAGATCAGAAGACTGAGGTAATGGCAATTCAAAGGAAAGAGCATACTTTAAATATTATAATAGAGGGAGTAAATATAAAACAAGTGGCAAGGTCAAATACCTAGGAACAACATTTACTGAAGATGGCAAAATAGACAAAGAGATTAACATACATTGCAAACCAAATATTGGGTTAGCTCTGCTCTTACAGCACAAGGCAATACTGACCAGCACAAAGAAACACCTTAGACAAAGCATATTAATTCCCACATTAAATTACCAGTGCCAAACTTGGACACTTACAAAAAAACATAAATGAGAGTGAGTCACCACAGAAATGAGATGTCTGAGGAAGGATGCTGTTGTGATCCAGCCCTCAGCAGACTCTGAAGATAACCTGGATCAGGAGGCATTTCCTATGCCCAGCCCAGTTCTGCCTCCCCAGCCTGCACCTGAACCTGAGAATGTCTTGAACCAGGAATCTAGCCTGCTTCTGGCCCAACTCTGACTCCTCAGGAAGATGACCTGCCAGACCAGAGGTCTGACTCTGACAGCAATCAGCCCTTAGCCAGGGTACGGTGCCAAAAGGATCTGCAGCCCAGACGTAAGGAAGCTAGAGCTCATTACAGAGAAGGCTCCCAGCTGATACCCATAAGCTGGGAGGCTCTTAAGCAAGCATGTTCCACCAGTCAAGCATCAGTAAAAATTTCTTTGTGCAAAGGCCGACACCCTGCTTGACTTCAGATCCTTCTTGTGATTGCCTGCCGTGACCCTGATTTCTCTGCCAACCCTGATGATATCCTTTGGACTAGACACTTGCTTTGAACTAACCAGACCTCGCCTTGCTCTTTGGACTTTGCTATTTGGATTCTCCTTGGATAGACTGTTGCCAGGACTCTCTGTGTAGAGAAATAGTCCCATTTGAAGCAAGAGTATATTCAATAGTCAATTTTAATTTATTGTATAAGGAAAACTCAAAATACTTTATTCAGTGTAAGGAAATCAAAGTTCACAGAGAGGAGTTATTTAAACTTCATAACTTCAGATATGTTTATCTTCAAAAAGAACAACCACACTGACACCATTCCGGTAAATCAGTATTTCGATACTTTGTTAAAGGTGTGTATAACAAAATATACAAAAAGAGAAGGACAAAGACCACAAGGCAGACCCAGAGGAAGGTGGAGGGATAACATAAAAGACATATTACAAGAATACCAAATAATGCCGGTGGAAACTGCTAGAAGTGCCAGATCAAGAATCTTGTATCTCCCTTGATGCCTGAAGGGGTGAAAGAGGAAGTATGTGTGTGAACAACAAGAAGATTCAAATAAGATTTTTTTCAAAAAGCCCAGGTTATGTCCTGCAAGTTTTTTAGACTGAGCTGTAGAATGATCATGCTTCCCTATTGAATGATTCACTGTGCTCCTCACAAATATCACGCTCACTTTAGCTTCCAATTAGTTTGTTAGGTCAGCAATTCTATCTCCTGAAGATTTCAAGGGTAAAAACCTGAAATCAAGAAGTGTAGCCTTGCTAAGTCACAGGGGCTGCCCACATTTCACGTCACAGTGAGTGACCTCTTGTGTCACAATGGTAAAAACACATTAGGTAAACCTGTGTGTGAGACTTCTGAAGCAAATGCTCTGTGTGCAACACATATAACTTTGCACTGAGCCAGCAAGCCCCAGCCTCAGTTAGGACTGGAGAGGAAATTCCACTCAGACTTTCAAACCACCAGCCACAATAAAAATAAATATTTTCTCTCTCTTCCTATAGTATTGTTTGTGCTGAGATTTATCTCCCTATCTTGGGACTGGAGGAAGCAGATCAGATTTCTGATGGCACTCTGAGACTGGGCAACTCTAGACTATAACAGAGAGTTCCAACCATATCTCTTGATTAGGCACCTTATGCCCAGCACCCCTGTCAGGAGTCTAGCAAGCTACATACAATCCTTTCGACACACTGATGGGTCGGAAGCTGATGAGTTTTAAAAACAACAACATCACCATCATCATACTGGAGTGCACTGATGAGACAAGACACGTCAACCAAGTGTCCCTATTCATCCTAGAATTCGGCTAGGCCAGAGAGGCTGACACGCCTATATTGACAGTGCTGTCTTGTTATGAATCATTCCCCTCTGGAGACAGGAAAGATCATCAATGAACAACAGCTCAAGCTTGAAAGGACCCTTTGATGGCAAGTTCAGCAAATGGCATGCATAATGCCAGGAATGGGCAGCCAGCATGCTGAGGGACTTTACCCTCTTCTCTTATGGGCCTGTCAGAAGTTTGTTTTGGATTTTTTCCCTTTATTTCTTTCTCCTCATTATTTGCAGTACACAATCTTTCCCTCTGCTTTCTCTTTCTGTGTTTTCCCAGTGCTGTGCCGGTGATGAATAATTTACCAGTCCGGAGACAAAGAGAAGTGTCACCGGGCTCATCTCTCATAGCTTGTCACATGGACAAGAAGCATCAATGCCATTATCTGTACGTTTGTGTGTGTGTGTGTGTGGGGGGGGGGAGATGAACAGAGAGAGACACTGCAGCCGTAACAGTAAATAAAGCCCAGAGAGCAGGTTGTCTGCTGTGAGCCACAGTTGGTGGCACAGAGAAAGAAAACGAAGACAAATCTCATAGGCAGGTTGTGTCTGATATCAGCAATTAAGAACACACCACAATGGGGCTCATGGAATTTGAATATCCCATTTGCATTCTGAGAAGGGAGAATTTATTTCTCTGATTGTCTCTGATTAAAAAAAAAACCTCCCCCTTGCTTTTTTCTTTGATTTTTGCCTATTTTCTGTTCATAATAATTTAACTATTAGACTAGAATAGAATTTCATGTCAGAAATTATTCTGGGTTTGAAAGGATTTTTGCGGGGGAAAACTTGGCTCAGGGAACGTCCAAATGAGGGTCCTTTCATGTTTCCAAGAGCTGGGACAGAGACGGGTGCTCAATCCATCATGCAGTACCCAAGTCTCAAACTTCCGACTTGCCAGTCGAGCTTCTTAACCACTGAGCCACTGCAGCCCCTTTAATGTAGCATTTTACTATGATGATTCTTCTAACATTTGGGGGGGGGGGTAATGGCAACTTCTGGTAATGGCAACTTTGTGTTGCAGCTAATCTTTCTCACACTAGGTCAGGCAAAAGGAACTGCAGAATGAACTCATCAAAAGGTGCTTTCATTTTGGCAGTTTCACATCTGGCGTGAAGAAGAAGAAGAAGCTTCATCTCATGCTACCTTTTCAAAGAGTCTCTCCAAATGATTGTCACGTTTCACACAGAACCCTTGTTATCTTTTTATACATACAGTATTTATTTTAGTTTGTTTGCAAATTAGTATAAAATTAAATTATACAGTTCTTCACTCGTAATTATATTTTCTGGGAACTGTGGTGTTAACCAGATAATTCAGACCCCCAACTCTGTTTTTTGTACCACACATTAAGCATTCATAAAAGACAGACTTACATTTTGTATAAAAGAAGGCATCTCGACACTTCATGTGGAAAAGGGTTGTGAGGGCTTGAAATTTATTGTTTAAAGTTATAACAGGAAATTCAGTTAACACTAATATTGCTGGTTCATAATTTTGACAGCTAATGTTCATCTCCAGTTACTACATACTATCTTAATTTTTGAAAGAGGATGAGAATGTACCTATTTGAGGAAACTTTCCCCATTGATTCGAATGTTGCTGCTGGCTGGCAAATTTCAAGTTGCTATTTAAAATTGTTTTTCCTTCATTTTTATTATTGAGGTTTTATTTACTTATATGTATATGGATTTCTTCTTTAGGTCAGACATTAAACTGCCAAAATGAAGCCACCTTTTGGTGAATTCATTCTGCAGTTCCTTTTGCCTGACCTAGTGTAAGAAAGATTAGCCGGCACAGCAAGGTTGCTGTGTATATGCCCGATTGTGGTTCAAAAATACCAGTCTTCAAGGAGGCTCTTTCTATGTACCCCATGTATATGAATGGGGGCGGGGGATGCTTTGAAATTATCAGTTTTTTTTGCTTCCTTTCTGAGTATAACTATGGGAAACATAGGGACAGACATTACTAATGGAAAAACACACTGGCAAACTTACCAGAGACAAGTAAGGTCACCCTTGCTCAAAAGCCGGTCATATATGACTCTAGGGTTCAATGCTCATCTCTGTTTATAGCCAAAGAGACAGCGCTGTTTGCATCTGCAGATGTTTCCGTAGACATGTGGCAGGCATTACTAGACACTGGAGTGCATGGAATGCTGTTTACCTTCCCACCGAAGTGGTACCTATTTATCTACTTGCAATTTCGAACTGTTAGGCTGGCAGGAGCAAACCTGTCAAGTTTTGGATTTGGAAATAAGGGAAATTTCCTGGCAAATACGAGCTATTTGACAGCTATGCTTATCCTGTGCTGCCCTCCAATGGTGGCAATAGGGCATTGCAGTCTAATTAATAAGGGATGACGGCAGGAAAGAGGGTAAAATAAGGAGTTTTCCCTGCCAATAAGGGATACTTGACAGCTATGAGCAGGAGCTGGGACAGAGATGGGAGCTCACTCCATCGTGCACTACTCGGGTCTCAAACTGCCGACCTTCTGTTCTTCCATTCATGAAGTTCAGTATCTTAAACACTAAGCCACCACAATACCTGTACCAAACATTAAAGTAAATTTTATTGGCCCTGTTTCTGTGTGAGCATGTGTGTACAAGCTTATGCTTCATCCATCAGATGTTAAACATCCCAAATAGCACAATGCTGAACTAAGCAAGTGTTGTGTTCTAATGGTGTAACCTCCTACATGTGATAACAATGTATCTCAACCAATGTAACCTTGCCTACGGGTAACAATGTAACCTTCAGCTGTATCACTATAAACCCTGTAATAGGACGCGAGCTAATGACCACCAGGTGGCAGCAGCGAGCGTCCAAGCTCTCTTGGTCCAAACTCATCAAAGAGCCACAGCGCGGGAAGTTTCCCGCCACCATCTACACCTGGACAAGAAGGGCGGGACCAGCAATGACGTCACGCAGACAGTAGCCAATGGGCTATCGTGGAACCACTTTCAAATGTGTTACTACTGTATATAAAGAGCTGTTGATCCGCCATTACCTCATGTTCCCTCTGACCACCATGCAATAAACCTGAGTTAACCCAGCCCGAGGCTGTGTCCTGTGTCTTGGTTCTCATACACCAAATTGGCGACGAAGGTGGGATGATGGATTCCCAAGGAGCCAGGGCACAGAGCGGGTTCAACATCACCACACCGCAAGACTGGGAGCTTTTTGAGATGGACTTCCAGGCGGCACTGGTGGAACTCAAAGTCAAAGAAGACGACGAGGAAAGGAAGAGGGCCATCCTCACCCGAATGCTTGGGATGGAAACCAAGCGAACGCTGGTGGGCATCATTGCACCGAAGAAGGTGAGCGATTTCAAAGCCGATGACATCATGAAACTGCTGCGTGAGCGTTTCCGACCCTCGAGAGCCATGTTCTTGGTTCTCATACACCAAAGCAAGAGAATGACCCTCAACACCCTCTGAACAGATATGAGCCTCAAGTCCTCCAGCTCAGATCCAGGAAGAGCTTTATGGCAAGAACAAACATTCTTGAGGGTACATGAGAGCAAAACCAAATTAGAAGATGGAGGAAGTAGCTCATTGGGAAAGGAACATCATTAAAAGTAGATATAGCTGAATATCTCAATCTCCCCTACATCACCTGAAGGACCCTGGGTAGGCTGAGGTTTGGAGTCCCTAAATGCAAAACCAACTCACTCAAGTGGAGACTGCTGGTGGACAACAACAACATGGTGTTAATGTGGAGAGACACAGAATCTAGCCCATTTGCTGGTCTGCTGATTGCAGAGTTATGCACTGATGAGGACTTGCGTTTGGCCAACAACAAAGCGAAGAAAGTGGCTTCATTTTGGCAGTCCAGGGTCTGATCAGGACAGGAAGAAAGAAAGCACAATGCTATTCATAGTTTCTCAGGGGGAAATCTCACTATGCACCATATATATTGCTTTGTATTATTTATACTGTATCATTATATTGCTTTGTATTATTGTAAACCGCTTTGAGTTCCCTCTACGGGAAGGAAAGTGGTATAGAAATCTAAGCAATAAATAAATAAATAAATAAAATATTATTTATTCTCACAGAAGAGTGTACAAGATTTCAGTCTTCCTCTCAAGCATACATAGACTTCAAGCTTGGTTGTAAGTTAATTTTTTTCTAAAAGCACTTCACCTAGCTAACACTCAATTTAGTTTCTCCAATTCGTTGTTCGATTTATAAATGACCTATATACCTCAACAACTCAAGGAAGAAGAGATGGTGGGGGAGGGGCATGCTTCATACTAAAGAACACTCACTTTAATTCAGTGCCATTAATCTTTTGTCAACTTTTACTTACTACAGTGCTGCTGCTGTAAATCATAAATCCTATCATGCAGCCACTCTGAAGGAATCCACTTCTCTACAGATTTAAACAGCTGCTTCAACAGTTAACCCTCTCCCCCGACCTTCCCCATCTCCTCCAGGTTTCCTGACAACTTTAGGGAAAGTATCTGAAAGGCTATTTTAAAGCCCATGGCTGCATTTTCTCACACTTTGCTATTTGTCAATTAGCAAGGTTGAAGAAAGTGGCCATTAGGAGGGTCTAAAAAAGCACTCTGCCTTCAGGTTGTAGAACAATATATTGGGATCTGTACTATTTTCTTCTGCATCAGCATGAATCCTCCATAGGCCTTTGTAGTCCCACTTGACGGAATGATGGAGAGAATTGGGAGTAATCATAACAAGAGAATTAGCCATCAGTGAATATTGTTTTGGAGAATACTTTAAGGGTATTATCTTAGAAGCCACACAATCACAACATTCGGAAAAAGGAAAACACGTTTTGCAAAATATCAGTCTGCAGATTTCAGGGTTTTGAGTCAGAGAAACTCAATTGTACATATAAGACTACATATAGATAACATATTTTAGACTGATTAAGGCAGGGATTCTCCACCTGTGGCCCATGGGCTGGATGCAGCCTATAGTGCCATTTCATGTGGCCCCTGATTGCCTCCACCACATCTAGAAGTGCCATTTGGTGGAGGAAGGGTAAAATGACCCCCAAAGCTGTCTGAGGGAGTGTGACTCAGCCCCCGGCTTTAAAAGGTTGAAAACTCCTGGATCAAGGTAAAGATTTTTGAAACATTTTCAATGCAGTTATTGTTACAAAGTGTGAGGAATCTGATTTCAGAACAAGGTCCAACCATCTTTGTCTTAAAGATTTTTAAATAAAGCTTTTTTTAAATAAAAAAAAGCTAGCCTTGTCTTGGTCTGCAGTTTCTTACAGTTGATGATGGAAAGCTCTTGTTGATGGATGGCTCCATCAGTCCATGAATTTCAAATGAATAGAACAGCATTGCTTGCAAACTTTAAGTGCATTTAAACAACTGTGAAGATAAGAAATGAAGGACATCCATTTAACTTTGTAAATGTATATCAGCCTAACCAGAAGCCCAAAGAGCAGCCACTCAATCTTTCTGGAATACAGTGGCATGTGATAATGTCAATCATCAATTGCTGCTCAAAAAGCTGTACCTCCTCAACAATAATAATAATAATAATTATAATTTCATGTCAGAAATTATTCCGCAATAAAGAACATGGACAGAGATGGTTGCCATTCTCCTTTAAAACTGAAGACTCTTTGTTGCATTTCAAGGGAGGCATGGTCACTGGAGAAATAAAAAGGAACAGTTTCCCACAGGGTAGTGACCTTTGCAATGTTATTTTTTAACATTTAAATGAATGATCAACCAATTCTCATACTCCAGAATTTTCATCTATGCTGATGATAATGCCTTGACAGTCCAGGGGAAAATCTTTGAGTCCATCAAGCACCAGCTAACCTCTGCCTTAGAGAATCTTATACAAACAACCAGCTGAAACTAAACTCTTCAAAAACACAGGCCAGTGCCTTCCACTTAAAGAACAGACAAGCAGAAAAGAAGTTCCAAGTTAGCTGGAAACATTGCTCTATCCCAGTGTTTCCCAACGTTTAATTTATGGACTTCAATTCCCAAAAGCCTAAGTCAATTCCCCAAAGCATCCATCAGCCAATCTACTGACTTGGGCTTCTGGGAATTGAAATCCATTAGTGTTCTGCAGAACATAGTTTGGGAAATGCTGCAGTATCCCAACATATTTGGGAATCACTCTGGATTAGACTTTGACCTACAAAAACATTATTTAAACACAAACAGGTAGTTGCTGCCAGAAATAACATATTTAGGAAATTAGATGGTTCATACTGAGGTGCACACCCTCAAACAATAAGAACAACATTTACACACACACACACACACACACACACACACACACACACACACACATATATTTGGCTGCTATTGCTCTTCCAGAAGTATGTCAAGAGGTGCTGTAATACAGCACCGAATTAATCAACTTTGTGAAAACCAGCCCCTTAGGTACAGCTAAAATTGAGGAAACATTTTCTCATACCTCACACGTTCTAAATATTAGACCACAAGAGTCTAGGTCAAGGGTTGGCAACCTATGTCCTGTGGACCAGATCCGACCTGTGGTGCCAAATCATCTGGCCTGTGCCCTCACTCCAACCACTGCTGCGATGGCGGAAACAGCCACAGACACATTTACGACAGCTGTAAACACATTTACGACAGCCACGCACGTTTATGGCAGCGATTAGGGAAACACCAGTCCAGCCCCCTCAACTGTCTGAGGGAGCGTGACCCAGCCCCTGATTTAAAAAGGTTGGTGACCCCTGGGCTAGACTAAACTGTAGAGAGCAAAACAAAAAAACCCACACCTTTCCCCATCTTGTTTCCCTCACTATGGCAGCAGCAGTGGTGGCGGCGACAGTGTGGGGGGAGTGTTGGCAGTGGTGACAGCAGCATGGGGGGAGTGTTTTGGGTCCAGACTGGTGGCGTGGGGGGAGTGGTGGTGGTAGCAGTGGTGGAGGTGGATGGTGGGGTCTCAGGGTGGTCCCAGCAGCAGCAGGGGGAGAAACCAGTCCAGCCCACCAACAGTCTGAGGGGCCATGATCCAGCCCCTGGCTTAAAAAGGTTGAGAACCCCTGGTTTAAAATTAGCTGAGTTCAGTTTGTTAAAGATGATATGGTGACGTATAAATTATGTATACCCTATTACCATGGTGGTGAACCTTGGCACTCCATATGTTCTTGGACTTCAATTCCAAGAAGCCCAAGTCAGCACTCCTGGTGATCAGGGCTTCTTGGAATTGAAGTTCAGGAACAGCTGGAGTGCCAAGGTTTGCCATCACTTCCCTATGGTAAGTACCATGCTATAATATCTTCACAGTCTAAGTAGCTATAATGGTTTTATGATTTGTTTTGAATAGGTTGTGTGAGCATGTCTGTTTTACCAGCAATTTTCTCCAGTTTTGGCCATCAGAACAGATTTGGAGGGCCCAATTTTTGTACACACATATGCAAGAGGATGAGAAGGTGAGCAAAATCCAGATGTTATTCTGGCATCTGTACAAATGATGGATTTACCTCACTGTATTTCAGTGGGCAGACATTAGAAACAGAATCATTTCCTACAAGAGGAAACAGTCAACATCTTATTTGCATCCATGCATATCAACAATGCAATTAGGACACACTTCTCTGAGAATTAGATTCAGATGGTAATTAAAGAATTGTGTTATGAATTTTAATTTGGCATTAGGGAAGTAAATTATTCTGTATTGCTCTGTTCTCTCAGTTTGGGCAGAATACATTATGCTATTCTTACTGAGACCTTGGAATTACAAATATATATCTATCTCTATCAGAAACTGAATTCTGATGTCCTTAGAATCTAATTGTGTGGAAGAAATGAGTCAAATAAAACATCTGACATAGACTCAAAGTAAAACAGCAGCAGCTGCCATTGGTTTGATTCTCTCACACCTTTTGAAGAAAAGCTTCAATGGGGATTATGAGTGACAGCAACCAAAAAGCTCTAATCACAAGGGCATATACTGAAAAGGTCATTTTTAAAAAGGCTGGTGAGGAAATAAAATGTTGCATGATAATCAAAAGTCAACATTGTTCAAATGATTTGCAGTGACCCAGTGTTAAGAATTCACCTTGAGATGTTAAAAAAAGAAAACTGCAGCTCTTTTTCATTTCCCTTCTAATAAAGGTAAAGGTCACCCTTGCTTGAAAGCCAGTCGTATCCGACTAGGGTTCAGTGCTCATCTTTGTTTATAGCCAAAGAGCCAGCGCTGTCTGCATCTGCAGACATTTCCATGGTCATTTGGCAGGCAAGGCTGGACACCGGAGTGCACAGACCACCAAAGTGGTTTATACCCTTGCTTTCGAACTGCTAGGTTGGCAGGAGCAGGGACAGAGACAGAAGCTCACTCCATCATGCAGTACTCAGGTCTCAAACTGCTGACCTGCCGACTTTCTAGTCGTCAAGTTCAACATCTTAACCACTAAACCACACTACTTGTCCACTATTTTGCCTTTTCCTAGTGCTGAAATTTAGACTCTCATGCTTAGATCTCTCCAGAATGACTTTTGTTAAATTAAAGAGAAACAATAGGATGCTGCATTCTTTCAAAGGGCATTTGAAAAGATGGGCACCCCAGAATGAATTCAAAGCAAGCAGGGTTGTGGTTTTTTGAGTACCAAAAGCCATGTTCCCTATTTTCCACTTTCCCTTACCCCAATTCTCTCTCCACTACTACCACCACCAAACTGTCTTTGGATCAGAGAGAAGACAGAAGTGTAGCAAGTAGCCTCAGGACCACTATGTCTCCAATACCAAGCCAGTGCTTCCATTAGGGACATGGAGGCCAAACTTCACATTACACATGCACCATCATGCTAATTTTACACACACACACACACACACACATTTCAGGCAGAGCTTTGTGTTTGTGATAGCAGACTTGCAAAGGAAAACTGAGCTTATGCCCCATAAATTAATTGCAAAATAAAACAAGTTAACTTACAAATTCTGGAAGAGGAGAAAAGTTCCTGATGTGACAATTAGCGCTTTAAAAACACCCTCTCCTACTGATGGTTCTTTGTTAATACATAATTTTATTTGAGCTGACTGCCTTAGTCCCCATATGTCCTTAGTTAGAAGACAGAATTTTGAGTATTGTGTGGCATGCACACATAAAGAGAAAAAAATACAAAAATAACAATACATAACTTGTAACAAAATTCACACTATTTAGTATATGCCAGTCATAAACCTATTAATTGTCCTTATTCAAATTAATATAAATCATATATAACAGACTTGTAAGAGTTCATGCATCAACATAGTTAGCTAAATTTGTCAGCTTTGATTTCTTCCATGGCTGATTTTTTTTTTAAACCTAAAGTTTTCCGCATCCCAAATATTAAGAAATTCATAGGGGAGTTTTGGTAAATTATTGCTTTAAAAAATATGCCGAGCAAAATTTCTCACTCATGCCTCTTTAATTTACAGTCACAATCTCAATAATGTATGAAATTAACTGTTTTTATCCATTCTGATCTCAGAGAATAATATGACTTTTCTTGTTATGGATTGTCATAGTGGACTAATAAAGAACTAAATAAGGAAATAAGGTAAACCTCCAAACCTGAGAAGGTTTGGAGATCAAGATCTCAAACCAGAGATGTTTTAGCTCTGTGGATTTTTAAGTGAAAAGTAATCTTTTAAATTGGATAAATGACCAATTTTTCATTTTGCCTCACTCTTTATTTCTCTCCCATCTGCTATATTTAATCGCCCTAGTTTAGGGAGGGGAAGAGGAGTGCACAGCATGAGGAAAGGACTTTTCTTATACTACGAAAGCACTGGGTTTGTTGTTCATAGAACGTACTAACCTCAGATAGCCCTGGCGTCCTGGAGCAAATGACCCCCTACAATCTATCCTTACATCACCTGCAATAACTTTGACCTATTAGCTGCCTCATTGCAAAGCTAAGTTGAAACATCTGTGCAGTGATAAAAGATGGCAGCAGCCTTTGATTGCGGTCAGGGTGTCTAGCATGGTGCAGGTGGGCTCTATGTAACTAATACATTATTGCAGGCTGCTGATAATCACACTCATCCTGCAACTCATTTCCTCTCCCCAGGTCAGGAGTCCTAGGTTGAGAGGCATCATAGAGGGTGTTTAAAATACATTTCAGCTAGGCTGGTTTCCAGATACTGTATTAGCCTATCAAAGACTTGGATTGGAGGCCTTTGTGGGCCATATCTGTACTGCTGCCTTTCATCCCTGTCTTGGCAAAATGTTAGCATAATGTATAGTCAAGGTCTCCCTGGCTTAAAAGCCAGTTGTGTCTAACTTGGGGGTGCTTATCTCTGTTTACAACCAAAAAAACCAGCACTGTCTGCATCTGCATATATTTCTGTGATCATGTGGCAGGCATGACTAGATGCCAGAGTGGACAGAACACTGTTACTTTTTCTGCTGAAACTGTACCTATTTATCTATTTGCAATTTCTTGCTTTCGAGCTGCTAGGCTGGCAGGAGCTGACACAAAGAGCAGGATCTCACTTCATCAGGCAGTACTCAGGTCTAAAACTGCTGACCTGCAGATCTTTCTGTCGTCAAGCTCAGCAATCTTAACTACTAAGCCACCACAGCCCTGCATGAAGTACAAGTATACCCCAACCCAAATAACTAAGAACATAACAGAGCCATGCTGGATTAGGTAAAATCTAGTCCAGTCTCTTTTCGTGCAACTGTCTGGATAATTCAGTGGTTTAGATTTCAAGCTACTGAGCCAAAGATTGGGAGTTCGATTCCCCACTGTGTATCCCAGAAGAGCCAGTATGTGTGATCTTGGGCAATCAGCCTAGTTCCAACATTCCCGCCCCCCACCAGCAGAAGGGAATGGTTAACAACTTCAGTCTATTCTCTATTTATAAAACCCTTAAAAGGGTCTCCATAAACCAGAATAGATTTGATGGCATGCAATGAATTAATTAATTTTTCTACAGGGTCCAACTAGATCTCTACGGGAGTTACAGGCAAGTTGCAAATATAGCAGCAGTCTCTCATTCATGTAGGTATTTAGAGATAAACTACTGCCTTTGGTACTGCTGGGACTGCAGTGGCTCAAGTGGCTAAGACACTGACTGGGAGGTGGAAGGTCAGCAGTTGGATTCCCGAGTACTGCAGGAAAGAATGAGCTCCCGTCTTTGTCCTAGCTCCTGCCAACCTAGCAGTTCGAAAGCAAGAAATTGCAAGTAGATAAATAGGGACCACTCCAGTGGGAAGGTAGCAACGTTCTGTGCATTCCAGTATCTAGTCATGCCTGCCACATGACCACGGAAATGTCTGCAGAAGCAGACAGCGCTGGCTCTTCGGCTTAGAAACAGAGATGAGCACTGAACCCTAGAGTCAGATACGACTGCTTTCGAGCAAGGGAAACCTTTACCTTTTACCTGGTACCGCTGATACCTACATTAATTATTTTATTTTGGGCAATAACTTGTTTTCATTTCAAAAGTAAATGTGACACAACATGTGAAAATGAAGCTATTAAACGGGTATTTCTAGTAACATTTTAATTTTTAACGGACATTTTAGGATATGTTGAGGCATTCTGACAGAATTTTTCCAAGTTTTGTGTTATAAATTTATCTCCACCATGCCAGCAGGGGCTGTGACCAGCAGCAAAAGCAGTGCATAGAAGAGCCCAGTCGAGATGTACTTTAGACCTTGCAAAAATTCCCAAGTTGATGAAACTCTGGGATGTTGTGTATGGGTGCCCAGTGGAGCTACACTCAATTTATCCAACAAAATTTCCTTGTGGAACCTGGGGGGGCAAAAACTGCAAAATTTTAGCAATCGTCTCAGTTTTTCGATTATATCTTCTAAACCATGCATTTTTTGTGTACTATGTGTAATTAGAAAGTTGTAGAGCATTAAATTTTCTTCAATTATCTTTGGTCAAACTTATTTTTTAACCCCATAGGTACTGAGATACAGGGCTTTGGAAAAGTGCTAAATTTCTCAAATTTGTAAAAAAAAACTGCTAAAAAGGCTGGTTTTTGCTATGTATCTTCCATTTCGCAACATATTTAATGGAATTTTGGATTCTACTTCAATTTCCAAATGTTCAACTACATCCCCCCTCTTCCCCCTCCCACTACCCCCTCCTCTGTAGGATGTTCATACGTACAGTGTACGTTTAAGGTTCAAAGAGCATGAAAACCGAGTTTGTCTTTCAGTTTGGAAATTTTAACCCTCAACAAACACACCTTCCCCACTGCTGCATATGACAGTGTTGTAACCACAGGTGAAGATGTCGATCTCCTCGTGATACTGACAGCCCTTGCCTCTACTACTCACAAATACATCTATTTTCAGAAGAGTGGGAGAGGCAATGCCCCATCAACCTTATATTCATCAGCTTCATGCAAGATCGACCCAAAAGACATCCTGTTTCTTCATGCAGCCAGCGGTTGCAACACCACTTCAACCCCCTTTGGACAAGGGAAGAAGAAAGTGTGCAAGCTGTATGAGAAGAACAGTTCCCTACACTTTTTGGCTGCTGCTTTTAAAGACTCAGAAGCCGCCCCCTCCCAGATTTCCAAGGCAAGGGAGAAGTTTTTGTTGATGCTGTAGGTGGGGAACATGGAGACCGACATGTTGGACAACCTCTGGTACCAACTGTTTACCAAGTCGGTGGCCAAACCCACATTCCAGTTGGCCAGACTCCCTCCTACCAAAGACACTGCCACCCACCATATTTTCACACGTACCTCTAAGTCCAGATCTGGCTAGGTAATGACGACATCATACCATCAGTTTGGGGAGGGGGGTCACTGACAAGGGAAGCTGCTGTTCCCATCAGAGCCACTCAAAATGCAGCCCCTGACAACATCTTGAATATAATCTCCTGTAAATGCAAGAAAGGGTGCAGCACTGCACGTTGCAGCTGCAAGAAAGCAGGACTCTTTGCAAGAACTGCGCAGGGAATGGTTGTGAAAATTCCCCCGAGCCTGACCTCCAGGAGGAAGAAGTGGGGGACTGAGATGAGCAGAGCATGATGGATGTAGTGCTGGATGGATATGGATGAAGAAGGAGAAGAAGAGGAAGCTCCGTACAGCACAAAATGCCAAAAATATTAAATGTATGCTTCTCAATGCTTCCTGTTTAACTTTATGTACATACATATTGCTTCCCATTTTTTATTACATTTTACTTTACATAACTACTAATAATTTTATAAGAAATACCTGTGTTTTTTAGTCTTTATTAACCTAAAGAACATCTTATAAAGGTCACTCAGGATAAAGCCACATCGTTGTGGGGGGTGGGTGGGGGTCAAAATTTCCAAACTGAAAGACGAACTTGGTTTTCATGCTCTTTGAACCTTAGATGTACACTGTATGAACATCCTACAGAGGAGGGGGTAGTGGGAGGGGGAAGAGGGGGAGGGGATGTAGCTGAACATATGGAAATTGAAGTAGAATCCAAAATCCCATTAAATATGTTGCGAAATGAAAGATACATAGCAAAAACCAGCCTTTTTAGCAGTTTTTTTTTTACAATTTTGAGAAATTTAGCACTTTTCCAAAGCCCTGTATCTCGGTACCTATGGGGTTAAAAAATAAGTTTGACCAAAGATAATTGAAGGAAATTTAATGCTCTACAACCTTCTAATTACATGTAGTACACAAAAAAAGGCATAGTTTGGAAGATATAATCAAAAAACTGAGAAGAATGCTAAAATGTTGCAATTTTTGGGCCCCCCAAAATGTTCCACAAGGAAATTTTGTTGGATAAATTGAATGTAGCTCCACTGGGTACCCATACACAACATCCCAAAGTTTCATTAACTTGGGAATTTTTGTAAGGTACCCCCTTCCCCCATTTTGGACCTATGGTGACTGAGCTACAAGGGCTATGGATCATATTCAGCCAAATGGTGAAACAGTAATTAATCAACATAATTTGTCTCTATGGCAAACACAGAGCAGAACCTGGAGTCCAGAGTCAGCCATGTTAAATCCAGCATTTGGGGGGTTAGAAACGTTAATATACAAATGACAAGATGTAATTAAAAGTGAAGAAACGAGAATTAAAAAGGGAGCAGAGAAAGCAAGGACAAGCTGTGACTAGGCCACATCCAAACCCATCTCAACCCAGAGTCACAACAAATATGGTTGGCCATAATCCTAAATAACTTCCAAGGTTGAATTAACAGGGTCTCAGTTACTTTGGTGTGAGATCATACAGTCTTCAGCTACTTAGAATTGTCCTCCACATTTTTAACACACACACACACCATAGTAATTATCACTGCCAAAGTTGTCTCCTGCTTTTCTTTTTTGTCTTGTGCTCTCTGGGCTCGGGGTAGACAAACAATTCTGCTCAAAATAACTCTGATGGCACTGTAACCCTCACCTCCTATGCCAAAGCATATCACTTAGTATTGCCTCATGTGTGGGAACAATGTTTTCCCTAGAAACACACAACAACTACTGGATATCTGGAGAAAGAGCAAGTTGGTGGGTTTCCAAAACTGAACAAGTCATGCCAAAGACCAATGTACACAAAACACTAGGGCACATGGTGTGCTGGTAAGCAGATACCAAAGTATGAACCATCATGGAGTGAGGAAAGCTAGCATCACAATAATTTATTTTTAATCCAAAAACACATCTTGCTGCATCCACAGTACTGCATTTCTGAGTAAGCAGTGCCAATGCGGAAGTATCTTTGATGAGATTTGCATTCACAGATGTGAAGCATTTATGCCTAACATTTATTTTCCAAGGTTTGGAAAATTCTACCTCCATACGTTTCATCCCTGTTTCTCTGCCAGGGTGCAAGCAAACATATGCTTTTGCAAGTTCCCTTTCATTGTGTGATTTTGTTGTTGTTGTTCAGTCGCACAGTCGATTCCGACCCTTTGCGACCCTATGGACCATCGTTCTCCAGGCGCCTCTGTCCTCCACCATCCCCCTCAGTCCTCCCAGCTCTGTGCCCATTGTGTCTACAATACCATCTATCCATCTCATCCTTGGCCTCCCCCTTCTTCTTTTGCCCTCCACCTTTCCCAACATCACGGCCTTCTCAAGTGAATCCTCCCTTCTCATTTGATGCCCAAAGTACTTTAGCCTCATCTTTACTATTTGACCTTCCAATGAGCAGTCAGTGTTGATTTCTTCTAAGATTGACCTATTTGTTCTCCTCGCTGTCCAAGGTACCCTCAAAACTCTCCTCCAACACCACATTTCAAAGGCATCTATTCTTCTGCGTTCAGCTTTCCTAATTGTCCAGCTCTCACATCCGTACATTACCACTGGGAATACCATTGCTTCGACTATTCTAATTTTTGTTTTCAAGGTGATGTCTCTGCTTTTCACTATGTTCCCCAGGTTTCTCATGGCTTGTCTCCCTAGAATCAGCCGCCTCTTTATTTCATGGCTGCAATCTCCATCTGCAGTGATCTTAGATCCTAAGAACGTAAAATCTGTCACTGCTTCTACTTCTTCCCCGTCTATTTTCCAGGAACTGATCGGGCCTGTTGCCATTATCTTGGTACCAACTGTAAAACACATATATATCCTGTGTGTTCGTTGTGTGACTGTCAGGTTTATGAGCATGTTTGCCCTTTCTCTCACCACATTCTTTGGGTGTTGAATAAACAGAATAGGAAATTAATGAGAAGGGTGTAATCTTCTGTGTCCATCCATTATCATATATTAATTGTGAGTGTTTTTTTAAATATATATATATATACTATAACACTACTAGTATAAGCAAACTGCAATTCCCTAAGAGTCCTGGGATGTCCATTTTGCCGATTGCCCTTTTTTAAACAAAAGTATCAAGGACAAAATCTGGAACAGGATGATTTCAGGTTCTTCTAATTCTCAACACATTCCTCATTAGGCATCTGTTAATTCCAAAACATACACACTCACATGGAAAAGAATTAGATAACACTTTTCTGGCTTACTAAACGTGTTCGACTTAGTAAATATGGTACTCGATTTTCAACTGATTCTACCATATGTCAGGAAACTTACTGCTTTTAGCAAGATTTTTTCCTTTTCCTAGTAGCAGGGAAAATTGGTGCTTCCCTCTTTGTTCTTTAATTTTTCTTTTTTCTTCAGATAGACGTCATATGATGCTCAGCAGGGTGCAGGGGTGACACAGGCAAGAAATTTATCCTCCAAATAACACAAAGCATGTAAGAAGAAGTTACAGTGAGAATCATCTCATTGCACAGTGATTATGATCATGCTTACATATCTATAAGGCTTATTCATCATGTTTGGTTTTAATAAGATCATTTTACTAGAACTTCTGAAGCTCCACTCCCCACTCAAAACTTTGAACTGCAGACTGAGCAGATGAATGGGATCAGTGGATAGTCCTCCAGCATTATAAGTAGACATGTCCACACCCTTGTGACCACATTCATATTTAGGGGAATTGCAGTGTATTAGATGCTATAGATTCGTAGTGCTAGATGTAAAGGTAAAGGTCCCCCTTGCTCAAAAGCCAGTTGTATCCGACTCATCTTTGTTTACAGCCAAAAAACCAGCACTGTCTGCATCTGTCTGGCCAAGTTATCTATCCTGCTGTAGTAATAGAGTAGACCATACTGCCAGCGACTCAATGCGAGTGTCAGACGGTGGTTAACTAACCTGACCACCCTGAGGATGAACAGAGTTGGGTGCCAAAGTCCACAGGTAAGGTTGATGGTCCCCCAGTGGATTAAATCCCACTTGAATCCATCTTGATGGAGGGGAGCAGCTTCATCAATACTAGCCTGGGGCTGAGGAGGACTTTGCGATAAGGGTTCAGGACCAGAAAGTGACTCGTGGAATTGGGTCAGTGGTATGGGTGTCATGCTGCGATGCAGAAGGCAGATGAAAGGTCACTGCATTATATTCTCAGGACAGTCATCATGGGTGATCACCATGAAGATCACCAGTATTTAGATTCGGATACAGTGACAGAAGAAGAAGATGTAAAGGTAATGGTCTTCCTTGCTCGAAAGCCAGTTGTATCTTACTCTGTTTTAGGGGGGGGGGTGCTAATCTCCTTTTACAGCCAAAGAACCAACATTGTCTGCATCTGTAGATGTTTTCATGGTCATGTGGCAGGTATGCCTAGACACAGGAGCACAGTGAACACTGTTACCTTTCCTACCAAAGTGGTACCCCGTACCTACAGACATTATTAGATAAAACAAAATACTAGGACTCTAACAAAAAACTAACGTACTTCCTTCAGGACACAAATAAATACAGTACATTAATATAAGAACTGTCAAGTTTATAGTTAATAGTTGGGGCCATTCCAAAGAGAATATGTTTTATTACTCAGATAGGGGTTGCATGTAAAGGTGATGAATTTTATTGATAAATTATTTTGAGTAAATTTTAGATTTCATTTTATTGTGATTACATCATCCTACGTTTAACCTGTTTTTATCCTGTTTTATGTAATCATATTTTATCTAATGTATTTTATTTTAACCTGATATGCTAAGAAGACTAATTAGTTAATAAAGGATGATGACTAGACACTAGAGTACACAGAACACTGTTACAGACAATGGGATCTCACTCCTTCATGCAACACTCAGGTCTTGAACTGCTGATCTGCCGACCTTCCAGTTATCAAGTTCAGCATCTTAAACACTAAGTCACTGCAGTTCCCATGCAGTTACCATACTAGATGAGGTGTGTTTAAATTCTTAGACTCCAGACCAGTTTGTGCATATATACATAAATATTATTTGATTGATTATTACTGAGAAATCACTCATTTCTTAATATGTAGATGTATTCTTCCAGAAATAATAATGCTTTAGATCAGGAGTGCCCAAACCTTTTGGGCTGTGGACCTGTCATGTGGTTCCTCCAACCATAAGTGGAAGTAAAACATGCATGTGTGGGTGCATAACACACCCATGCTTGTGCAGAACACTGCCATAAATGACACGTTTATGACAACTGTGGGTCATTTATGGCAATGTTCTGTTCATGAACGGGCATATTATGCACCCATGCATGTGCGTTTTACTTTCACTTCCGGGAGTGGTGAGGGCAGCATGGGTTGGATGAATTGGCATTGGGGGCTGGATCCAGCCCAAGGACCATAGTTTGGGCATCCCTGCTTTAGATCATAGGGACATTCCACCTTCACTACAGTCAGTATGATGTTTTTGTGCTGGGCAATCCTTTGTGATATGACTCAACAGATGGTAAAGAATAGGCAAATTAAGAAGACACTGGCTAAAATTATCTTGCATTTTTACAATAGTGCAAAGGATTAGTCAAAAATGTCGTATAAGCATTTATTGTTGTGTGCAACGCTGACTTATTAACTTGTAGTGACTCACCAACAGTCGGGTGTACCATGGGCTAGGCCAACTTGTGCTGGCTGATCTTTCTCACACTTGGTCAGGCAAAAGGAATGGCAGAATGAACTCACCAAAAGGTGGCTTCATTTTTGCAGTTTCAAGTCTGGCCTGGAGATGGAATAATAATAATAAGACTAAGAAGAAGAAAATAAGATTTTGGCTACTGTGACAATAATATTATCTATTTTAAAAGTATGCTACCATGTATATTAGTATAAGGATAAGCTGTGATGAATACTTGAGTAAACTCTTTGCCTGCAATTTTAAAAGAGAGAGAGACGTCATATTTATGTCTCCTGATTTATTTCTTCTTCCTCCTCCCCATCCCCCATTTATAGTTTGGCCAGTTCTTTAGTAATTTTTACTAGCATTTCTATATTGGAAAGGTGGTTTAATTAAACTCCATAGCCTTGTGCAGTAAAATAGGACTACCTAATGAAAACGTATGAAGAATGTGTTTCATAATTACCTCAGACAGCTCATTTCCATGTGCTTCCTGCTGAAATCCCCCAAATTCTTCCTGCATTGTAAACATTTTCCTCCCTGTCTCATCAATCTGATTTATGTAAATTTTGCTGAGAAGGGACACAATTACAACTCCCCCTAACACTTATATGTGTACCCTTGTGCATGCACACCCATAAACACAAAGATTTCTTCAAGGTAAAGCAAGGCTCCCCCTTCAGAACCATGCTAGCATGGGGTGAAGATTAACACTCCTTTTAAAAAAACACAAAATTAGCTAAAAATTCTTCATTTTCTATGAAATTGCAAAGAGCCTTGAAAAGACTATTGGGGCAATTTTATTATATGAACAGGTGTTTAATTATCTGGGAAGCACAAATGTGGGATGAAATCATCTCTGATGCTTCTCAACATCAGGTGAATATGAAGAATATTCATCAACCATGAAGCCTGCTTTAAAGTTCATCTAATAGTAGTCACAGGTAATCCCCATTGAGTTCACTGCTTTACTAGGTTTATTATACTATAAGTGATTGTGAACCTTGGCACTCCAGGTGTTCTTGGACTTCAATCAGCAGGAGTGCTGAATCAGCAGGAGTGCTGATCAGGGCTTCTGGGAATTGAAGTTAAAGAACAGCTGGAGTGCCGTGGTTCATCATCACTGACCTAGGAGTTCATCACTTTGGATTTAGTGTAAGAATTTTTTAAATTTTCATTCTATTCCTAACTAGTATATATCCATGCACCTCCTCCCCACCCACCCCTAGAATCATACTGGAGATTTTTTTTTAATTTGCTAGTAATAAATAGGCTGAAAGTTACAAATGTTCTTAGAATAGGCCACAGGATTTCAACCAAAGTGGTTTACATCTAAGTACAGTATATATGCAGAGGATAGTACTGTTTGGCTACAATACCATACACAATAGGCTAGGAATAAATATTGGTGGCCAAAATCAGGTTGTTTAGCTATGCTTGCAAAACTGGAAGTTGTACAAATATGGTTATGAAATTTATACCAGTATGGAAGCAGTCTTGCAAATGGAATTATGCAACTGGTTGTGCAATCAGACACATAGACTGTCTGGACGTAACTCCTTATGAACTTCCAGAGGTGTAACTTTATACTACACCAAACACAATACAATTTCAGACTTTGGAGTCAGTGGGTTTTATTTCTGAGTAGGTATGCACATATGATGTTAACGTTTGCTTAACCAGGACTAGTTCATATTGCCACAAATGATGTATGATTCTTCCTCATTTTTTTAAACTTTCTGACATGCAACTAAAAGAGCAGGGAATAGGTAAAAGCTGAAACAGAATAGACTGGAATGGGCACTCATTATAAAAATTGGTGTCAAAATTAGCCGTTTTGCTCTTTTACACAATATTGATTATTCTGCTGACAACAAGTACTAGAATGTCATTCCTGGAGATGTTTTGAGTCACCTGTTGCATCACTCACTCTAATGGAATATATGCATTTTGCTGGGTTGTCATATTCATTTATTTAGATCTATATCCCACTCAACTGACTGACATTTTTGCACAGTATCAATTTTCTGTGAAAATAAGTACTGAGATGTTGGGAGGGTTTTTGACTTCCTTAATCCATTTCATCTACCCATACATATACTGTACTTTGAATTTAGTTATCCTACTTGGGAGTTGTTGTTCTCTGCCATTCTGTTCTGTTTTGGTTGGTTTGAGGGCATTTAGTGTCAATGAAAGATTAATATTTAAGGGGTTGACTATATTAAATATTGTTCTGAGGTGTGTCCATCATATTCCACTAGTTCAGATAACAGTTTTTATTAAGAAGGGCCCATTCTGGCCAATTCCATTCTGGCTTTTTTTTAGTCTCAGTCTTTCAAATAGTAACTGAGTGAAATGAAAGAGCTTTAGACCAGCACCAGCATCATTTGCTAAGCTATGCTGATGAAAAAATCATGGTAGCTGGAACTGGCTGGCTTCACAGCAGCTGGTACCACAGTGGTAAAATGTTTAAAAATAAAAATGCAATACAATACAATCCTTGCACCATCTCTTATCAGTGCTAATGCATATCTATGGCCCTTCCCCCAAACCTCTGAAATTTGACCATGAAATTAGGTAAAGGTAAAGAACAGAGATGGGAGTTCACTCTGTTGTGCAGCACTCAGGTCTCAAACTGCTGACCGGCTGACTTTCTAGTCATCAAATTCAGTGACATCCACTAAGCCAGGGGTTCCAAATCTACAGCCCAAGAGCCGGACCTGGACTCCAATGCCATTCCATCTGGCCTGTTGTTGCCTCTGACACACTCAGAAGTGGAAGAGGGTGCCTTTACATCATCCATAAATATGCCCGCTTCTGGGGCAACGCTATCCGGGGTGTGGTCAGGCCTGTACTGGGAAAATGTTGGCCACCCCTGAACTAGGCCACTGCTCCTCAACTTTCCATTTCAGTGCCCTGGTCAAATCTGTTTGTTTTTTTAAAGTAGGTCAAACATTTCAAAAGCTCAAACCTTGAAGTGACTTCTAGAAGAGCTCAGAAAAGCCATTTTGAGGGATGATAGCTACCAGAATTGCCTTTACCATCATGGCTGTAGATCACAATCCAGACAGTGTAATGCATTTTCTTCCAGACAGTTTGGTTTTGAGTCTAGTACATCGTAACTGGAGCAGGCCGCACTGACCAAGCTGCCTGTGAAATTCTGGGGACTGTAGTCCAAACCCACAAATAGCATCACTGGTTCAAAAACTGGAGTGAGAAACTTGTTGATATATCAGGAGTGAGTTACATGAGAATTTTCCCAATAGGTTTAGATGAGTACCATTCTACTTCTGCAAATTTGAGCTAGTGACCCTTATTCCACTCCAAGCCCACACAACAAGCATACTTCTCCAATCACACTACTCAATACCAATAATGTAACAATAGCAAAGATAATTTAGGAAACTAAGCTGAGAACAAAGAAAAACAGAATATTCCAGAACACCAAGGCTAATCTACAAAAGGATGGAATGACTGTGTTTTGCCTCAGAGCTCTACAAAATAGTTGGCTGAACAGCTGCCAGTGGAAATATATACAGTACCCTGTGGTGACCTGAGTTCCAAGCCCTTCCTGGCATTTCACTGGTTGGATTCTGAACAGACTATGGGCTCTGGTGAGAGCTTCAACTTTCACTTGCCTTCTCTCTCAGTGGAACCAGCTTAGTTCATTGATAATGGTGCATAATGCCATTAATCCCTTTCTCTCAGTTTAAACTACTGAGCTTCTTTTAAAATTTGTTCACCCCATGACCACTATATGGGAAACAATGGAACCAAAGGTGTATTACTCTGACTTGGAGAAACCAGAGGCTCTTTGACACACTCCGTTGAAACCTTATGATCACACAAGTACCCCTGGTTCAGTCCAGTGTGCACATTTGTCCAAAGACAGAACATATCCCCGACAAACATCTTAAGTGCCTTCCTGTTTTATATTATGTGACCTGCTTGTTGCTTCTTAATGTAATTTAATGATTTGATGCTTGATAACACCAATATAACCAATATAACCAGAAAATATGACCTGGATATGATAATTATATATAGCATATAATTGCTTATATCAGATATTTTACACACAGAGAGAGAGAGAGAATATATAATGTATAATAGCTGACATAAGCAATTATATACTGTATTATTGAAGGGGTATGAATGGTTTAATGCAGAAACTGAAGTGTGGCTCGACAGAACAGCTGAATGGAGATGACCTCAAATAGCTGATGGTTGCAAAGCTTGGTTTAAAAGCAAACAAGGCAGAAAAGGGACATTGAAGAAAATACAAAGGTCATCGTATGAATTGGAGTTGTGATTTCCATAGAATAGTGTGATATGGAATCTGGGTCAGTCTGTCTTAGTGTTCTGAAGCTAATGTGTATCTACTCCAAAATAGGCTGGATAAACACTGTTGTTAAGTGTGGAGCTGGAACTTTTGGATCGAATTTGTTACTCTCGGGTGATACATATGTTCCTATCATTGCAAAATATTAACAGCAAAAGTATTTTAAATAGTGAAACCATCCGGTGGTGGGGAAGGGGAGATCATCACACAAAAAGAAGTGGCTGCAGCCAAAATTTTCAAGCCGCTGGTTGCCCACTCTTGCTCTGGTTGGCCACTAAAATGTGTGAGTGAGCACACAGAGACAGGAACCAAAGAAGCTCTGTAATCATAAATGTAATATCTGAAATTCCATAACAGTGATAGTTTATGCTTTAATCAGTGTGATTGCTAAGAATGCTCTTAATTGTTCCAAGTTCACTGCAATAGCAAAGCTTTGAATTATACTTTGTGTGTTTGGCCTCATTCCTCTCCAATCAGCTTGTACAATCTCCAAATGATTCTTAAAGTCTTGTTCAACCATTGGGCTCCAAGGTACTTCTGCATAACATTGTTTGCCTCAGTGTTGATGCTGCTTGCATGTGGGGCACATTGTCTCCTTGCAAGAAGGAGCTGGGACCAGTATGGTGACTGTTTGGGGATGAAGATGGGATGGCTTGATGGCTTGTCTTGCTATAATGCAAACTTCTTCCATTTCTACTCAGCCCACCCACTAGCTCTGTGAATCCCAAATGAGGTTATCAGGTTGCTAAGAGGCCAAAGAGGAATTTTTGACCTGGATTACCTGATTGGTGTAAGAAACAAAATGGGCTCAGCAGTGCTTAACTATCCCATACTGAGTGCCAGTGGGGTGGCTCTCTGCTTCCTTAGGTAATCGCGGCCCTTGTGAATAGTGTGGAAAGGGTAGCAGTGGGCTCCAAGCAGCACCATTCATTGATTGTGGCCCATACCTAGTTCCCCAAGATTCAGGCCCAGGTATGAGGTACACTTTGAGGCATACTCAGATCACAGCCATCTTAAAGTCTTGGAAGGTGGGTGGGAAATAGGCCTGCAAAGGAACACACACACCCCAGTTAGGATGACTGGGGCTGGGTTGTAAGTTAGAGTAGAGCACCAGAGCTGGGGTTGCTTGGTCTGAAGCCAGGACAGGCTCCTTCCCCTTAATCTAAATTATGCACTAAGGAGAGGCCCCATTGCAAGTTAGAGGAACTTAGCAGTCAATCATGTGGCCTATTCAGCCCATCTGTTGTGTTTCACTTCTTTATTCAGGGCAGAGGCAACACAATCTATAGTGTTGCTAAGGTTATATTAAATGTCTACCTCCAAACAATTGACAAGAACAGGATGTACCCAATAGTGTCTTAACAAATGATATCAAGGAGTAAATGGGCTTCATGTGAAGAGGGTGGCCTCTTGGGTGACCAAATGCAAAGTTCTTTAGTTATTCTGTACCAGTAACAAAAATGTTCAACCTGGCTTGCTATCAATCAGACAACCAGTGCAGTTTCTTCTTGGCAAGCATAATATCCTATCTGTAGTCCAAACCACTTAGCAGTCTACAATAGCTGCTAGTTCTGGTCTGGCCTTATAGACAGCCCAACATAAAGCATACTGCAATAAGCTAGATTTGAATAGGGCCTTAAAGTATTGTAGTCAAGCTATTATGGACCAAACATAGCCAAAGCAAGTGTACTCAACAAGAGTAGCAAAAAAGTACCTAGAGTCACAAAGACAGCACTGGCACCTCTACTTAGATTGTTCATCTGGAGTGTAATCCTATTCAGAACAGGTATACTGACTACCTCCCATAGGTGAGAAACCCTTATCTACAGTCTCTCTCTCTCTCTCTCTCTAGGATTCAGTTTTTACATTATGGGCCTCATATTTTCCACTGAATGGGATCTTAACATGAGCAGTAAAGAAAACTCATTTCTTCTTAAAAGATGTGGCATTGCATATTGAGCTTCCATCTCCTTTTCAACATCAGCCTCCCGACTGCCTCATTTTTGCTGTCAAAGCAAACCTGGCATCTGTGGTTATAGGAACTTTAATTATCCTATGGCCATTTTATATGCATCAATAATCCAAGTGGCACTATATTTCCCAAGGCCCCTGTCTCACTGTTGGAGTAGGATTTAGACCACTAGAGAGAGTTGTTGGTGGGGGAATGACAGTGAAACCTCATTTTCTCTTTCTTTTCATCTCACTCCTGCAATTTCTATCTCAGCAACAGTCAACCTAAGCAAGTTTGGGATCAGCCATGCATTATATGTAACCCATCAGTGGAAGAGGGATTTCCTTATGTCTGGAAAATCTCTGATTGTCACAGCAAGAACTTTTCACACCTCCTGTAGTTTTCAAATTAACTCACATTGTTTTGTGATTAGACTTCTGGATGAAAACATAGGCTTCGTATGGTTCTCTAGTCACAACAATCTGCCTGAACCACTTTTCTGCACATCTCATTTTCCAAAAACAAGCTGGCCCCGAGAAAGAAAGCATTAACAGGTTCACATGAATTTGGGGGAGAGATTGGACCAAATGCATTCATAAATAGGTTTGTAATGAGCTGGTTATTTATTTTTGAGGAAACAAATCAGATTGCCAAGCTGAACTAGGAATTGAATCAGCAAGAGTTGAGGGCTCATCCCTCACTAATTGTAATGCCAAACCTGAAGGAAGGAAGGAAGGATAGATGGATGGACAGACACATAACAAGTACTGTAGATCAGAGGTCCCCAACCACAGGGCCATTGGGATGGGTGGCACTAGGAGTCCCAATAACAGCCTTCTACCCTCAACGTGCTCCACCGGGTCTGCCCAGCGAATGGAGTGAGAGCACAGGCTTCAAACACATCAGATAGGCAGGTGGCTGGGCCTGTCCTCCACGTTGCTTAACTATGGCAGGGCTCTCCCCCCTCCCCACCCCTGCCTGTATGCACTATCCAATACCACCACCTACCAGTCCATGGAAAAATTATTTAGCATGAAACAGGTCCGTGGTGCAAAAAGGGTTGGGGACCCCTGCTGTAAAGCATTGCCATTTAAGTAAAATTTTCTCATTAAAGTAACAATATTTACTGGATTATCACTGCTTGGCTTGAAAGAAAGAAGCTATTTTTACACCTAAGGTTCTGTTATGGTAAGTGGTTCTCTGATAGGCAGAATGAACTGGAGCAGGTATGTGAAGCATCTCTTGGCAATTTAGAAAGTGCAGGTTATGATATACAGCAAGAGCTATTCCCATAAATCAGCCACAGATGAGGTCATTGTGTTTCTCAAGGGTCAAGAGAAACCCACCAGCCCAGCTTTGTGGATCTGATAATTCCCTGAAAAGGATAGCCAGTAATTATCTCATTGGGCTTCCCAGATGCATGCTTCAATCACTGGGTTAGGAAGAGGCCACCAGTGAAGTCTTGACAGTAGTTAGGCTCTGGGTTATGTTAGCAATATACCACAGTGCCTCTCACACATGCATTTTCAAGTGATTTATATGACAGTCTGAAGACTTTTATCATTACTGAAGTATAAATAAAGCAGTGTGGCTTTTTGCAAGCTGAAAAACCGGTAAGCAAGGCTAATACAAAAATATTTCTAGTTATATTCCATTTAATCCAGACATGTGGGGAAAAAGAAACAGAAAAAAACCCAGAAAGTTGTCCTTATTCAAAATTTGTATGTGTGTGACATAAACTCTTAAATTCAAGAACTAGATTAGGAAACTAGATGTGGCTTTCAGATGGATAATCACACATATGCCAATATTCCAAGGTCAGTGCGAATGTTAAGAATCCCAAATGAATGTTATGAATTAAATCCTCCACAATATCTATATTTCCAATGTTTCAGGTGAAAATAGGAAAAATATTTAGAGGGCTTTTGACTGTTGTTTCTTTTTGGTTTTGCTATTCATAAAATTGTTTTGAGTATGTCAACTCACACAAGTGAATCTTTAGTTTTCAGAATAAAAATTCAAGTTAAGTCACTCATGGTGGAAGGGACATAGTTTCACTCTACTTGGAAAAGAAACATCTTGCAAGAAAACTGGAGATAGAGAAAACATGGGACAGAAATATTACTTCTGAAAACAACAACCAGGAATGAATTGTCTGAAGATCTCTTCGTGCTTCATGACAATCATATCTAATTAGGTTAAGTGTTCTATTTAATAATTCACTGTGTAATGAGATAGAGTAATGGGATTTGTCAAAGATGAAGCTATTGTAGTATATAATACACGGTAGCTGTTTTAAGCACATTTACAAATTACAAGATCAATAGATTTAAAAGGCATGTGTGGATCACGTTATGTTGCCTGTTAATGCCATATCCTTCAGGTTCATTAAAGGGGGAGGGGGCATCTTCCTGACATTTCTTAACATGATAGTAGATAGAGTTCATTACTAGATAATCTTCACTTGTTCCATGTTGCATGGGGAAGCAGTTAAACCATAGATGCTTAAACCTTGCCTAGCCAAAATGGAATCACCAGCACGTAATCTCAGAAGTTCATTATAGCCTTGAGCGTGCTGTTTTGCATCCTAGATTACAGGATTTTCAAAACGAACTGTGATTGTCTTGTCACGGTTGAACTACACATTAGTTGGCTGAGCTGAGTATCAAATATGGGAAATTAGTTGCCATTAAAGGCTCGCTGCAGGCAGTTCATTTCTCATCAGCCAAGCTGTGTGAGCCTCCTGCTGTGGACAGTGAACATTAGCTTACTAAATACTTTTGCTAATCAGATGCTGCTTTGCTAACGGATGTTCTTGAATTTAAGGAGGAAAGGAGAGAAAGGCAACAAAGTCTGCAGGAGGTGAAATTAATATGCTTCCGGTTATCCAAAAGGTTAATGCAATCTCTTATCTTGACACCTATTTTAAAAAACACATTTAGCATTTAAAGGTGTGCATTCCTGTTTGACTTTAAAATAAAGATACAAAGAAGAAAAAATCCTATATATCAGAGTTTCCCTAACTATTTTCCGCAGAACACTGGTGGACTTCAATTCCCAGAAGCCTAAGTCAGTACATTAACTGATCAGTGCTTTGGGGAATTGACTTGGGCTTCTGGGAATTGAAGTCCAAAAAAACAAAGATAGGGAAACACTGCTATATATACTTACTGAGAATGACTTTCTTCACTAAAAAGAAAAGGGCCTCCATTGGTTTATATAGAACAGGGGTGCCCAAACTTTTTGGGCTGTGGGCTGGACACGTGGTTCAGGGGGCTGGTCACTTTGGCCCATGGGCTGGATCCAGCCCCCGATGCCAATTCATCTAGCCCACAAAACCCTCATTGCTCCAGGAAGCAGAAGTAAAACGCGCCCATACGGGCGCATTTTACTTCCATGTCCAGGAGCGACGAGGGCTTTGTGGGCCAGATGAATTGGCATTGGGGACCGGATCCAGCCCATGGGCTGTAGTTTGGGCACCCCTGATATAGGAGAATAGGGAAAAGCAGAGGATCCAAAACTAGCTAACTAACTGATATTGTGGTCATTAGGTTTCATCCACATCATGATATGGCTGACCTGTAGCAATTAATGAAAACAAAACCAGATTATTCTCATTGATTATTGTTGGAGGGAAACAAATATTAGCTTACCATGAGCACTAGAGAATCCTGTAACAGAAGCACATTGGAAAATGGGAGTGTCAGTTACTTCCATGGGACATGAAAGATGCATGCAAGTATAAGCACAATGATTCACTGAAAGGGGGGAAATGTGTGATGGTAAAGAAAATGGAATATAGAGTGCTAGATGAGTTTCAACCAAATTTAAATCCAACTAGGTTTGGAAATAACTAGTTAGAAATAATCGTTAACTTATCATTAAGTTCTTTTTGCAATTAATTAATAATTGCATGCCATCAAGTCAAATTGTGACTTATGGCAACACTTTTCTAGCTAGAGAGTACTCCCATTCCCTTCTCCTGGGGGCAACCTGGGACTGTGCAGCTTACTCAAGGCCATAGAGGCTGGCTCTTCTCTTGAGAGGCAAAATGGCATAGTCCTGATGCAGTAGCTACAAACAAGGCCAGGTATAATAATTTCATGTCAGAAATTATCCTGGGTTGAAAGGATTTTTTGCTGGAGAAATTCTGCTCAGGGGACGGCGGAATGAGGCTCCTTTCATGATTCCAAGATTTTTCCCACCAAAATGGTCCCTATTTAATAAAGGTAAAGGTTTCCCTTGCTTGAAAGCCAGTCGCATCTGACTCTAAGGTTCAGTCCTCAACTCTGTTTCAAAGCCAAAGAGCCAGCTCTGTTTGCTTTGCAGACGTTTCCATGGGCATGTGGCAGGCATGACTAGACACCGAAGCACATGGAACATTGTTTATTTTCTTACTGAAATGGTCCCTATTCATCTACTTGCAATTTCTTGCTTTCAAACTGCTAGGTTGGCAGGAGCTGGGACAAAGACAGGAGCTAATTCCATCCTGCAGTACTCGGGTCTCGAACTGCTGACCTCCCGCCTTCCAGTCAGCGTCTTAGCCACGAGCCTATTTAACCACCTGCAACTTCTGGCTTCCAATCTGCTTGGTTGGCAGGAACTGAGACAGAGACAGGCACCCAATCTGTCATGCAGTATCCGGGTTTCGAACTGCCAACTTGCAGGTCTTCCAGTTAACAAGCTGAGCTTCTTAACCACTGAACCACCAGAGCCCCCCTGGCCAGGTGATAACTTTATTAACCCCCCACCACAACCACCACTAAAATTTCACAAACAGAAACTAGCTTTCAAGCTTCCTGCACGACTTTTCTGTCAGAACTGAAATATAATAGTTAAATGATAAACAGTCAAAAGAACCACCAAACGAAAAGCAAAAGAAATCTTAGAGTATTCTAAGAATCAGGAAAAATGCTAGACATCTCTTTTAGATGGGAAGAAAATGCTCATAAAACTGGGAAATAGATTTTGGTATAAATTTGGAGAACATTCCAATTAATGTTCCTAGCATGTACTGTGCAGGCAAAGGTTGTCATATTCATGAGTCACACGACATTCAAACAGCAAGGTCTTACTCTGCTCCCCAGTTCTTAGCAAGGCACTGCTAAGGTACGACTGCCTCCACATATGGTGAATTTAAAATTTATTGAAAGCCCTACATTAGGTTTAAGTGCCTGCTGCTAAGGCTAGACAAACAGTGTCATATGTGGCCTGGAAGGGGAAGCTTGATTATTTGTCTTCTGGTAACACTGTTTTCAGGAGTCTCAAAAGACAATTGCTTCCTTGCAAACACAAGGCAGATTAAATAAACCACATTTTGTCCTTTTTGCCATCTGCCCTTTGCTTACTTTATTTTAAGCTGCATGACTAAGCTTTACTATCTGTCATGATGTGAAGGTGGGCCCTGCTGATTTTCTACTCAGCTCTGTGAGGCTTGTAATGAATCTGAAGACATAAAAGTGAACAGCAAAAGGACTGGGAGGGGTGCTTTGTAGAAATCGGTAACTGTATAATAAATTGCTTGCTGTGCCAAATTGCAGGATTTAGACACTGTCAGAACAAAACCTGCCCAAAGAAAGTTTCATGATTAAGGGGAAAGTGTAGCCTTCCATTTCCAGAATAATAAATGATTGGCATGGTAGCTTATCTTGCAACAAGAACCAGTCAAACTAAGGATGCACATTAAATAAATCCCAAATGATCTGTCCTGTTTTACTGTCTAGGTTCAGTGTAGAGCAGGGGTGCCCAAACATTTTGGGCCATGGGCCGGTCACATGGTTCAGGGGGCTGGTCACTATGGCCTAGGGGCCAAATCCGGCCCCGACATCAATTCATCCAGCCCGCAAAGCCCTCGTCGCTTCCTAAAATGTGATGTGTACTCTTTTCAGGTCAACCCACTTTCCCTCCTACAACAAAGCCTTATTGCCTCCGCTGATAATCGCCCAGCCGCCCTGTTCCGGGTAACCAGGTCCCTCCTTGGTAGGGGGGGATCGGTGCCCGGTTGGCAGGGTTCGGCTGAGGACTTTGCTGACCATCTGGTGGAGAAAATCGATCGGATTCGTTCAGGATTGAATCCTGGCGTGGATGGGGAGGGTCGGGGGGGTGCCGGTGCACAGTCTTGCTGTACGATCTGGGATCAGTTCGATCCTGTTGTCCCTGATGAAGTGGACAGGCTCCTTGCAGCTGTTCGTGCCACTACATGACCTTTGGATCCCTGTCCTACTTGGTTGGTGAAAGCCTCCAAGGAGGTAACAGGTGGCTGGATAGGGGGGATAATAAATGCCTCTTTACGGGAGGGGGTATTTCCTGCACAGCTAAAACATGCTTTGGTGCGCCCCCTCCTGAAGAAAATGTCCCTCGACCCAGCTGTCCTTAACAACTACAGGCCAGTTTCCAACCTGCCCTTTTTGGGTAAGGTTTTGGAAAAGGCGGTGGCGCGTCAGCTGCAGAGTGTCCTGGAGGAAGCGGATTATCTAGACCCCTTTCAATCAGGGTTCAGGCCCGGATATGGAACGGAGACGGCATTGGTCGCACTGATGGATGATCTCTGGCGGGAGCGGGACGGGGGTTGTCCATCCGTCCTTGCTCTTCTTGACCTCTCAGCGGCTTTTGATACCGTCGACCACGGTATCCTTCTGGAACGGCTCGAAGGACTGGGGATCCAGGGCACTGTGTTGTCCTGGTTTTCCTCATTTCTGGAGGGCCGTACCCAGTCGGTATGGTTAGAGAGTGAGAGGTCCAGCCCTAGGCCCCTCAAATATGGGGTGCCTCAGGGCTCTGTGCTCTCTCCTCTCTTATTTAACATCTACATGAAGCCGCTGGGTGAGATCATTCGTTCCCACGGGGTGCGGTACCATCAGTACGCGGATGATACCCAGTTGTACATCTCGGCCCGTGGGGACCCCAGTGATGCTGTTGAAATCCTATCCGGATGCCTAGAGGCCATTGGGGTCTGGATGGGGGCCAATGGGCTTCGGCTGAATCCCAGCAAGACAGAGTGGCTGTGGATAAGGGGCCCCGCGTTATCCAGGGAGTTACCATCTTTGGCACTGGATGGGGCTGTTCTGCCCCAGACAGACCCAGTGCGCAACTTGGGGGTTCTTCTGGACTCGCGGCTGCTGCTGGAAGAACAAGTGGCGGCTGTGGCCAGGAGGGCTTTTGCCCAACTTCGGGTGATTCGCCAATTGCGCACACTCCTGGACCGGGGCTCCTTGCTTATGGTCACCCATGCTCTGGTTACTTCCCGACTAGACTATTGTAATGCGCTCTACATGGGGCTGCCCTTGACGACCATTCGGAGGCTGCAGCTGGTCCAGAATGCGGCGGCCCGGGTGGTGATGGGGTGTGGGCGATATGCCCATGTCTCTCCCCTACTTCGGGAGCTGCACTGGTTACCAGTTTGTCTCCGGGTGCAATTTAAGGTGCTGGTTTTGACCTTTAAAGCCCTACATGGCAGGGGGCCGGGATACCTTAGAGACCGCATCGTCCCAAGAGTGTCTGCCCGTCCAACCAGAGTGGACAGGAGGGGTTCTCTAGTGGTGCCACCGACTAGGGATGCACATTTGTCTAGCACCCGAAGGAGGGCCTTCTCCGTGTCCGCACCAACTCTCTGGAACCTCCTGCCAATAGACCTAAGACTCCTAAGTGAACTGCTGCCCTTCAGGAAAGGAGTGAAGACCTGGCTGGCAGGGCAGGTGTGGGGCACGAATGGGACTATGGTGCCCGCCTGCTGGCTTGTATAAGAACTTCTCTTCCTCCTTTGTATAGTGGATGGGATGGGTGGGTGGGACATGGGGTTTTTTAAAGGGGGTGGGTTGGGGGGGGGGTTTATAATTATTTTTTATAATTGTTTTTATGTCTTTTGAATTGTTGTGATGCCGCCCTGAGTCGGGTTCTGCCTGAGCGGGCGGCATATACAAATTTGACTAATAAAATAAAATAAATAAAATAAAGCTCCTCAGAAAGACATAAGACAGTGTAAGCCCATGTGTATATTTCAACAACCAGTCAAAAAACTCAGCATCCTTAATGCAACATGCATTGGTAAGGAAATTCACATGCAATGACAAACATACGTACAGTCAAAGCTCAAGATAAGAATGGTTTGACTTAAGAAAAACTCAAGAAACATCAGGAAATCTCAGGGAAAAAATCAGATTTGAGATACAAAATTTTAATAGGATTTTTTCAAGATGTAGAATTCAATGCATTCTTATGGGAAATTGCATTCAATGCATTCCTAGGGGAAATTCAAGATAAGAATTTTTTTAAAGATACAACCAACCTCGAGGAACGAATTAAATTTGTATGTAGAGGTTGATGCATTTCAACACTTTGGGTATCAATTCCACAGAAGTTACCTCCACCACCACCCCGCCGCTAGGTGTGCAAAGTACTACATCTGAGGGGTGGGGAGCAAATGCATAGTTACAAGATGGGGAGTACTGGGCTGAGTAATACTATGAGTGAAAAAGATCTTGGAATTGTTTTAGATCACAAGCTGAATATGAGTCAACAGTGTGATCTGGCTGCAAAAAGGGCAAATGCTATTCTAGGCTGCATTAACAGAAGTATAGTCTTCAAAAGCTGTGAAATGCTTGTCTGCCTCTATTTGGCACTTGTTAGGCCTAATCTAAAGTACTGTGTCCAGTTCTGAAAGCCACACTTTATGAAGGATGCCAACAAACTAGGGGATTGGAAACCAAGCCCTATGAAGAAAGGCTGAAGGAATTGCCCATGTTTAGCCTTGAGAAAAGGAGACTGAGGAATATGATAGCACTTTTCAAGTACAATGATACCTCATACAACGTCCAAACATGGTTCCACAAGTTTGGACTTTATACGGATTTGGACTTTGTATGAGGCATGCAAAATCCTAGCCGCGATGCCTCATACAACGTCCAAATCCTTGCCACGATGCCTCTACAACGTCATTTCCATAGAGATACATTGTACTGTAACAGCACATACTTCAGGGCAAAGTCAAGGAAACAGACAGGAAACTGACAGAACTTTAAGAAATCATTGTCTAAAGGCTAAAAACATTACAAAAACATGTCGAACAACCCTGATTGTCCAAGAAACTGAAGAATGCTGCAAAAATCCCAGGAATGCTTCTAAAAATTCTGATGAAAAATTCAAAAAATCCAAATTCGCGCTCAAAACTACTCCTAAACATTCTTCGCCTTGGGCAAAACCCACAAGAGCAATGCACGCATGTGTCCTGCCTTTTATACTGCCCAGGCACAATGCAACTTGGGAAAACCCCAATGCCTCATACAAAGTCACAGCGACTTTGTACGAGGCAACTTTTTTCAAGGAATTAGGCGATGTTGTATGAATTCGATGTTGTATGAAGTGGACTTTGTATGAGGTATTACTGTACTTGAAAGATAGTCATTAAGAAAAGGGGCAGGGTCTGTTCTCAATTATTCCAAAGTGCAGGAAGTATAATAATGGTCTCAAGTTACAGGAAGCCAGATATATATACCTGTCAAGTTTCGGGAAATTTCTGTCAACCCCCCGTATTTTACACTCTTTCCCGCCATCATCCCGTATTAGTTAGACTGCAATTAGACTGGAGTTAGACTGGAGGCCAGCACAGGATAAGCATAGCTGTCCAGTTTCCTGTTTTGGTCGGGAAATTTCCCTTATTTGACAGAAATTTCCAGAAACTTGACAGGTATGGATATAGGATGAATATTAGGAAAAACTTTTCAATGGGTAGAGTAATACAACAATAAAACCAATTACCTTTGGATGTAGTGAGTGCTGCAACACTAGAGGATTTCAAGACAAAACTGGACAATCATCTGTCAGATCTGCTTTGATCTGGATTCCTGCATCAAGAAGAGGGTTGGGCTCATTGAACTAATAGATCCCATCCAACTCATTTATTCTATGACTGATAATCTTATTGCCAGAGAGAGGAAGACCTAAGTCAACCTATGGGTAGCCAACCTATGATCCACGGCACCATTTCATGTGGCCCACCACCACCCTCACTGCTAGTGGAAGTGGACGCATTTACAAGAGCCATAAAACACACCTAAACATGGATAAACAACATGCCTGCGCCTGCCATAAACACTGCTGTAAATCCACCCGCAACTGTCGTAAACACGTTTACAACACCCATGGACATGTTTTATGATAGCATTTACAGTGGGAGGAACCATGTGACTAGACCACTCAGCTGGACCACCCATGGCATGAAAAGGTTGGGAACCCCTGAACTATATGGTGGACAGCTGGCAGACACTTTCATCTTAGAAGATGCAATGACATTTCTACATATTTCAACAAGATGGAGAATAACATCATTGCCTCCTGATGTGGATTGTACTCTATTACTCTGAGGCATTTTCCCTCTCAAGAGGAAGAGAGAGAATGCAAGCGCGGCGCCAAAATGGCCGCCGCGCTCTTTGCGGCCCCCCCCCACAGGACAGAGAATCCGGGTAGTTAGGGGCGTGGCCAGCTCCCTTATAAAAGGGGTGGCCACGAGGCAGCCAAGCTGCCATTTTACCTCAGCGACGGAGCGGAGAAGTCTTTTCACCTGTGTCTCCGTCGCTCCTTAGCTTACCGGGAAGCCTTTTGGTAGCGGTTCTTCCTTTTCGGCTTCCCTTTGCTTCAGTAGATATGCCTTCGAAGAAGAAGGCAGCTTCAAGTGCGGCTCGCGCTGTTAGGAGGCGCAACCCAGGTCGGAGGACCGCGGGGCCGCCTCCTCAGCAGCCGCCCTTGCAGGCCCCGGTTGGGGCTGGCGGAATGGGGTCTATTGCCCCTTGGCCCGGAGTGGGCGAACAGAATGCGGGCGCGGAAGGGGTTCCGGCCCGCGGCCCGCGAGCGGTGGACACCGCTCCTGCACCTGCCCACCCTGTTGGGCCTGCTGCTCTTGGGTCGCAGCCTCCCCCTGGGCCCTCTAGCCTTGGGGGGTGGTGCGGCCCCCTGCCTTGGCAGGTTTCTCCACCGACCCTGCCGGGCTTCGGTGCTGGCCAATGGCCATATTCGGGTCCTGGGGTACAGGGACCTGTATCCACGCCTGGACCGGGCGGGCCGGCCGGCCCTTGGCCCCAGGTAGACGTGGCAGCCTTACTGGCCCGTATTGCGGCCCTGGAAGCGTCGTTGGCTTGGGCCAGTCAGGCGGGGGCCCCCTTTGGGGTCCCTTTTGCGGCGCTGTCGGCAGGAGGACAACAGCCGACAGGGAGGGTTGAGCTGCTGCAGGCGCGTGGCGCGGTTTCGGCCACTGCCTCGCAGCTCCCCAGTCAGCAGCCAGAGGCGGGTCAGGCCCCGGTGCTGAGCTCTACGTCGGTCATGAGCTCCGACGCCCCCAGTGGGCCGGAACCCCCGGTGGGGGCGGCCCGCGGGGGTGCAGCATGTGAGTATACGGTGCAAGCAAGTACATCCACACACATTCCCAATATGGGGGGGGGGCTTTTCAATGGCCTTGGCCTCGCGCGGGTGGTGCGGGGGCCACGCTGTCGGCACCCCACCCGGCGACGACGACTGCCACCCTGGGCACTGGGGTGGGTACTTGTTCTTACACTGCGGGGAATGTTCTGGGGGTGGCTGGGCTAGCTCAGGCCCCTTTTCCTATGGCTGCGGTGCCTTTTTCGGCTTTGCCGACGGCGGGGTATTCCTTGCCACTGGGTGATCACTTGGCACAGTCTACCAGAGAAAAGATATGGCGGGGGGAGTATGTAGATATCTTTTCACTCCTGAACAGAGAGCCCACCAAGGAGGAAAGGGAGGGACAGGATGAGAAGGACAAGGAGCAGGCACGTCGCCGTAAGCCGCCACGTACCTGGGCCAACTGGCTCCCCGCTTATTTAATATACATGGCAGTGTACTTGAGGGCGCGGCCGGATTTGGCTATTCCCATGGTCCAATATTTGGACAACATATATAGGGCAATGGTTGATTTCCCGGGTCCCTCGTGGTTGGCCTATGACTAGGAATTCCGTATGAGGATTCCCCTTCACCCCGAGATGAGATGGGATGAGCCGTGCCAGAGGCTTTGGCTTTTGTACATGACGCCCACACGCCCCGCCCCGGGAGACAGATACCATTGTGGACATGCGGTTCAGCGAGCAGCTCCAGCGCAGGTTACCCGCCAAGCGGCGGGGCAGGGGGTTCCAGCCCGCCTGCTGTGCTGGACTTTCTCGTCCAATGGTTCCTGTAATAGGAAGAATTGCAAGTACAGGCATGAGTGTCCCACATGTGCGGGCCCCCACGCAGCCTCCGCCTGTCCCAGGCCTGGAGGGACAAGGGGCAGAGGGAGGGGCGGACAGTGGGCTGGCAAGACTGCCACGGATGGAACTGGTTCTCCAAAAGGCCCCCTCCCCAATTAATGTGGACATGCTGGAGCGTTGGCTCGCATCGTACCCGAAGGGGGAGGATGGGGAGTATCTCCTTCAGGGTTTTAAGCAGGGATTCCGTATCCCTTTCATGGGTGACAGGTCCCCTCAGGATGCCCCTAACCTTTTATCCCTCAGAGGGAGGGAGGACGTGGCTGCGGCCAGCATTAAAAAAGAGTTAGATGCGGGCAGGGTCACTGGACCTTTCCCTGCACCCCCGTTTCCCAATCTTAAGGTGTCGCCACTGGGCTTGGTCCCCAAAAAGTCCCTAGGCGAGTTTCGCCTTATTCATCATTTGTCCTACCCAGCCGGCCGATCGGTCAATGATGCTATCCCTGATGACCTTTGTTCAGTCAGGTATACATCGTTCGACCATGCGCTGCGCATGGTGCGCTCGTGTGGCCCGGGTGCCCTGCTGGCCAAGTGCGACATCAAGTCGGCTTTTCGCCTTTTGCCAGTGCATCCGGGCGACTTTGAGTTGCTGGGTTTCAAATTTAAGGGTGAATATTATTTTGATAAGGCCATGCCTTTTGGCTGTTCCATATCATGCTCGGCCTTCAAGCGTTTCAGTACCTTCCTAGAGTGGGCTTTCGTCCGCAGGTCAGGGTCTCGGTCTGTAGCCCATTACCTGGATGACTTTTTATTCGGGGGTGAACGGGGCTGGGACACGTGCACACGTCTCCTCAACACATTTCAGACGCTAATGGAGGAACTCGGTGTCCCTTTAGCGCCCGAAAAGACCGAGGGCCCATCTACCAAGCTAGTATTCCTGGGGGTGGAGATTGACACAGTAGCGCAGGCTTCTAGGTTACCGGGCAATAAGGTGTCCAGAATAGTGGCCCTTATCTCGGATTTGCTGGCCAAACGCAAGGCATCACTGAGGGAACTGCAGGTGCTACATGGTCACCTCAATTTCGCTTGCAGGGTGGTCGCACCGGGCAGAGCTTTTGCCCGGCGCTTATGCGACGCCATGGCAGGGTTATCCAGGCCCCACCATAGAGTTAGGCTTACCCGGGGTATCAGGGCAGACATGTTCGTCTGGTTGCAATTCCTGAGGGAGTTCAATGGGGTCTCATTTTGGAGGTCTGACCTCCTGGCATCCCCCAATTTTCAGATCCAGTCTGATGCCTCAGGATCCCTGGGTTATGGGATGTACTTCAATGGGAAGTGGGCCTATGGTGGGTGGCCACCGGCCTGGGCAGGCACGGGTCGCCTGCGGGATCTCACATACCTGGAATTTTTTCCTATTCTGGGGGCTTTGATGCTATGGGGCGAGCAGTGGGCTAATTCGGTTGTGCATTTCTGGTGTGACAATGCTGCTGTTGTTCACATTGTCAATGCACAGACTTCCAAATCGCCCAGGGTCATGGAACTAGTGCGCCATTTTGTGTTGCGCTGCCTGCGCCTCAATGTCTTGTTCAGGGCCAGGCATGTTCCAGGGATTAATAATGATATTGCTGACGCTTTGTCCCGCCTGCAGAACTCCCGGTTCCGCGCCTTGGCCCCGGATGCGGAGGAATTTCCCTCGCCACTCCCGGACGAGATGTGGACTATTGGCAAGGAGAGATGAACCGGGCGATTGGCCTGTCATTAGCGCCACGCACTCGTAAGGCGTATCAACAAGCGTTCAATTCTTACAGAGCATTTTCTGCTCAATTTCACCTGCCAGAGACCTGGCCTATCCCGGTGGACCATGTTCTGCGGTTCATGGTTCACCTGCATGCACAGCGCCTCGCACCTCGCACCATAGCATCCAAGCTCTCGGCGTTGGCTTTTATGGCCAAAGTGGGAGGTCATGAGGACAGCACATCTGACTTCCGTGTGAGACATGTTTTGGAAGGGTGGGTGCGCGAGCGCGGGCGTTGCCCGGACGACCGGCACCCCATTTCCCCAGGGGTTCTTACCCAGTTGGCCCGGGGCTGGCCAGGCCTCTGTTTTGATCATTATGAGGCAGCCCTTTTCCATGCAGCCACAACGGTGGCATTTTTTGGAGCGCTCCGCATCAGCGAACTTGTGATGCTGTCTAAGGCGGATGCAAGTTGTAGGGCACTGGAACTCGAAGATGTCTATGTTGCCAAAGACTGGGCCCAGTTGAGGATACGCTCCTCTAAAACAGATCAGCATGGCGTAGGCAGTGGTGTAAGACTGCTACGGTGTTCTTTGGCAGACATCTGTCCGGTTGGTGCCCTACAGGAATACCTGGCACTGCGTGGCATGCACCACGGCCCGTTTTTCTGTCACCAAGATGGGTCTCCCCTTACTAAATTTCAGTTTTGGAAGGTGACAGGCAGAGCCCTCACCAGGGTGGGTCTACCAGGTGCCCGTTATGGCACACATTCATTCCGTATTGGTGCAGCCTCTACAGCAGCTGCTTTTGGGTACTCTGGGGCTGACATACGTAGCATGGGGAGGTGGGGCTCGCAATGTTTTCAGTTTTATGTGCGCCCACTCCCGCCATGAGTACCAATCCAGTCACCTTACCGCCTTTTTTCTCAATTTCCTTACAGACCCTGGGTGTCGTATTACACCGGTGACAGTATGGCTGGTGGGCCACAGCTATGTGCACAGGGCAGCGCGTTACGCTGCGGCGACAGAGTGGGGACCCCGACTGGGACTGGGTGAACACGCCAGTCTCACATGGCATGGTAAGCCTGGGATGTTATGGCGGGAGCTGCGGCCTTTCCTTTTTTCTGGCCTGGGTGCTGACCCGCCTGACATTCTCATCATCCACCTGGGGGGCAATGATTTGGGCCAGGTCACCGGCTTATCGCTCAAGCATGCGATTTGCGAGGACCTCGCCTACTTGCATTATGTCTGGCCTGCCACAACCCTGGTTTGATCGGACATTGTCCCGCGCCATTCTTATAGAGGGGGCGTTAACCTCCTGGCCCTTGACCGCGCTAGGCGCACGGTCAATAGGGCGGTGGCGCGGTTTCTTGCCGACAGGGCTTGGGGACGGGTCAGTCATCACCCCGCTATTAGCCTACAAAATTATGACTTGTACGCAGGGGATGGGGTCCATCTGTCGCGAGGAGGTATGGACCTCCTGTTGGGTGATTGGCGAGCAGGCCTGTTGACCGAGCTGACGGTCTGGGGGGGGGGGGTCAGGCCTTCTTTGAAGCCCCTCCGTGTGGCGGGTAGCACTGGTAAGGTAAACAGTATGACCCACAGGTATCCGGCAGGTTCGCAATTGACTGGACAACACTAGACAGGAATAAATTAGTTAAACGTTGTCCGGTCAACGATGAACCAGGCGACGGGGTGATGACGATAGCTAACCAGCATGCATCACCCCATGATTTCACGGATACGCGTCAGAGGGTGGGGTCATGAGTTAGATATTGACTACGGTCAACAATTTGTTTGTTGTCAACAAACAAATTGATACAAATTGATACATTGTAGCCAACCGCCGTTGGCAATTTCGGGGTGGTACCTTACCAGTGTTACGTCGGCCTGCTTGCCTTAAGAATTATGATTGGTCATTTTACCAATACAAATTTATAATTCGGACTAGGGCATTGAATCAATAAATGTGGCCCGATGCTGTTATCCACTTTCAATGTTGTCTGTGTCTGTTATTGGGGGGGTGCGCCTGCAATGCAAGCGCGGCGCCAAAATGGCCGCCGCGCTCTTTGCGGGCCCCCCCCCCACAGGACAGAGAATCCGGGTAGTTAGGGGCGTGGCCAGCTCCCTTATAAAAGGGGTGGCCACGAGGCAGCCAAGCTGCCATTTTACCTCAGCGACGGAGCGGAGAAGTCTTTTCCCCTCCACCCCCTCCCTAGTTAACAGTGTGATATTTTGGTCGCTTCGGGGCCGGGTGGGAATTTTTGGCTGGGACCCATATTGGCTTCCGGGTCCTGGCTTTTTTGCCCATCCCACACTGTTGCTATGGTTTGATATAGGGGTCTTCTTATGTTCCTACTGTTGACTTTGGTCACATTGGCGGGTAGCACTGGTAAGGTAAACAGTATGACCCACAGGTATCCGGCAGGTTCGCAATTCACTGGACAACACTAGACAGGAATAAATTAGTTAAACGTTGTCCGGTCAACGATGAACCAGGCGACGGGGTGATGACGATAGCTAACCAGCATGCATCACCCCGTGATTTCACGGATACACGTCAGAGGGTGGGGTCATGAGTTAGATATTGACTACGGTCAACAATTTGTTTGTTGTCAACAAACAAATTGATACAAATTGATACATTGTAGCCAACCGCCGTTGGCAATTTTGGGGTGGTACCTTACCAGTGTTACGTCGGCCTGCTTGCCTTAAGAATTATGATTGGTCGTTTTACCAATACAAATTTATAATTCGGACTAGGGCATTGAATCAATAAATGTGGCCCGATGCTGTTATCCACTTTCAATGTTGTCTGTGTCCGTTATTGGGGGGGTGCGCCTGCAAAGTGACATTTTAAAACTAGAGGAAGGTAGAAAGACATCCCTCTCCATACATGGTTTTCCCCACCTCCAAAATCTCTAAACAAGCTACCATTTTTGTCAAAAACAGAAGACCTAAAATTCATACTAGTGTATAGGGGCAGTCAACCCCAACATGATTAGAATCTTATGAGGGGAAGAATGAGGACATGGTGCTTCATCTCTCACTCATGAAAGGGACTGTGGTGGCTTAGTGGATAAGACGCTGAACTTGACATTGGAAGGTCGGAAGGTCAGCAGTTTGAGACCCGAGTACTGCATGGCAGAGTGAACTTCTGTCTCTGTCCTAGCTCCTGCCAACCTAACAGTTCAAAAGCAAGAAATTGCAAGTATATAAATAGGTACCGCTTTGGTGGGAAGGTAAACAGCATTCTGCATACTCCAGCATCTAGTCATGCCTGTCACATGTCCACAGAAATGTCTTCAGATGCAGACAGTGGTGGCTCTTTGGCTATAAACAGAGATAGGCACCAAACCCTAGAGTCAGATACGACTGGTTTTTGAGCAAGGGAGACCTTTAACTTTACTATTTGGATATATCCTACACTACTTCATACTGTATTGTGAGTGTGAAATGGATGACAATAGCATGCATTTTGCAGCACATATCAGCAGCTTGTAACACTCAGATTTTCTATTTTAAGTAACTATTTTTAGTTTCTTCAAAGAAATAGGAAAGTAGGGTTATTCTGAAAAACTATAAACATGATGGCAACTAATTGAGAATTCCTTTGTAATTATAATTACTTTTATAAATATAACTTTCGAAGGTCTACAGATAGACTTTGGCTTCCTCGCCTTAAAGGAATGTTTTATTCCTTCATTTTCTGTTGTTCTCTTTAGCCTAGTGAATAGACTGGCTCCACATGGAATCCAGCTTCTGCAAACAATCATTTAGTCCTTAATGTCTTCTTTATTTTTATTAGCTTTCAGCCCATCACATTTGTTTATATCTTCTGAAGTTTGCCGGGGCTTGGCTGGACTCTGTGAGGTCTGATGTTTAACATCTCCCTGAATCAAAGTAGATAAGAGCAATCGGAGACCATCCCAGTGACATACAAGCAACCTAAAAATAACAGAACCCAAGCAGAGAAAGCACAGAGTTTCTGCAATTTGTTTGAAGTGATGAAGAAGTACATGTCACAGTCATAAACAAAGAATGGAGGAAGTTTAAAAACCATGGCTGTCATGCCTTCAAAAGTTTACACATTTCAGATAAGCTTGACTAACTTGAAAGGTCTAGGCCAGAGCTCCTTCACCTTGCCCCTCTCAACCATGTAGACTGATGCATCCAAGTCCATCTTGATTATGTAATGTTTCTTCCTTTTCTTCAGAGGAAAGCAAACAGAAAATACTAGAGATCATCAGATGATTTGTTAAGGTGGATTTGGAGTCTCTGTATTGCCACTGCTAATATATTATAAAGCAAAAGGAATTCTTTGAAACCCTATGAAATAGCCAGGATATATGGATCTGTCACACTTGATTTCACTGAAGTCTATGGTGCATTTTATGCTCAAAGCTTGTTCTGGCTTAGATCTTCATCTGATTGTGAGTTTTTCTTTCCTGCGTAAAACTCATACTTACAGTGCTGTGCAAAAGTTTTAGGTCACCACCATCTAGTTTGGGGGAAATTCAATAAGAGATGGGGGGGGGGGATAACTCAGACCCTGAGCCACCTAGACACACCAACATTGGAGAGAGTCTTCTGCTGACTGTCCTCTCAACCCTCTCCAAGTTTGCCAAAGTTTGGAGTTAGAGTCTATGAGTTATCCTCCCCTCAAAAAAATTACTAATTGAATTTTTCCCAAACCAATGGGTCATGGCCTAAGACTTTTTCACAGAACTATACTTCTGAACTTATTAGTTTAAATCTAACTGCCATTCCCAGCTAGATATTCTGGCCAAAATCTTGTTGCTTAGCATAGTAAATTACACTAGAATAGGCCCATAGAATCATTGCTAATTTAGTGAGTCAATTCATCTGTGTTTCAACTGCAAATAGCTATGCTAAAATAAGTTGCAGTTACAGTAGGCTCATTTGAATCAATGGAACTTACAGAACAGTTGCTTTACCAAATTCTCACTGATTCAATGAGCCTATTCTAGTGTGATTTACTATGCTAAGCAACAGGATTCGGACCCTTGAATCAGTTGCTGAATGTTGAGTCAACATGTATACTTCTTCTTTTGGAGCAGCCCATCTGCTCTAGTCAGAACTATCAGCTGGATTCAAGACCACTGTCTCAAAATGGACACATTATTATCAAATGGATGCCTTTGTCAATGCTTGACTAATGCATTGGCTAAATCACATTTGTGCATGTTTTTTCAAATGATTATATTTTCCACGTGTGCTATTTAAACATGTGCCATTTTTAAAACTCCCCATCCCTAAAATTATTATTTCAAACTCAGAAATGTATTGTTTTCCAACTGCAAAGTGTACTCTGATCTCCATTCCATTCCTAGATGTGAAACCTGGATAATCCTGCTTTTAAAATGCAAAGCCAACAAATTTCTCAGGCATCCTTAATACATAACCTTTAAGAATTACACTCTGATTTTTTTTCGGTTTCATTGCATTGGGCTGCTAGATGCATCCTGTGTTTAAGGTATGGAGCTGTGACTCTGGAAAAGTCCTGCACTCAAATTATATTTCTACCTTCTTTGATTAATTGCCTTGAACAATTACAATGTGAGTATGATTATATAGACATGCAGTCAAGACTGAGACTTAGCTTTGTGGTCACAAAAGACTGGAGTTCATGTTAATTTAAGGCTAACTTAGAAAATTGTTTAGCAAAAGGGAGGGGGGGAAGATCACCATCCAACAAAATAAGACAAGAAAAAAACAGGGGATTAGGAAGGTGTGTGGCCACTGAATTCCAGGGAGAGAATGAGATTAAGGATTTCTGAGTATCCTAAAGACTATTGGAGTTGATAGCAATTAAGATGTTTAGTCTAGTAGAAAGTCTCAGATGAAATTCAGTCAGAGGAACAGGAGTTTATCTCTTATCTGTAGAAGTAAAATGTGGAGACTTAACTGGTCCAGAATAGGCAGTAATCCACAGGCATCAAAGAGATATTTCAATTAATAGGTTAATAGAGGTCAAAGTTTAGTATGAAGGCCACAGAGTTTTTCTTAGAGTCTGGTTTAAATAAAGACCTTATATTTTATGTAGGCCGCTTCTAGCTTCCATTCCATCTTCTTGAAACATTCACACTGTACAGAAAGAGGATGTGGAGAAACTCCCATCAGACATATTTTTGGTCCTTGAGGTAAACTCTCCAAATCTTACCAAATGCAAGCAGTGATCTTATTGTAAACTATGAACTCCTCTGTATCCAGGTGAAGACAGGCTAGATTTCCCAAAGAAAATAGCTCTGTGTGATGTTTTGCAGATGTTATGGCAGCAGAGAAAGAAATTATCAGCATAGGAACCAGCTAACTTCAGCATGAGTCAGGTATTCTCTTATCATCTATCTTCTCACCTCATATTTTTAGAGAAGCAGCAATGATAAAAGGCATTTGCATACAACAACAATGAACACCACAGCCAAGATGCAGCCATGCAGTTCAACCAGATGGTCAATAGGATAGCCTGTGTTGTTTGTGGAACCAAAATAGTATCTTGCCTGTGAATCGAAATGCTGTACCATACAGAGAGAAACATAGGAGGGCAGAAATCATCTTTTCAATGGGTCAATGCGGGGTCATAACAACCACATCTAATAAGCAGCATAACCATTTGCAGACCATGTGCTAAATAGCCTATCTGCATGTGTTCCTACTTGTAATGGCTTCCGATTATCACTTGGCTAAAATTGTGCTTTTCATGGATAGCCAAGAGTCTTCTGCCTGCTGTAGGTACAGGTGGGAGAATGTTATTTCTGTCAGATTTTAAGAATCTACTAGAACTTGCAAGTGTCTTCATATTTTGGATGGAAAGAACATGAAATTGGAGTATGAGGTATATGGGAGGTATATGTGCTGACTTATTCAGTAATGCCTGAGCATTTGAGACAATGCTATGGTGGCATGTTGAGATCGAGGAAGGAAAGATTAATCCCAGTGTATGTAACCTCACTAGTGACTTTTGGATCCCTATGTATTCAGCCATTTCAAGTTAAATTAAAGTTAACATCTCTCCTTATCCCCATCAGGTTCCTTATCTATAACAATTCTACAGCAGACAGTATAGAATGATCATCATAAAACACGAAATAAATGTATTCTAATCCACTGTGGCATGGATGCCCTTACAGGTCCCATGAATATAGCTTTGATTCCTATTTGTCCAATGATAATTCTTAAATTTTAATTTATATACGTTGAGGATGTGAGCAGGATATTTGGGGAAATGAAAGCTAGATCCGTGGAAAGATGCCTGAAGAGATTAGAGAGTGTGTGTGTCTCTTGCCCTTTCTGGCTCATAAAAGCAGCGAGGATGGAGGACTGGCTGAGTGAATTCAGGGAAACGTCAGATTCTTAATAGATAGGATTTCAGTATGCTGAAGTGATGGTAGGATGTTTGCTGAGAAACTCTCATTGAATCCAATTCTGTTGGTTAATTTCCAGGCAGTCATCGGTATTCCATTCTTCAGTAAGGTAAGGTTGGTACACTGGTTATTTCTCCCGATTATCTAAACCAGGGGTGGATGGTAAGAACATCAGCTGGTGTGCTGACTTTGGCTTCTGGTAATTCAAGACCAAGAACACCTGGAGCATCAAGGTTGGCCACCACTGATCTAAATGTGTATTCACAGTCCTCAGATTCTTTGGGGAGGCTCCTTCTCAATCTCCCATCCAAAGTGTTCTGTGGCCCATTTATAGGGAACATGGAACATCTTTGTTACAACAATTATTGTCTATCAGTCTATTTCTGGGCACAATTCATACAGATAAAGCTGTATGCAGTTTAGGTCCAAACCATCCAGATATTATTTTTTTCATGCGAGGCCTTGGACCCTCTTATTTTGGTCCTTACACTCTCAGAATCATGTTTGATGAGGCTGTGAGAAGGCTTTCTTGGTGGCTGCTCCTGGGCTTTTGAACTTCTTACTAAAGCTGTTGTATTTTCAGTGGCAGGTAAACACCTGTATAGTAAGGCAGACTTTTGGCAAATGACCTCAGTCCCATAGAAGGTGCATCAAGTGGATGCAAAGGGGAGTGGGAATTAATTACCTTGTTTTAAATTACAGTATATTTAAACATCCTGCAATGTTTCCTTTTCGTATCTAGCTGAATTTCCCTTTTCATAGCCCTCATTAATTTGCTCTATTGCTTTGAGTAATTTCTCCTGCATCTACCTGCTTCTGGCTTCCTAGGTTTTTCATTAAATTCTGATTAACTTGACTTAGGTTAGGTCTCTTAGTATAATGTTCCCTAAAGTGGTGCCACAATTAAAACACCATAATTCTCTATTCTGCTCTCCAGTTGGTTCAGATCATCTGTTCTGCCTATGGGCTTAAGAAAAAGAGGTCCTTTCCTTTGTGGACAGTTTAAGTTCAGCCATTTATTTCTCAGATGCTAAATATTTAGTTTTCCAGTCTATGTCCTTGTCATAGAACTCCTCTAGTGCTCTTTCTGCAACTCCCTCAGTGTATCCAATACCTTTAGGTTTTCCTGCTTCATGAAATTCTTTAGGTGTCTAGCCAGGTTATCCTGCTATAGTAATAGAGTAGACCAGTGTTTCGAAACTTGGCACTCCAGATGTTCTTGGACTTCAATTCCCAGAAGCCCTGATCAGCAGGAGGGCTGGCTTGGCCTTCTGGTAATTGAAGTCCAAGAACAACTGGAGTGCCAAAGTTCACTATCACGGGAGTAGACCATACTGCCAGCGACTCAACACTGAGTGTCAGGTGGCAGTTAACTAACCTGACAACCATGAGGACTAATGGCTCGGGTGCCGAAGTCTACAGGGAAGGGTGATGGTCTCCAAGTGGATTAAATCCCACTTGAATCCATCTTGATGGAGGGCAGCAGCTTCATCAATACTGGCCTGGGGCTGATGAGGACTTTGTGCACCAAAAGGGCTCAGGAACAGAAAGTGACTCACGGAACTGGATCAGTGGTATGAGTGCCATGCTGCGATGTAGAAGGCAAATGGAAGTCTACTGCATTATATAGTTCCCAGGAAAATTCTAATGGCCAATCACCATGATGATAGCCAATATTCAGAGATACGGCAGAACAACAAGAAGATTCAATTCTTGGTTTAAGTTTTCTGACTTGTTTGTCCATGATTTCCCCTTTCAAAATATCTTTCTGCACCAAGGATCTCTACCTAAGATACAACCATGTCAGAGTCTAAACCTCAAATTTTGAGGGCAATTAACAAGGCCATTTGTCAGCAAGCTCTAAAGAACTGCTCCTGCATTCATAAATTACATTCTCTTTTGAAGATTCCCCTTTTCTTCAAGAATGTCTATAGCCAAAGCATGTAGTTGGTTTAAGTATCATTGCAGAGACTCCTTAGAATGCTTATGTGGCTCATACAACTTTGCTTTTAGCTCAAATGCTAGAACAATATTGCCAAATGATGCTTCTAAGTCTGAGGTGCCCAAACTACAGCCCGTGGGCCAGATTCAGCCCATGATACCAATTCATATGGCTCAAGCCACCCTTGTTGCTCCTGGTATCAGAAGTAAAACATGCCCATACGGGAGAATATAATGCAGTGGCCTTTAATTTGCCTTCCACATTGCAGCATGACACCCGTACCACAGATCCAGTTCCACAAGTAACTTTCTGGTCCTGAGCCCTTTTGGCACACAAAGTCCTCATCAGCCCCAGGCAAGTATTGATGAAGCTGCTGCCCTCCATCAAGATGGATTCAATTGGTATTTAATCCACTTAGAGACCATCACCCTTCCCTGTGGACTATGGTACCCAAGGCCTTTAGTCCTTAGGGTTGTCAGGTTAGTTAACCATCGCTTGACACTCGGCGTTGAGTCATTAGCAGTATGGTCTACTCTATTACCATAGCAGGATAACCTGGCCAGACAGCAGCTCCACACATACAGCCTTTAAAACTGTAAACTAAAATGCAAATACAATTCATTTACACAAGATCATTTATTTGGATTCGCCCTTCCAGTGCCTCTCCTGCACAAACATATTGACAGTCTACTACCTAAAATAAGGTGGCTAGGGTTTTTATCCTCTTCTGTGGGAATAGCATCTGATCCCTGTCCAGCTATCATGCTCTTTCTTACTTAAATCCTGAATCACAGCTCCTTCCTAGGATTTACTTATGCATGAGGAAACTGACCATTAGTATGAGAGCCATTTCCAGTACAAGGTTTGAGACAAAAATGAATAGCTTGGTCAGGCAAATGAGAGGGTTGCTGACATATTGACATAACTTCCAAACTATTCCAGCTCCTAGGACCAAAAATTCTTTGTTTACATGACATTAATTAAGCACCAAATAACCTTAACATGGTAGATACATTTTCATAAACATATGTTAAGACTGTGGTTTATCAAAGAAAGAGTGACTGCTCTTAATTTAAGTTTTTGTTATAGTTAACTATTATTTAGAGAAAGAGTTGAAGGCAATAGCTTTTGATATTTAGAGCACATGAATACAAAGGCACCCACAGGTGACATTTGGAATGATGCCTTTTTAAACAATATTTGGATTTCAAGGACACAAAGGTATAATGGGGGTGGTGGAGGTTAATAGTGCGAGATAATTGATACAGACACAATGCTGCACATAATGGAATGCACATATGCACACAAAAACGCACATTATTTATATGGGTGTTGTCTTTCACCGGTTTGTTGAACATACACTATCATTGTAACGTAGTTCTGCATTCTGTGCTTTGCATACATCCTAAGACACAGAGCCATAACTGTGTCTAAAACACACACGCACAAAATTTCAGAAGCAATGCAAAAAATAAAAAAAATACATTTCACATGTGTGCAAGCCAAGATGAAGAAGTAATATCTCGTCCCTTTTCCTACAGGGCATGACTGTCCTGCTGCTCCAGAATATATAACACTAAAAGCACTTGTAGCTTAAAGAAAAATCAAACAAACCTAATGGCTAGCAATAATAGCCTTTTATGTCTTTATATTTTTTTATATGATTTGTGAATTAGCAACACAGAATGGGTATGTGCTTTGTATGGAAGTTATTATTTGCTAATTTGCAGCTTTGGGGGGAAGGGACACAGCACACTATCTATTATGTATCATGCATTACAATTACAACAACAGTTTGATTAATCACCGGCAGTCAGTTTTGTTGCTGCTCTGCTGTGGAATTCTGGGTAATGGCGTTGTTTACCATTTAGCGAGTAGCAACATTTCACTCTGTTTCACTACATTAAACTGCTCAAATAAAGCAAATGGATATTGAAAAGAGTTGGCCATCTGCCTTTATTTTCTCTTACTTTTGTTAAGATGGGGGGGGGAGCAGAGGGGAATGGAAATCCCACCTCTTCTGAAAGGCCAAGGAACACAGCCATGAAACAGATAGTGACAAAAAACACCCTTTTTAAAAAAAAACAGGTCAGATTCTCATCTGGACGCAGTGTTGATGAATGGTAAAAAGCCTGCTTTGTGGATTTGAAGTGGGTCTCAAAACCAGCAATGGAGTCTAATGATTATTTAATGGTGCTGAGCTTGACGCTGGATTATGTGAGACTTCTCATCCCCCGTTAAGAGTTTGATGAATAGGTTTTGTGACAGCCATTTAGGAATAAACAAGAATTCATCAGTCTGTATAAGAAGGAGCCAGTTTATAGATGAAGTTTCAGGAGGTAATTCATGAGGTCAGTCCCATTTAGATGGAGACTATTAGGCCTGCGCTTTTGATAGTGGCCATACAAGGGACTTACTCCAAACGGACCCCTGAAACACAATGCCCTCTTTCAGAAGGAAAGCCTGAAATTTTTATGACCCGGCTGCTAGGAAGCACATCTACTTGTCACTGTGAAGATCTGCTAGGCCAGGACCTCATCACTCTATTAAAGAGCTTTGTGACCTTACTGATTTGAAGTATTTAAAGCAGGGGTGAAGTTCAAAGCAATTTCTTTTCTATACTGTTACTCAGCCTCTGTATGTCCTGGCTCTAAAACATCTGCTGTCAGTTCCCCTCTGGTGTTTGACTCTGGAATCTGTCACCAGAGAACAGAGTAGTTTTATTTAGAATAAATTTGATTCTACCCCTTCTTTCCTCTCCTTCTTCCCTTTCTTTAGTTTTCAGTATTATATACTGAGAACAACGCTTTACATTTCTTCATCTGTAAGCACACATAACTGTGCTTTCTTTTATGCCTTTTTAGGGAAAGATGTAAGTAAACATTGCTCTTCTTGAGTGTCTCCAGTGGAATCCATCCATTGTTACAAGTTAACAATCACAGTGATTTTGACTGGAACCTCAACAACCACAACAATAACAACAACAAGCCACCCTAAACCATTTCCTTTTCAGGAGAGTTGGTGGAAAGAATCAAAGATTTATACCTGATGTCTTTGCACTCTGAACAGATTCAAACATTGCAGCTTTCCTGCATGTCTTTTTCTGCAGCGGCCTGATTTTATTTGTAACTAGCATAGTTTGCCCGGCCAGCCGGGCATTTTTAAAGTGTGTGTTGGTGGTTAGGGGTGGTTTTGGATGTGCACAAACACCACCACCCATACAATACCACTCCAACCACCAACACACACATTAAAAATTCCTGACAAGGCAGGAGTGTCGTGTGTGTGTGTGTGTCTGTGTGTGTGTGTGTGTGAGAGAGAGAGAGAGAAGCAGTGTGTGTGTGTGTGTGTGTGTGTGTGTGTGTGTGTGTGTGTGTGTGTGTGTGTGTGTGTGTGTGTGTGTGTGTTGTCCCCCAAACCCCCAAAACCCAGGGAACCCTGAAGAGAGGGGATCCCCCCCCGCAGGACACCCCGTTATTAAAGAGAAGAAACCAAGCTGTTTCTTCTCTTTTAAAATGGAGTGTTTAGGAGGGGGTGGATTCGATCCCCTCTCCCTGGTCCCCATGGTTTGGTAGGGTTGGGGGGACAAAAGGGGTCTGTCCTCCCAACCCTTCCAGAGCCAGGGGACCCAGCAGAGAGGGGATCGATTCCCCCCCCCCAAAAAATAATAATAATAACACTCTTCTCTTTAAAAACGGAGTGGTTGGGGATGTGTGGATTCATTCCCCTCTCCCGGTCTCTTGTGTCCAGAAGGGTTGGGGGGACAAAAGGGGTCTGTCCCCCCAACCCTTCTGGACCCAGCACCTTTCATTGCCTCCCTCACCCACTCCGTAACCCCCACCGACTGCACTTACCTTTTCCTGGCTCCCTCCAGCTGAGTCTTTCAAATTCTTTCCCTCCGGCTCCCAGCATTTTTTTTTAAAGTCAGTGCACACATTCCCAGCCTGATTGGCTGAGGGGTTGCACAGTGCAAAGGACGCTGGGACATGAAGTTTAATTTGTGATTTACCGATCCTACATTGTAATATTTTCTACCGCTTTATTTTCATTGGCCGCGGCACGTCTACCAACATTCTTTTTGCTCGCGCCCCTCAGCCTGATTGGCTCTGGTGTGGCGCAGCGCAAAGAATGTTGGGAATTGAAGTCCTTTTTCTTTGTTTGCATTCGTGGGGCTCCTGCCCCACTGGCGCATTTCTCAACCCAACAGTTACATGTGGACCGGGTTCAGGCGAGTGCAGGAGGCTCGGTATGGGCTAGTATGGCCAGGTGCAGGAGCCTTTGTCACATTCCAACGTTTAACGCTCGGATTTATAGGTATAGATCTGTCTAACAGAGCTTGCTAGAATTGGACAATTTTTTTTGAAAACCTCTTTATATGACTATGTAGTTTTCATTTTGTTGAGCTACTGTTTTCCCAAAACATCAGTTCTTTTGATGAGGTCTAATAGCTTCTTCTTTCTAGGATTAGTCACAGAGGTGATACCAATCAGACATGGATCAGGTAGTGAGCAAAATGACATCACAATATGTACAATCAATTGGATTTATTTACCAAAATATTTCTGCTCTATCTCCCTTGATGATTTCCAGTCTCTCTCATGCACAAAATTCACACACATTTTAAAATTATGTACCGTATATACAGTATTTGAGTATAGGCCAAGTTTTTTAGCCCCACGAATGAGCTCCCAAAAGGGGAATCAGCTTATACTCAGGTCAATGACCATGAAGGTCCCAAGACCATGCCGGATTGATATGTGTCAACAATTGAATTAATTTTACCATATTTTCATGTATTTTGATTATTAAAACTCACTAGCAGCTGGTGCATTTCCTACCCTTGTCTTATACTCGGGTTAATCTATTTTCTTGGATTTTCAGGTTGAAATTAGGTGCCCTGGCTTATATTCGGGTCAGCTTATAATCAAGTATATACAGTAATAATTTAAAGCCAATGAAATGTAAACATTATTAATAAAGTAGTCAACAGCAGCAGAAAAACTACATATCTGGTTCTGTGATATTAATGAAAACAAACAAAGTCAATGGAACATGAAATTGGTAGAAAACAATATAGGGAAGCTCATAAGGAAAATTATCCACTAAAGCTTCTAAACTTCCTGTGATATCCCTTTTAATCAATGGAAAACTCACAGAGCTGCAGGACGGAGGGACAGGTCTTTGGTATTAAAAATCACCACCACTAGTAAAGCCATCCCATCAGTGTAGTTTAAAGATTAATTAAAGACTTTTCCCTCCTGGTCAATGGCTCCCATGGCTTCTTGACAATAAAAGGAATTCTGCTGAACTTTCATGGGTGAAAATAATTAATTTCCAAAAAATAATGATGGGTGGTGACATCATTTGCCTTATGGAGGGTAACTTACGGCAACAGAATTTCAAACAGTTACAGTCTCATTGAAGCAGAACACCAAGGGTTGCAGTTCTTGCTAACCTGTCAAGGCCCATATACCAAAAGGATCCCAAAGCAAAAGCTTAAAGTATTCTCACATGCCCACTCTCCTTCTTGTTGCTGTTGCTTAGTCATCGGTGCTTTGAGAAAATTGACAGATTGGTTGGTTGGTTGGTTGGTTTTTGTGAAGATGCCCCTTTTCATCACCCAATCACCCACTACTATGTTACATGTGGGGTACCAGGAAGGGTGTATTTCTACCAGGCTGCCAACATTACTGTACCATTGACAGTAACAGCAGCAAAAAATAAACCAAGGAAGAGAAAAAGAAGTATCACCTCCTTTAAAAACCCACTATTTCTCATCATCTTGGGGGGGAAATGTTTTTCAATATCCCCTCTTTCTTCTGTGCTTATAAATTAGTGAGGGAATTCTGATATGCCATTTGTTTTTTGTTTTACTAAAAAAATTATTAAATATGATATGAAATTTGTGCAAATCCATGTTTATAGTTTTTACAAAATGGACAGTATGGACTGCTGTTGTTCAGGATTTCAGGTGCTTCTCTGCCCCCATTTTCTATTTGTCCCCTCCAACATTCAGTCATTACTCCATGGATACAAAGCATGTTCAGTCTTCCATAAAGCATAGGAAGATGTCCCACCTGTGGGGTTTTTTCCTGATGTTTGGCAAGAGTGTCTTTGTTTTTTGGTTGGTTATCAGTTGGTTAGTTGCTTGGCTAACTAACCTTGTGTCTGGCCAGACATCCCACTATGGTAATGGATCAGACCGCACAGCCAGTGATTCAATGCTAAGTGTTGGGTGGCAGTAAATAACCTGACTCCCTAAAGGGGCCAATGGCTAGGGGCAGATGAGCCCCTTTAGGTGGGGTGATCACCCCCTCAGTTGAGAAATGCCACTGGAAACCATCAATTTAGGCCCAATGGCAAAATGAGCAGAGGATGAACCACTTCACTATTCTGATTCCCAATGGTCATGGAGGCAAAAGAGGCCATGCCAGATGGACTGGCTGTGAAGGCATACCTTGTTAATATCTTCAAGGCTGTGGCAGTCCATTGCAGTCCCGGTGTTAAATCCTGCATGTCTCATTTCATATGTGCCGCAGGAAATGGCTCCATGATCACAGTGTGTGGGTCACCTCATGGCAAGCTGGGATCCACTTTACACAAATTCATGCCATTGGCACTTTTTCTGTTTGTCATTCCTCTGTGGAAATGATTTCCAGGGGTAAAAACAAGTATATTCAGATACGAGTAACAGCTGCCGCCACTGCTGTTGTTACTACTGCCACGGACGACGACGACGAGTTGCTTGGCTTGGTGGTAGTGATGTTTGCATTTCTTCTTCCTAGCCTGCTGAAGTTTCAGGTGGTTCCTGCAACAAAGAGGAGGAAGTCTTAACGAACTTACTTCAAAATATAAAAGGCCTGTTTATTTAAAGATCATTTTGCAATATTAACCCTTTGTTCAACAAAACAGTTAGTTTGAAAAAAGATTATTTTTTAAATTGCATGAAAGACCAACAAAGCAAAATCCAGCTTTGAAAATCAAATCAGTAATTGAGCCTTTCAACTATTTGCATAGAGAAGGTTACAGAAAATGTATCATAGGTAAACAATCCAATTATTTTTAAATATCAACGAGCAAACCTTGGAGCTAGTTTGCAAAAGATTTTATTTATTTTTCCAAACAATTTGTGGCTTCATATTTTGTTGCAAAAGCTGCAGGCAACCAAACACCTTCTGCGCAGTTAATAAAGGATTTAAGTATTGCGCACATATCATAGACCTTTTTTTTTTTTACACTGGGCAAGTTGCAGCAATAACCTGTGGAGTAAGGAGATTAGCTTGTCATTTTGATGATATCAAGCATTTCAGAAACAACAGATAAAATGTATCAGGCCAGAAATGCAAATTACATTCCTTTAAAAAAAATGATGACAGGTATGCATTGATAGAAGTTAACATAGATATTGATACAGGTGGAGACAGATGTTCAGGGGAACACCTGGCTAAGGAGCCAGAGGCCAGGACTTTAAATCTCTATTATGTCTTGCAAGAAAGAAGCCAGGTTAGAACACCAGGAATGTTTGCAGATAAATGGAGTGTCACATTCCCATCACACCTTTTGGCAAGCTTCATAGTCCAGAGCAGGGGTGGGGAACCTGCTGTCTTGAGGGGGGGGGTGGCTGGGCTTCTGAGAATTGAAGTTCCAGAACACCTGGAGGACTAGCCGGTTTCCTTTAGGCCAGTATCACAACCTTGGTACTCCAGGTGTACTTGGACTTCAATTTCCAGAAGCCCAGGCTGCTCTCAAGGATGCAGGTTCCCCACCTCTGGTCCAGAGCTTCTTTATACCCTGCAAAACCCAGAATCAAATCAGTTCTGAGAATTCTTTAACTGGAAAACCCTGAGAAGGGATGCTACTAGTCAGCCATTGACGTGTTGGTTGAGGGATTTTGGGAAAGGAGGCAAACTCTAAAGTTGAGTCAGAATTGATTAAAAAGCATGATTATTATTACAGATATATGCACATATGTGTTGGCTGAGAGAAAAGTAACTTGTTGAAGCTTTGTAGTCATGCAAGCTAATGTAGACCGATATCCCTGTCCAACTAGGAAGACAGATATGAAGCCTATTAATTGTGTGTTTTTAAAAAAGTTATTTTTTAGAAATTAGGAAGTTTTAGAGGCCCATCATTTCAATGTCCCTAAATAATTTGCAACTATTATAGTTATAGGTTTTTAAAACTTGCTATTCTGTTTTTCAACTAGATAATTATAACTTCTTTTCTTGAGACATCTCACTATTCCACACCATTGGTCTTTGGTGAACAACACAATCTTCTCTCGTTCACATTGTCATCACCTCAACATCCACAACTATGCATAAGGGAACAGCACTAGCTAGCATTTGAATCATTTTATATGACTTCCCAAAAATGTAGTAAGGCCACATTGCTGTGATTAGAAAAATATCCAAAAATTATGGGCACATCTCAAAAGGATAGACATGATGTCTCACTGAGGGCATTTTCAGGCAATTTTTCTTGCAAAGAATCTGTTGAGTTGTTCCTTGATCTTAGAAATGTCAATTTTGTTTATGTAAAAACTCCCATTCTGGCAGTTGTAATAAAAAAGTAACATTTCTGAGCTCTCAGCAACCCAGCGCAAAGCTGCTCTTCTTCTTCTTCTTCTGTCCTGAGAATATAATGCAGTGGACTTCTATCTACCTTCAATAGCACAGCATGTCATCTGGACCACTGATCCAGTTCCACGAGTCACTTTCTGATCCTGAGCCCTTCTAGCATGCAAAGTCCTCATCAGCCCCAGGCAATTATTGATGAAGCTGCTGCCCTCCATCAAGATGGATTCAAGTGGGATTTAATCTACTTGAGGACAATCACCCTTCCCTGTGGACTTCGGCACCCAAATCCTCGGGATTATCAGGTTAGTTAATTGCTGCCTGACACTCGGCGTTGAGTCACTGGCAGTAGGGTCTACTCCATTATCATAGTAGGATAACCTAGCCAGACTGAAAAGCTCTTCTATGTTCCCTGAATGCTGCACAGCTAAATCGCTATAAAGGTGTTCCAACAGCCTGTGTTACAGAAACAAATTTAGGCATGCTTTGTTTCAAAACAAATCACAGAACATTTAACTGATTGCCTCACGTAGTGGAAGATTATGAAGTTCTCCTTTGATGCGTATCACTCAACATATCTCTATTGATGGTGACTTGCAGAAGTGAAGAAAATTGTCTCATTGAGTGTTTAGTTGTCATATATGAAGCACTCTCTCACTCTCCACACACACACCTGCTTATCAGGTTAAATGTGCACTCAATATTGAATTATGTTTATAGAGAGATAACCGTCACACCATTTGTTCAAATGGTATCATCAAGAATCTGGCTGGTTTTGCCGACAGATGCACCTATTGCTTGTCAGTCATAAAGACTATACTTTGCAGCTTTGCATTTTTATCAAGTCAGCAAAAGAAATCACATTGCTACAGCTCCAGGGTCAATACTAAATACGCCAAAAGAATCCCTGGCTAAGTATCTCTCAGTGGGAAAGACTTGAAGATTAGAGGAGAGATAACCATTTGCAGTGTAATCTCAGCGGAAGGGAAAGGAATAATAAAATTAACAAAACTGAAGAAATGAAAGCAATTTCCTCTGTTTTTCTCTCTGTATTTTCAAAAAAATAGCAATAGAAGTCATTGCAAATGAAACACCATTATAAGCTGAAATCATATTGAGTTCATGTGCAGAATACATTGGTGTTTACAGCCTATTCTCCCAGGGTAAATTTCAAAATCAAAATGAAACTTGATGGGCCAACTGTACTCCATTAAAAAAGAAAGAAAGAAATGTACATGGCCTCTTCATCTCTCCACTCTCCATCCCCATGATTCAGGCAGAAAGGAATAGATTTGTATAGCAGAGTTCTTGCTCCTGATTCTCTTTTCCTACCAATAAACCTAAATGTTTAAGGTCAATCCAAAGGCAACAGACTTTTTAAAAAAAAATTAAATCTTTTCTTCCTCAAGATTATGAATGATGCAAAAATTTATGGAGCGTATAGTTTATCACCATGTTAATGGGCCCCCTTGTTTATACCCTGCAACATATGCTCAGAATCGCTAGGAAACGGCCATGTTTTTAAAGAATAAACTGAGCGACAATTAGAGTCATTAGGTTTAATTATTGTGGAAAATCTTTGGAAGAAATTACATACATGGAGCTGGTAGGGAGAGAAACAAGGTACTTCTGTATGCTAGCTAGTGTAGCCTGACATAGTTAGGATTTTGTACAAGGGGAAAAAACATGTGAATTCTATATTGCTACCATAACTAATACTAGCAATATTTATCCATCTTGAAGAGCAAATGAAATCCGACAGTCAGTACACACAAGAGGGACATGTATGCGGCAATACACAAGCAAGCAACGTTCCTGAATACATATATGTCTTTAAGCAACTTCTATGTGCAAAAGCCTTATACATGCTGGAGGTTACAGAATAGGACAGGGACAGCACTGGTACTGGTTCAAATTTTCTGCCCCAAGACCTTCCAGGGGTTTCACAGTCCATTGAAAATGCTGACTTTCCACCATACCTGTCAAGCATGGCTCTGGAGAATACGGGACCTACGCAGTAGCCTTCTGTGCAGAAGCCTTCTATGCATGTGCAGAAGCCTTCTATGCATGCATAGAAGAGTTCTGCGCAGAAGGCTACTGCACAGAAGCCTTCTATGCAAGCGTAGAAGCCTTCTACGCATGCATAGAGGGGTTCTGCGCAGAAGTGGATATGCAGTAACTACTTTCCCCTGCCGTCAAATTACAGGATGGCATTTGGGTCACCCCTGCTGTAGTTGGACCAGTGCACACAGCTACCAGGTAGAAACAGGAGTCCCCCTTGAACTAAATAATGTTAGCATCAGTCAGCTAAAAATATCCCAGATGGTGGCATAGAAATCAGTCAGTCAATCAATCAATGCATGCTGCTGCTATAGCTTTTAAAAAATCTGCTTCAAACTTTGCCCATGACACTGAAAACCTTACAAATTTGGCTATTTCACTTTCTTTGTTCAGTTCTACACACTGCTGCTGAAAAAGTGCAAAGCTATTTACATTGGTTTTTCATCAGATTAAACATAACCTCTTTCGATTAGAAATCCAACGGCTGGGGGCTCTAGGGATCACTGGAGCTATCAAGCCTTGGACTTGCACTCTCTCCCTTCCTCTCTCCCTCCTCATGTATTATTTGTTAGTTAAATTCATATCCTGCCTTCTCTCCAATGGGCTAAACGCAGTGCCCATAGCTTTCTTCTTCTTTATTTTCATGGCAATTTTATCTTCACAATAATCACACTAACAAAACTCACAAATACCTGTATAATCTCAGAGCCACTATCCTTAATTTTTCTGTAGTGCAAAAGTACAAGGGATCCATCTGGTCTATATCCAGGAGCTTATTTAGTGCTTCCTAGTAATGACATCAAAAACTGTTTTTAAAACAAGATTAATGAAGTCAAGTAAAGGTATGCATTCAGGGCATTCTTCACACTCTTCAGACTTGTACAGAGCCAATGGTCTTAGTAGGGGGAGAGGGGGAGTGTTGTTGCTGTTGCCATTCTTAAAAGAACACAAATTAAATTAACTTTCCTCCATCATTTTCATGTCTTGATTTTTTTTTAATTCTGGATGGCTACATAACTGGGTATTTGAATCCAGTGTGCTTTTCCACAAAAGATACTGTTATTAACAGCCCTGCTCAGGTTTTGCAAACTCAAAGTCATGGCTTTCCTCTATTGAGGCCCTAGGAATTTGGGGAGAGGTCTATTATTCTCCCTTACAACGATGGCCAGGGGTTCTCAACCTATTCATGCTGAGGGCCAATTCATGCACCCTCAGGGAGCTTTGGGGGCCAGATGGCCCTTTTGCCCTGCCTGGGACACATGGCACTTCTAAGTGTGGTGGAGGTGGGGGCACATGAAATGGTGTTGCAGGCCACATCTGGCCCCCAGGCCATAGGTTGAGAACCCCTAGTTTAGGCTGACAAATATGGATTGCCCAAGATCAAGAAGTCTGTACTTCCCACTATGCTTTGAAAGCAGAAGTGTATGCTATAGGTAAGCCATGAATAGAAGAGAGAATTTTTTAAGTGTAGAAAATGGGTGACTGTCACAACATGAGATTTTCTTATGTATAACTTCTTGAGAACTAGTTTGCTTTATTCTGTCTTCAGGAGAATAACCATGGTATTCAGGAGCTAACCATGGCTTTGTAGCTCTGATTTCTCAGGTGGGATGGTCTGTATGAATCACATGTCTACAACACTACTGGAACTACAGCTCTAGGTGGAGATTAGGTGGAACACCACTCCATTACACAATGAAGACATGAATATTGGTCTCTCATGGCCTCCTAGAGTAAGCTTGCACCCACTATAGCTTGATCAATCATCCTACATAGCTATTTCCTTCATAGTAGTCATCGGAAAGGCCATACGGCTTCATGTGTGCAAGAAAAGGACCCCAGCAACACAACTGTGTAATGAATCGATGGTATCAAAAAAAATCACATTCTCCTCATATGTGTACTTTCCAGAGAAAACAAAAGAGAAAGATAGATTTTCCAATGGCAAATCTTTTTTCTGCCAAAATTCTTTTACAGGTATGCATCCATGTCTCTGACTCATGTGCGTGCGTGTGCGTGTGCGTGTGCGTGTGTGTGTGTGTGCGTGTGCGTGTGCGTGTACGTGCGTGTGCGTGTGTGCGCGCGCGCGCGCGTGTGTTCACTCAGCACTCTGTCCATGAAGGTCTGAGTTTATTAGACATCCATTACAATTGACACATTGTTGCAGTGAGGGGGTGAATAGATGCATTAGACAGATGATCTTAATTGGCTTTCATCCAAGAGAAATTAGAGAGCGAGAGCTGAATTTGAGTCACGTTTTCAATTAGTAAAACTTTCTTTCATTATTATAATGCCTGCTCAAATAGCAGCCACATCATGGTGACAAATCCCGTTATCATGCTTTCTTTAATTGTCTTCCAAAAAGACTTCTATTGAAAGCATTGTCTGGACTTGTGTATGCTGCTGACAATCAAATTCTGTTCAAAGAGACAGGGAAGGAGGGGTGGAATGAAGGGGGTCTGAGTTAGGCACATTATAATAACACATTTCTTTTGCTGGTGGTTCTCCAGTGTGAGATTCTTGTTTTAGGTCACCATGCTATCGTGGCAGACGATGTGTGCTAACAAGATCAGTCACCAAGCATTAATGGTATTCTTATACTTCCAGCTCACTTTTCACCCTCCCCTTTTTGAATGTGATTCGCTGTAGGTTTTGTTTGCCTGAAAAACTATTACATTGTCAAGATGGGGGTCCTTTTAAAATGAAAAAGAGCCGAGAGCTACTGAAACCCATGCAACAGACCATGCTTTCAGCCAAAGATTAGCATTTTTAAATGCTAATAAATACAATTATTTAAGGCTGATGGTTAAATTGCCTTCTTGTAACAAGAAAGAGAGAATTGTAAACATTGATTCATGTCACCAGGGCCAGACTTTGGAAAAGTTAGTTTTGGACTAAAACTCCCAGAATCCACCAGCCAACAGGACCATTAGCCATGGTAGATGTGAACCTATGGTGACTAGAGTCCCCCAAAAGTAATTTTTTCCCAAGATCTATTGAGTGAGAGTTCAAGACTGGCCCTGTCTCAAAGATTAGACATTTTCTTAATGCTATTCCCTGGGTGCTGATGTGACAGCACAGACTTTTGCAGAGAGGAAGTCTTCTCAAGCTCTTACACAAGTCTGTAAAGGTCAAGCTGATCATAGTTCTTGAATGTCATTTAAGGCTCACTCTATCCCACGTCTGTTGAAGCTCTTAATTTCCATGTAGAAATTTATACATGTTTTGCATTCATTTCAAATTTTAGCATTTGCTGTTCTCAGTTTTCAGATATATTCATATATACATGTTCTACATGTACAAACTGACTAAAACGTTTTAGACTTAAACCCATTTTCATGTTCACCTTGTCAATCCATTTTTATTTCTTCTACAGAATGTATTGTAAGCTTTGAAATGTGTGGATTTCTAACCAGGAGCTCTGCATACTATAGGAAGTATGGATTGTGTAAATGCTTTGACTTAGCTGAGGTTCAGCTCTCCTTGAATAAACATGTGAGTTCTCTAACCATTGGAATTATTTAGCCAAGTTTAGCCAACTTGTTGTTTTTATATATAACAGTGTTTTATGCAGATTTATTTGAATGAAAGATTTAGATCTTATAACTTTTTAAGTGGTTCCCTATAAAAAAGCTGGTGTTCTGTTATTTTATTACATTTCAGGATTGATTATGAGCATGTTTTTAAAATGCAAGCATATTGAAATACATAGAGAAAAAGGTCTGATGAATAAACATTGCCAGAAAGGAAAGTGAACAAAGAAATGTGGATGTATAATGACAGCCATTTATTGGCTAGGAAATCCAGTTCTCCATAACTTCTCATACATCATACAACTGTACTTAGGGCAAACTGACTGCTGTTACTCTGTGCCCCTATACACCACCTGTTTACTTCTACACCTTTCTGCCCATCTGTCTCACAAGGATTAATTAAAATTATAATGACATAGCTATTAAAGTTTGGCTTGAAAAGAAGAAAGACAACATTATTCTTGGTCAGGTTAAAGATTCTTTCCCTTTTATGCTACAAAAATATCATACTAGAAAATGTTATAAAAGGAAGGAAGGCAGGAAGGAAGGCAGAAAGGATGGATGGATGAAAGAAAGAAAGAAAAGAAAGAAACATACCAGGCTAGACCTAGCCACAATTATACGCATTAAACACAGATGTCCCCTAACTGCAGGCATGACTAGAAGCAATGGTGATCCATGCAAAGAATACCAATAAAAAAAATCAGTGAAACTTTGGCTGAAATGTTGTTGCTCAGAATAGCATGGTGCTTCCCAACATTTGTCAAGTCACAACCCTCTTTTATAATAGTCAAGTAACCTGCAACCCCCTGCCACACTTGCATGAAAGGCATTTCTAGTGAGGTAAAGGAAACACATTAAAATAGATTTTTCAGAATGGAATTCTATAATTCTAACCTAAGAGTAATCCAATGGTTCTCCTTGCTTCCCTCAATGGAAATTCTAAAACAGAATATTTTTTAATATTGCAGTGTAGCATAACCACAGCTACACACCACCCCTTGCCCAGAAAACACTTTGCAGCCCTCTTAGGGGACACGATTCACAGGTTGAGAACTCATCATGAAGCAAGTCACATTAGAATTGGCCTATTTGAACCAATGAAATTTATAGAGGCATTGACTTACCAAATCTCCATTAGTTTTAATGGGCCTACTCTAGTGCTAATTACTACACTGTACAATAGGATTTCAGCCTTTACTTATGACTGTTCACATGGGTCATCTCTGACCAAGTTGAACTAAATTTAGACCCTGCCCCACTGAACCCAAGGAATGTGATGAATTGCAGCACATTTCAGTTTATGGTTGTTCAACAGTCAACCATACTGACTTCCTCGGACAAATTCTGAGGTAAGTAGCATAAGCAAAGACCAAACTTTTAAGCATACTCACTGAACTCTGTGGAATTTCTATCTGTGTAAACATTGTCCCATTAATCTGTTTTTATTTTATTTTATTTTTTGCTGTTATGCTCCACCAAGTATAGTCACCTCCAATTTATGGTGACCCTATAAGAGATTTCCAAACTGTCCTGTGCTCAACATCCCTGATCAGCTCTTGCAAACACAAGCTGTGGTTTCTCTCAGAGTCAATCCATCTCATGTTCGGTCTTGATTTGCTTTAGGGCCATCTTCTTTGCCTTTTTGGCAGTCCAGGATATTCACAGAACTCTCCTCAAGGACCATATTTCAAATTAATAATTTTTGTCAGCTTTCTTTATTGTCTAGCTCTTGCATTCAACATGGAATAAATCCTCATTAGTCCCAACTGTGTGCATGGAATCTAATATATAGCATGACCATCGTTCACTCCTTCTTGTTGTTAATTCCCTTGTCCTTGTTTAAATAGAACCTTTTCATATTTTCAGACAAAAATCACTATTTTTGTATGCCTGACTTTGTTACTAACAGGACACTACATTTCTGACACAGATGTTATTGCAAGACCATTGAGTATAATTCTAAATTTAGAAACATTGCTGGGTTTTTTAAATGACAAAATCTCAGAAACCTTCAAGCCCGCAGATCTACAGGCCTTCCTAGTTAGGGGATTCTGAAATTTGTAATTCAGAAAGGATATTTCCAGACTTTGGGGTAAATCCTGTTGCACTAGTCCCAAAAGCACTTGCACAGAATTGAATCATCCCAGCAATATTTCTCATTTTGAATACAGAGGTGTTTCTTCACAGTCATTAATCACAGGTTCACAGAATATAGTGCATGAGGGCCTCTGTTTTAGTGCCATGTTTGGGTTAAGAGACAATAACCGTGAATATAATCTTGGTGATTAGTTCCATAAAACCAATAATCTTCACAGTTCATTAAAAAATGAGAAACGTGAGCCAAGATGATGAGCCAAGTTATTTAGTATCTGCTAATAGGAAAGCGGAGTCAGGATGGATTTCAGTGTATACTGTACTTTTGCCACACAACTATGTTAAGTTGAGTATATTTTAAAGCAGGGGTTCGCAATGTTTTCGCACCATGGATCAGACCCACTCCCGACACAGGCTGTGTGGGCTGGAGGCATGGTTCCTTCCAACACTTCCGTTTTCCATGGTGGGGGTGGGTGCAATTGCAGTGTTTTTCGGCTGCTTTTGCAGCCTCCACCACTTCCCATGGTGGTGGTGGGGGGGGAGGGTGGAACATTTTCACTACATGTTTGGAATTTTTCACTGCATTTTTGGAAACTGGAAACCAGAAGCGCCAAAGCAGAAGTGCCAATACGCCATGTTTTTGCTGCATTTTCGCAATTCAGGGCTTTATATGTTAAAGCCAAAACCTTGAATTGGGCCCAGAAACCAAAAGATAACCAGTGGAGCCAAGCCAGGGTAGGAGAGATCTGATCAAAGTAGAGAATTCAATTCACCAGTGGAAGTGGAAGTAAAATGTGCCTTGCAATCTGTTTTGCAACAGATACATTTTGCAACAGGATGAGATAGATTTCAGGCTGCCATTTTCTCTGCCTAAACCAGGGGAGCCCAAACTATGGCCTGTGGATCCCACGTGTGATGCCAATTCATTCGGCCCACGCCACCCTTGTCACTCCTGGAAGCAGAAGTAAAACACACCCGTGCAGGCATGTTTTAATTCTGCTTCTGGGAATGACAAGGGTGGCATGGGCCAGATGAATTGACATTGGGGGCCAGATCCAGCCCACAGGCTGTAGAACAATGGTGTTCTAGCACATGGAAGTCACAATTTTTTGCTGATAATTCAATATTTTTCCATTAATATGCAACTTTAAAAAACACAAAAGGGATAAATTACTCTTGCAATATGTTTACACATGTAAAGAACTTTATATTTTCTCTCAAAACAAGAATGTGAATGAGTATTTTTCAAGTGTCAGAGTTATAGGATGTAGCCTACAGTTTTGAGAATATATGCATAACTGAAAACATTTGGAGAACTGCAGCACTTAGAGAAGTGTTAGTTGGTGGAAAGCTGAGTTATCATCTGCAGGTTAATTAGCCTGAGAAGAGCAGACCAGGGTCATTTTGTTCTGGAATTTGTAGCAAATGCTTCAAGCATCCAAGTGAAATTGCCAGGTAATTTGTTTTGTTTTGCACTGTTTAATATACTCTGTTATTCTTCATCTAAACAGGTCCCCCGATGATTTACCATAAAATGTGAAGGCTGAGAAAATGAAAACACCGTAATGTAAACAGTGGAACAAAGCTTGGGAGAAAAACAAAACAAACAGTTTGCTAAGTTAGTATTGAAGAAGATAACAAAGCCAGGCACCATGGAGATTCTGTACAGAAGGATACATTTTCATGAAAAGGGTGCCACTACAAAAAAGGCAGAGTTCCCAGTAGGAGTGAAGGATCAGGCACTTAGTCAGTTTGTACTTAGTATGTGGTTGTCTGAAGGCATCAAACATTTCCTCTCCTCCTCTCACTCTTTCTCCTGCTTTTTCATTTATGTAGTATAACAACTCATGTTGAGTGAGCTGAGCAATCATCTAGGACAGTAATGGTGAACCTTGGCACTCCAGCTGTTCTTGAACTTCAGTTCCCAGAAGCCCAAGTCTCTGAATCCACACGAATGGGTTTCCTGCACGTACGCAGTACTTGGGCTTCTGGGAATTGACGTCCAAGAACAGCTGCCAAGGTTCACCATCACTGATCTAGGAGGAGGTACTGTTTTTAAATTTGACTGCCAATGCTCTGGGCATGACATTATGCAATAGGCTGTAGATCCAGTCATATTTTCTTTCCCCCAGGAATGCTACATTATCATAGCAAGCTTGTTTTCAAAATGCATACTGGTTTGGATGCCAATGTTTGAGTTTAAAGTTGTCAAGAAGAGGAGGAGGAACAGCAATAATGGGGAGGATTATATAGCTTGCACAAATTTTGCTGTTAGGCAGGTGGTAGCTGACTGGATAGCTCAAAGGTTTAGGTCTCTGGCCATAGAGCCAGATGTTGGGAGTTCAATTCCCCACTGATTATCCTGTGAAGAGAAGCAGCCGTGTAACCATGGGCAAGTTTCACAGTCCCAGGAAACCCATTGAAGAAGAGACTGGTAAGCTACTTTGATGTATTTTCTGCCTAGGAAACCCTGGAATGGGTTGCCATAAGTCATAATTGACTTGACAGCATGATGTGCACATGTAAAGAGGACCTTTATAATGAAATCCTGGCCTTCATTTGCACAAGTGGCATCTTTTACTATATTGGAGGGACTTCATGCTCAGGATACTGGTAATCAATGATGCCCAGAAATGCCCTCAAATTCCTAATCTCCTTTTGTTGCTCAGGAAGGCCCAAAGAAGAGAGAAAGTGATCCTCAACTGGTCTTAGGGATGATGTACTTCCATTTTCTAAGCTAGCGCTTAAGAAACCATCTTCTTACACTTTGCCTCTCCACTAAGACCATCTTCCAACATCACCTGCCCAGTATCTTATAAACAGCAGCATCTCAAAAGTGATTCTGTCATGTGCGCATTTCTCTCTTTAGAAAACAGGGTCCATAATAAATGGTTGAGTAGCAACAGAACTGACAGCCAACTTCTGTGGTGGGAATGGTTACCAAATCTATCCTCAATAGGTTACAACAATAGTTATTTCCTTCCTTTCCCCAGCTTATTAAGTATTCTATTTAATGGTGGGCCAAAGTGCCTGTCAGTATTCCAGGAAATCTATATCTATAAAACAGAGAATTCTGTTTGTATATGCTTGAAAGGCTCCCACACCGCTGGGCCGATCTCGCTGAAATTTGGCACATACATACCTTGGGCTTGCGAGATCAGCACTGTGGGGGTCCCGAAACACATTTCGGGGTCCCCCAAAATTGATCTTTTATCCTCAATCAATTCCAAGGTCTGACCTTTGTGACATCATGGGGGCCCGCCCCTTGGCCATCAACCAATCCCAAGGGCTGACCAGGACTGGGTCTTTGTGACATCACGGGGGCCCACCCCCTGGCCAGTGGAACTCTGTCCAGTGGTCAGAGGAGGAAAGGAGAGAGGCTGCCAGGGACCCTCAGGAGAGGAAGTAGGCAAGTTCTCTTGCTAAGTGGGTAGCGAGTTCGCAAAACAGATAGTTTATGATCCGGAGACGCCCACCATCTGAGAAGGGCAGCCGGTTAGGTCGTGGGCCATGCTTCAGGTTTTGATGCCCTTTGAGGGAGCTTTGGGCCTTACAAATATAAAAACACAGGGGTGACAAAAACCCGAGCAAGACCGGGTAACCAGCTAGTGTACTATAAAGCTTCAGTATTCACTTACATACTTTCAAACTGGCTTTTGGTTTGTTTTTCTCTTCTGAAGGATGAACAGTCCCTAATGAAATAAAAATGGGACATGACAAGGCATGAATTTCTGGGCCATTAAGGCACTTCTTTTTGGCCTTCTGCTTCATGGGACTCAAGGGGCTTGCATTAATGTCCTAGTAATATGACACACCCTATAGTGTCTTATCGCTTAATTGGACTCCAGACAAATTCATTTAAATCACATATGCTGTTCTCTTTATTGTGACTACTATGCATTTTTTTAATTTCCTACATTCTCTTGTGGTTTTGGAGGTAGCTGAATGTACCTCCTGAGAATGCAGACGGCGAAGGCAGAGGTTTAAGTGTGCCTCACAGGCATTTTCTCATAAAAGTAGAAATACGTTCCTGAATGTTAAAGATGGTACCAAAACTATCCATGCTGAGAATTTCAAAATGAAGATGTTAGAAGAAGGTGGTAGGAAGGCCATGAGAGAATTGTTCTGTCCATCACAAAACTAAAATAATTTCTAAATTTTATATTCTTCCCTTGTCCCCTTTCTTTCATGTGTAAGATAACAATTCCCCCCACACACACACACATTTTAGACTCTTCCCTTGGCCCAGTACATTTACATGCCAGCACTACTTGCCCACTGTGCTAATAATAATAATTGTGAATTCTCAAGTCAGTTCATAGACTGTGTCAACCATTTCCAGGGATTCCTAAGTACAGAGTACTCAGAAATGGTTTATGATTCCCTTCTTCTGGTTCTTCTTCTTTCATGTCCAAGTCAAAATAAAGCCACCTTCTTGCCTTTGTTATTGGCCAACTTAAATCCTCATCAGTACAAGTTTCCAGTAGAAATCAGCAGACCAGCAATTCACATAGCATGTTGTTGTCTGCTAGCAGCCCTCATTTTAGCATGTTGGTCTTACATTTAGGCCCTCTGACCCTCAGCCTATTCAGGGTCCCTTAGGTGACATATGATTCCTAAGTACAGAGTACTCAGAGTACTCTGGCCCTTATAAGCACTAGTCCAGGACAACGATGTAACAAACAGCAACAGGCTTTATTAACAGTCAAATACAGATGAGCTTACAACGCGTTCCCGGATCCCAAGATGGCTATACAATCCCAGCGTATTCAGTCCATCCGGATTCTTACCCATCTTTGGGCAATATATGTGCTACCATGAAGTGCAGCAGTGGAGAGATCCAGGGCATAGCGCTACCCGGCTACCCGACTGGTGTGTGGGAAGTATAGATCCAGTCCAGCCTCACCCTGGTCTACCCATGGGGCTTAAATAGTGTCTCTCCAGTGGTAGCTCCTGGATACAAGGTAGCAACCTGCCAGATGGATGTAACTAACCAATCATAACCAGGGATATATATAATTAAGCAATGGAGAACAGGATCCAAAAGTGTAACCAATCATAGGGCTTGGTTTAGACTACTAGGTGCATCCTTTTGTAAGGGCTTTGTGCCACTTTGGGCTTCTTGCTATAATGGCGGGAAACCGCCATTTTCCCTTTTGCAAGAGCGCCTCTGCGCTACTTTACAATTGTGCTTCAATACACAACAGAAGGTCAAGTTCCTCAGCCATCCTCCTTTAATGTTATTCCTTGTTAAGTGAGCTGCTTCCCCTATTTTCTGATCTGATTTTGTTCATCTGTACCCTCAAGAATGTTTCTTTTTGCACCCTTTGCCCAAGGCTAAGCTAAACAGTACTCCCAGAAAAGACAGTGGCGAATTGAATTCTCAACCTCTCCCTCTGCAGCTAGATACCAAACTCTCTGAACTAGCCAACCAGCTGAACACTGTGCTAAATTACATGAAATCATGTTTTTGTACATTTTGCAATGTAAGGCTAGTGAAACCATCAGCCGAGACAATTTAGAAATTAAAGAACAACACACAACTCATCATCCAAGGGCCCCTATGAGTCACACGTTGTTCTTTAAATCATTGGGAAATTGTGGACCCTATGGGCAGAGGATGTTTTAATTACTGAAAATCACTGCCACCAGGATGACTTTACAGTAAGGGTTTGCAACATGCGGTCTGCTGGCTGGACCCAGTTCATGGCACCATTTCATGTGGCCCACCACTGCCGCTGCTGCTGGAAGCAGAAGCAGATGCATTTACGACAGCCATAAATGCGTTCGCAGCTGTCATGAACATGTCATAAATGTACCCATGACTGTCGTAAACACATTTACGACAGCTGCAGGCATATTTACGGCAGCGTTTACGGTGAGGGGAACCACCCGTCTGGTCCACTCAGCTGTCTGAGGAGGCATGGTCCGGCCTGTGGCTGAAAACATTGAGAACCCCTGCTTTACAGAGTTTCACTGGCATAATTTTTCAACTGGATTCCGCTTGTTGTTTCTCATGTAAGAAAGTGATGGAGAAAAAGGTTGGGCTAGTATACACCCTTCTTCACATGCTCATTTAACCTAAAAATACAATGCCAGGATAGGGCTAGAGAGTTGGATAGCAAGCCTAAACAAATTTTTCTGCTGGCTTCTGACTATGGCAGTCCAGCTCCCTTGGGACCACCCACCCTTTTCATCCATCCTTAAAAAAAATTTTTTTCCTGATGCCTGATGTATAGATTGGATCTCAACTGAGTCATGTTTTGGGCAGACTGCTTGAAATTAGTGAGACTCTTTTGATTGTGTTGTCCCCTTGCAATGGGTCTATTTTAGGTAGATCTGGATACAATTCAATGTTCCAGTCTAAATCCAGTGGATTAGTAATGATTGGCTGCAGAATATTCCATTGTTGCTGAAAACATTCATGAGGCCCAAAGTTTACTTATGAACAATTTGCACTAATAGCAGCAGGACCTATGTCAAGCCCTGTGTGGTAATTGGAACAACAACTAAGCGGAGCCCATAAAAATCAATAGTAAATAAAGGAGTCTGTGATCTCCTTGGAGATTTCAAATATATAATATCATAAGCAATCGCATATTCTTTGCTCCTGAACATGGTAAATCGAGAGAGAGAGAGAGAGAGAGCCTGTGGCCAAAATTATGTCCTCTATTTTGAAAACAAAGTTTTCTGCAATAAGACAGACCTACTAAATATTTATAACCACAGCTGTTTATTGTTGGCTTGAACTCTTGCAAAGCCATCTCTTGACCAATGGGAAGCTTAACAGAAATAAAGTGAGGTTCCTAGTAATGAAAGATGTTGGGAGGCCTAAAGCACTATTTCTTCAGTGTTGAACCACATGAAGAAAAATGAGGTGTCTAATCCAGTGGCATCAGGGAACAAATTTTAATAACTAAAAAAAAAGAAAGCTGGTGAAGGAAAGGAAAACCATGGACTATTCAGCTTAATAATTAAATGGTTCACATGGTTAGAACGATGAACTGGGATCTGTGAAATCCCCAAGGAAAACAAACCTTCACTTGTCTTGATCTCAGTGAAGAGGGTGAGGAACTGTAACAGACTCTTGTTCATGGGCAAGGATGGCAAGGAATTACCATCCTTTGGGGGGGGGGGAAACTACCCTTACAATTATTGCAAAAAATAACCTGTCCCTCCCTCCAGAAAACTGTATATTTCTCACAACTGCTAAAATTGTGTGAATGGTGCAAAGGACTCCAACTGGAACAACTACTACTTCCAGGGCCGTAGTCAGGATTCTAAACTTGGGGGGGGATTTTTCAGGAGGGTCAACAATGTCACACATATATAAAAGTGGCATCCCAGGATGGGTGGGTGGGGGACTGTTAGCTCAGGAGGGTTTGCCCCCCCTGCGGCCCCCTGGCTACGGACGGCACTGACTATTTTATTTAAAAAGTTGAAGCACTAGATGGGTTCTTTGCATTTTCCTTAGTAAGTCAGTTTTCTTGTGCTTGCTAACTGTATGTTTTTCCTCTCAAATGGAAGGAACACCATATGTTTGTTTATATGTCTCTCTACACCGAAGTGAATATGCTCTCTGACGCTTCCATATTTAGTTTTGATTTCTGAGATCTTTCACACATGGCACTTTGTGAACGACACTTTACACACTTGAATGTTAATAAAACTACATTGTTCATGGGAATGTGTCAGGGAACAGGTAGATATAGTTTAACATGACTACTGAATGCTCTCTGCAACAGATCTTTATATCTGTGTACTATATAATACATCGCAGTGCCTTTTTAAAGCCACATTTTCTGTTTTATAGGCGACTGGGAAAATTTACTGGCTTGCCACAGTGGCCTCAACAAAACAGAATTATGGCTCTTTAAAGACCTTCCCCGAGGCACAGTTCTACCTTCTTTGACTTGTGTTGTTGTTGAAGAGAGTCCTAAGACTTCAGCAGAGGGTTTTTTTCCTCATGTTTCTCTAGGGAGAGAGTATCCTGAAGTGGTTTACGTTTCCCTTCTTTTGGGAGCATTCTGGGACAGTGCAGCTTGGTCAAGGTCACACAGGTTGCGTTTCTGGGTTGTACAGTGGAGAATGCGACTCCTGAATTCTGGTTTTGCAGTCAGATGCCTAACTCACTGAACTATCCAGCTAGCACCTGTTATGGGCATCATGAAAGAGCAGCAAAGTGATAGCTGTTTAGTTTATTAGGATCATATGTTACTGGAAGAGATGCATGTGAGCTTTTCTACTTCAGGTGACCAAGTGATTTGACTTGCTTAAGATATAATGTTCCTTGACTTTGAGAGGAAGTGTATCATTTTATGTTGTGCCTCTGGCAGCAAAATGCTCTGGACTGGCCTTGACATAATATATAAAGAGCAGTCGAGGCTTTATTGTTTTCCAGGAGTGTCAGGCTTCTACACTGAACTGGCATCACAGCTTTCAGATCCACACCTGAAGAAACTTGATGAAAAATATTAAAAGTGAAAACAGTTTTTCTGGGAATAGGAAGACATATAATGGAGAAGAAACATCTGCCTCATTCTGGGATTTTTTCCCACTGTTCCTTCACTTTTCTTGTGTAAGTCTGGTTGGGATTTTACAGTCAAAAGCCCTCAGGCAAATTAAACTAGTCATGTTTGCCCTAAGGGAAAGGAGACTTGAGTTTACAGGGATCTCGTGTCAGTTGGTGCCTACCAGAAAACTCCAGGCAACTAATGAATCTCCATAATTAAAGAATTGTTAATTGAAATGTAGCAACAGATCTTTGGGAGACATCACTGTTAATCATCTGAAGCTGGGTTTTTTTATTGCATGTAATTTAAAAGTTGACTAAAGAAGATGTGGGGGGTCACTAAAGAACTGCTTTGACTGCAGTCCTATAAACATTTACCTGGGAGGGTAGTCCCATTGATCAGTGGAATCGTACATATATTTACTAAGAGGTCTTGCTGTGTGACTGTGAATTTCTCTACAGTCAATATGCTTTTGAACTGTAAGCTGATACGTAGCCTGAAACCTCAGTTATTCTTTGGAAATTCAAATTTCTCTTAATTTTCTAGTAAAATGCCCCAGTTAAAGAACACATAAAACATGTATATTTCAGGGGACAGTGCACACAAAAATATGTGTAGACTAGGTTCAAATTGACATTAATCCAATTAGACAAAGGTGTGGAAGCCAAATGGTCCTTATACACAATCCCAAAGTCTAAAAGATACCTCTATTAGACTACTAAAAAATTGCAAACATATTTGTTTATTAGTGGTTACGATGCTGAACTTGACAACTGGAAGATAGGCAGGTCAGCAGTTCAAGACCCGAGTACTGCATGACAGAATGAGCTCCCGTCTCAGTTCCAGCTCCTGCTGACCTAGCAGTTCGAAAGCAAGAAATTGCAAGTAGATAAATAGGTACCAGTTCAGTGGGAAGGTAAACAGCATTCTGTGCACTCCGGTGTCAAGGCATGCCTGCCACATGTCCAGCGTAACGTCTTCAGACACAGACAGCACTGGCTCTTTGGCTGTAAACAGAGATGAGCACTAGATCCTAGAGCCAGATACAACTGACTTTCAAGCAAGAGCAACCTTTACCTATTTGTATTTGTATCCTGCCCATCTAAGATATTCTCCTACTTTGAGCAGCATACAACAACCAGAAAGTTCCAATACAGTACAAGATAAGCATAATGCAATATAGAGAGACATTAAACAACAACCAATAAGTGATAAAACTATATACAATAACAACAATAACCATCACCCAACAAATTCCAGCTTTCAGCCCTTATAGGCCTTTATCAAGCTGGGCACCACTTGATAATGAAAAATAATTGGGTGCTGCCAAATCAATTCTGACTTTTCCATTCTAGGATTTTCTAGATAGAGAATACACAATAGTGGTTTTTCAATCCCTTCTTCTGGGGGTGCCCCGAGACTGTACAGATTGGCCATGACTGCACAGGTTGACTCTTCACTTCATGTCACATTGTGCAATTGAACTCCTAATCTCTGGCTCCACAGCCAGATTCTCAAGCTTCTGAGCTATCTAGCCAGCACAGGCACCACTTACAGTTTAGTAAAAAAATTCAAGATTTGCAAAATTCAAGATTTTGCAAAAAATCATGGCTAGGTACATCTGCCAGTTCCAAGATGAGGGCTGCAAATTCAAAATAATGCCACCTCTGGCAATGTTGGTTGAATTGTCCCAAACACATCAGTAAAAAGGCTGCAGGCAATTCAGCATCCCCACCCACCCTACTCATTGCATTCAACTGGAATGAGAGTCCATTTTCTTCAGATGGAGACAGTGTGGCTCAGAAATGTGTCAGACCTCCCATCAGAGAAGTCAAGATAAAATTTAGATTTGTTTGTGGACCTTTTAGTGGTCTAATAGAGATATTGTACCCTGTTGTTGTTTTGTTATTCAGTCGCACAGTTGAGTCCGACCTTTTGTGAACCCATGGGCCACAGCATGCCAAGCTCCTCTGTCATCCACCATCCTCTGTAGTCCGCCCAGATTTATGTCCACTGCATCAATGATGCCATCTCATCCTCTGTCTTCCAGTTCTCCTTTTGCCTTCAAACTTTCCCAGCATCAAGATCTCTCAATGCCATTTCCAGGGAATCCTAAGCAGGTGAAGGCATCTGCTTGGGAATACCCTGAAGGAAATGGTGAGCCACTGTGTGAGACAGAATGCTGGACTGGATGGGCTGTGGCCTGTTCCAGCAAGGCTGTTCTTATGTTCAGTGAGTCCTCTCTTCTCATTTGGTGGCCAAAGTACTTGAGCTTCAGCTGCAGTATCAGTCCTTCCAGGGAGCACTCATGCCCTCCTTGGCTTTAAATCTGGTTAGGAAATGCTTGGCTTAATTCTTGTATAACTCTTTGCTGAAAATGCTAGGTTTGGCAAAACACCAGGAATAAAAAATATCCAGCACAGCCTTCAGTTTGATCGGCATATGAAACAGGTGATTTGAGGTGTGAAACAGTAGGCATGCAGGTTTTCCTTTGCCATTCCCTAATGCTAAGGTGAATCCACAGTGTCTGTAATTTTAACACTTCTGTAAAGCAATTCTCAGGTAACTTAGGTAAAGCTGATACACAGACATACCACATAATTAAACATGCTGCAGAGCAGATGCTACACGACTAAAAGGAATTGAACAATTTGGGTCTCGTAAAGAAAGCTGCAGCAGACTGGAAAATATTATGATAATGTGCTCAAAATGATTAATTTAATTTCTGGGAATAATATAAGAGGCTCTCTGATTTAGACGGACACCCTCAAATGACTCATCTAGCCCTAGTCTATCAAGGAAGTCTTAATCCAGTCCAGATTCACTATTAGGGAATAACTAAGGGATTCTCAGCCTATGGCCTGTGGGCCGGATGCTGCCTGTGGCACCATTTCAGGAAGTGCCATGTGGTGGAAGAAGGGTAAAATGGCTGTCCAGCCTGCGAAACTGTCTGAGGGAGCATGACCCGGCCCCCTGGCTTTAAAAGGTTGAGAGCTCCTGGTATAACTGAAGCAGGTTCACTTGCCATGAGTACTGCAATCCCAACTCCCTTGCCTCAAGTGACACTGCTCTACTACGTACACCTGGAAGGCCATGTGTCTGAAGAGGAGGACCCACACTGTTTAGAGCCCTGGTGACACAGTGGTTAAACTGCTGTACTGCAGCCAGAACTGCTGACATTGTGAGTTTGATCCTGATGATGCTCAAGGTTGACTCAACCTTCCATCCTTCTGAGGTCAGTAAAATGAGTACCCAGGATGTTGGGGGCAAAATGCTAATTAACTTGTAAACCACCCAGAGAGTGCACTAAGCACTATTGTGTGGTATATAAGTGTATAATTGCTACTATCTGTGGGGGTTCTTCGTATTATCTGGGATTCTGGAACACTGGCCAGAGGAGCTTGCATGGATAGCTAAGGCTCTGTTCATCAGGTGCACCACCCTCCATGTGTAAGAGGACAGGAACAATGAGGTAGCAGGTCTGTGGGGCTCCCTGCTACATGTGGTCAGTACATCTGTTCCAATAACAATTCAGCAGGGCTCTAGACACAGCTATATCCAGAGTTCGGAAAGAATTTGTTGAGACTGTGGCTTCTCAAAAGCTCTCATTAGTATGGGATTTATGATCCAAAAAACAATGTTTTTAAACTCTGGATATTCCTGTTTCCAATGCCAGAATAACATGCTTCCTGCCTTAGTAGAGGGTTGGATTCAGTAATGCTTGAAGTCTCTTCCTGCTCTACACTTTTATAATTCCAAGATTCTGACTAGGTATAATGCAATAGTGGACAGTACACAACTATACCACAAAAAACGAGTAAGAGTTGTGACCTCTCTTACTCCTGTGCTGCTAAACAATCCCGCTCTTTGTTGTACTGATGTATATGCAAAATGTTTCAAGATGAATGTTGAAGAGTGATTTTTCTCCAATTTAACAGTAAATTTTTGCAAGCTAATTGTTTCTTCAGTCATGGTCAGAGAGCTTTGGCCTAATACTCTGGAAATGTTGGACTACAATTCCCATTGTTCCCTATCAGCATTGCCAATGGATATGCTGTAGTTGTATAACAGTTGCAGAGGGTATGAAGATGACAAAACTGATAATGCTGTTCCCCCAGTATTGCTGTTCTAAGTTATAACCAAGTCCTGCTAAAATGGAGAATTAGCATTTACATAGGCAGCTATAAAACCAGGATTGGAAATGTTACTCTTTTGTACTAGTAAAAGAAAGGTTTCCCTTACTCGAAAGCCAGTCATGTCCAACTCTAGGGAGTGGTATTCATCTCTGTTTAAGGCCAAAAGCCAGTACTATCTGCATTTGCAGACATTCCTGTGGTCATATGGCTGGCATGACTAGATGTCAGTGTACACAGAATGCTGTTACCTTTCCTGCTGAAGTGGTACCTATTTATCTACTTGCAATTTCTTGCTTTCAAACTGCTGGGTTGGCAGGAGCTGAGACAGATGATGGGCTCTCCCTCCATCACACTCCATCACACAACACTTGGGTCTTGAACTGCTGAACTGCCGACCTTCCAATCATCAAGCTCAGCATATTAACCTACAGCTCCCCAAATCAACTGGTCACTATACTTAGTGGCCATGTTGACACAATAATTCTGGTTGTTGAAGTACAAAAAAGCAAATTTTCCAAGCTCTGGTGAGGGCAAAGGGCATTTGGGTGGCTGATCCTCAGAGGCTATCATGCGTAGTCAGGCCCGCTCAGCTGTCTGAGGGGCATGGTCAAGCCCATGTCATAAAAAGGTTGGGAACCTCTGGTCTACTGAGAATTCTCATGAGAGGTCTTGCCACCAGCATGAGACCAACATTTCTTCCCCCTTCTGCTTTCTGCAATCTGGGCAAGAAAACTCTGGAAAAATAGCATGTTCTCTCTTTGTATTGCTAGGCATGTAGATGTTCATGCATGTGCACGCACATATACACAGAGAGGGGGGGACACAAAAGGACAAGCTGATTGATCAAAAAGGCACAAGTCATCCAATGAATGCTACGATTTCTTAACAGTCCATTTACTACTAATCTGTGAAAGAAGACTAGTTATGACCACTTTAAATTTTGCCCATTGACAGAAATGTATGAAAATCAGACTAAAAAATGTGCAAAATGACAAGCAACCCCACCTCCACACAAAACACTCTGCATTTTGTGGCAAGTGGGGGGGGGGGATTCTTACCTCATTTGTTACTTAAGGACAAACCAGGTCAAGATTTACAACCCCAGCCTCTGCTGAAGGTACATGAGCTTTCTTGTTTGCCACATCTGGTCCTCCTGCCTTGAGGCAGCTGTGGACTTGAACCCTGACATTGCTTTAAAAAAAACTAGAGGAAGATGAGGAACAGTCAAATAGTTACACGGTGCCTTTTCTTTTCATCCCAGGCATTTAGTATGCAAAATTCCTCCCAAGCATCATTTTGAATTTCCAGCTTTTGACATAACATTCAGCAAATAGAAAAAAAATTAAAAAGTAATGAGGAGAGATCCCAGCTGCTTTTTTTAAAAAAGAAGGTTCCACATATGTGCTAATTAGTGATTCTGTCTGAAAATATTCCCCGAAAGCTGGATGGGTAGCGAAGCTTGGGATAAATAATGCAAACACCCCATGGCACTGTCACAAACACCACAATCAGTGCTTCTGTGACTTTGGTGAGACTCTCTGAGTTCTGCACCTGAGACTAAAATATTAATGAAGTAAAACTGTAGTAAACAAAACTCCATTTTTCCCCCTCCCCCAAACCATTACACACATTTCTACCTCTGTCTCACTCACTCCCTCTTTTTCCTTTCTTTTCTTGGCACCACCTGAAGAACACTTTCTGAAGACACAAATCTGAAACCATTAGCATTTTAATTTCAGCTATTGCTCCTATGGTGGTGTTATGTCCGGCCTTTGCAAGCAATAGTCCAGATAACGATGAACAACTTCGCCCAACTTCGGGTGATTCGCCAGTTGCGCCCACTCCTGGACCGGGACTCCTTGCTCATGGTCACTCACGCTCTGGTCACCTCCAGACTAGATTATTGCAATGCGCTTTACATGGGGCTGCCCTTGACGACCATTCGGAGGCTACAGCTGGTCCAGAATGCGGCAGCCAGGGTGATGATGGGGTGTGGGCATTATGCCCGTGCTTTGCCACTGCTCCGGGAGCTACACTGGTTGCCAGTTTGTCTCCGGGTGCAATTCAAGGTGCTGGTTTTGACCTTTAAAGCCCTATATGGTAGTGGGCCGGGTTACCTAAGAGACCGCATCGCCCTGAGGACGTCTGTCCGTCCAACCAGAGCGGACCGGAGGGGCTCTCTAATTGTTCCATCAGCCAGAGGGGCTCGCCTCTCTGGCACAAGGAGGAGAGCCTTCTCCGTGTCTGCACCGGCCCTCTGGAACCTCCTGCCAACAGAGCTACGTCTCTGGACGGAATTGCTGCCTTTCAGAAAAGAACTTAAAACCTGGCTGGCGGGTCAAGTGTGGGGTGCAGGTGGAAGGGTAACCTCCATTGGGTGGTTGGTGTAGAAGAACTCTTTCCCATGGTGCCTTTGGATCCTGCAGCCCTTGTTTTTAGGGGGTGGGTAGTTTTAACTGTTTTTAACATGTGTTTTTTAATTTTTATTGTGAACCGCCCTGAGTTGGCTTTGGCCGAGTGAGCGGTATATAAATGTGACAATTAAATTAAATTAAATTAAATTAAACAAAACAGCAACAAGTCTTTATTCGATAGTCTTTACATGATGAGCTTACAAGACGCTTCAGACACAGAGATGGCTATACAGTCCCAGGGGAATCAGTCCCTCCAGAGCGTGCCCAGGAAGAAGGCAATACCTAGCTACTGTAGAAGCCATAGCATAGTGGGGGTGACCCAGGCCTAGCCATTTCTGGCTACCTGTATGAGTGGGAAGTATAGATCCGGTCTGGACACACCCTTGTTGACTCGTGGGGCTTATATAGTGTCTCCCCGGCAGTGGCTCCTTGATACAAAGTGGCAACCCACTGGACAACTTTAACTAACCAATCATAACTGGGTATATATGTAATTAACCAATGAGGAACAGGATCCAAAACTGTAACCAATCACAGGGTTTGGATTTAGCATACTGGGTGTGCCCTGTGCGGGGGGTTTTGCGCCACTTTAGGCTCCTAATTTGGATAGCGGGAAATTGCCATTTTCCTCTTGCAAGGCGCTGCCCGCTCCACTTTGCAATGTGCCTTAATACACAACAGGTGGCTTAGTGGTTAAGACATGGAGCAGTTTGAGATCCAAGTATTGCACGATGGAGTGAGCTTACATCATCTGTCCCAGCCCCTGCCAACCTAACAGTTACCTTCAGTGGGAAGGTAGCAGTGTCCCCTGTGCTCCAGCATCTAGACAAGCCTACCACATGGCCATGGAAACAATCTCAGACAGCATTGGATCTTTGGCTATAAACAGAGATCGGCACCATCCCCTGACCTTTGAGCAAGGGAGACCTTTGCCTTTATTGCTCCTTATCTATAACTGTTGACATCATAGCTATACAACAACATTCTGAATAAATGACTACCTCCAGTGGTTCTGCCTTCTTGCCAATGCCCTTTCTTCATATCCAAATACTACAGACATACACACACACAAACAAACAAACAAACAAAAACACAAAGGAGGGCATAGGACTACTGCAATATGATTCTGCATGCAGTGATCTCCATAGCTTTCAGAAGTTAGGTCAGAGTTGGGTCAGTTTAGTAGCTGGACAGAAGAACACCTGGAGAATGCCAGGAATCTCCCACTAGGGATAGGGAAGAAACCTGCCATAAAGAGATGATACCAGTCAGTGTGGACAAAGTGGACTGGGATCTGCTTTATTACAGATCTTACTTTCTATGTTCCTTAAATTGGTGAGTAATTCACATTCACACCAAAAGGCAGCCCTTGAACCAGGATATGGACATCTGGTAGATGTTATTGTTGTGTCATCAAATGGCTTGCTGCTTACAGAAGCTCGAATAGGGTTTTTTGAGTTATGAGAGAGATTCAAAACGTATTTTACCTTTTCGACACATCATGAGTGGCTGGATAGGGATTTGAACACAGATCTACTATTCATCCAACATGCTACCCACAACACAAGACTGGTTCTCTATATATACTGTGGTGCTGTTCATATTTATTGAGTACTAGCTGGGGTGCTCGGCTTTGCCCGGGCAGGGTTTTGGGGGGCTGTGGCCCACCTTTCCCCTCTCTCTTTTTCTCTCACTCTCTCTTTCTTCTTATCTCTTTTTCTTTCTTGTTTTTTTCTCTCTTTCTTTCTTTCTTTCCCTCTCTCTTTCTTTCTTGCTTTCTCTCTCCTTTTATCTCTCTCTCTCTCTCTTGGTTTCTCTCACTCACTCACTGTTATGTATGTGTTTTCTGACAGGAGCAGAATGTATTTTTTCTCATGTATCTATTCTTATGCAAATAAGTGGATCGAAAAATGTGCACACTCTGTTAGCCAATGGGCTTGTTATATTATTGTTACTGTTACTGTTTATAGTGTATATAAGTCCGAGTTTTGTCCCATCCAAACTGTGTTCAAACCCCACTAATAAAGAGCTGAATTTCACTACTTCATTCATCTGCTTCTTCATTCCCTGAACACTAAACTGGCGACGAAGGTGGGATGGCGTCCCCACATGGCAGCAACATTGGCCCATTTGACCCAGCGCATCCAGAGAAATGGGCAACATACAAATGCTGGTTCTGCCACGCAATGGCCTTGCAGAAGATCACCGACGGAAACCAGAAGCGCTCCTGTTTCCTCGCTCAGTGCGGTTCTGAGATGCTTGAGCTGGCAACCCACCTCATTCTCCCAAGGGACGTGGATGTGGTGCCACTTGCAGAAATCATGTCCACACTGAGGAGGCACCTGCAGCCACAGGTCTTAATCTTCCCGGCCAGGGTGGCCTTCCACAGAAGAGAACAGCGACCCGGTGAATCCATTGCAGACTACGCTGCCACGTTGTGCATTGCTGCCGCCCTGTGCAAGTGGGACAACATTGAAGAAGCACTCCAGGACCGTCTGCTGGCTGGCATGAGGGATGAAGATGCTCAATGTCATCTCATGATCAGAAAGACGCTAACCTTCACGGATATCCTAGAAGAGGCAGTAGCATCTGAGGCCGCACGGTCCGGGATAAAGCTTTTCCGGCATCACCACTCCACCACCAGTGCCACCGACTCAGCTGTGCAAGCTCAGTAAAGTTTACCTTCATCCTCCTCAGCATCACCTGGTTCCAACTCTTCATCGGAGTTCAGCAACACAGAGGGAAAAATCCGAGCGATCCAACGAAAGCACAGAGAGCACCATGACGATCAGGAGAAGAAATTCCTTTGCGAGTGTGATGGCTGCAGAGCCCGGCATGACCGCAAGAAGTGCCCCTTCCACACCGCAGAATGCCACTACTGCGGGCGAAGAGGGCACATTGCTAAGGTATGCCAACAGTGAAAGCGAAGACCTCCAGTGCCTGTGCCCAAGAAGAGTCATCACCACAACACGTCCATCGCCAAAGTGTCACCCGAGCCTGAGCCGTGTTAAGTGGGCATCGTCAGCGAGCATTTCTTAGCAGACGTGAGCCTGCAGGACGTCCCCTTCAAGATGGAGGTGGACTCAGGTACTACCTTTTCCATAATCCCACAGCAGGAGTTTTTGAGAATTTCCCCTGCCTCTCGGCCCAAGCTTAAATCCTTTAAAACTTCCCTCCTGGATGTGAAAGGTTGCCAGATTCCGGTCGTGGGGGTGGGTAATTTCTTGGTTAAATTCAAAAACATTCGCACCTCCTTGCCATTGGTTGTAGTTAAGCAGGGCAGTAACTGTCTTATTGGGACCTAATGGTTTAGGCCCCTAGGAATCCGGCTTTCGGGCATCCACGCAATAGACTCTGACCCAATCCGGGACGTTTGTGCTGGACATCCTGAGGTATTCAAAAAGGGTTTAGGTTTATACAAAGAACCCCTGTTGACTTTGAGCTTGACCCAACCATCCAGCCCATCCAGATAAAGCCACACCGGGTACCCTTTGCTTTAAAGGAGAAGATAGAAGCCGAGCTGGACAAACTGGTGGGGCAGGGCATCCTAGTGCCAGTGGACTCTGCAGAGTGGGACCAATTGTGACTGCTTTGAAAAGTAACAGGGAGGTCAGGATATGCGCTGACTACCATCAATAAAGTTATTCACCCGAACGCATATCATGTGCCACCTTCTTGCCTCCTAGCATGGAGGAAATTGCTTCGCAAAACTTGACCTTGCCCAGGCTTACCAACAATTAACTGTGTCTCCTGCTGCTGCCATAGCCCAGACCATAGTAATGCCTGGGGGGCATTTAAGGTAACTAGACTACAATTTGGGGTATTTCAATCTCTTGTAGAACATATTTTGAAATGGTTGCCTGGTGTCCTGCCATATTTTGACAATGTCCTGATCACCGCTAAGGACACCGTCGAACTAGCAGCCAGGCTTGATCGAGTCCTCTCACGTTTCGAGAGGGCCGGTCTACTTCTCAGAAGAGACAAATGTGTGTTTCTGGCACGGGAAGTGGAGTTCCTGGGGTACCGCATTACACCCCAAGGTATCATGCCCTCTAACTCCAAGGTGATGGCCATGTGGAATGCACCCAGGCCGAAATGTAAAGTCGAATTGCAATCATTTCTAGGATTGTTAAACATCTATCACACTTTTCTCCATCGCAAAGCTTCAGTTGCCGAACCATTACATCGGCTTCTTAAGAAAGATACTGTTTGGCACTTGGCCATTGCCAGGAGAAAGCATTCCTAGAACTCAAAAGGCTGCGATCTTCGGATGTTGTATTAACTCATTTTGATCCTAACAAAGAAGTTGTACTTGTGTGTGATGCACCTCCTGTGGAGGTGGGAGCTGTGTTATGCCATGTACTAAGTGACGGGAGGGAAGCCCCCGGAGCATTCTATTCCCGTTCACTCTCAAAGCCTGAGAAAAATTATGCTCAGACAGACAGGGAGGCGTTGGCAATCGTGGCAGGCACTAAGAAATTCCACGATTACCTTTATGGAAGGCCTTTTACCATCTCTCTCTTTCTTTCTTTCTCTCTCTCTCTCTATATCTTTCTTTGTCTCTTTCCTTCTTCCCCTCCCCCTTTGTTTCTTGTTTTCTCTCTCCCTTCCTTTCTTTCTCTCTCCCTCTCTCTCATCATGTGGGAGGGAACAAAAGCAGAACAGAAAAATGGATTGTAATTTGACAAATTTGTCCATTCACAGGACAGTAATTACACATTTATCACAAATTATTCTTAAAGAGTTAGAATTGCTTTTTCATTTAATACAAATTAAGTATTTGAAACTGTAGTATGAGACATTTCCTATGTAGAGGAAGTGCTTTCTAAGAAGAGAGAGAAAGAAAAGACAAGGTTTTACTCAAGATACATAGATTTCCTTCTTCCTGTCCCAGTGTTGTTTTCCTGGTTGTTTAGTAATCCACTCTTACTGAATTTTTAAAATTCTGAACTAACAGAATTTTAAGTTGATGAAATTCAAAAGTGACAGAATCCTTGAGGAAGGAATAAATAAAACTTTTAGGGAATTAGGGACAAATTTTAGCATTACTATATAGATTATAGTTATAATTAGGCATTCATTTTAGTAAAAAGTGGATGTTATTCAATAACTTCCTGCCCAGAACTCTTGGAGCTATATTTTAAAGAAAATAATGCTTCCAAGCACTGCATCCTACAATTGTTTTATTCTTAGCTCTTTTGGTCTTTAATGTACAACTACAAGGCAAATTCTTGTAGCACCAATGCTTTCTAAATTCTCTATCTGTACTAAGCAAATATATCTGTTCAGTAGCTGACCGCCAGAAGAAACAGTCTGCAAGTCTAGATTCTGACACCAGCTGTGCATTTAATGTTCTGCCATTGAGTTCTGTATTCAACACCTTTTTGTTGGTGTCACAGCATTTACTCCAGCTGCTCAACATAGCATGAACTCATAGAATCCTAGAATTGTATACTGAGAAGGGATCCCAATGACCATCTGGTCCCTCTACCAATGTAGGAAATTTACATCTAAAGCATCCCTGGTAGACAGCCATCTAAACTCTGCTTAAAAGCCTTTAATGAAGGAGAGTCCACCACCTTCTGAGGTAATCCATTCCACTGTCAAAAAGCTGTCAGGATGTTCTAATTAATGTTTAGCTGAAATCTCTCTTCAGGTCATTTGAATCTGTTGGGTGGTCCCACACTTTGGAGAAGCAGAACATAAGCTTCTCCATACATGAGACATCCCTTCCAATGTCTGAACATGATGGCCACCAGATCACTTCTCAGTCTTATTTAGAACAAATGTATCCAGTTCCCTCAACTATTTCTCATAAGTTTTGGTTTCCAGGTGATTAATTACATGTTTTCAGTATGTTCTTGTACAATAAAGAGAAACAAGTATGTTCCAATTGAATTCAGCTCCTACACTCACCTAGCCTGGCATGCACTGTCCCTAGCTATTATATTTCATTCACAGCTGCTCCCACTACTGCCCCATTAACTGAGAGCAAAATCCACCTAATGACTATTCACAAACCATTGCCTGAGGTAGAGATATGTGCCAGCACCTTAGCTTACAGCTTCAATCTGTAAATCATTTACATCTAGATTACATGGACTGCAGGCTCTGAGGATCCCGAGGTGTTGTGTGGTTTTGTTTTTTATGAAATCACAACCTGGCTGTTTTAACCCTCTCTTACATGTCCATGTTACTTTGCACAATTCAGCACCACAAAGTGCAGTATAAATGTCAGCAGTTGAATAAACTCTTATTCTTATTGTGCTGTATTAAATTCCAAATATTGGTGATCCTCATGGGGATCAGCCATGAAGACTGTCCTGCAAATATATTGCTGTGGCCTTTCATCTGCCTTCTGTATCGCAGCATGACACCTGTACCACTGATCCAGCTCCACAATTCACTTTCTGGTCCTTTTGGCATGCAAAGTCCTCCTCAGCCCCAGGCCAGTATTGATGAATCTGCTGCACTCCATCAACATGGGTTCAAGTGGGATTTCATCCACTTGGGGACCATCACCCTTCTCTGTGGACTTTGTCAAGGGCACTATCCTCATAGTTGTCAGGTTAGTTAACCACTGCCTGACACTCGGTGTTGAATCACTGGAAATATGGTCTACTCTATTACCATAGCAGGATAACCTGGCCAGACTTGAGTTGAATGAATAGTACCCAGTAAAGCCAGTTGGAAAAGGGGAAATAAGGCAAGCTAGTTTGATAAATGAAAAGTAAATAACACCATGAAGATAATTTGTAACTTTAAAGCTCTCCACTGGAAATGTTTTTAAAAATTAGGACAGCCAGGTTACAAGTAGATACCTATGAATGTGTGCCTGGCTTAAGTAATTTTTTTTAAAAGGCTGGCTTTCAACATATGGCAGAGAAGAACTGGAGGAAATCAAGAAGCAGGAACAGTTCTTGGAAAAGTTTCTTTTTTGAACTGAAGTCCTGTAACTCCCCAACTAGTAGCCCTACTGGTAGGAGAAGAACTGGAGGAAATCAAGAAGCAGGAACAGTTCTTGGAAAAGTTTCTTTTTTGAACTGAAGTCCTGTAACTCCCCAACTAGTAGCCCTACTGGTAGGAGATTCTAGGATTTATAGTTGAAAAATGAACTTTCTCAAGCTGTGAGCCAGAATAACTGTGCTTCCTTTGCTCAAAAATTCTAACCAGCTTGATTTTTCTAGTTGAAAGCGAATCAAGCCAGATAAAGGAGCTGAAAGATGAGGTGAGAGATTCATTTCCATTGCAGTTTTTAATATGAATGGCCTAATTCACAGTTCCCAAATTTAATATCTGAATAGAGGTTTGAAAAAATGTACAAGCGCAAAATATTTTGATATTTTCAATGTGAACAATCACAGGTATTAACCCCTTTCCAACTAGTATTCTCTTTCTAGAGCTTTTATAGAATAACGAATCACCAGGCCCATGAATCAGACTAAAATTTTATTCATAAAATAATGTGTGAGTCACCCAGAAAACATATTTTCCATCACCTGCCAAGATTTAGTGTTTGTGTGAGAAGTCTTTATTTTATTCTAAGGCATTGAGCTCTGCAAGTTCCAGGAATTGTAAACAAAGTATGATACTTCCCTCACTTGCTCTTTTTATGCTACTCCTATAACTTCCAAGAAGGGAGATTGCAAAAGAAGGAAGGGAAGCTTTTTTTGATTACAAAGCTCTAGAAAGAAACCATATATCTGTCAGGCTCAAAACATATTTTCAATGCATCCAAGACAAATATTTTCTTTCATTTAAGGATGATTTCTTCATGTTTAAACATTGAAATATTTTCTCATAATGGATCCATGAAAAGAGTGACAGTGTGTGTGTGTATACTTTTCATCTCCTACCATTAGCTTAGAGAATAAGATTGAGCCTCTTCTTAAAAGTAAATGAGGAGAAGTGAGAAATGAGCATGACAGAAATCACCTGGCAAAGAGACAAAGAGGTATTAATCTGGAACTTTCAAAAGTGGAAATGGGTTGTAATCATTCCAATCTGTATTTTTGGCTGGTCCCCATAGTCCGCATCTGTGTTTCTCAGAACTTACCTCTGGAATGGACAATATATGTCTTTTTTTTCTTATTCTAGATTCAGGTTTATTTAAACTCATGTTTCTTTCCATCTCATCATGAGGAAATCTTGATAACCTCATCAAAAAGGACCTGAAAAGATAATTTCCCTTGAATACACCAGCAACATTCAGTTGGTAGAGCTATTATTAGCATCACAAATATAGCTGAATATATTGGATCCACACCCAGATTTTTAACAGCCAAACACTGAAAGCCTTTATCTGTCTTTGATTAGGTTTGTCCATTTTAGTTTTATCCATCATTGTAATCTAAAAGCTTCAGCCCTCTCCAGCCCAAATACAAAGAGTTTTGTTGTTTGTTTGTTTGTTTGTTTTTTGGGGAGATAATTGTGTGCACCTAAGTAAACTGTGCCCCATACACCACCAAAAATTATTTAACCTTCATGCCATGACTGTCACCATACCAGAAAAGGATTAATATTATGAAATAATCAGTGGCATTAGCAATTACACTTATACACCACCCCAAACCACTTAGTGCACTCTCTGGGCAATACACAAGTTTGTTAGCATTTTGCCCCCAACATGCTTGGTACTCATTTTACTAACCTTGGAAGGATGGAAGGCTGACTCAACCTTGAACTCCATCTGGATCAAACTCACACCCTTTTGGCTGTGGTACACCAATTTAACCACAGCACTACCAGGGCTCTTAGCCATGCTGCTGCTGCTGATGATTCTCAGAGATTAGCCAATCAGGCCTTTGCAGGTATATTCAGATTATCACTGGAAAGCTCCTTTCTCCCTTTCCATTTTGTCCATGAAGTGGAGAGGATCCTGAGAAAAAATAGGTGGGACAATTGCTGACAAGGAATAAAGCAGATGAAACATACCTGATTTATTTTATGCCTATGCTTTTCCCCTGGGCTGTACATGTGCCCAGGGGAAAAGCCATATGTTATAATTCTACCCTTGCTTCGTACTTTCTTAAAGCATATTGGAGATTAAACAAGACAAAACAAAAAGACAAGGAATGCCATGTCCCTTTAAAGTCTTACTGCTGTATGTTAATGTTAGCTTTTGTGGATCAAGTCCACTTCATCAGACATAAGAGTGAGACTTCATGGATCAATTTATACACATACAAAGGTACAGAATGGTTAGCATACAATTCAATGTGTGTGGCCTTTTTTTTATTTTTACAACTGGTAATACCTGTTCTTCAGATTAGTTGTGAAGCTTTGCACTTTTGGATTGCCAATAATTAATAGATGAATGCAAGACAAACATTGCGGCATTACATGTTTGCTAATGAGTTTACCCTTCAGGCCTAGTATCTATTGTGTGAATGTCCCAGGCAAAGCACCAAGTTCTTCCTTTGTTCTGAGAGGAAGCCTGAGGATGTGGATGAGAATTCTACTGAAGTACTGTAGTTTCTGTATAATAATTTCGTGTCAGAAATTATTCTAGGTTGAAAGGATTTTTGTGGAAACTCTGCTCAGGGGACGCCCAAATGAGGCTCCTTTCATGTCCCCAAGAACTGGGACAGAGACGGACACTCAATCCATCATGCAGTACCTGGGTCTCGAACTGCTGATTTGCCATCCTTCCAGCTAACAAAATGAGCTTCTTAACCAATGAGCCACCATAGCCCTATGGTAGTTTCTGTAAAGGTGGTATAATATAACAGCATATAACAGCATATAATATACAACATATATAGCAGCATATGAAATAGGAGTGAAAGGATTAAGATATTAATTCTAATATTAATTCTGGTTTAAAAGTAAAAATTATTTTCTCAGCTACTCTGTAAAGTTAAACAGATCAGATTGACCTAATCAATATAGAACATGATGACAAGGCTAAAGTAAACAGAAGGCCTTGTGTCCACAAGCCCAGCACAGTTTGTACAGCTGACAGGGTTTTCTCTTAGACTCAAAAAACCATAATGCTGAATAATATTTGTGTGACATGACATGAACAAATATTCTGAATGTTCTGACCTGAACTGCATAACAATGTCAAAAGATTAATTAATAATTTTGGCTTATCCCATAGTGATGAATTGTGTAGAAATTTCCTAATTAAATGGTATAAAAAGATGGCTCTGAAAATGTATTGTCATTCAGGGGGATTATTAGTTTGTTAAAGCTCCTCTGAATCTGTTTGGCCAAATAATAATAAAACTCCTTATCTGTCTTAGCTGGAATGTGGGTTTGTCTCATTTTCATTCCACAACATTTTTGGCGAACTCCGCAGGGGACTGACTTGACAAACAGCAGGTGCCATTGTCGCTCCAGATGGCTGTTCCTGACTGAATAAAACGATGCCTCTCCAGGGATAACCTAAATGCCGGCATAGTAGACCTTTGATCTACTCTAGGAAATCAGTGAAGAGGCAGCGAGTAACTATCAGAGAACCAGACCAGTCAAAGGATCTGGAAGGCTAAGACAGATGGAGAACTCTCCAGGAGCTGGAGCTGGATTTTCAAAGCCTGCAGGCAAGTATAAAATTGAATGAAACTGTATGAAGTATACGTGTGTGCCCACTCATTTGAGGAGTGGAAGTGGAGCCTAATTACCTCCAAGAGGACAGGACGGCAATTCCTAAGTCCTTAATGAACCACGGGCGGTAACCCGGTGTTCCTGGAAAAATCAGGGTGGCGAACCTGATTTTTGTGTGTGTAAAATTTATATTGTGTGGGTGGTTAAACTATCACATTCCCTGATGGTAGTTCTTGATTTTTCGGGTACCCCAGGCCAGTAGTAGTGTTTACCTTAGGATGGGTGGCCTCCAGAAGGCTCCTTAGATTTGGGTCTTATAAATAGAGTATTTCAAAGGATAGCGCAGAATAAACATTGGGATCAGTATCCCTACATATCCGCATGGCAAGCTGTAATGCAGAAAGCCATGACACACACACACACACACACACCCCTGCTAAGGAAATGCCAGGCTGGATGTGTAAAAGCATATTTAATGAAGGAAAAGAAGTCCAAAGATAAGAAATCTAAATTAGGAAGGAAAGTGGTCAAAACGGCCAATACCCCAAAAGTAGAGTGGCAGACAGAAGAAAGATTGAAAATTTTAAGCAGAAATGAAGAAGATGAAATTCTGTTTCAAAGACCTCCACCTTATGTCATGCCAAAATCAGCGCCACAAGATGGCCAAGTTCCACGCATTTATCCAGACCTTGCGTTAGCAAGCACAGGAAGATTTCAAACCCCTGATAGAAACATGGTTTCTCCAACCACAAAAAAAACTGAAAAGGGTAACTGAAATCTTGAAAGATGTAATTGAAGAGGGAGAAATAAAATTTAAAAGGTATAACCAACCTTCTCCCTATAACAATAAAATGGGTAGAGAACCTCCTCCAAACACAGCAGCGACAGCATATTTCTCACCGATAACCAAAGGAAGAAAGGAGATTATTGCCCCATTAAGAGAAATGGTAACCAGCCATATGAGGGAAGATGATGAACCAGTAACTCAGTCAATCTTCCAATATGTGCCATTTACCACAACAGACTTGTTAAATTGGAAACAGCATTATGGACCTTTTAGTAGCAAGCCAAATGAGGTGATTGAACTAATTGGAACCATAGTCCAGACACATGACCCTACATGGAGTGATATGCAGCAAATTATAAATACGCTCCTTAACAATGGAAGATAGGGAAAAATTAAAACTGGCAAAAGACAAAATTCTCCATAGAAATTTCCCAGATGCAGATCAGACTGTAGTGCATATGGCAGCAGCTGCTGAACAAAATCCAAATTGGAATCCTAATGATCCAACACACAGGACAAGTCTTCAACAGTACAGATATTTGATTTTGGAAAGCTTAAAGGAAGCAGCAAAAGGTCCTGTCAATTTTTGCAAACCGGCTGCTATAATTCAAGAGAAAGAAGAATCCCCTGAAAGTTTCCTAGCCAGATTAATAGAGGCATATAAAATAAATACAGGAAGAAATATGGAAGATCCTGAAAACTGCTAGATGTTAAATGAGAGATTCATTACTCAGAGTGCGCCAGATGTAAGAAAGAAATTACAAAAGCTGGAAGGAGCATTGGGAAAGAACAAGCGAGCTGGTGCAAATAGTGAGGAAGGTCTACCTTGCTTTGGGAAGAGGCAAAGGAACACTTGATTACAATCAGTGTGCTTACTGCAAGCAAGAGGGCCACTGGCAGAGGAATTGTCCCGAGAGAGGAATGGGAAAAATACACCCATTTGGCAGAGGAAGTTATGGAGAGAGACAAGAACAACATGATGAATTGGCTGAGATGGAATGGGATGACTGAAGAAACCAGAGGAATTTGGGAAATCCCCCCAAAAAAAACAGCTGAGCACTTGATAGCTAACCCCAAGAACAGGAACAAATAAAAGGGGGGTGCTAGAAGACCAGGGATTCTGTCGACTTTGAATCCCTAGCTTTGCTCTATTAGCAAAGCCTCTTTAAGTCTCCACAAGAGGAGCTGAAACCGATCATTTTGAGTGGAGTGATCAACCACAAGAAGCTTTTGAAAAGTTAAAAGAAGCTTTTGAAAAGTTAAAAAGAAGCACTTATGTCAGCCCCAAGTTTTAAGGCTACAAGATTTGTCCCAACTTTTCAGGCAGTATGTGAAAGTACGCAGAAATAAAAGTATAGATGTCAGAGGCCAGTTGCCTATTTTTCCAAAGGAACTAGATGGCCCTGCACAAGAAGAAAGTTTACTTTTTCTGCAGACGTACAAATACATACTAGCCATGCCCTCCAGATGGTTTGGAAAATAAGGGACATTTATGGATTAGTAATCAAAGACTGATCAAAGCTGCCCAGAATGCCTAAATCCCTTGCAATTATCCATTCTTCTGGAATCAGAAAACAGAAGACACAGTTGGCAAAAATGAAGCACAAGGGCAGAAGCAAAGCGAAGAGCAGCTATGTTTAAAACAGCCAAAACAAATACAGGAGTTGTATTTGATTAAAGAATTTGAGGACTTAAAAGTACAACACAACCATACTTACACGAAAATAGAAGAAGAAAAAACCAGTCAGGATCTAAAATAAATACTTATTTAAAAGTAGTGAGGCTTAGTGGAATCATCCTTGTTTATTTAATCCACAGTTAGGGGAAAGATTAAGAAAGCAAGTGGGATTGTTGAAAGCATGTATTGCGGAATTGTATGAAAGAAAATCAATAAGTCCAGGTTTTAGCCAATGACAATGTACGTTATGAGAACTCCCCTCTGTACAAAGTATTGTATTTCCCCATTTGAATTTCTGTCCTACGGCAATGTTTAAACATAGAGTTGGCCAGATCTGGCCCACATAGAAGGGGAATGGAAGTTAGGAAATTATTAACTCAGTCACTGCAGTATAAATCAATATGTGAATCAAGGTACAGCAAGTTTGGTCTATAGTTAAACATTGATAAGATGAATCATTGAAACCAAAATGAAAAGAACTGTATACTGTTGGTAGTATTTTCTTTCTCTTGCAGTTTAAAACCCTGGAAGGATTAAAATGCATTGATTTTGTTTCAATAAGTCATCAGAACCAAGGAAAACAGCGCCCTTCCTTCGCATGGCTGAAACTTGAGGATGCTGCAATCAAGATATATACTTTTAGGAATGTTTGATGATAGAAATGTTTATTTATTGCAATAAAGTGTGAAAAGTTATTTAAAATAATAATTTTCAAGAAATCAGGAGGGAATGAAATAGGAGTGAAAGGATTAAGCTATTAATTCTAATATTAATTCTGGTTTAAAAGTAAAAATCATTTTCTCAGCTACTCTGTAAAGTTAAACAGATCAGATTGACCTAATCAATATAAAACATGATGACAAGGCTAAAGTAAACAGAAGGCCTTGTGTCCACAAGCCCAGCACAGTTTGTACAGCTGACAGGGTTTTCTCTTAGACTCAGGAAACCATAATGCTGAATAATATTTGTGTGACATGACATGAACAAATATTCTGAATGTTCTAACCTGAACTGCATGACAATGTCAAAAGATTAATTAATAATTTTGGCTTATCCCATAGTGATGAAATGTGTAGAAATTTCCTAATTAAATGGTATAAAAAGATGGCTCTGAAAATGTATTGTCATTCAGGGGGATTATTAGCTTGTTAAAGCTCCTCTGAATCTGTTTGGCCAAATAATAATAAAACTCCTTATCTGTCTTAGCTGGAATGTGGGTTGTCTCGTTTTTATTCCACAACAGTAGCTCTATGATAGTTTCTGCAAAGGTGGTATAATATAACAGCATATAATATACAACATATATAGCAGCATATAGTTGTGGTGTATCAAATTTGATAATGTTCCAGAACCCTTGACTAATGGGTTGGAGATCTTTCATATGTTTTAGTTGTGGGCTGAAAGTGATAACTAGTGGTGTTGAATTGCTGTCTTGTAGTAGGTTGCTTCTGGGTATGCGTCTTGCCCAGTTGCTTTGTTCTTTAACCTTATTGGATGGGTCTTCTAGTTTGAGAAATGCATTTTGTAGATCCTTGAGCTTGGTGTCTCTGCCTTTTAAAAAAAAGAATATGTTGTACTCCTTTTCTCTCAATATGTAATGAAGCTAACCTCCTTCTTAGATAAAACTTCCGAGTGTTCCTTGCTTAACTGTTCTGGCCATATCCCAGATATTTCACTAGCTTGTGAAGTAAAGAGAAGCCTTTAGGACTTGATTTCTTGTGTGTCCTGGTCATTGCGAGGGAAACATATTTTCCACAACAGGATTGCCCCTACTTCCTGGATAGATTAGAAAGGTGGCAGCTTTACTTTAGAACAAGAGTTCTCAACGTTTTCCAGCCAGCTGAGCGGGTTGGACTGGTGCCGTTAAACACATCCGTGGCTTTCGTAAATGTGTTTACGATAGCAGCAGACTAATTTATGGCTGTCGTAAATGTATTTACGATGGCCGTGGACTCATTTATGGCTGAGTAAATGCATTTACGCAGCCATAAATTCGTCCATGGCTGATTCCAGTGGCAGCAGGGGCAGCTGGAGCGAGGTCAAGGGCTGGATTATTTGGCACCAGATCCAGTCCATGGGCCATAGGTTGCAAACCCCTGCTTTAGAATAAGGGAAGCCCACAATCATTTCAGTTTTTTGTTGACTACTCCAAACACATCTGTACCACTTTTACTCAGTTCTCGGGGACTAAAACTTTGAGAATCCACTAACTGAGGAAAATCCGGGAGTAGTGATCCATGCTGGACAGAGACATTCTGGAAGCAGTTGTTCTAACAAAGAAACTTTCCCAGCTCTGTTTCGAAGTTTCCAGCAGCCAAAGTCTTGCAATCATTCCCATAACTTTCCTTAACTTTGTGAGATCTTTTTCAGCATTAATCTTCTATAGGTGGGATGAGTAATAGGAAACCTGCATCCACCATTATTAATGCCAGCATTATTGATGCCTGCAGGAGAGTTGAACTATGTCCAGGTATGAACTAAAATATAATGGCATCTGCAGTTCAATTAATTCGGGCTATACCTATAGCATAGCTTTTCCTGAGCTAGCTACTAGATAGACTCACTTCTTCCTGAGAACAGAATATTTGCTTTCACATCTTGCCCATCTCTCTATGTAAGCTGTAAACATGAAGGAACAGACCATGCAAAAATTTCTCGGCACAGATTTATTATTCATTGTGATGCTGCTTTCCAAGTTGCCCACATGGAAAGTGAATTCATCACAGGTGTGAAACAAGGAAGGTACACATAGCATTCAGCTTGCACACAAAGAATTTTAGATTACCAAGAATGATGTGATATTGGCTTACACGTTTCAAGGGCTGTTCCATGTTATCCCTGTGGCCTGTTATGTTTTGAATGGCATGGTGGAGAGAGTTGAAGGAAGAGGCTGCTCTTTGGGTAATTTAATTCCAGTTATTAGCAGGCAGGAACTAAAGTTTCCATCCCTTAAGACCCTCACTTCTTGGTACAACAAAGGTCAGCTCATCCAGGCAGCAGAATTGATCTTTGCTGTCAGCATCTTACAATGGTGTTTTAACTTTCAAATACCCAAGGGCCTGGCTGTAAACATATTTCCAAACCGGGCTTAAGCAGCAGCATTACCCTGACTGTTGAAGCAACAGAAAAGCCAGGAACAGCAATGGATTACAAAATAAAACAATACTTCTTTTTAATGTGTGATTACCACAATTATACAGGGAAACATTTTTTAACATTAAACACACATATACCAAGATACCGCACAGTTATTTTTATTTCATGGCAAACAGCGATTCTGCCTTGGACGAGACAATTCAATGGCAAGAATTATATTGTATATTTCTGATGGCATAACCTCAGAGGAAAAGTTTTCAGCAGCAAACCATCCCATATTCGGATATCAAAATAGGAATTTCTTTTTGCACATTGAGTCGTGTGAATGATGTACAATAGGAAATGCATGTGCTGACTTCTTAACTTGCATCGTTTCACCGCTGAAAAGTTGCATCACTAATGTTACACCATTGGATGTAGCTGATAGGGACTCCAGCCAATATTTTTCATTTAGGATGGACAGATATGAGACAGAGATGTGATCTCACTTCATTGTGCAGCACTTGGGTCTTGAACTGCTGACCTGCCGACATTCCTGTCATCAAGTTCAGCAGCATCTGGTCCCTTCAAATTCCATTGTTCTATGATTTTAGTAAGAAAAATCTGTTCAGTTCTATGGTTCTAATAACAGAATCTTCAGAATCTCCCAACCTAGGGAAATCCTAGGCCTGTGATGGCGAACCTTGGTACTCCAGATGTTCTTGGACTTCAATTACCAGAAGACCAAGAACCATGCACAATAAACCCACATGAATGGGTTTATTGTGCAGTAAACCCATTCGTGTGGATTCACAGGATGCTTGGGCTTCTGGGAATTGAAGTCCAAAAACATCTGGAGTGCCAAGGTTTACCATCACGGGCCTAGGCCTTGCAGTCTAAAATGTAAGTTTTCCAGGTGTTGTTTTTATGCAAATAAATATATTGACCAATTACAAACCATTGTTAGACAGCGGAGGCTTGATTCATGAAGAGGCAATAGGGCAAGATCGCCCGGTCGGAGTTTATTAGGAATAACAGACAAAGACATTCCAGAGAAGAGTATGCAATCTATTCTTATTGGTTACCTGCGATAACATAAAGTTACTTAATTGGCTAAATATCAGCATGTCTGCCTCGTGCTCACCTTGCTAATTGGAAGAAAGCTGCGTGCTAGCTGAATGACTGCGTGCCATCCCTGGGCATAGTGGGGAGGGCCAAAAGCCTTGAGTCAGAGGCCCAAACTGGGGGCTCTAAGTTACGGCATAAAAACAGATGAGGTAAGGAGAACGATCACCCACGATTTATGACCATGGTGTGCCAATGAGCCACAGCGATCGTGCTGTGAAACTCCTCACAGTTAGAAGCAAGCTGAAGTCGAATCACAACTTGCGTCATATATGGAACACCCAGACTTTTTTTTTTTGCATGGAGCTAGATCAAAGCCTGTATGTAGATATCATATCTATATGTAACAAAGTTGCATAGGTAGGATTGCATCAGGGTAGAAAGCAGTTTGAAAGCAAAAAATTGTAAGTAGATAAATAGGGACCAGTTTGGTGGGAAGGTAACAGCGTTTTGTGTGCTCCAGTGTCTAGTCATGCCTGCCACATGGCCACAGAATTGTCTGCAGAAGCAGATAGCGCTGGCTCTTCGGCTTTGAAACAGAGATGAGCACTGAACCCTAGAGTCGGATACGACTGGCTTTCAAGCAAGGGAAACCTTTACCTCTACCTTATGGGAAGAATGGTTTATAGTTTTCAAGCAAAATGATGCAATATGCATTTCCTGGCAGCCCATTATTTTACAGAGTGAGCACATCTTCAAAGAGCACAATAGAGTTCTCAGCTGAAAAACCGTACCCCAAAAATATGGGAAATTTGCACAGAAAATGTGTGTGACAAAGTGGTTGAGAATTAGGGGCAAGAAAGGGTTGAGCTCACTTATTTGTTTTGATCTTAGCATTATCGATTACGCTGTGCTTGATTACATGTTATGTTTGTAAGCCAACCCGAAGGCATTTGCAGCTGGGCTCCATGTAATGAGTTTCTAACAAATGAGTGAATGAAACAATCACTTAAGAAATAAGAAACCTTGTGGTATGGGTAAGGAACCTTTTAGATGTTGCTGGATTCCAGCTCCAGCTACCGTGGTTCATGGTCAAGGCTTATGAGAACAGTTAGAGTGACACCCCATGGGGAGACAGATCACAATTTGTACCCCATGTGGAACAGTCTGGTGCAATTCATTTCCAGTTGATCACGTGACGCATGATGGAATATGCTCCAGTCCAACTGCGGATCTGTCTTCAAAATGGACATTGTTGATCCAACTGTAGGACATCTGTTTTGGGGTTTGGGCTAGAGTGATTCCATAATTGATAAAATGGTCACTGTAAGGAAGATCAGGGTGACAGTCCCTAAGTGGATTAAATCCCACTTGAATCCATCTTGATGAAGGGCAGGGTGTCATGCTGTGATGCAGAAGGCAAGTGGATGGCCACTGCAATATAATCTCAGGACATTCTTCATGGTTGATTGCCATGAGGATCGCCAATATTTGGAATTGGATACTGTACAAGAAGAAGAAGAAGGAAGATCACTCCCATTAAAACATCTCTTTCCAGTGTAATCAGGTGTACACCTTGTTAGCTGTCTGATCACAGTCAGTAGTTCAAAATATGAACTAGTAAAGGTAGAGTAGTGTTTCTTCCTCTTGGCAAGGCACCTTCCTTAAGCATCCCAGCCCTTATAACTCGCAAAATGATACTTATAACAATATTTTAAAATGTATTTTAAAAAACAAAGAAATGTCAAAAAGCATAAAGTATTAGAACATGTCAAAATATGGCTGTACTGCAGAAGAAGAGTAATTCGAAACAACAGTTACAAACTAGAATAAAATAATCCTTCATTTCCCATATGCCTGTAAAAATAAAAATAAAATATTAACTCTCTTCAAGTTCTAACTAACTTACCTCAAGTTCTAACTACCTCTCTAGAATCTAACTTAAACCAAACTACAGTATTCTTTTCACTCTTTCTCCCCCTCATACTTACATTAACCGATTGAGTAATAATACTTCACATTAGTCACTTTCCCCTTTGTGGAAACTTCATTCCAGATGTTAATCCTTTACAGAAACAGTCTTGCAGCCATTTTAAATTGAGAACCACTATCTGCCCATTACAATGACAACTTGCATATAACCTATCCAAGCTGGCTTGTGGATTCTGAGGGGTTGTAGACAAAAAAGGGACTTCTCCAAGCTCTGATCCACAAGTACATGAGCACCTTGTGCTAGTTTCAAACCATGGTGCCAAAAAGCCTGTGCTGCACCAGGCTTGTACCTTTCAACCAACCAAGAATTTTAACAAATAGGGATTTTTTTTTTTACTCTCTGTCAAGTCAGTATCCATGCCACTTGAGGATCTTCTTCTTCCGTATCTAGAACAAACGTGAAACTGCCAAAATGAAGGCACCTTTTGGTGAGTTCATTCTGCATGTGGTTCCTCCCACCAGAAGTGGACGTAAAATGCACCCACACGTGTGCAGAATGCTGCCGTAAATTCATCCGCTGCTGTCGTAAACACATTTACAACAGCCATAGGTGCATTTATGGCAGAGTTCTGCACATGCACAGGCGCTTTTTGCTTCTGGGAGCAGTGTGGGCCAGATTAATTTTAATTTAATTTAATTTAATAGTCATATTTATATATGCCGCCCACTCAGGCAGAACCTGACTCAGGGCGGCATTACAACAAGTTCTAAAAACACATAAAAACACTTTAAAAGACCCACATCCCACCCACTTTAAAAGACCCATATCCCACCCACCCATCCCACCCACTATAAAAAGAAGAAGAGAGAGTTCTTAATTGTTTACATAAGCCAGCAGGCGGGGACCGTGTTCCCATTCGGGGGGCCCCACACCTGCCCTGCCAGCCAGGTCTTCAATCCTTTCCTGAAGGGCAGCAATTCTCTTTGAAGTCTTAGATCTGTTGGCAGGAGGTTCCAGAGAGTTGGTGTGGACACGGAGAAGGCCTTCCTTCGGGTGCTGGATAGATGTGCACCCCTAGATGATGGCACTGTTAGAGAGCCCCTCCGTTCCACTCTGGTTGGACGGGCAGACACTCTTGGGACGATGCGGTCTCTAAGGTATCCTGGCCCACTGCCATATAGGGCTTTAAAGGTCAAAACCAGCACCTTGAATTGCACCCGGAGACAAACTGGTAACCAGTGCAGCTCCCAAAGTAGCGGTGAGGCATGGGCATATCGCCCACATCCCATCACCACCCGGGCTGCCGCATTCTGGACCAGCTGCAGCCTCCGAATGGTCGTCAAGGGCAGCCCCATGTAGAGCGCATTACAATAATATAGTTGGGAAGTGACCAGAGCATGGGTGACCATAAGCAAGGAGCCCCGGTCCAGGTGTCAGAGAACAGATCTGGCCCCATGGGTCATAGTTTGGGTAATCCTGCTTTAAGGTATAAAATGTAGATAGATTTTCATTCATTTACACTCAGAGTATAATTATCCAGCAGGTTCAAGATATTATTGCTACAGCAGCATCATTTGGTAGCACAATTTCCCTCCTCCCTATTTGGATGAGCCTCCCTAGTTTACTTGTACTGTAGTTCATCAGGAGAGGATAAATAAATAAAAAGCCCAGGACAGCAACAATAAAGTAACACTAATTTCCCTAAGGGAGTGTTGAAAGTTTGCCAGGAGATCTCTATGGAAGGAAGGGGAGGGCATTTGAGGAATGGAGGGTACTGGGATTGAGATCTTGGTGTGCGAGTTACTCAGAAGGGAGTCAACGGATTGGGTGTAAATTTTTGGGAGGTTGCAGGTGGAAATTGCACTCTGAGGGAGGGAAAATTAGAGAAAAGGAGAAGAAGGAGAGGTAGTTTTCAAAAAAAGAGAGATAACTGCACTCCTGTACCTTCTTCATGATACATATTGCTAAGACTTCCTTGCTGCTGGGCCTTATTAATTTTTCACTAAAAGCCACGCTATAAAAATAGTTAATTATTGAAAATGCATCTCTGTCTGATGCTGAAAGGCTGTCTCTTTCAAACAGGTGACTGGTTCAGATAACCCCAGAAGGCACTTCTGGGTCTTCTAGAGCCTTGATCAAAATCTTCTTTTTTTAATATGATAAGAATAGAGGTGATTAAAAGTTGAGATGACAGTAATTCTAATGAAAGCTTCCTTCTTATGTCCCTTAAGAGCTGGAATAATTGTTTGATTTCTCCGTCTTCATTTTCGTCTTCTCCTTTATGAATATTTTCAATCCATACCTCCTGCTGATACTATGAATAAAAAGTTCACTGGAGTGTGTCTGTGTGTGTGTGTGTCTCTCTGTGTGTGTGTGTGTGTGTGTGTGTCTGTCTGTCTGTCTGTCGTCTGTCTGTCTGTCTGTCTGTGTGGCACTTATGTGTGTGTATGTGTTGGATAGTATTACTGCCTGGTAACAGTTCAAAGACTGGAATGTCCAGACTAAATACACAGCAAACGGTTCTTTTAACATTTCAATAAGACAAGAACATGAAACAACAGGCCCATGACTTCAGAATCCAAAAATTAAACAACCAAGCTGAGGCATTACACAGAACAGGCACAGAAATTAATTGTGCCTTTGTCATAAGGGGGGCGGGGGGAAATTAGGGTGGCCAGATCACATCATGAGGCAATGGTCTAGTTTCCTCTTATTGTGGCACATACAGTATATCAACAATTATTCCCTTATGCTCACTGGGATCAAATCACAAGATCTTTCCTCAGTGTTTCTTTGTCACCTTTGTGCAGTCAACTATGCTGCCACCATCAGCTTCAGGCAAGGGAGGATAAGGAAAACCTTCTTGAATTTTTCTCCAGATTTATTCTGCTTGGTTATTTTCTGTGGCAGGATTTTGAACTTCTGGTAAAATTCTCTTTAGCTGTGCAGCAGAAGTGCACAGAGAAGAATAACTACAAGTCCCCTCCCAGAGCCCACATCCTTTCTCATTAACTTACACTTAGAGTTTCAATAACTCACTCTGAGACATTTGTAGGAGAGAAAATTAAAATATTTCTTTACTTACAGTTACTGGAAATTACATACATGTGCATACTTCTTTCTTTACTGCACACATGCTAGTAACTAACCAAACAGATCAACATAGGGTTACCATATTTCCCTCTCACAAAAATGGGACAGAAGTAAAGGTTTCCCTTGCTCGAAAGCCATATCCAACCCTAGGGTTCAGTGCTCATCTCTGTTTCACAGCCAAAGAGTCAGAGCTGTCTTTCTGCAGATGTTTCCGTGGTCATGTGTCAGGCATGACTAGACACCGGAGCACCCGGAGCACATGAAATTCTGTTACCTTCTTTAATGTTCAAGGAATGAAGAAGCAGACGAATGAAGTAGTGAAATTCAGCTCTTTATTAGTGGGGTTTGAACAAAGTTTGGATGGGGCAAAACTCGGACTTATATACACTATAAACAGTAACAATAATACAACAAGCCCATTGGCTAACAGAGTGTGCACATTTTTCAAACCACTTATTTACATAAGAATAGATACATGAGAAAAGATACATTCTGCTCCTATAAACATTAACAATAATACAACAAGCCCATTGGCTAACAGAGTGTGCACATTTTCGATCCACTTATTTGTATAAGAATAGATACATGAGAAAAGATACATTCCGCTCCTGTCAGAAAACACAGTTACCACACAGAACATTCATCCCCCCCTAGGTAAAAACAAAATCCTTTAACCAGGATGGCGGTCTAGTTTCCCTTCTGGGTCAGACGCTTGGCTGAGCCGGCTCAGGGGCTCATAGGATGGGCGACCCGACTGGAGTGAGGGATTGACTAGAGGGGGAGGATTGTAAACCCAAATTAAAGCCCCATTTGTCAGATGGAGGAGCAGGGGATCGCTCAAAAGCAAAATCTAATTCTGTGGATGAATAAGACGACTCAGGGTCCCTCCTGTGTGTACTAAGAGTGGAGGGCGACTCCAAACAAAATTGATCATCATCAATAAAGGAATCCAGAGTGCTAGGCTGGGACAGTGTAGGGGTACACAGAGTAGGGGAGCATTCCACAATTTCCCCTTGAAATCGGTCAGTAGAACACACCTCTGGGTCTAAGTTTGCTTGCTGCTGACTATTACCTCTGCCCTCTGGGTTTAAACGGGTGGGGCCAACCCTTACGTTGAGTGTCTGTATTCATCCTGTGGGTCCAGTACTCTGGGTCTCAATTGATCCGTGTGCCTCCTCCAGATCAGACCAGTGGCTGTTTTGATTGTGTAAGAAACAGGACCAGTCTGATTGATCACAAACCCAGGCACCCACGTAGGACCACCAGCTGCATAATTGCGGCAATGTACAGGGTCTCCCGGAGAAAAAACCTTCTGGTGTTGGATCGCTATATTTGTGCCTTTGTCCTCCACCCTAGAGGGATCCAATCTGTCCAGCAAGGATGACAGTTTCCTTCGCTGGAGCAATTCAGCAGGGGACAGCCCTGAGGCAAAGGGGGTGAGTCTATACCTGAAAAGAAACTGGCATAGCTGGAGCTCCAAATTCTCTTCACCCATACGAAGAAGTGCATCTTTAGTTGTACACACCTGCCACTCCACCTGGCCATTGGTGGCTGGGTGGAATGGGGCGGCAGTGATGTGCCTAATTTCATTCCTTTCCATGAAGGATTGGAATTCTGCAGATGTGAACGTGGACGCGTTGTCGGATACCAGCACATCTGGAAGTCCAAATGCTGTTAAAAAGCCTTCTCAGGTGCATTATCGTGGTGGCTGAAGTGGTATTAGGCACTCTAATCACTTCCAGCCACTTAGAGAATGAGTCTACAATTAACAAAAATAGGGCACCCCTAAATGGACCTGCAAAATCTATGTGCAACCTGGACCACGGGCCCCTAGCAGAATCCCATTCCCAAGAGGGAAGGTGGGATTGCTCTGGGCAAGAGGATTGACTGCTGGCACAAGTGCCAAACATCTGCTCTATGTCTTGGTCCAGTTGAGGCCACCAAAAGTAACTACGGGTGAGGGCTTTGGAACAGACAATTCCCGGATGACTTGTGTGAAGTAAATGTAAAACCTTTTTCCTGAGAGTGACAGGAATGACCACCCACTGGCCCCATAGAAGGCAACCTCATTCCACTGACAATTCCAAACACTTGCGGTGGAATGTTCTGAATTCCTCGGCTAGAGGAGAGACAGGCCAGCCTTTTTGTACCCAAGACATTGCTTTAGTCAATATTACATCCTTGGCCGTAGCTTTGGATATATCTGAGGGGACGACTGGGGGTGAGTCGAATGCCAGAATCATAAGGACCTGGTGGTCGCTTTCGATCTCGCAATCGGCTTCCCCGACCCCTGGCAGTGGAGAACATGACAGGGCATCTGCGTGGCTGAAAATTGCCCAATGCAACATCCTTGGGGACAGAATTTGAGGTGTGGGCTTCCCGTTCACAAAGATTCCAAGGAGGGGCTTGTGGTCAGTTATGATGGTAAAAGGCCTTCAGTAACAGTAATCGTGGAATTTCTTAGTGCCTGCCAGGATTGCCAACGCACCCCTGTCTGTCTGAGCATAATTTTTCTCAGGCTTTCAGAGCAAACGGGAATAGAATGCTATGGGGGCTTCCCTCCCATCACTTAGTACATGGCATAACACAGCTCCCACCCCCACAGGGGATGCATCACAGACAAGTACAACTTCTTTGTTAGGATCAAAATGAGTTAATACAGCATCCGAAGATAGCAGCCTTTTGAGTTCTAGGAACGCTTTCTCCTGGCAATGGCCCAGTGCCAAACAGTATCTTTCTTAAGAAGCCGATGTAATGGTTCGGCAACTGAGGCTTTGTGATGGAGAAAAGCATGATAGAAGTTTAACAACCTAGAAATGATTGCAATTCGGCATTAAATTTTGGCCTGGGTACATTCCGTACAGCCGTCACCTTGGAGTCAGAGGGCATGATACCTTGGGGTGCAATGCGGTACCCCAGGAACTCCACTTCCCGTGCCAGAAACACACATTTGTCTCTTCTGAGACGTAGACCGGACCTCACAAAACATGAGAGGACTCGATCGAGCCTGGCCGCTAGTTCAACGGTGTCCTTAGTGGTGATCAGGACATTGTCAAAATAGGGCAGGACACCAGGCAACCCTTTCAAAATACGTTCTACAAGAGATTGAAATATTCTGGGGGCCGCATTCACCCCGAATTGTAGTCGAGTTACCTTAAATGCCCCCCGATGCATTACTATGGTCTGGGCTATGGCAGCAGCAGAAGACACAGTTAATTGTTGGTAAGCCTGGGCAAGGTCAAGTTTTGCGAAGCAATTTCCTCCATGCTAGGAGGCAAGAAGGTGGCACAGGATATGCGTTCGGGCGAATAGCTTTGCAGGCGCACCCCCCAAAAAAAGACTCAGACACCGGTATATGGATAAAGGCATTGGGCCACTTTTATTGAATAATGCCTTGTCCGAATTATAACTTTCAATTGGTGTATTCATCCAATTGTAATTCTTAAGGCAAGCAAGCCGCAGTAACACTGGTAAGGTTCCTCCCAAAATTGCCAATGATAATTGGCTACAATGTATCCATTTGTATCAATTTGTTTGTTGACACAAACAAATTGTTCACCGGAGTCAATAAACTATCTACTGACCCCACCCTATGACGTGTATCCGTCAAATCACGAGGTGATGCATGCTGAAAAGCTCCTGCCATCACCCCTTGCCTGGTTCGTCGTTGACCGGCCAAAGCTATTACACCTATACCTGTCTAAGTGTTGGCCAGTCAATTGCGAACCTGCCGGATACCTATGGGTCATCAATCTTTACCTTACCAGTGCTACCCGCCACACAGGGAGGCGTCTATGAAGACTCACCGCCCCGCCCCCCAGACCGTCAGCTCGGTCACCAGGCCTGCTTGCAAATCTTCAAGAAAGAGGTTCATACCTCTAGCCGACAGGTGGACCCCATACCCTGCATAGAGATCATAATTTTGCAAACTAATCGTGGGGTGCCAGATGACCATCCCCAAACCCTTGTCTGCCAAGAACTGGGCAACAGCCCTGTTTACCGAGCGGCAAGCACGGTCAAGGGCACGGAGGTCAATACCTCCCCTGTATGAATGACGCGGTACGATGTCCGACCATAGCAGCCTTGTGTACGGCCACACATAATGCAAATAAGCTAGGTCACTGCAAATCGTGAATTTTAAGGAGAGGCCAGTGACCTGGGCAAGGTCATTGCCCCCGAGGTGCAGTTCAAGGACATCAGGCGGTTCAGCATCCCTGATGGAAAACGGGAATGGCAACAGTTCCCGCCATCTCATTCCGCGCTTACCGTACCAACGTATACGTGCGGTTGCACGCAGTCCAAGCTGGGGTCCCCACTCTGTCGCCGCAGCATACTGTGCTGCCCAGTGCACGTAACTGTGGCCCACCAGCCATACTGCCACCGGTGTGCGGGGACACACAGGGTCTGTAAAAGAAGAAAAGAGAATAATGACTTAACTGGTACTCATGCCTGAAGTGGGCGAACATACAATGCAAAATGCATGGATCCCCATCTCCCCATCCGGCATATATCAGCCTCAGAGTACCCAAATGCAGCCACAGTGGATGCAGCACCTATCCTAAATGAATGGGTGCCATAACGAGCCCCGGGGAGACCAACACTGGATAGTGCCATACCGGTCACCTTCCAAAATTGAAATTTAGTAAGGGGAGACCCATCCTGATGGCAGAAAAAAGGGCCAGGGTGTGCACCACGCACTACCAAGAACTCCTGTAGGGCACCAACCGGACAGATGTCTGCAATGGAACATCGTAGCAGTCTAACTCCACTGCCTACGCCGTGCCGATCAACTTTTGAGGACCGTATCCTCAACTGAGCCCACTCATTAGTGACATAGACATCGTCGAGTTCCAGTGCCCTACGAGTCGCATCCACCTTAGACAGTAGTACCAACTCACTGATGCGGAGCGCTCCAAAGAAGGCCACTGTGGTAGCTGCGTGAAAAAGAGCCACCTCATACTTATCATAACACAGGTTATGCCAGCCTCGTGCAAGGTGGGTCAGTACCTCTGGTGAAATTGGGTGGAGAGTGTCCGGGCGGTGGCCACGTTCCCGTGTCCACCCCTCCAAAACATGACGTATGCGGAAATCATTCATGCAGTCAGCATAACCCCTCACTTTGGCCATAAATGCCAGTGCCAACAGCCTGGAGGCTATAGTACAAGGAGCCAAACCCTGACTGTGTAGATAAACCATAAATTGTAAAACCTGTTCCACTGGAATGGGACACACTTTGGGCAACTGAAGTTGCGCACAAAAGGTATTAATTGTACGAAAGCATGTTGATACGCCTTACGCGTGCGAGGTGCCAAAGACATGCCGATCGCCCGGTTCACCTCTCCTTGCCAAATGTCCAAATCTCGGCCGGGAGTGGCGAGGGGAATTCCTCTGCTTCCGGAGCCAAGGCACGGAACCGGGGGATCTGCAGGCGGCATCAGCAATATCATTATTAATGCCTGGGACATGTCTGGCCTTAAACAGCACATTTAGGCGTAGGCTTCGTAACACAAACTGGCGAACCAACGCCATCACCCTGGGTGATTTAGACCACAGCCACATTGTCACACCAAAAATGGACCACTGAGTCGGCCCACTCCTCGCCCCATAGCATCAAAGCTCCCAGGATTGGAAGGAACTCAAGAAATGTAAGATTGCGGAGGCGATCCGTGCCCCGCCATGCTGGAGGCCATTGGCCATAAGCCCACCTCCCCTCAAAATAAATCCCATATCCCAGGGAGCCGGAGGCATCCGACTGTACTTGGAACCTAGGGGAAAGCAAAAGGTCCGATCTCCAGAAAGAGACCCCGTTAAATTCCCGTAAAAATGTGAGCCAAACCGAAAGGTCAGCCCGCATGCCCCTGGTCAGTCGTACCCTGTGGTGGCGCTTTAATAGGCCAGACACGGCGTCACATAGGCGCCGAGCAAATGCTCTGCCAGGTGTCACCACCCTGCAGGCAAAGTTAAGATGGCCATGAAGTACCTGAAGCTCACGAAGTGACACTTTATGTTTGGCCAGCAACGCCAAAATCATCGCGGAGATCCGGGTGACCTTCTCATTGGGTAACCGGGATGCCTGTGCGACCGTGTCAATTTCAATACCCAGAAATGTGAGCGTAGTAGATGGGCCCTCGGTCTTTTCAGACGCTAAAGGGACACCCAGTTCCAGCATTAGCATCTGAAATGTAGTGAGGAGACGCGTGCACGTGTCCGAGCCCCGTTCACCCCCGAACAAAAAGTCATCGAGGTAATGGGCAACAGACCGAGACCCGGACCTGCGAACAAAGGCCCACTGAAGGAAAGTGCTAAAACGTTCGAATGCCAAACACGAAATAGAGCAGCCAAAAGGCATGGCCTTGTCTACATAGAACTTCCCTTGGAATCTAAACCCCAATAGCTCAAAGTCCCCCGGGTGCACTGGCAACAATCGGAATGCCGATTTAATGTCACATTTCGCCAGGAGGGCACCGGGACCACAAGAGTGCACCATCCATAGGGCTTGGTCAAATGACGTATATCTGACCGAACAAAGGTCATCAGGAATAGCATCATTGACAGAAGAACCCGCCGGGTATGATAAGTGGTGGATTAAACGGAATTCACCCGGGGTCTTTTTAGGTACTAGCCCCAGAGGAGAGACCTTCAGGTTAGGGAAAGGTGGTACGGAAAAGGGGCCCGCTACCCTCCTGGCCTCTACCTCTTTGGCAATACTCAGGGAAGCCACCCCCTCCTTACCCTTCAGGGAAACCAAATTGGGGGCATCTTGGGGTCCTCGCACCCCTTTGAATGGGATACGAAAGCCCCACTGGAAACCCTCCAGGAGGTACCTCGCGTCCTCCCTCCTTGGATAAGTTGAGAGCCATCGCTCCAACATATACACGTTAACTGGGGAGGGGGCCTGTTGACTGGCTAGCTCCATCAGCAGAAGCTCTGCCCGCTCCCTGTCCACCTCTACCTCTGCCCCGTGACCCACCAGCCCGCGGGCACGCGGAGGCGGCGTGGGGGCCAGCGCAAGAGGGACACTCATGTTTGTATCGACACTGTCGCTTATTGCACACGCCATTAGCTGAGAAGCTCCAACACAGCAAGCGGGCTGGAACCCCCTGCCCCGCCGGCTGGCGGGGAGCCTGTGTCGGAGCAGCTCGCTGCACAGCGTGGCCACAATGGTACCTATCCCCAGGCGCCGGACGCGTGGGGGTCATGTACAAGAGCCACAATTTTTGGCAGGGCTCATCCCATCTCATCTCCGGGTGTAGGGCAACCCTCATTCTAAATTCCTCATCGTAAGCCAACCACGATGGGCCAGGGAAATTGACCATCGCCCTGTAAATATTGTCCAAGTATTGGACCATAGGAATGGCCAGATCAGGCCGGGCCCTATACCGCCATATAAATAAGATATGCCGGCAACCAGTGGCTTACGACGACGAGACAGTTCCTTGTCTCTGTCATCCTGTCCCTCTCTCTCTTCCTTAGTGGGCTCATGGTTCAATAGGGAGAATATATCCACGTACTCCCCCCGCCAAATCTTCTCCCTCGTGACCTGTGATAAATGATCACCAAGGGGCAAGGAATAACCAGCCGTCGGCAAAGCCGTCACCGACACATTATGTATAGAGGGCATATGCAGCGGGACCTGGACAGCCCCTGCGATGCTCGGCACTGCCCCAGGGGCGGAAACCCCCGCCCTCAACGAGGTGCCATTTTGAAACCATGGGACACTGGGGTAGGCTGGTAACTGATGCCCACTCGCCTCAACTTGACGAGGCCAGGGCCACTGAAACCCACCACTGGAAGTGGGCTGTGATGTAGGTGCACTCAATTGAACCTGATACTCACTAGGTGCACCCCCGTGAGCCGCCCCCACTGGGGGTTACGGCCCACGGCGGGCGTCAGAGCTCGCGACCGGAATCGAGCTCTGGGGCCACACCTGACTACTCCCAGTCTGCAGATCTGGACGAACGGGGAGCTGCGACACACCAGCTGGTGCCGGCCGGAGCGTCTAAAGCAGCTCAAACCGGCTGGCCGCCCGTTGCAGCGTTGCGGCCGTCAAGATAGCCAGTGCCAACGAAGGGGCCCCGGAGGAAAGAGAAGCGCCCCCTCTACAGGAGGCTGTGCAATGCCCAAGGATGCTTCCAGCACTGCTAAACGTGCTAACAGAGCATCCACTGCCACAGAGCTCCCAGCATAAGGCGGGCCGGGTGGGCCGGACGGCCGACTGGGCAGTTGAAAAGGTAACCCGAAAGGCGAGCCAGGGCCAGAATAGGGCCATGCCCAAAACTCCGGCCCATGAGGGGCCGGAGGAGGAACGGGTTGTATGCCCACACCAGGCCCTTCCACGCTGCCCTGACCCATGGCCGGTAACGGTGGGCCGAGGGCCGAAGCACCTGAGGGGCCGGCCTGTAGCTGGCCAGCCACCGAGCTGGAGCTTGGCTGCCAAGTGCCAGCCTGAGTAGCCCCAACGGTATCAGTGGGCAAGGCTGGCACAGTGCCCTGCCACGGGGGCGCAGCCCTGGTCCTCCGACCCAATAGCTGTCCCCCGTCCGGCACAGGGCCAGTGAAAGTTCTCCTCCTTGGCCACGGCTTCATCGCCGGGGCCTTTCGCTTGGGAGGCATGTCTCCCGAGGAGAAGAAAAAGCAGGATCCCTGTCCAGGGATCGAAAAATCTAGCGCTGAAGCACGCGGTAGCCAAGCAAACTAGGCTCTGCGTGCACTAATCCTTCTTTCCCAGCCGGAAAAGAACCACTAGGGCTAAACAGCCAAAGATTAAAGCACAAACAGCGACGGAGAAAACTTCTCCTCTCCGTCGCAATTTCTAAAATGGCAGCTCGTCTGCCTTGTGGCCACCCCTTTTATAGAGGGGTGACCACGCCCCCTAACTCACCCGGATGTCTGAGTCCGGGTGGGGGGGCCCCGCAAAGAGTGCGGCGGCCATTTTGGTGCCGCGCTTTCATTATTGATGGTACACTTGTAGTCAGCGCATATCCTGACTTCTCCGTTACTTTTCAAAGCAGTCACTATTGGTGGCTCCCACTCTGCGGAGTCCACTGGCACTAGGATGCCCTGCTCCACCAGTTTGTCCAGCTCGGCTTCTATCTTCTCCTTTAAAGCAAAGGGTACCCAGCGTGGCTTCATATGGATGGGCCGGATGGTTGGGTCAAGCTCAAAGTCAACAGGGGGTCCTTTGTATAAACCTAAACCCTTTTTGAATACCTCAGGATGTGCAGTACAAACATCCCAGATTGGGTCAGAGTCTATTGTGTGGATGCCAGAGAGCCGGATTCCCAGGGGCCTAAACCATTGGGACCCAATAAGGCAGTTACTGCCCTGCTTAACTACAACCAATGGCAAGGAGGTGCAAATGTTTTTGAATTTAACCAAGAAATTACCCACCCCTGTAGGAGTCCGATTCATGTAAAGATCTCTAATCAGCCTCATTAGCAACAGTTTATAGCCCCAGATAAACAGAGGAAGAGTTAAAAGCTAACGAAGTCCAGCTTCATTAGGCAAGGAAGAAACAGAGATAGAGAGAACACACACACACACGACTGCAGTTTTGCCTGAACAAAGGCATAATAATGGCGTCTCTTTATTCAAACAGAGTATATCAGAAACAAAACTTAAGGCACATACAGCCAATCAGAATGTCAGAACCAAATAAGGAGAAATAAGGAGAATTCTTCTCACTATTCTACACATGCCCAAAATCCAGCGTTGTCTCTCATGCAGACAAAGAGGCCTTTGTTTACAAAATGTGAAGGAGACAGCCAGACAGAAACCAGATGCATTCCCACATGTCCTCCTTTTTCATTTAAATTTAAATATCCCTGCATGTCATCATACTCCATAACTACTACTCCATATACATCATCACTGTCCTCCTGGACATCGTACCCCTCCTGACTCCTGGTACCTTGTTCCGGAGGATAATACCTCATTGAGTACAATTGCCGTCGTGCAAAACCCGATGTCTCCCTTCTACGCTGTGGACATGTGTTACACATAGAAATAAAATTAGGAATACAATAAATGCAAAAACACAAAGATATAAGGCAGATAATAATAATGAACCCATAAAAGAAAACTTGTCTAAGGACAGACAAATCAGGCAACCAAGAAGTCATCCAATCAAAGAGATTAACATCAGTGTGTACATTGTTAGTAATGCTCTCCTGTAAATTCTGAAGTTCTTTCTCAATAGTATTATTCATATCCTGGAATTTTACCCGACATCCCTGGTTCCCGACCAGTTTACAAAATCCTCCGGATTTTGCTAACAGGTAATCTATGGCCAGTCTGTCCTGCATTTGGTCTTGATGAAGCTCAGTGATTTCCATTTGAAGATCCCGTATGACCCTCCCTGTGGCATTGATTGATTTCTCCAGCCTACAGGTGAGTCCCAAAATGGACCTTCTATTCTCCTGGGAAATGACACCTGGGTATGATCCCAAGGTGAGTGCTCCAGTGATAACACCCCCTATAGCTCTCCCCCAGGAGCTACCATCAGAAAGCTGAACATCGATTATCACTTCATCATTGCAACCAGAACCCATCGGGCTGGCAACAGGCTCCGTGCATCTGCCTGAAGCGGCATTTGCACTTGTACGGGTAAGGTAAAATAACCCAATGCTGCACATTGATATTGTCCTGGATGGAAATTCGTGGCAACTCCATTAAAAAAGAACCACATGTTGGGATCCTTAATTTGCCATCCATTGCAAATTGAACCACTATCTATAGCAGAATAATCAGGAGTAAACATAGGAAACACATCATATATATCTTCAATAGTAGTGTTAAACAAGGTATAATTAAGCTTATAAGAACTGTTATAACTACCCCATAACCAAAAATAATCATCACAACCCATATAATTGCCTACATTCTGCAAAACCCTTTGTGCTTGAGTCCAGTGCTTCCATTTACTATTCCAGACTCCAGAACTATGACAGCAGAAACAAAGCCCTTTAGTGTATTTCTTGAATGTCATGCTTCGCCAGCGGGTGTTGTTAAATTGTTCTGGAGGATTAGAGAAGAGTGTAGACCTATCAAGATGTTGCAAGTGTCCAATAACCAACTCTGGAGTGTTGAACAATGCCGGAAGAAAGGCCATTTGAGACACTGCCAGTGGATGCTCATAGTATAACGTTGCATTCTTACCATGAACCTCAAACATATAGTTAGCATGACGAAGCCAAAAGTTGGGGTTGCCCCCATGAGGCATTGTTCTTACAGCTGGAAGCACAGTAAGAAAGAAAAGAACAAATGTCAGCAAATTTAGTCTACTGGTGAACCACCATCCTGGAGCTGAGTAACCTTTTTCTCTCTCCATGGGCGGATCGCTCGAGCAGGAATCCACACAGGTCCTGAGGTCGTAGAAACCGCTGCATATCCTCGTCCCCAGGTGATTAGAGGCACAGGACCCTTCCACTCAGGATCCGGTTGCTGCCGATAAACGACCAATGGCTTAGGAAGACACTCCTCGGTCCTGAAATGCAATTCGACTGGAGAGTGTGACCTGTTATGGGGAGCAAGAAGAAAATTAAGAGTATACAGTACTTTAGCAACAGCTGTAGGTATTTCAGCCACCGGAACCCCTCTATCTCCCACTTGCTTGTGTAACAAATTTTTGAATGTCAGGTGGGCTCTTTCAACAATCGCCTGTCCAGTCGAGTTATAGGGTATTCCATGGGTTAGCTTAATGTCCCACTGACGGCAAAAGTCCTGAAAGGCAGAAGAAACATATGATGGCCCATTGTCTGTCTTAAGGCTTTTAGGTTTACCCATTACCGCAAACGAACGAATGCAATGTTGTATAACATGTCTGGATGTTTCCCCCCGTAAGGGTGTAGCCCATATAAATCCAGAGAAGGTATCAACAGTCACATGTAACTTAGAAAGCGGAGCCAAAGCAGGTACTTGCGTGACATCCATCTGCCATAGCTGATTAGCTTCTGTTCCTCGAGGATTAACAGCATCAAATGGCAGGAATATAGGAGACTTCGTACAGGAAGCACAGGATGACACAATGTCTCTAGCCTGTGACATAGGAATGGAAAATCGTTTATGCAAAACCTTAGCAGATTGATGAAACATTGCATGACTGTCAATGGGGTTGTCAAAGAGAGAAAAAACCTCAGCAGAGTCCCGGAGAGCAGAATATGCTCGTGCATTGCCCTCTGTCAAATAACCTGGGATCCTTGTGTGAGAGCGTATGTGGGCAATGAAGAATGGGACCATACGGTTGGAAAGAAAACCTTGAAGCTGTTGGAATAAAGCAAAAAGATCCCTATCCATCGATGGAGACAAATAAGCTTGAGCTAAAGTAAAAATAAGGCGGTAAACATATTGAGTATCCACAATCAGGTTAAAAGGCACATCAGAAAACGTAGAGAAAGCAAGTATAACCACTGCCAGTTCCGACCACTGGGCCGATGCTTGAGGTCCTGTAAAAACAACCTCCCATTCCCCAGTAGGACCCTGCCATGTAAGGACTCCACAGGAGGGGGAGACATCTGAGAAAAGAGTAACGGCATGCAAGATAGGTTGCATGCAAAGCGGGGATGACAGGGAGTAAGAAGTGAGATTCAGCAAGGTAAACCGCTTATCTGTGGGGGGGTTAAATTTAACTTGTCCCACAAAGTCCACCATGGCCACCTGAAATGCCTCAGAATGCTGTAGCAAGGCGGTTAGCTGATCCTGCGAAAAAGGAAAACAAACAAAGTCAACGTCATAGCCAGTCAAATGCTTTGCCCTAGTACGGCATTTAAGGAAAAGATCAGCAATCGCATCAGGCAGGCGATAACAGTTTTTCGAGGGAGTGTGCGCCAAGTGAAGCCATTCCACGATGGCCACCTTCTGAGCATTGACAGGCGCGAACAAAACAGCAGTGGGCAGCCTCGGTGTGGGAAGAAGAGCGCATGCCAGCGCAATGGTGCCTGAGGGCACCCGATCCACAGCGATGGTATGCAGCTTTTCGTTGAGGCGTTGAAGAGCTGTACGCATCTCCGTTGTGCAGGGAATGATGTCCGCTGGAGAAGTGTGTCCAGAAAGAGCAGCAAAGAGTGGTGACAGTTCCTCAGTGCTCAGGGCCAAGAAGGGACGAGCCCAATTTATGTTCCCTAGCAATTGTTGCAATTGTACAAGAGTGAACTGCTCTGGAATAGCTATTGTTGGCAATAGCGGAGTTGAAGCGGTAGCTGAGAGCCTATGTCCCAGATATTGGAATGGATACATCCGCTGCACTTTTTCAGGAGCTATGATCAAGCCCGCTTGTTGCAAAATGTCTGCTAGGTCCTGCAGGTGTTTCTCCGTGACTTGTGGACCATGCAATAAAATGTCATCTGTGTAATGATAGACTTTAACCTCTGGATGACGTTGCCTGAAAGGTTCCAAAGCCATGTTCACAAAATGTTGGCATAGAGTCGGCGAGTTGGCCATACCCATAGGCAAGACACACCATTCAAACCGTTGAGTAGGATGTTCATTATTGTATACTGGCAATGTAAATGCAAATTTTTCTCTGTCTTGTGGCGCTAGCAAGATTGTATAAAAACAGTCCTTCAAATCTATGACCATGAGTTGGTGATCTTCAGGGACCATGTTCGGATTAGGAAGTCCAGATTGTAGAGGTCCCATTGGCAAGATGTGCTCATTAACTTTTCTCAAATCATGCAACAATCGCCATTTTCCAGACTTCTTTTTCACCACAAAAATTGGAGAGTTCCAAGGACTAGTGGTTGTTTGAATATGTCCCAGATTTAATTGCTCCTGTATAAGGGCCTCCGCCGCCTGGAGCTTTTCTCTTGAGAGCGGCCATTGATCCGTCCACACTGGCGGGGTGTTTTTCCATTGTAGTGGAAGTGCATGCAACAGCGCTGCAGGGGAGGCCCGTATCAAAAATTTGTCTGCAAGGTACACCCTGTTTTAGCCAGGAGATCCCGGCCCCACAGAGTAATAGGAATATCCATAATCAGGGGGTGAAGAGAAACTTTTGTTCCCCCTGAGGTCTCAAAGACGATTGGATGAACACTCTGCTGTGCTGGCTCGTACCCGCCCGCCCCAAAAACTTCCCTACAGGGGCAGACGGCCCATCCAGTTGGCCAATCTTTTTTTTGCCACCACTGAAATATCGGCTCCTGTATCGATTAGTCCAGACACTGAACATAATCAGCGATCGGGTCGGTCTATCCTCGGTGATTTGTATCACCGCCATAGCTGCTGTTACAGTCCCCTCCTGGGATTGAGTTACAGTGGTCCCTAGTGGGAGCAGATGAAGGCGTCCTACAGGTTGTCCCTTAGGCAGGGTGAGATGTTGCGTGGCTGATGCAGGGATGACAATTTCTTGGTGACCCAATGTAACTGACCCTGTTGCAATGTGTACAGAAGCGGGCAAGGCGTCTGGGCAAGGAAGAACAATGCCCACCATGCCCTGGGGAATAACATCATCAACCAGTGTGGGAAGAGCCTCCACACACCCTGGCACAGTAAAGGTACAGTCCTTGGATAACCTCAATAATAGCCCTTCTTTTAGAGGATGGTTTTTTCTATATCGTGAAATCATTTCTTGGGCAAGTTCCATATCTTCTTCCAAAACTTCCGCTATTGCTTCCTCACTGACCTCTGGTAGCCCTATTATTTTGCCTGGGCCCGAGCAAGGCCCGCACTCCCATTTCCCTGCTGCTGTGGAGAAGAGTCAGAGTCTTTGTGCTGAGCAGCTGAGGAGTTGGCATTAGGATTTGAGCGGCACTGATTGGCCCAATGGTACCCTTTCTGACAAATGGAACATTTCCTTGAAGGGCATGCTGCCGGCTTTTGAGAGGAGCGACATTGTGCTTTAAAATGCCCTTCTTTTCCACAGCCAAAACAACGTTTGTTTTGAGCCTGAGTTGTGGGCAACTGAACTGCAGCTGCCAGAAGTTGAGCCTTGTAACTGTGAGTCCCCACATTTTGACAAACTTTCATCATGTCTGCTATCGATGTGCCTGGCCGAGCATAAACAGCTGTCAGAGCACCCTTACAATCCTCATTGGCATTTTCAAAAGCCAGTTGTTTCATGAGCATTTCCCGTGCCGGGACATTTTCTACCTGGCGGCTGAGGGCAGTCATGAGTCTGTTAATGAATTCAGTATAATTCTCTTTAGGGCCCTGCCTTATTGCTGCAAACCCAGCAACTGAGCTATCCCCTTTGGAAGGAATCTTACTCCAGGCACGCATGACTATCTGTGCAATATCTCCCAACTGGGCATCAGTGAGTGCCAACTGCTGTGTGGGGTTGGCAAAATTTCCCTCCCCACATAACATATCCATCGTGAGTGCAGGGCGTGTGTGATGTACCTCCCAAGCCACATCCCTCCACTCCTGCAAGCAGAGCATGGCTTCTGCAGGAGGCAGGAGTGCTTTGATCATCTGTTTCCAATCAGCTGGTATCAATTTTTGAGAAGCAATGGCTTCCAACAGAGCTTTTGTAAAAGGTGCATTAACCCCATAGTCACGTATGCTGACTTTCAGTTCCTTCAGATATTTGTAATGGAGGGTTTCATATCTATCTGGGATTGCCGGTGCATTGCCAACAGCCGGAGCCCCCCTGATCACTGGGTATATCTCAGGAGATTCCACATCCAGCACAGCTGCAGTTAAAGCAGCAGAGAACAGGTCTTTTGTAGGGCTAAAAGTGCTTGATTGCTGCAAGGCAGGATATAATGTCCCATCTCCTTTTCCACCCCCATCCCCATCAGGGGGGTCATGCTGTTGTTTCTCATATGATGGAGGGGCAGTTGCCATAGTCCCTCCCTTGGCTGGAGGCAAAAGCTGTGGAAGGGGACCAGCAAGCCGCTGGGAGAACAAAATATTTTTTGGAGTAAGTCTTTGAAGGCAGTTTCTGACTTCACTCCAAGTATATTGCACTGATACAGAAATCCCATCATGCTTCTGCAATTCATTCCCAATTTTATTCCATTCTTGTAAGTCTAGACAATCATATTTAAACGAAGGACAGGTTTTTCCTACAACTTGGACCAGCTGCTGTATTTCCTTCTTATCAGCTCGTTTCCCATTCTTATGCAGAAGATATAAGATATCTTTACAAAACTCCTGTTCTGGCGAAGCTAGCACACACCCCATAATTATTGTTTTTCACTCATCCTTTTGGGACCCAAAGTAGACTTTGGATGAATTTCAAGCGCTTGAGTTGACCTTTCCTCTGGTCGTGGGTGAATGAAGACCTTGCCCTGGTCGCAATGAGGTGCTAATTAGGTGCTAATTGCTGATTGCTGCTTCAAAGCATTCCTTTGAATTTCATTCAAACGCCTCGCGACGGGGCACCACTTGTAGGAGTCCGATTCATGTAAAGATCTCTAATCAGCCTCATTAGCAACAGTTTATAGCCCCAGATAAACAGAGGAAGAGTTAAAAGCTAACGAAGTCCAGCTTCATTAGGCAAGGAAGAAACAGAGATAGAGAGAACACACACACACACGACTGCAGTTTTGCCTGAACAAAGGCATAATAATGGTGTCTCTTTATTCAAACAGAGTATATCAGAAACAAAACTTAAGGCACATACAGCCAATCAGAATATCAGAACCAAATAAGGAGAAATAAGGATAATTCTTCTCACTATTCTACGCATGCCCAAAATCCAGCGTTGTCTCTCATGCAGACAAAGAGGCCTTTGTTTACAAAATGTGAAGGAGACAGCCAGACAGAAACCAGATGCATTCCCACACACCCCCACGACCGGAATCTGGCAACCTTGCACATCCCGGAGGGCAGTTTTAAAGGATTTAAGCTTGGGCCGAGAGGCAGGGCGAATTCTCAAAAACTCCCGCTGTGGGATTATGGAAAAGGTAGTACCTGAATCCACCTCCATCTTGAAGGGGATATCCTGCAGGCTCAGGTCTGCGAAGAAACGCTCACTGACGATGCCCACTTGGCATAGCTCAGATGACACTTTGGCCATGGACGTGATGTGGTGATGACTCTTCTTGGGCACAAGCACTGGAGTTCTTTGCTTTCGCTATCGGCATACCTTAGCAATGTGCCCTCTTCGCCCGCAGTTGTGGCATTCTGCAGTGCAGAAGGGGCACTTCTTGTGGTCATACCAAGCTCCGCAGCCATCACACTTGCAAACAAATTCCTTTTCCCAATCATCATGGTGCTCTCGGTGCTTTCGTCAGACCGCTCGGACTTTTCCCTCTGCGTTGCTGGACTCTGATGAAGAGGTGGAACCAGGCGATGTTGAGGAGAATGAAGGTGAACTTTGCTGAGCTTGCACAGCTGAGTTGGTGGTACTGGTGGTGGAGTGGCAATGCCGGAAAAGCTTTATCCCGGACCGTGTGGCCTCAGACGCTACTGCCTCTTCTAGGACATCCATGAAGGTTAGCATCTTTCTGATCATGAGGCGACATTGAGCATCTTCATCCCTCATGCCAGCCAGCAGACGGTCCCGGGGTGCTTCTTCAATGTTGTCCCACTTGCACAGGGTGGCAGCAATGTGCAGAGCAGTGGCGTAGTCTGCAATGGATTCACCGGGTCGCTGCTCTCTTCTGGGGAAGGCCACCCTGGCCAGGAATATCGAGACCTCTGGCTGCAGGTGCCTCTTCAGTGCAGACATGATTTCTGCAAGCGGCACCACATCCACGTCCCTTGGGAAAACAAGGTGGGTTGCCAGCTCAAGCGTCTCAGAACCGCACTGAGCGAGGAAGCAGGAGCGCTTCTGGTCTTCATCGGTGATCTTCTGCGAGGCCATTGAATGGTGGAACCGGCATTCGTATGTTCCCCATTTCTCTGGATGCCCTGGGTCGAATCGGCCCAAGTTGCTGCCGTGTGGGGATGCCATCCCACCTTCATCGCCAGTTTAGTGTTCAAGGAATGAAGAAGCAGACGAATGAAGTAGTGTAATTCAGCTCTTTATTAGTGGGGTTTGAACACAGTTTGGACAGGGCAAAACTCAGACTTATATACACTATAAACAGTAACAGTAACAATAATACAATAAGCCCATTGGCTAACAGTGTGTGCACATTTTTGATCCACTTATTTGCATAAGAATAGATACATGAGAAAAGATACATTCCGCTCGTGTCAGAAAACACACTTAACATACATAACACCTTCCCACCCAAGTGGTTCTTATTTATCTACTTGCCATTTCTTGCTTTTGAACTGCTATGTTTGCAGGAGCTGGGACAAAGACGGGAGCTCATTCCGTCCTGTTTGTGTAACAATGCCACAAGAAAAGGCACATGGCAGGGGGGCCCCTCTTCTTTCTTCATTGTTCACTGCTGCTCACTGCTGCCACCTATTGGTGGTTCCAATGGAAGTGCATGAAAAATTTGTGGATTTTATTTCCAAATCAAGTGGTTTGAAAACCATGAATTTTCAATGTTTTTTATGGACCCATGCAGGACACTTATAAATCGTGAAATTCACGGTTTTCCCTGGCATATGGCAACTCTAGATCAAGAGTAACAAACAAGGGGTTATTAAAGAGGAAACAGAGATTGCAGAGAGACTCAATGAATTCTTTGCTTCAGTATTCACTGAAGACAGAGGCCACATGCCCAAAACAGAGCCTATCTTCGTAGGGAGGGAAACCGAAGAATTAAGCCAGATAGAAATAACCAGGGAGGAGGTCCTTGCATGTCTTGTTAAACTAAACACTAACAAATCACCAGGACCAGATGGCATCCATCCACGAGTTCTCAGGGAACTTAAAGATGAAATTGCTGATCTCCTAGCCAAAATATATAATCTTTCCCTCAAATCAGGCTTTGTGCCTGATGACTGGAAGGTAGCGAATGTAACACCAATTTTCAAAAAAGGATCCAGGGGTGATCCAGGGAATTACCGACCTGTCAGTTTGACATGTGTCCCAGGTAAAGTGATGGAAACCATCCTAAAAGATAGAATTAATAGGCACATAGAAGAGAAGGCGCTGCTAAAGGAGAGCCAACATGGCTTTTGCAAGGGCAAATCATGCCTCACTAATCTGTTGGAATTTTTTGAGAGTGTCAACAAGCATGTGGATAAGGGGGCTCCAGTTGACATTGTTTATCTGGACTTTCAGAAGGCTTTTGACAAGGTCCCACACCAAAGGCTCTTGAATAAACTTACCAGTCATGGAATAAAGGGACAGGTCTTGTCCTGGATCAGCAACTGGCTAAGGGACAGGAAACAGAGGGTAGCACTAAATGGACACTTCTCCAAGTGGAGGGAAGTAAAGAGTGGGGTCCCCCAAGGTTCAGTACTGGGACCCCTGCTTTTCAACCTCTTCATAAATGATCTAGAGGTAGGAGTAAAAAGCAAGGTAGCCAAATTTGCTGACGACACAAAATTATACAGGGTAGTGAAAACTGTGAGAGATTGTGAGGAGCTCCAGAGGGATCTCTAGACACTGGGGGAGTGGGCAAAACAGTGGCAAATGAGTTTCAACATTAGTAAGTGCAGAGTGATGCATGTTGGGGCAAAGAACCCCAATTACATTTATAAACTGATGGGGTCTGAACTCTCTGCGACAAACCAGGAAAGGGACCTTGGTGTCCTGGTGGACAACTCAATGAAGGTGTCAACCCAGTGTGCCTCAGCAGTGAAAAAAGCAAACTCAATGCTAGGGATCATTAGGAAGGGTATAGAAAATAAGTCAGCAAGTGTCATTTTGCCTCTTTATAAATCTATGGTGAGGCCCCATCTGGAATACTGTGTACAGTTCTGGTCGCCATACCTCCAGAAGGATATTATGGAGCTGGAAAAAGTGCAGAGGAGGGCAACCAGAATGATTAGGGGACTGGAACACCTTCCTTACCATCTGAGGCTGCAACGGTTGGGCCTCTTCACTCTTGAACGACGACGTCTAAGAGGTGACCTGATTGAAGTTTATAAAATCATGCATGGTGTGGACAAAGTAGATAAGGAAAAACTGTTTTCCCTATCGCATAACACTAGAACTAGGGGACACTCCATGAAACTTTTGGGTACTAGTTCTCAAACAAATAAGAGAAAGTACTTTTTCACCCAGAGGATTACTGGTCTATGGAACTCCCTGCCAGAAGAAGTGGTGACAGCTGTCAGTCTTGACAGCTTTAAGAAAGGATTAGACAAGTTCATGGAGGACAAGAGTATCAATGGCTATAATTATGGATACTTAAGGACAACTTCCGGGTTGGAGAGATAGGCAGGATATCTCTCAATATCATTTCCAGGGAATCCTAAACAGGCATCTGCTTGGGAATACCCTGAAGGAAATGGTGAGCCACTGTGTGAGACAGAATGCTGGACTGGATGGGCTGTGGCCTGTTCCAGCAAGGCTGTTCTTATGTTCTTAACAACTGACATCAACTGACAAAGAGATGAAAGAACACAAAGCAGAGAAAGGCGGGACTCTTTGAATTTAGAAGTTGGAAGGAATTATTGGTTAGTGCTGGCCTTGGATAGCTGGGTTGCAGTGTGGAGAGCCATCTGTCTCAAGATGGAGCATAGCTGGAAGGGGGCTTATGATAGCACTACTCAAACACTTGAAAGATATTCGTAAAGGGGAAGGGCAGGACCAGTTCTCAGTTATCTCAGAGTGCTGGACACATAACAGGTTAAAATTATAGGAAACCAAATAAAGGCCGAATATCAGGGGAAAACCTCTTAACTGTTAGAGCAGTATGACAGTGGAACCAATGTCCCAAGGAAGTGTTGAGCACCCCAGTACTAGAGAAATTAAAGAGAAGATTGAAAAGGCATCTGTCAAACCTGCTTTAATTTAGATTCATACACTGATCAGGCAGGATGTCCTGAGAAGATGTTGAAGGCATTGGGTGTAATGAGTTCCACATAAGGTAGATACCAGTTACTAGTAGCTATCTAATGTGTAACCAGTAGCTGGCTATTTCTTTTGGTATAATGAATAATGTTGTGAGCAAAGTTACTTTTTATGTGCATTCCTTTTGGAGAATAAATAATACCTAGTTGCCTCCAAACATTACTTTCTAAGGGTATTTTAAGATAAGAAGAGGCCCATTCTGTCCCACTTCCCATAATTACATCTGAGCACATACATCCCATCATTACTGTTGTGTTTCACTCCAATCACTGATACTATCTGTAGTTCTCCGACAGACTGTTTAGGATATTTCCCCACAGAAGTGACTCTACAGTATTCACTGTAAAGTGTGCAAATTGTGGATATTTACGGCCACCCCAAGAACACCATCCAGCCCAAATGAAATATTGAACCATCACTAAAGTAGTGTATAGACAGACACAGCAGGCGCTGAAGGTCCTAAATCAAAGAGTCATCTCTCATCCCTCCAGGTAAGTTTTTAAACAGCAGACTTCTGTTGCACCATAATAAAAGCATAAGATGGCCCTTCAAGGAGAACGCTTTGGTTTGATTTTATTTCAAACACACGACTCGAAACTAATTTGAAGACCTGAGGAAAACGGTGCCAAATGTTGCGTGCATTGTAATCTACCTTCAGCCTCTAACAGCCACAATTCAGCACAGTCAGGATTCGATTAAGGGAGGCCAGAGATTAAGACATCATGTAGACGGTATGATCTCACACCAGCAGGAGCGGGGTGTTTCATCGCTTAGGGTTTGTAGGCAACGCAACAATGAACAGCGAGAAGCTAGCAGTACAGCTGCTGCAGCTTTTTAAGATCACTGAGTCCACAGTTCCATTTACTCCAAAAAAAAGTCGCACTGGTTTTTAAAATAATGTGTGGGGAATATAGAACACGGAGGACTGCACTGGAAGAATGATCATATTACAATATTTCACCAATTTCCTGCGAAACTAGAAGTTATTTGCTAGCAGTTCTCTCACAATAAAATATGTAAAAGCCAAACTTCATGAGAGAGAGATGTGCAAATCTTAAGTGCAAGGAAGCAAAGATCCCCATAATGTATTGGTCTCTTATCTTTCAAAGACTGCAGAAATATAGAATTCACATCTGTAGCATAGCCTATTTAACTACTCAGGTGAATCGCTAAGGGAGAGAGAGAGAAGTTGCCTCTCTCCTGCAGAAAAATCATCTTCTTAATTCTTTGTCATATGGTTAGTACACTGTGTCCCATATTTCAAATATGTCCTCGCTCAGGTTTGTCTTTTTCTTCTTCTTAAATTCCCCTTAAACTTCTTGGTTGTTTTTCCCCCCTTAACAGCATCCCATTTATTTTCTTTACGTTGATTTATCCAGGTTAAAAGGACCCTGGAGGCAGAGAATTCATTTGAAGGGGTTCCCAGAGAGATGGCAGCAGTAAATTTACAGGCTTTCCCCATACACACACTAAATAAATAAATAAATAAAATCTGTGCAACATTAGCAGAGCCAGAAAACTGTTTCGAAAATATGGGACTAGATTGAAAGTTACATGAGTAGATATCTGTCTACACAACTGGAAATTCCATTCTCCAGCCCCCTGTATTCCCTTTGTGCACATTCTCTAAATCTGCTCTGGACCTTTGTCCAATAATCAGGTGACAATTTGAAGACCCCCTTGGTAGTTTGTAGAGGTGAGAACTCTTCCACATAGGTGTACATTTCCACACACCCACTTGGTCAGAAAAGATCATGAGACTTACCAGGATTTGCATCCAAATTTTCATTTAAAAGGATTCCTGAGAGCAGTGATGCACTGCAGCAGGTTCTGTCAGGTTCTGCAGAACTGGTAGCGGAAATTCTACCAGCCATGCCCACTTGGTTGGCCATGCCCACCTCCATAGCCCATAATGCAGGATGTTTGACCATGCCCACAGATTTGGCCAGCCCACAGAGTAGGTAGTAAATTTTTTTGCAGTGCATCACTGCCTGAGAGACATTGTGTATGAAAGGGGAAGGAGGCTAGAAGGTCCTTAATGCTTTACAGCTCACACAGAGCTTAGCCCTGCACAGACACTTCCTCTATCTTAATGAACATTCATCATGTATGGTGGAGCCTTTATTCCTCAGTTGTATGTGATTTAAAACACTCCAGAGGACTATTTTTTTTGACATAGATAACATCTCTTAGAATTTGTATACATTTTTGGTACTCTTTGTATTTATGGTGAGATTATGTATGAGAACTGCCCAGAGTGGCTTTGGCCAGATGGAGTATATAAGTGTCATTAATTGGTGGTGATGGTGGTGGTGTCGGAGATAGCAATTACATTTATATACCACCCCACAGTGCTTAGAACATTATCTGGGCAGTTCACAAAGTTATTAACATATTTGCCTCCAACATGTTGAGTACTCCCTTTGCTAACCTTGGATTGATGCAAGGCTGAGTCAACCATGATCCCATCAGGATTGAACTCACAACATAAGCAGTTTTATTCCTCCTTCATCCAAATCTAATGCATTTTTATATGATATGGTCTGTAAATGAATCAAAAAGTCTCCACATCTTACCCTAACAGTACTTTCTTCTACATTGTGTAGTTTGCACATCAGAGCAAACAAATGTGTGGCACAACCAATTCTTTTAGCCTGATCCATAGGTTTTCATGAGCCATACAGAAAAGGGCTTTGCTTTGATATATGCAGCACAAACTGATATTTTTCCTGAAATTCTTTATTACACTCCTGAATCCATCATGTATTTGCAATAAAATCTATAGTGCCTATTTCTGTTCTGAATCCAACTTAAAAATCTGACATTTCTCATTTCATATACGATGAAAGTACTTGTAAAATATTGGCTATCAGAAAAAAGTGATCAAAGATGGAAGAGTAGAGATGTTTGTGTTTCTGAACCAGCTTTAGGTGGTTCAAGAATCACAGCCTTTGCATGCCTTTAAATCTTTAAAGTTTACTCTTGGGTGAACAATGTTGAAATTTGAAGGGAAGAAATACTTAGCTTTCTGGAAATGATCAAAAGATGGGTGGTGGTAGTGGTAAGGCTTTACCTCTAGTCTGGGTCCATCATCTTCCCAAAGTCAATAGACTATTCACCAGGGTTTCCCCATCCCCTGCAATCCAAAAACATATGATTACCTGCACAAAGCAAAGAACAGATTGGTTGAAACCATTGCCAAAACATCTTGGGGCATGTCAGTCCTATTTTGTGCAACAAATATTCATATATACACATATATATGTAGGATCAGATAGTATTTAATACACCCCTACTTTCTGACCAGTTCCTAATTTAATTGAAAATGGCAGTGTTTGAATTCAGTGTATTTTCACACAAAACATGCACTATACATCTAAACTATCATGCATTCCCATTGTTCTCTCATTATGTACATGTGATGACTCATTACATACATATTTTCCATAACTAATCTTCCAGGTATAGATTAGATTTGACCTAGCATATTCACATATCAATCTGATGTATTATTGGATTGATAAAGGAGGGAAAAAATTCCCCAGGCCTGTTTGCTTCTTTGCTATAAATGTTTTTCTTTCTTTCTTTCCTTCTTTCAAGGGAATAGTTTTTGTGTATAATGTCTGCAAAGTTCAAGATTACCTGGTTCAGAATACTAATTTATCCAGTTTATAATGTCTGCTTCTATTTTAAACAGAGACTCATTCACACACACACACACACACACACACACACACACACACACACACACACACACACACACACACACACACACACAAATGTCTTCTCCAGCTTGGTTTGGAATGTAAAATGAGTCTGAGTGTACGTGGTCAGGCATGCAAAGTGAGCAATCCAGTGGTGCGTATACAGGTTAACTCACTACTCCCCATGGAACTCATTGATCCTTGGAAAAATACATAAAACTACATCACCAGCTGCTTTTCAAGTTTAGGTGAAAAGACATTCATTTATTTTAATCTAAGCCCTCACACTTGCTGAAACGTAGTGCTAGCCCTACCAAGGGGCAGAGCAAGGCAGTTGACCTAACCAAACAGGCTGGGAGACAAGAAGGGCAGCTTCCATGGTGAGTACCCAAACACTCACCTCTGGAAAGGAAGTGCTGTCTATACCACACCATCAGGTTTGCAGCACCTGAACTACAACATTGAAGGAAGTACTTGGCTACATGGGAGGGGGGGTGTTGGGGTGGAAAATATTATGTGGTTGAGGCAAGCTGATTTGCAATTTTTCATTAACCAAATGAGTCAATGGATAATGTGAAATCAGCCCAGAATCCATTGCCCCAATCCCTAGTTTTTCCTCTTCGCAGAAGCAAGGCAATCACACTTCTATACCCACCCACCCCCAATAGCAGTTAGTGTACTCTCTGGGCAGTTCACAAGTTAATTAGCATTTTGCCCCCAACATGCTGGGTACTCGTTTTACTGAGCAGGGAAAGATGGAAGGCTGAGTCAACCTTGAGCTCTGGTCAGGACTAAACTCACAACCTTTTGGTTGCAGGGAAGCAGTTTAACCACTGCACCACCAGAGACCCTTCTACTTTTTAAAAACAAATCTCTTTGCTTCATGTGATTGCTTTGAACCAATGCAGAAGGGAAAGGCCAAGCACATACACAAAGCAGTGCTTTGACAAAGCACCTCCCCACTTGCTTCCTGCCTCTTGACAGGAGCTCTCATACACAGCCATGCTCACACACAAGCAGCTCCAGAAGCAAAGCTTCTCCTTTCCCATGATCCTTCTTTTGTTTGTAACAGCTGCCCCTTGGGGTGGGCAGTCCTGTTTATTTATTTTTTAATGGGTTCTCAAACTCTATCTCTGGCAAGCAAAGATACAGAAATGAGAAATATCAAATACTGTAATAAACAAAATTAAAACACTTTAGCACTTTAAAGACTAACTGTTATATTTTAATGTGAGCTTTCGTGGATCAAGTCCACTTCATCAGACATGGGAGTGAGGCTTCTGATGAAGTGGTCTTGATCCACGAAAGCTCACATTAAAATGTAACAGTTATTCATTAAAGTGCTACAGCGTTTTTGTTTTGTTTATTCTCTGATATGCCTAAAACACAGACTAATATGGCTACTATTCCAAAAAATTCAGAAATGAAAAAGAAAGCTTTCTTAAATCAGTTCCTTTGAACTGCACCATCCACAGGCACTTCAAATGGAATTACAAGTACAGTAAAACCTATACATACGATTTTTTCCCGTTCCATGAGGTTATTTATACAGTAAAACCTCGAATAATGCTAAAACTTGGTTCCATAAGTCTTAGTGTTATCCGATTTTAATGTTATCCGATGCATGCATCGGATAACGTTAAAATCCTATCGGGTGCATCGAATAACGTTAAAAACTCCATAGAGATAAATTGTAACTGGCACAGGCTTTAGCAAACATTATCTGATGCATCCCATAGGATTTAATGTTATGCGATGCAATTTGTTTTCCAGATTGCTTAACGTTACACAGTTTTAGTGTTATCTGATGCAAACGTTATCCGAAGTATTACTCTATGTCAAAAAAGTTGAAAACACATTGCATTACCAGAAGAGACCACTAGATGTCACCATATTTTTGTCAACTCTTTTTAAAGCCAGGATTTCTATTTGTATGTCGAATTTTTTGTAAGTCAAACCGTTTGTATGTCGGGGTTCCACTGTACTGTAGAAGATTTTCTCTCTCTCTCTACTTGTATGGCTACTTATATCGTAGAGGCCCAAATACCCCAATGCAACATCCAAGTGGCAAAATGCAAGTTAATTCGCATTTCCCTTGCTGTGTGATCACACCCTAAGACTCAATTAAACCACTGATACAAGTACTTTGGGTGCACATTTTTCACTCATTAATTAGCTTTAAGTACCTGAACACAGTTTTCTCTCCTGTTGGTGTCTATCTTTTTGTCCTTTTCATTCTGAGCAGTGGAAACTACATTCTTAGGAGGATTCCTCATCTGATTTCAGCCTCCTTCTTTGACTTCCACCTTATTTAGTACTCATTTTTTTCTATGCAATCTCAGACCTAATTAGATTGTGATCAATGCTTCTAAATTACCCCCTGGCTACGTGTCTTCAATCATAACTTCTAATCTATTTCATTCTCCTTCCTTTCAAACCAATTCATGTTTACTAAAAAAAACCAAAAAGTGGTCTTGTCAAGATATGCATTTGGATCCAGCCTCATCCCTCCCCTTCACAATTTAATATAATCCAACTCACATTAGCAATTAAAACAGGGGTGCACAAACTCCAGCCCATGGGCCAGATCTGGCCCCCAATACCAATTCATCTGCACACACCACCCACACCTCTCCTAGAAGCCATATGGGCACATTTTACTTCTGCTTCCAGGAGCAGCAAGGGTGGCATGGGCCGGATGAATTAGTGTCGGGGCCAGATCTGGCCCACAGACTGGAGTTTAGGCACCCCTGAATTAAAATCTCCCATTACAGTAATACCTCATACAAAGTCCACTTCATACAACATCGGAGTCATACAACATCGCCTAATTCCTTGAAAAAAGTTGCCTCATACAAAGTCGTGTGACTTTGTATGAGGCATTGGGGTTTTTCCAGGGTTGCATTGTGCCTGGGCAGTATAAAAGGCAGGACACATGCGTGCATTGCTCTTGTGGGTTTTGCATGAGGCGAAGAGTGTTTAGGAGTGGTTTTGAGCGTGATTTTGGAATTTTTTGAATTTTTTCGTCAGAATTTTTAGAAGCATTCCTGGGATTTTTGCAGCATTCTTCAGGTTTTTGGACAATCGGGGTTGTCTGACATGTTTTTGTAATGTTTTTAGCCTTTAGACAATGATTTCTTAAAATTCTGTCAGTTTCCTGTCTGTTTCCTTGACTTTGCCCTGAAGTCTGTGCTGTTACAGTACAATGTATCTCTATGGAAATGACATTGTACAAGGCATCACAGCAAGGATTTGGACGTTGTATGAGGGATCGCGGCTAGGATTGCAGGCACACCCCCCCAATAAAGGACTCAGACACTGGTAAAAGTGGATAACGGCATTGGGCCACATTTATTGATTCATGCCCTAGTCCAAATTATAAATTTCTATTGGTATTCAACCAATTATAATTCTTAAGGCAAGCAGGCCGAAGTAACACTGGTAAGGTTCCACCCAAAATTGCCAACGGCAATTGGTTACAATGTATCCATTTGTATCAATTTGTTTGTTGACAACAAACAAATTGTTGACCGTAGTCAATAATCTAACTACTGACCCCACCCTCTGACGCGTATCCGTAAAATAACGGGGTGATGCATGCTGCCTAGCTCATGCCATCACCCCATTGCCTGGTTCATCGTTGACCGGACAACGTTAACCAACTTGTGCCTGTCTAGTGTTGTCCAGTCAATTGCGAACCTGCCAGATACCTGTGGGTCATAAATGTTTACCTTACCAGTGCTACCCGCCACACGGGGAGGCTTCAACAAAGGCTCACCGCCCCCCCCCCAGACCGTCAGCTCAGTCAACAGGCCTGCTCGCCAATCTCCCAACAAGAGGTCCATACCTCCCGGTGACAGATGGACCCCATCCCCTGTGTAAAGCTCATAATTTTGGAGACTGATGGTGGGGTGTCGTATGACTCGTCCCCAACCCTTATCCAGAAAGAACTGGGCAATAGCCCTGTTCACCGAGCGCCGAGCCCGATCAAGGGCCTGGAGGTTAAACCCTCCCCTGTAAGCGTGCCGCGGTATCATGTCCGACCAAAGCAGGGTTGTGGCAGGCCACACATAATGCAAGTAGGCCAGGTCACCACAAATCGCATGCTTCAGCGATAGGCCCGTGACCTGTTCTAAATCATTACCCCCAAGGTGTATAATCAGGACATCAGGCGGGTCAGCATCCCTGGTGGAGAAAAGGAATGGCAACAGTTCCCACCATAACATTCCGCGCTTACCGTACCACCTGAGACTTGCGGATGCACCCAGTCCCAGTCGGGGTCCCCACTCTGTCGCCGCAGCAAACTGTGCTGCCCTGTGCACATAGCTGTGGCCCACCAGCCATACTGTCACCGGTGTAAGACGACACCCAGGGTCTGTCAAGGAAAAAAGGAAACAGGGCAGTGACTTAACTGGTACTCACTGTTGAAGAGGGCGAACATACAACTGAAAACATCATGATCCCCACCTTCCCATGTTACATATTTCAGCCCCAGAGTACCCAAACGCCGCTGCGGTGGAAGCCGCCCCTATCCTGAATGAATGGGTGCCGTAACGAGCCCCAGGGAGGCCAACACTGGCTAGTGCCTTACCGGTCACCTTCCAAAATTGAAATTTAGTAAGGGGAGACCCATCTTGGTGACAGAAAAACGGGCCAGGGTGCGTACCACGTAGTGCAAGGAACTCATGTAGGGCACCAACCGGACAGATGTCTGCCATGGAACATCGTAGCAGTCTTACACCACTGCCTACACCGTGCTGATCAACCTTAGAGGAGCATATCCTCAGCTGAGCCCAATCATTGGAAACATAGACATCTTCAAGTTCCAGTGCCCTACGACTCGCATCCGCCTTAGACAGTAGCACCAGCTCACTGATGCGGAGCGCCCCAAAAAAGGCCACCGTAGTAGCCGCGTGAAAACAGGGTTGCCTCATACCTGTCGAAACACAGGTCATGCCAACCCCGTGCAAGGTGGGTAAGTACCCCTGGGGAAATCGGGTGGCGGTCGTCCGGGCTGCGCCCACGTTCCTGCACCCACCCTTCCAAAACATGTCTTATGCGAAAATCATTTGTGCTGTCAGCAAAACCACCCACCTTGGCCATGAAAGCCAGCGCTGACAGCCTGGATGCTATGGTGCGGGGAGCTAAGCCCTGGGCATGTAAGTAAACCATAAATTGGAGGACGTGAGCCACTGGGATGGGCCAACTTTCAGGCAGCCGTGATCGGGCACAAAAGGCCCTGAATTTTTATTTATTTATTTATTTATAGTCATATTTGTATATGCCGCCCACTCAGGCGGAACCCGACTCAGGGCGGCATTACAACAATTCTAAAAATACATAAAAACATTATAAAAAACCCCAACCCACCCCCTTTAAAAAACCCCTATATCCCGCCCACCCATCCCACCTACTATACAAAGGAAGCAGAGAGAGTTCTTATACAAGCCAGCAAGCGGGCACCATAGTCCCATTCGGGCCCCACACCTGCCCTGCCAGCCAGGTCTTCACTCCTTTCCTGAAGGGCAGCAGTTCACTTTGGAGTCTTAGGTCTATTGGCAGGAGGTTCCAGAGAGTTGGTGCGGACACGGAGAAGGCCCTCCTTCGGGTGCTAGACAGATGTGCATCCCTAGTTGGTGGCACTATTAGAGAGCCCCTCCGGTCCGCTCTGGTTGGATGGGCAGACACTCTTGGGACGATGCAGTCTCTAAGATATCCTGGCCCCCTGCCATATAGGGCTTTAAAGGTCAAAACCAGCACCTTAAATTGCACCCGGAGACAAACTGGTAACCAGTGCAGTAACCAATGAACTGAATGCATGGTTATACGCCTTACGCGTGCGGGGGGCGAGCGACATGCCGATTGCCCGGTTCACCTCTCCTTGCCAAGCGTCCATATCTCGTCCGGGAGCGGCGAGGGAAATTCCTCTGCGTCCGGGGCCAAGGCACGGAACCGGGGGATCTGAAGGCGGGACAAAGCGTCAGCAATATCATTATTAATACCTGGAACATGTCTGGCCCTAAAAAGCACATTGAGGCGTAGGCTGCACAACACAAACTGGCGAACCAGTTCCATAACCCTGGGAGATTTTGACGTCTGTGAGTTGACAATGTGGACAACTGCCGCATTGTCACACCAGAAATAGACGACCGAATTGGCCCACTCCTCACCCCATATCATCAAAGCTCCCAGAATGGGGAAAAATTCCAGGTCCGTGAGATCGCGCAAACGATCCGTGCCCCACCAGGCTGGCGGCCATCTGCCGTAGGCCCACTTCCCTTCGAAGTAAATCCCATAACCCAGGGACCCTGATGCATCCGACTGAACCTGAAAACGAGGGGAAACCTAAAGGTCGGACCTCCAAAATGACACCCCGTTGAATTCCCTCAGGAACTGAAGCCAGATGAGCATATCGGCCCTCATGCCCTTGTTCAGTCGGACCCTGTGGTGGGGCCTGGCCAAGCCAGTCATGGCGTCGCACAAGCGTCGAGCAAAGGCTCTGCCAGGTGCGACCACCCTGCAAGCGAAATTGAGGTGACCATGTAACACCTGGAGCTCCCGAAGGGACACCTTGTGTTTGGCCAGCAAGTCCAAAATAAGTGCAACGATCCGTGAAACCTTATCAACAGGTAACCTGGATGCTTGCACAACCGTGTCAATCTCCACCCCCAGGAATGTGAGCTTGTTTGAAGGGCCCTCGGTCTTTTCGGGCGCTAAAGGGACACCGAGTTCCTTCATTAGCGTCTGAAATGTATTTAGGAGATGCGTGCACGTGTCCCAGCCCCGTTCACCCCCGAATAAGAAATCATCGAGGTAGTGGGCTACAGACCGAGACCCTGACCTGCGAACAAAGGCCCATTGCAGGAAGGTGCTGAAGCGCTCAAATGCCGAGCATGAAATGGAGCAGCCAAAAGGCATGGCCTTGTCAAAATAAAATTCACCCCGGAACTTGAAACCCAGCAACTCAAAGTCAGCCGGGTGCACTGGCAGGAGACGGAACGCGGACTAAATGTCGCACTTAGCCAGCAGTGCACCCGGGCCACAGGAGCGCACCACGCGCAGGGCCTGGTCAAAAGATGTATACCTGACCGAACAAAGGTCGTCAGGGATAGCATCGTTGACCGAACGGCCGGCTGGGTAAGACAAGTGGTGTATCAAACGGAACTCCCCCGGTGACCTCTTGGGCACTAACCCCAACGGGGAAACCTTGAGATTGGGAAATGGTGGGACAGGGAAAGGGCCAGCGACCCTGACAGCATTGACCTCCTTAGCAATGCTCATGGCAGCCACCTCCTCCCTTCCCCTGAGTGACAACAGGTTGGGGGCATCTTGGGGGGACCTGTCCCCTGTGAAAGGAATGTGAAACCCCTGCTGAAAACCCTCAAGCAGGTAGGCTGCATCCGCCCTCTTCGGGTACATCATGAGCCAACGCTCCAACATGTCCACATTAATTGGGGAGGGGGCCTTTTGCTTGACCAGCTCCCTCCGCGGCAGTTCTGCCCGCTCCCTGTCCACCTCTAACTCTGCCCCGCAGTCCGCCTGCCCTAGGACACGCGGAGGCGGCATGGGGGCCAGCACAAGAGGGGCACTCGTGCCTGTATCGACACTGCTTCCTGTTGCACGCACCATTGGCCGAGAAGCTCCAACACAGCAGGCGGGCTGGAACCCCCTGCCCCGCCACCTGACGGGGTGCCTGGGCCGGAGCAGCTCGCTGGACCGCATGTCCACAATGGTACCTCTCCCCTGGCGCAGGGCGCGTTGGGGTCATGTACAGAAGCCACAGCTTCTGGCAGGGCTCATCCCACCTCATCTCTGGGTGTAGGGGCACTCTCATACGGAATTCTTCGTCGTAAGCCAACCACGACGGGCCAGGGAAATCAACCATCGCCCGGTATATGTTGTCCAAATACTAGACCATCGGAATGGCCAGGTCAGGCCGGGCCCTTAGGTACACCGCCATGTATATGAGGTATGCGGGTAACCAGTGACTGCTCCTTGTCCTTCTCGTCCTGCCCCTCCCTCTCCTCTTTGGTGGGTTCCCTATTCAAGAGGGAGAAAATGTCCACATACTCCCCCCGCCAGATCTTTTCCTTGGTGGCCTGGGCCAGATGATCCCCGAGGGGTAACGAATAACCTGCTGTCGGCAACGCCGACACTGGCACATTGACAGTGCTGGGCACCATGAAAGGAGCCTGGACCAGCCCTGCCACCCCCAGTAAGTTCCCTGCAGGACAGGGTGTCCCGCCCCAAGTGGGGCCTTGGAGTGTTGGAGCCATTCCCGGATGGGCCGGCGGCGGCTGACCCGCCGCCCCAGCCAGGCGAGGCCACGGCCACTGTAAGCCTCCCCCTGTTGTGGGTTGTGGTGTGGGTGCACTAGCTTGAACCATATACTCACAAGTTGCACCCCCATGGGCCGCCCCCACTGGGGGTTCCGGCCCACTGCGGGCGTCGGAGCTCGCGACCGCAACCGAGTTCGTAGACGGGGCCTGACCACTACCTGCTGGCGGCAACTGCTGCGTGGGGAGCTGCGAGGCCGCGGCTGGCGCCGACCTACGTGCCTCAGGCAGCTCAACCCGTTCGGCCGCCTGCTGAGGACCAGCAGACGTTGCGTTGACCTGTAAACTAAAAGGTGCCCCGGATGGATCAACTATCCCTAAAGATGCCTCCAGGGCCGCTACGCGGGCCAGTAGGGCATCAACGTTTACATAGCCCCCAACGCTGATGGGGGGCAAAGGGCCGGCCAGCCCACTGGTCACTGGCGCCGGGCCAGGTATCTGGACCCCGGGGCCCGAATATGGCCATGCCCCAACCGCCGGCTCCGGAGGGGCCGGGGGCATGCCCTGCCAGGGAAGGGAACCCAGCCAACCCCCTTGGTTAAAGCCCACCGCTGGAAGCTGCGTGCCAAGGTCCGGAGGCCCAGCCTGGTTATGCACCAGGCCCGGGCCGGTGGCTGCTAATTGTGGGCCAGGGGCCGCAGCCCCTGCCGGGCCGGTCTGAGGCTGCCCAGCCTCAGGCCAAGGAGCAATCGACCCCATCCCACCGGTCCCGGTGGGAGCCCCCGGAAAGGGGGCCTGCTGAGGAGGCGCAGTCGCGGTCCTCCGACCCGGCTGGTGCCTCCTTGAAGGGCGAACCGCGTTCGCCATCGCCTTCTTTTTGGAAGGCATTGCGCGAATCGTTGGGAAGCCAAAGAAAAGGAGCAAAGAAGAAACCGCTGCCCAAAAGAGGCTTCCCGGCTAAAGGGAAGAGCGACGGAGCAATTGGGGAAAAACTTCTCCTCTCCGTCGCTTCGCAAAATGGCAGCACGGCTGCCTCGTGGCCACCCCTTTTAAAGGGTGCTGGCCACGCCCCCCTAACTACCCGGATGTCCAAGTCCGGTGGGGGGGGCGCAAAGAGCGCGGCGGCCATTTTGGCGCCGCGCTTGCATTTTGCATGCCTCATACAAAGTCTAAATCCGTATAAAGTCCAAACTTGTGGAACCAAGTTTGGACGTTGTATGAAGTATCACTGTATAGGTATTCCCGCATTGGTTGTTAAAAGTTTCCTTTATTTACCCAGGTTCTTATCATGGTGGCTGTTTTACAGGGCTTTTTGCAACCCCAAACACCTGGAGAACCAAAGACTGAAGTCCTCTGCCTAATTTAGGAGAATTCCCCCACATGTAATTTTCCAAGTGCACTCCACCCATCAGACTTTTTTATGGCACTGTGAGAGGAAGACTGGGTGGAGAAGTCTATTGCAGTCACCTCAGTGGTACATGCATATATTTGCAACAATAATGAATTGTGGCTCTGCCATTCCATGTACATGGTGCTGAAGTGTTCACAACCTCGCGTGCTCCTGGCAGCTTCCTGGACTAAAGTGACTATCTAGCTTTCAGTACTAACCAATTAGGTTCTTCCTACCTCTGAATTCAAAGGGAAGACCTCTTCCTTCCTTCCTTTCTTTCTCCTCGGCATGGTTCCTGTCTTTCTTAGTTATTTTCTTTCACTCTCCCATACCTCTGTGCATACAGAGATGCACGCATCTGTCTCTCTGTCCCCAAAATGGATGGACACCATCTATATTTCTTCTCTTTCTCAGGCCAGGTTATCCTGCTATGGTAATAGTAGCCCATACTGCCAGCAACTCAACGCCAAGTGTCAGGCGGCTGTTAACTAACCTGACAACCCTGAGGAATAGCGGCCTTGGCAAAGTCCACAGAGAAGGGTGATGGCCCTCACGTGATTTAAATACCACTTGAATCCATCTTGATGAAGGGCAGCATCTTCATCAATACTGGCCTGGGGTGGAGGAGGACATTATGTGCCAAAAGGGCTCAGGACCACAAAGTGACTCACAGAGCTGAATCAGTGGTATGGATGTGTTGTGTATTGAGGCACATTTGCAAAGAAGCGCAGAAATGCTCTTGCAAGAGGAAAATGGTGGTTTCCCGCCATTCTAGCAAGAAGCCCAAAGTAGCACAAAACTCTTGCAAAAGGGCGCGCCTATTAGGTTAAACCAAGCCCTATGATTGGTTACAGTTCTGGATCCTGTTCTCCATTGGTTAACTGCATATATCCCCTGTTATGATTGGTTAGTAACATTTGTCCGGTGGGTTGCTACCTTGTATCCAGGAGCCACCATCGGGGAGACACTATATAAGCCCCATGGATAAACTAGGGTGGGGCTAGACTGGATCTATATTTACCACACACCAGTCGAGTAGCTGGGTAGCGCTATGCCTGGGTCCCTCCACTGCTGCGCTTCATGGTAGCACATATATTGCCCAGAGACGGGTAAAAGTCTGGAGGGACTGAATACGCTGGGATTGTATAGCCATCTTGGGATCCGGAAAGCTTGTAAGCTCATCTCTATTTTGACTGTTAATAAAGCCTGTTGCTGTTTTTTACATCATTGTCCTGGACTCATGCTTATAAGGGCCGGATTCAACAGGATGTCATGCTGCAATGCAGAAGGCAGATGAAAGGCATTATATTCACAGGACAGTTTTCATGGCTGATTGCCATGAGGATCGCCTATATTCAGTATTGGATACAGCATAAGAAGAAGATATTTCTTCTTTTATGCTTCTCATGTAATTTCAAATAACTGTAAATAAAGGTGGGTGGGGGTTTTTTTGAGGGGGAGGGATTGATTTTAGAGTAACTCTTATATATTAAGTGCTGTGTGATGAGGCGAGAAATCCAGGAGGCTCGTAGCTATTGTTTCCTCATGCTCTTTGCATTTCTGTTGTATATTTTGATACACTGCTAATTAAAGAAAATTAACCAAAAGTTCACAAGTACCCAATACATAGAAACCAAGATGGATATCAAACAGACCATGGTAATATGATCCATCTTTAGCTATTCGTATAGATACACCCAGGGGTCATAAATTACAGCTCAACAGCATTAGGCAAAGGAAAGTAGCAAAATTTGTTCACCACAATGCCCAAAACTGTAACCTTTCACTCCTTTAGAGAAAACCACAATGAACTAAATTACACTTAAATCTGAGCATGACGTACATAGAAGTGTGTTTGAAAGACTGACCTATTTATAAAAAATGTACCTCTTTCAAAATGTTTCCTTTGCCACAAACTCACTAAGTGGTTTAGGCAAACCAGACAAAATCTATTCAAACATAGGTTACATAGGTCACAAAAAAAAAAAAACAGCTGCATAGGACATTTTTGGTAAATTTTATATTTTCTAGTGTGATGAATCCAAAAATGACCTCGATTTTTCCCCATCACGTACAGGTTTGTTTGTTTTTTGCAAAATATGAGGGTTTTGCATTTAAAAAAAGCATAAGAGTGATGAGAAAATCACTATTTTATTACAATGAACTAAAAATATTATTTCTTATAATTAAACAAACAATTTCTTCATGATATATACTTAACATTCTGTGTTCACTCTTTTTGTCTGTGAAACCTTTTCTTCTTCTCTTTTATGCTCCTCCAAACATACTTTCACTTTCAATTTTCTGTTTCCCATTTGAGCATCCAACAATAGTCAGCTAGCATTTTGACGTTCCATCTTCCTTGGTAGCATCTCTCGATATCACAGACATCCTGGTGAAATCTTTCACCCTGCTCTTCACTGTAGGCTCCCAAGTTTTCAGGAAAATAGTCAACATGCGAGTGTAAGAAATGAATTTTAAGCTCATCTTGCATCCTTGAGCTTTATACACATTCAACATGCATTGTACAATGGTTTTGTAGTGAGGGTCTTTAGTATACCCTAAAAACTTCTGAGCTACATCTTTGAAAGAGTCCCAAGTTTCCTTTTCTTTTTCTCTCATTGTTTCTAAAAAGAGGGGATCGGATAACAATTTTCATAAGTCGGGGCCAGTAAAAACTCTCTCTTTCAACTTGGCGTCAGACAGTTTTGGGAACTTGGAACACAGATATCTGAAACATTCCTCATCTTTTGGCAATGATTTAACAAACTGCTTCAAAAGCCCTAATTTAATATGAACAGATGGCAATAAAACCTTTTCTATTGGAACCAAGGTCATATTAATGACGTTCTTTTCACCATGGATTAAGGCGTCTTGAAGTGCCAGTCAGTTGATGTCTAATGGAGGTTTCTGGCTTGACTGTCCCACAAACATAGGAAACAGGGATATTTTGTATAATCTTCCTGCTGGCCTAACAACATGGCTAGTATTTTAAAGTCTCCACAAACCATCCAGCGATATTTTTGATATTTGATTTTGTCAAGGATCACAGTTAAATCATTATAGTTTTCATTCAAATGCACCGAGTGTTCTATAGGAAGTGATGCAAATGTATTTCCATTATGCAACAAGTCTGCTTTGAGGCTTGTTTTAAATGAGTCAATGAATAGGCAGCACTCAGATGAATCATATTCTATTTCAAAGCACTTCATTATCCCTTGAACATCACTACAATAAATGAGATTTCCATCTTTGGAGAAAAACTGAGTGAATTATTTCTCTTGGTGTCTGTACAATGAAAATGATGTTCTGGGTGACAGCAGGTTTTTATTTGTTAGTCTTGACCCAAGCAATTCTGCTGAATCTTTGGAAAGGCCTAAATCTCTAACTAGGTCATTGAGCTTGCTCTGAGAAAAAAGTTGATGTACCTTATCAACTGAAAAATCTGAGCTAGATTCGTCCTTGGAAGGCAATGTGTTTCCGTCCTCCAAATCGCTCAGGATATTATCCAAACTGGAAGGTGGGTGTGGAACTGGTATTTTAGAGCTATGAAGCACTAGATGAATAGCTGAAGAATTAAGGTATGGGTAAGATATCTTCTTTTTATTTTTTTGTATTAAAACCTTTCACATTTACAGAACACAAATAGCAGTCGGTAGTGTGGTTTTGCTGTTCACGCCACATCATAGGTTTGCCAAAACGGAATGAGGTTTTCTTAACTTTAAACCACAAATGAAGATCTTCTTTGCACCTTCTACACACCTTATGAGGAGCCCATGCTCTGTCTTGATCCCCAAGTTTCAACTTGAAGTAAGCAAAATACTCTTTCTTCACAAAATCACTTATGTGAGAGACAGAGAGTGACTAATAGTGGAGGTTCTAGGAAAACATAGAAAGCACTCCCACTGGGTTCCAATTTAATCCAGGTACTTCTAGAGATTCAAATCCTTCCTCCAACTGGACATTCTGCAAACTGCAGTCGTTGTTACACTATTTGGTGTGAGATTTCCCGGGTGATTTGACAGATTCAGAAAAGGTTGATAAGAGATGGAAAACACAAATACACAAACCCTTTTTGTCCATTCTCTTTCAATTTGTTAAGACGCTGACTGGAAGGCCGGCAGGTCAACAATTTGAGACCCGAGTACTGCATGATGAATAGTAAGAGATGACTGTGATACACCGCAAACTCCAGGGCAATGTAAATATCACAGAGGTGTGTTTCTATTTGTTTTTTTTCTTTTTTGTTCTATAGTATTGGGATAGAAAAATAAGAAAATAATGAAAATATGTATACATTTTTTAAAAAAAAATTAAAATTAGTTATGAGTTCAGACTCAGATAAACATTTAGATAATGAGAATAAATTCATAGAATAAGAATTATTTATTGTATTGATTATTAAGGACTAAATGTTTTTATTGTGTTGTAGTGTAATTATGTTTTGTAATTGATGTATTGTCTGTATTTTTTCTTTTTTATGTCTTGTTTGTATTTCATTTTGTATTTTACTTTGAAAATTAATTAAAAAATAAAAAATTGCAAGTAGATAAATAGGGGCCCCTTCAGTGGGAAGGCAAACAGCATTCCATCCACTCCAATGTCTAGTCATGCCTGCCACATGTCCACAAAAACATCTGCAAATGCAGACAGCGCTGGCTCTTTGGCTGTAAGAGATGAACACTGAACCCTTGAGTTGGATATGACTGGCTTTCAAGCAAGGGTGATCTTTATCTTTACCTCCATTAACAAAAAGAATTCCAATTAAAGAATCTCTATTTGAGGAATCGAAAAAAGAGCATCAAAGTGAAAGTAAGAGATTTTCTGGGTGAGTGTGTTGTTTTTTGTTGTTCATGGTAACACAAAAATCTCATCCCTAATATACTCATGAATCTGAACCTTGATTTTCAAAGTTCCCGGCTCTAGTAGAAGGGCACACAGAGATAGCAGAGCTCTCCCCCTATTAAGGTAACAAAAATAGAATGGAGAGGGTGAGGCTATCCATATGGATGTACAAAGAGTTTTAATGCCTGAAGAAACCTCATCTCTCAGCCTTAAACACACATCCTCAGTATAAATGGTTAATACTGATCTACTGTACAGATTGTTGTAAGGATGACTTGAGCATCTGATAGTGATGGGATGTGAAAACTCCAAAAACATCTGTGGTGTGTTGTTTCTATTCTTTCATACAGTAGCTAATGAGGCCATGACAGATGCTTCAAACTATGCAGGGGGTCAGGTACTCAGCAATTTGGTTGGACCATACACAGATGGGGTTTTCTAGGGGTGTCAACCTGGGATGGAAAACTGCAATGGATTGTAACAGATATAAAGCCGATCAATCTTCTGCAGCTAGAGAGCTGCATCTGTGGAACTCCTGTCTGTCTTCTTCAAAACTTTTGCAGGTAGGTTTCGATCTATTAAAAGATACACTGAAGCTAATCGATGTTTATTTTTCAGTCTGGAATCCCAGAGTCCTGAGAAGTTAAAGTACAAAAAAAGGTAACTAGGAATGCTGTGCACTTCAACCTTCAGGAAGTTTGCTCATGGTTGAGATCAGGTCATTTGCAACATGACAACACCCCCACTTCAGTGACTAATTAGTCTTTCCGGAAAGGGAGCCTTTCCTTAAATGTCAACAGATTCATAGTGAGCAAGAAAAAGATTTTGAAAATCTCCACAGAAAGACCAAATGGTAGATAACATTTTAAAAATAATTTAATTGCTAACTTTTTGAATTAAAAAGAGAGAGAGCTCTACCTACCTACCACCACCACCCACACACAAACTGTAGATAACAATTTAACAAGAGCATTGAAAACTTACTTTTTTAATAACTATAACTACCCAAGTCTCCCATGCAACATAATGCTCAGGTGGTAGATGTACCACGTTATCCTGCCAATCAGGGCCACCATCAGAAATTTCTGGGGCCCATACTGAGCAATCCTATTGGGCACACACACACACACAGAGAGAGAGAGAGAGAGAGAGAGAGAGTAATGTCACTGTTATGGCCGCCGGCGGCAGGGCCCTTATCAGCTCCGGGCCCTATATGGCAGTACTGGTAGTACTGCCCTGATGGCAGCCCTGCTGCCAATAACCTTCCGAAGTCAGAAGAACTGAGAGAATAAGTGGCCCAAGCTCACCCAGTGATTCTCATGGCCTACTGGGACTTCTTAGGTCTTATTTCCTATGTTTTAGGTTTCCAGTTTGCATACCCTAATCACTATTCCACCTTGGCTCTCTCGATTGGACCGAGAGCAGAACATAAGGCGTGCTTCTGTATTATTCATCCAGAAGATGAATTTCTAAACATACTGAGTAATACATACACAGGTGCTCCTACCTATAGAAGCTTATGAGAACCCAGCATGTGGCATGTTCAGATCTGTAAAATAATCTGATACATTACTCTCTCTTTCTCTTTCTCCTTCTTTTACTACCAGACATGGAGGTTTTAATTACTAAGAAGCTAGTTTCTGACATGGTGGTAATGACCTCATTTCTATTTCAGTTAAAATGAGCTTATTGCTATTGACTTTTGCCATTCTCTAAATGGTTCACCAATCTCCCATCAATATCTAAGAAGATGCTCTTAAGAATGTCTGCCGGAAACCTCCTGACAAAAGCCAAAGTCTCCATTAGATATATATACCTCTTTGTTTGCCCCCCCAAAAAAAACAACAACAACAACAACACAAAAACCACCCTCTGAGCTAATTTCAGGAAACATTTTGTAGATTTTGGTACACTGTACATAGTTTCTTCCATCTCTGTATGTGGTTCTTTTGCCTTTGCTCATCCTCAGGTATCACCAGAAGTAATCTCACTAATCTCACTTAAATAGATGAGAATCACCAAGAATGTACATGGTTGCGATATCCATTGTAAACCTACATATGTCCTTTATGTTACTGTTGTGCATAATGTAAGATATGCAGGATTGTTAATTATTTTTTACCAATACAATAAACTCTGCTCTTTTAACCTTCTCTGTAAATAATTCAAAGCCCATTCTGTTCTGCAGGCTTTAATCTTAACCTTGCCTCCAAAGAGGTGTGTGTGTGCGTGTGTGCTTGTGTGTGTGCTTGTGTGTGTGCGTGTGTGCGTGCGTGTGTGCGTGTGTGTTTAAAAATGCTAATCGTGATAGAGAGGAGATATTTCAAACAATTGTATATATCATATTTATTTTTTATACTGCTTATTTCTCTGTTGGATGCATTTAAGGCTTGGAGGTCAATGCGGTCCACATTCAGCTTGGTTGGCACAAACTGTGCAAGAATCTAATGGAAAGCAATATTGTTGAAAATGGATATCAATTGAAAACAGAGAGCAGTGTCAACTATTCCCTACTGGGAGCAGACAACAATAAAACCAGCCAAGCATTACACAGTTGAGCCTGCCAAATGTCATTAGAGTTGGGGATGGGGGTGGGTGGGTGGGAGTAAAAGAACAGATTCTGGTTGGTGAGCATTGAAATGTGTGTGAGAGAAAAAGCTTGTGCTTAAAAATGTACATTTCTATATACTGTATATATATATCACTTTATATACCTGTATATGTTTGCTTTTCCCATACTGATTTAGTACAATAAGAATAAGAAAATGATTCCAACAAGAAACTTAAAAGTTCTTTGAATAATAGTGCCTTGAAAATGAGTTATTGTATTGCCCATGCCTGTCAAATATCCTGGATTGGCCGGGATGTCCCATATTTCCGCGCTCGTTCGGCCCCTTTCCTGCCACCATTCCATGTTTTCAATGGCGGGGAAAGTAGCTACTGTGCATGCGGGGCACTGCCTCTGACGGTCATGCATGCGCAGTAACCATTTCCTGGCCAAAGGGGTTTCTGCACATGCGCACAGAGGTTTCTGTGCACATGCACAGGTTTCTGTGCATGCACACTGCTGCCTGATGGCCACAAATGCGCAGTAACCCATTTCCTGCCTGGCACCTGGAAACATACTGCACATGCATGCCCTGCTCCCAGTTTTTCAAAACCGTGACTTGATGGGCATGGTATTGCCCCATCATAGACCAATGAACAAATTAAAAATTGTAAATCTGATAGATTTTAAGATGGTAAAACATGACTTAACAATGCAACATTAATCAAAACTTTAAAAGTTAATCTATTTTAAGTGTAAAGCAGAAATTAGTTAATATGATGGAATAATGATGGGAAGAATGTTGAAGGAATATTGGCAGATCAACAAAAAAATAGAAAATTGCATTCTCAGGGCATCCCACCACCTTTCAGAAAAATACTCCCCCACCCCCTTTCCTGCCACTAGCAGAGTGAACAAATTTGGTATTTAATCCAACCCCTGATTAAGAAAAGAGTGATCTGCAGTGTAACACGGCCAAGTCTGATTACAACCAAAGCATTGGAAGGGAGTGTATCATTTGACACACAAATGATCAAATTATTTCTTTCTAGGAAAGTAAGTGGCGGAATAGAGAATGGGAAAAATATGGGTGCTCACACAATTGGCAATCTGCAGGCAGGTTCTGTGTGCCAATGCTTTGCTAATGTCCTCAACTTCTCCCATTGTCTTTCTCGTGGATGATTTGTAAATTGTCAAACAAAGGAAATTTGTCTTTCAGACAATGGGGAAGAGAGTCCTGCAGTTTGATGCTTCTAATAACCATCCTACAGCTCCACCTAGTGAAAATACAGCTACATCAGTGGGAACTCCTCCTTGACAGAATGAAGACTCAGAACCTGCTGATGATAATAAAAATAATACTTTCGTGTCAGGTTGAAAGGATTTTTGCTGGAGAAACTCTGTCCAGGGAACACCCGAATGAGGGTCCTATCATGTCCCCAAGACCTTTTCCCACCAAAGTGGTCCCTCTCTACTTGCAATTTCTTGCTTTCAAACTGCTGGGGTAAGCAAAAGCTGGGACAAGCGTTCACTCCGTCGTACAGTACCTGGGTCTCGAACTGCTGACTTGCCGGCCTTCCCACTAACAAGGTGAGCTTCTTAACTACTGAGCCACCACAGCCCCACCTAATAATAAACAATATATTCGAGGTTATCGTGGTATGTTTTGTTGTGATAACCTACCTCAAATATCTAGTTCTCTTTCAGTTTGGCAGCCAGTTATCTGAGACATACTAACATTCCAGCCTTCTTATTGCTGATTTTAATAATAATTGCATGCCATTCAAGTCAATTCTGAGTTATGGCAACCCTTTTCAGGATTTATTAGGTAGAGAATACTTAGAAATGGCTTACCGTTCCCTTCTTCTGGGGGCACCCTGAGGCTGTACAGCTTGCCCATGACTACACAGCTGTTCTTGCAAGAGGGGAATCCCAGCATAACCCACTGAGCTATCTAGCCAGTTATTACTATCTTTACTTAAATATTATTGACATAGAGGATTCAACAAGTCATTGTTTTTCTAGGAATTCTTGTGGGTTGTAGCTTCAAATCTGGCCACAAAGATGTAACCTAGGCCCTCCTTTTGTGATACCTGCAGTCAGGGCCACCATCAGAAATTTCTGGGCCCCATACTGAGCAATCCTATTGCCCCCCCCACACACACACACACAATTAAACTCAAAACAAATATGATTGCATTTCTTCCTTTATCCCCCCGCGCACAGAGACAAGAGTGGTACAGTACTTAGCAGCAGAGGAAGAACCAGGCACAGCTTTATATCAGACATGCACGTTGGCACCCAGAGGGAGGGAGGGAGAGAGATGGAGGGAGGGAGAAGGAAAGAGAGAAAGAGAGAAAGAGAGGGAAAGATTAGAAAGAGAGAGAGAGGGAGGGAGAAAGAGAGAAAGAAAGAGGTCCTGCTTTCCCTTCCTTTTCTCCAAATCCTGCCGCTAATACCTTCCCCCCCTTTGACAGGAGTGAAGCCCCTCCGCAAAAGAAGGACAAAAGACCAAATCAGACCCAATTTGAGTTTAATTGGGGAGGCGGGGTGGGAAAATACCTGGGGGTGGGGGCGGAAGGGGACTTCCCGTGTGACTCAAGGGAATGGGAAGCACCCGCTTGAAGCCACACATAGCGTGCAAGGTGTGAGGGGGAAAGGGAGACCAAAAAAAGAAAATAGTAATAAGAAGAAGAAAGAGTGCGGCATGGAGGACTGTGGGAAGACGGATGGAGGGAGCTCGGGTGCCCCAGCAAGACTCCACCACCTCCAGAGGTGCCGCAAAGGAGCTGCAAAGGGCGCAAAAGCCAGCTACTTACCCAGGGGGCACCTTAGTTTCAGACTGTCTTCCTCCTCTTCCTTGAGCACTGGGAAAGAGTGTCGCCACCAGACGCCTGTCCGGTTGGGTAAAGCAAAGCGGGGCAAGCGGGGAGGGAAGGTGTTGGCTCATGTGGCTGCTCCAGTTCCAGGCCCTGTCAGCAGTTTCCCTTTTGGAGGGGGAAACCAAAGCAGTTTCCCTTTGAGGGGGGAAGCAAAAAGGAAACTGCTGACAGGGTGTAGGAATCGGGGCCGCTAGGACGGCCGTTAGGTCCCGGAGGAGACTGATCAAGGAACGATACGAGGCAATATGGAGCGAGATCAGATCAGTGGTTTATTGAAGGAAAAGTATCTACATTTATAGATCAGAAGGCAAGGCAGGAAAAAACCGTCATCTGACAGAAAATCACATCACCCATCTACCCGGGTTAATGGGAAATCTCTCTTGGGGAAGTTAATTAACGTGGGCAAACATTGACAGGGGAAACACCATTGTCTAGGGCTTAGACCGGGGTAAATATGGCCACTATTTGCACCAGGGATTACGCTAAACTCGGAGATGAGTGTTTGCCTAATATGTAACAGAAGTTAGCGATCTGCTTACTTGGCAGAGCCGTAGGTCAGGTCAGAAGTGGGTGAATCAAACCCTATTATTAATCCACCCTCCTTAATTTCTCTGCCCGCAGAGCCTACGGGCCAGGAGCGTTCTCACCGAAGTGGCCTCTGCGCGGGCCGTTCCATGCCATTGGGGCATGAGGAATCCACAACAGGGGTCTTCCAAAGTAAATGGAGATTACTTCGGAACATCGGAAGAGGTGGAGGAGGGGAGGGGGTGGGGGCCTCTCCCCTCCTCCACCTCTTCCGATGTTCCGAAGTAATCTCCATTTCCCCCACACTTTGCTTCTGAGGAGGTCCCAGAAACAGAGGGAGACTACTTTTTCACTCTTTCATTCACACAGCTGAGCTATGGGCCAGCCACCGCTGGGCCCCTGTCAGCTCCAGGCCCGGTATGGAAGTCCTGCTTGTCCACCCCACCTGATTGTGACCCTGCCTGCAGTTTCCTTATTAGGATTTTAAGGCATAACACAAATGTTTATCAAGGCCAAATGTTTAGCTCTCACAGCAGATCTTCCTATTTCTGCTATGTTCTCGAGCAGTGGATCCCAGCTTTGCATCCCCAGATGTTCTCCAGAAATCCCTATATCTGTGCTTCATTTGCACTAGCATACAGAAAATAAACAGGAACAAAGGACTAGGGCAGAATCAGTGGGTGCATCACTTTGATCCCTCTAGGCCGCGAGGAGCAAGGCAAGAGGTGGAGCACCAGGGTCATGACTCGTGAACTTTCTTGCTATAGAAACCATAATAGGCCACATGAGTTGATGTCTCTCTTTCTTTCTTTCCTGCCTTTTTTTAAAAAAAAACATAATGAGGACAATTTGGACCTTGGTTTCCAGTGATGTTCTTTGCTAAACCTCACCTTCCTTCCTTCCTTCCTTCCCTCCTTTATTTATTCATTCATTCATTCATTCATTCATTAAGATGACAGGACATCTTTTGGAAACCATGCACACAACATGTTCACATAGAGCTTTTGGTTTAATATACTGTACTGTATATTTTCTTCCTCATCTTGCCTAACCCAAGGAAAGGGCTTGGAACCCCTGTCTCCTACTGCATCAGATGATTTTTTAAAAATATTTATTCAAAGTGTTGTAGTGCTATGACATTTTGAATAAATGTTCACCAGAAATAGCAAAGGTGCATACCAGTTGATCAGCTGGGGATGGTTTCTCCCAATCAGCTGGAGACCATTTTCACCATGATGCCAGATCACAGCCACCAATCAGGGGAGACAGGTATAGAAGCACATACTAACTCAAACACCACATGACCTGAAATCGGGGCTTGAAAAGCCAATTTAAGCATTATGCTTAGGGGCAGTGTAGACAATACCCTAAGAGAGTGGTGGCAAACTTATAGCATGCATGCTAGAGGTGGCACTCGGAGTCCTCTCTGTGGTCATCCATGCAGTTGCCCCAGCACAGAGTCCCCCCCCCCCCCCGCTCCTCTGCCTAGCAGCCCAATGGGAACGTTTCCTCCCCCGCCCCCCCAGCATAGTTTGCCCGCCCTTCTGCCCAGCAGCCCAATGGGAAAGTTTCCTCCCTCTCATTGCCATGTTGGCACTTTGTGATAAGTAAGTGGGTTTTGGGTTGCAGTTTGGGCACTCAGCCTCTAAAAGGTTCTTCATCACTACCCTAAGACTTAAAATCAAATGTTCTCCTCCCTTCCCATTCTTCCTGGTTTATCAATTTACCACTTTACCTAATGAGGACATAGCAATCTCAAAAGATTGCCAACCTTTTTAAAAACAGTTTTGATTAGCCTAAAAAAAAGCTATTGATGGATTTTTCAAGCTTTCTGTATGCCAACATGGCTATCCCAGTTTTTGTATATACTTTAAGTAACAGAAAATTCCCAACTGTAAAACTGGCAGATTGAAAGGATGGTCTTTGTTTCTGTTTTCATACAGAAATACATTCAGAGGAGCTCTTTTCCTGACTGCCGGTGTCAGTTTATAGTTGCTGCAACCTCAGCTTTTCACACCGCCTGGTGACAGGAATGTGCTCTACCGAGAATGAGTAGTTTTTGTGAAATGTTACTAGTGCTAAAAGGAGATCGTTACACAACCCGCTCTGCTTAATTCTCTTTTAAGCATTTAGCTAAAAGCCTGGAGACTCAACTATGACCTGGCCTTTGGTGTTTTGTTTTTTCTCAATATATATTTTCATGTTAACATGTTTAGCATTGGGGTAAATCACAATCTGGATGTGTTTTGATCAGCCACGTTATTTTGACAAATAGGAAAACAAGCAGAAAGGGCTATAGCAGTTGACTAATGCAATCAAGTTAACACCAAGTAGAACACTGTTAATGTAAATATTTACTAGAATTGTCCGAAAAGACAGAAAAAATTGTTTTCTACTGTATTCTGTATTTGTTTTAGAAGAAACCTTCTTTTGAGAAGGATAGTTCTATGTTTGGGGCATTCTTATTAGAATATTTTGCATTTGTGATAAAATGATGAACAGGTGAAATATGCAGAATGTCTAGGCTTACTACCAGCATACCAAAAGGTCTTAGATAGATAATTAATCCATAGCAGGTAGGTCAGTAGAAGCTGCAAGATATGGGCACTGAGGAAGAATAAATACCTGGCAATTTTTTTTTTTTTACAATTTCTTTAATTTACAATCTTTCTTTAATTATAAGTTAATTTGTATTTTACATTCTTCCAGTGAATTCAAAGTAATGTTTATGCCACCACCCCTACAACAACTGTGAGAGGTAAATTAGAGTAAAGGACAGTGAGTAGTTTAAAAAGGTTGGCATATTTTAAAACTACACTTAACAAAACAGGCATTGCATATTCTTCTGATACCATTGTACCATTTCAATAATCAGAATTCTCAAAAATATGTGAACTTCAATTTTGTTAGGAGTACCAAATTAACCACTGGGATTAGAATTGTTGCTTGGATATATCAGAGTATAAATAAATAAATCAGGTTCCCAACCTACAGCCCATGGGCCAGACCCGGCCCCCGACGCCATTCCATCTGGCCCATTGCCACTTTCGGCAAAAGTGAAATCATGTGGGCACATTTATGTCAGCCATAAAACATGTCCACGCATGCACAAACGCGTCCATGGCTGTCATAAATGCGGACGTGGGCGCATTTATGACAGCCATAAATGTGCTTGCTTCCGCTTCTGGGGGCATGGCCCAGCTGTCTGGGGGCATGGTCAGGCCTGCAGCATAAAAAGGTTGGCCACCCCTGAAATAAATGATAGCATCCATTTAAAATGCAGTAATAAGTAGCAGTTTGAGCCCACCAAATCTTGCAATGATCTTTTTTTTTTTTGTTCAGTCGCACAGTCGACTCCGACCCTTTGCGACCCCATGGACCATTTTCCTCCAGGCGCCTCTGTCCTCTACCATCCCCCTCAGCCCTCCCAACTCTGTGCCCATTGTGTCTATAATACCATCTAGCCATCTCATCCTTGGCCTCCCCCTTCTTCTTTTGCCCTCCACCTTTCCCAACATCAATGCCTTCTCAAGTGAATCCTCCCTTCTCATTTGATGTCCAAAGTATTTTAGCTTCATCTTTACTATTTGACCTTCCAATGAGCAGTCAGGGTTAATTTCTTCTAAGATTGACCTATTTGTTCTCCTCGCTGTCCAGGGGAATCTTTACATGATCTTTACATGACTAATTTGTATTATTTACATGATCTTTACATGACTAAATTGTATTATTTTTCTACCCAGGTAATGTTGAAGGTGGCTCGAAAGCCAGTCGTATCCAACTCTAGGGTTCAGTGTTCATCTCTTTTTATAGCCAAAGAGCCAGTGCTGTCTATATCTACAGACGTTTCTGTGGACATGTGGCAGGCATGGCTCAACACCGGAGCACATGGAGTGCTGTTTAACTTCCCATCGAAGTGGTCCCTATTTATCTACTTGCAATTTCTTGCTTTTGAACTGCTAGGTTGGCAGGAGCTGGGACAAAGACAGGAGCTCATTCCATCCTGCAGTACCCAAGAATCGAACTCCGATCTTCCAGTCAGTGAGTTCAGCATCTTAACCACTTTAGCCACCGCAGACATACTCTATTTGGAAACCATTCTCTGTCTTTCTGTTGCTCATTTACTTTCTTTTTATTTTTCCTTTTTTTCAGATAAACCAAAATGAAAGCTATGAAATTGACAGACCAAATTCTTGTTCAGATAGCATTAAGGGGTACCTCATTTCTAAAGCATTGCATGGGTTTTAGCCACATATCTCCCACTGACTCTAATGGGATTTGCATGGCTAAAAGTCTGTGTTCCACTTTGAAAATGTACCCCTAAGGTATATAAAATTCATAAAACCCTACAATTTCTGAGTTAATACTGAAACATGCTACTGGATTTAGATGCTCATTAGTTAGCACTGTTCTAATTAAAACACAGCTTACTGAGCATTAGATCTTTCTTTGGGAGGGGTTTGGGGGCTGAGCACATATATGTGTAATCTAAAGAGCTGAGTTATTTACAACAGACGAGTGGCTGCCAAGAAAATGCTAGCTAATTTTCATAACACTTTTATTACACACTGTTCATTAAGCCCAAGACAATGAGATTGAGGTTGCCACATTGCTTCCTTAGAGGCTCTGTATGTTTCTTTTAAAATCAACATGTGGTTAATTGCAGTTACTTATTGATATTATATTGTGATACTCATGAGAATGTGTATCTCCCCCACCCCTTTGAAGATTATTGAGGGAGGGAGCCGATCAAGTATAGCAAATAGAGAATTTCATTTGGATTGCTTTTCTGACATTATGTTTCCAAAAGTTTCAAACCTCTTCATAACTATAGGGGGAAGAATATAAGGTGTTTAAAATTTAAATGTGAGAAAAAGCAAATCTAAAGAGGTTGACCCATCCAGCTTGAGGAGCTGTTATGTATGCATGCTCTTGTACTGTAAGATAAGAATGTAACCACTCCAATTACAATGTATCTCAGCTGTAAAGGAACGCGAGCAAGCAGCCCATAGAGGGCAGCTGCGAGCGTTCAGTCTCACATGGTTCACATTGCTCAATCACGGACAGCCGCGGGAAAACCTTCCCCGCATTCAGCAGCAGGAGAAAGAACTACTGAAGAGAGGCGTGCCTGGGCGAGGCCACGCCGGTAGCGGCCAATGAGCTGCCGTGCTACAAGATTCAAATGTATAATGCTACTGTATATATTGAGATGTATCACCGCCATTACCTCATGCTCCACCAGATCATCATGCAATAAACCTGTGTTAAGCCAACCCTTCGGCTGTTCTGTTGTCTTTGGTCCCATACAGTAAAGGAGCTCAGATTGCTATGCTCCTAAAGGCCAAGTACTTTGGCCACCAAATGAGAAGTGATGGCTCACTCAAGATGGCCTTGATGCTAGGAAAGATCGAAGGCAAAAGGAGAAGGGAATGGCAGAGGATGAGGTGGCTGGATGGCATTGGTGAAGTAGTGGATGTAGATCTGGTCGGGCTGTGGAAGATGGCAGATGACAGAAGAGCCTGGCGTGGGGTAGTCCATGGGGTTGCAAAGGGTTGGACTCAACTGTGTGACTGAACAAGAAGAAGAAAAAGAACAACAATAACAACAGGTCTTACTTTCGATTGCTGTGCATTAAACATGATGTGTGATGCTGATTTTGAAAGATCACAAATTAAGGCAGACATCATTTTTCCTCTTGCAAAGTTATTCCTCTATGCATGCAAATCTTTCAGTACTACATGCCTGAGATATCAGACGTGCCAACAAAATCATAGTATCTCCTAACTGAACAATTATGAGACAAAAGCCAGTTAATTTGTCAAATGTGTTCCAAGGCAAGCTTATACAAGGCAACATTTTCCTCTTAATGATTCTCTGCTTCTGGATATAGAATTAGCAACTTATTAAGCCTTCAAATGTCACCTCTACATTTTTCTGCTAGACATCTTTTCCTAAATCGAAGTAGGTATAACATGTTCTTTATCATGCTTGAATTAGCTGTACTTCTTGAATTTGTACTGCAGGATGGAATGAGCTCCCGTCTTCATCCCAGCTCCTGCCAACTTAGCAGTTCAAAAGCAAGAAATTGCAAGTAGATAAATAGGGACCATTTCGGTGGAAAGGAAACAGCGTTCTGTGTGCTCCGGTCTCTAGTCATGCCTGCCACATGACCACAGAAACGTCTGCAGAAGCAGACAGCGCTGGCTCTTCGGCTTAGAAACAGAGATGAGCACTGCACCCTAGAGTCGGATACGACTGGCTTTCGAGCAAGGGAAACCTTTACCCTTACCTTGAATTTGGCCAATACAAATGGTTAAGAATCTTTCTTGGTACATTTGTATATGCATATTTTTATATTATCTTTATAAAAAGCACAGAAAGAATATGCAAATTAAAACATCCAAACCTGCGATGAAGCAAAACTGACAAAGTTGACACTCCCTAGCTGGACAAAAGTTAAATATTTAGCAACCTATAAAATCAAGTATGATCCCATTAAATTGGAGCATTGTTTGATTACTGCATCACAAAAAAATATATTGTCTGCTCCTTGGTCTAATCCATGTGTCCTATACTAAATCAAGTGCGCTGAATCAAAATCTGAAGTCGGATTCTTCCTAGGATGTCAGGATCTTTAGTTAGCAAATCTTGCCCTTTTGGTTAGGTTCTTGATCACGTGAGGTATATTTGCCGCACATGTAGCAAAAATTGTGCAGTTTATTAACACAGCTGCACCTATTCATCTTTAGTTCAAAACACACTCACTATGGCCTAGCTGTACATTCCAATAAGAGACAAGCCCTTGGTCCATCTCACCTTATATACCTATTTTTGACGTCATCTCACTGACTAGCCCAGACATGCCCAGCTAATGCCTGGCGGTGGCAGGCATAGTGGTAGCTTCAACTGTTATAATGTCCCCATGTAAAAATACATTACCCAGTTACCGACCAATTGAAGAGCTATAGCATGTCATAAAATCTGTACGTGATAGGCAAATTCTGAGTTCAAATTTGGAATCAGCACACTCAATATCATGTAAATCACATGTGCTATTCCCAGTAGCAAAATCATTGTTGCGCAATGTTATCATGTTTGATTGTGACCTGCACTTCTAGACACTAAATTCTGTGTCAATTATTCGTTTATTGAAGTCTCTTATTGTGCTAGGCTGATTAGCTTCATCTGTCCTGCTGCCTACATGTGTCTAGTAGTACTTCCACTAGAGGTTAGGGAATGCAGTGCAAAAGTGTGTCATAGAGTCACTGGATGAAGTATCAGGAAACAGCTGTTCAAAAACCAACTATGTTTCTTGGGGTCTCCAGGCAGGTTAACAAATCTCATGGCAAAGCAGCCATAGAGGAGCAAAACTGCAGCAAACAATGTTTGTAAAGCCTATGTGCCCATTGCTACCAATTTCCAGCTGGTGGTTAGGCTCACTGCCTGAGCACAAAGTTGTTTCCATCTGTGTTGTGCGTATTTTTCTTCCCTGGCTTGTCTCTGCAACACCGCAAAGACCTACTACTGTGAAAACACAAGGGCCCTCCTGTTGAAAACCTCAAGATATGAGACCCGTGTTGAGCTGGTTGAATGTCCTTCTTGTTTACATCTGTACAAAGTGCAAGAAGATTAAATGTATCACAGGACAGGTAATGACATTAGCTGTTATAACTTTGGCATATTAACACCAGGCATCATTCACGCAACAACAGAATCCAGGGTAAGGCAGGGGAAATCTCCACTTCCCACTGCAGTCAGAAGGCTGCAAAAGTAACTGGAACATTTTGGGCTTTTTCGTGGCTCCTAATATTAAAAAAAAAAAATAATTACCTACTCTGTGGGGGTGGTATGGTGTGCGTGGCCAGGGGGAAAGCCCTGTGTTGCACCCAAATTAGGACTACTTTATTTAAAACTTGGATTGGGCGGGGGGGCAGCCAGAATTTCTGCTACCAGTTCTGGTGAACTGATGTGAACCTGCTGAATCCCACCACTGCTCCTAGGGCTATAAAGCAGTGTATTCGCAACCTACTGCCCTGAGGGAGCATCACCCGGCCCTCAGCTTGAAAAGGTTGAGAACTCCAGCTATAAAGGAAGGAAGAAGTTTTAAGTACATGTAAATATCAAACTAGATTTAGCCAATTGTATTTTGGGACTAACAATGACATAATGGCATTGGTTTTGCAAAGTAGTGTGACGGTCAGTAATCACATACATGTGTGTGTTGGTGTAACAAGCAATGTTCACTCATTCTTAAATCTCAGTTTGGGAAGGAAACTTGGGGTAATGGGGGCTATTTTTCTATTTTTAAAGTGTTGTGGGAAATGTTGTACTTTATCTAAGTAATAACTAAAGCTAACAGAGCACTGTATTTAATTTTGAAGTCATTTCATGTTTGTCTTCTCATGTATACAACCCTCTGACAATGGAGAAAACCTATATGGATGCCAGTTCTAGGAGTTTAGGTAAATAAGTTTAAAGATATTTTCTACGTGTTCTATGAATGGATTTCCTTTTACAGTACATAATAAGTTGTGTGTTCTGCTTTGTTCTTGTTTAATATCAGTTACAGTAATACCCCAGTTAACATGTGCACCGCACAGCATTAAAACCAGATAACGTTGGGGAATTTGAGGAAAACCTTTGCACCGCACTACATTAAGATAATGTTCTACAATGCAAAAGTTTTCCTCAAATTCCCAAATATTGATCTCTTCCCCAAAGCCTACAGGGCTGGAGACCAGCCCTATGGGCTTTGGGGAAGAGATCTCCGGAGGCCCCCTTGCTGGGGGGGGGGCAAGTGGGTCTCCGTAGACCCAACTGTCAGATCACCGGTTTCTACTGGGTGAGAGGGTGCGTGTGTGCACTCTCACCCCAAGGAAACCAGTGATTGGACGGTCAGAGTGTCGGCTTCCTTGGGGGGAGACTGTGCGCGCATGCCCTCACCCCAAGGAAACTGGCGCTCAGATGCTCAGAGCACTGGCTTCCTTGGGGGGAGACCGGGCACATGCACCCTCACCCCAAGGAAACTGGCACTCAGTCGCTCAGTCCACCGGAGAGCCAAGCCCCAAAGTCGGAGACCAGTCCTGCCAACTTTGGGGCTTGGCTTGATCCACTTGCCTCTTTGGAAAGGGCAGTGGGGATCCCACGCATAAAATCCCCGCTGGCCTTTCCAAAGAGTCAGGCCGATTGACCCCCTGTTCCCTTTCCCCTTCAAAAAGGGAACCAGGCTTTTTCTTAAACATTGTGCAGTCAATGTATTGCACAATGTTAAAAACTGGATAATGTTAAGACTTGTGGAACCAAGTTTTAGTGATATCCGAGGTATTACTGTACTTCTGTTCAGTAGTTCAACACCAGAACACAGCACTCTGCTAGTATGACTGCCAAATAACCCTAACATTTCCAAGGTGATAAAATCTGAATGAGCACTACAAAAGTTCTCACAGCCCCCTATGTGTGGCAATACAAAAGCTAAGTGCTATTGGGAAGAATTATTCTCTCGGTACACTGGAATTTCTCAGCTAAACATGTTCTTCAAAAGAAAACAAGGATAATGTTCATTTTATTCTAAAAGAATGTTGAAATTTGTGCTATTTATGCTTCACACAGACTCTGTACAAAGGGCTAGAAAAGGTCTGCATGCTTTCACTGAAACATATGGGCATCAAACATATCACTATGGTACTGAAAACAGTCGGCTGGATGACATTTCTTGGATTAGGGCCAAGTCTAGATCTTTGTTAATTACAACCAGCATCCACCTGATGAATAGGAACCAAAAGGAAACCAGGCATTTCTTCCTGAAATTTGTTACCTTGCCAGCAACAGCAGCTCCACTTTCAGATATATCAAATTGAAATGTAGTAGCTACAAAGACAAGAACTGAAACAGGCCATTGGGCACTTTGCTGTTATCCAATTAGAATTTTATTCTTGGTTTAAAAAAAAGAAGTCTGTATTATTAAGGTTTGTTTTCATTCTATAGAGACTCTATGGAAAGATGAGAAATGAATAGGTTATGGCATACAGTTCTCAGGATCCAGAGCTGGCATGACCACTTGCCATTTTGACTTGGGGCTTCAGCAAGCTGTAGCCCAAGAAAGAAATTTTCTGAAACTCTCATTCAAGGATTCGTGGAGTTTCCCCAACTCAGTGCTCTGTGGGTCAAATGACTTCAATGAGATGGCCTCATGGATAAAGCAGCAACGCAGAGGATTTATCCATACCTGCCAAGTATCCCGTTTTGGCTGGGAAATCCCATATTTTACCTCTCTTTCCTGCCATCATCCCGAATTTGGAGCGGACAGAGGGAGGGTTACTGTGCATGCACGCCCATCAGAGGTGGCGGTGCACATGCACGAGGGGTTGCTGCACATGTGCGAAGGGGTTACTGTGCACGCACACCGGTCATAGGTGGTGGCGTGCATGCACGAAGGGGTTACTGTGCATGTGCAAAGGGGTTACTGTGCATGCATGAAGGGGTTACTGCTCATGCGCGCCCATTGGAGAAATATTTCCCTTATTTTTGCGGTATAGATTTATCTCATACCACCAGCAATGCAGACAGTTTCCATGGTCTGTTATTTATTTGTGCATTTATTTAAACAGAAGTGAACTCATGAAGGTAAGGTGGAAACCATTCCTCCTCCTCCTCCTCCTCCTCCTCCTCTTCCTGTGTCTAGACCAGACATGAAATTGTCAAAATGAAGGCACCTTTTGGTGACTTCATTCTGCAGTTCCTTTTGCCTGAACTGGTGTGAGAAAATTAGCTGGCAACACAAGGGTATGTCTGATTGTGGTTCAAAAATACCACAGTCTTCAAGGGGGATTTTCCTGTGTACCCCACCATACCTACTGACCTTGCTCAAACCATCTTCTTGTTCATGGATATTATTTGTAATAGGTGTGTATGCCATCCATTCAAGTACAATATGTCTTCTGGAGATATTGAGAGTATACATTGCATATAGAATGAGAGGTTGTGTATCTGTGAATGTACCTCCATAAGGTCTCTGCAAATGAGATGCTTCAACATAAGGAAAGTAGGAAATTACCTGGTCATATATTTGTTTTTCTACCTACAATGAATTCCAGGACAGAGACACTGTTCAAGTTCCATACAGCAATTCACACATTCTTGCTTGCCTGCCCACTTGCTTCAGTGTGAATTTTGTAGAAGATTGAGCAAGCAGTTGTTATTTTCTCAGTCTAGTGAGACAAAAAACTTCCTTCAACCTGAGGACTGGATGTAGAGGTTTTCTCACTGGCCTCATTCTAATAGTGGGTGGGATCTGAGGCAAAAGGGTGGGACCAAACAGAGGAGCACATTCCAATTTAAAGTACAGTAAAAACCCAGGTTATGACAGAGGTCTGTTCCAACAGCCTCCGTTGTAACCCAAAAAAATTGTAAACTAAAACATTCATAGGGATTTTTTAATTGAAAAATTAAAAAATGGTATTGAATTGATAAAAAACATTAAAAATTTGTAAATCAGGATGGCATTTTCATGGGATTTGCCGTTGTAAACTGCAGCAAACTTAAACCGAGATGGTTGTAATCCGGGTTTTACTGTATTTACTACCAGATAACCAAGCTTAGAAGAAGCATTTCAGCATTTTTGCATTGGGAATAATACTTCTTGGGAGAACAAGATATTTGAATTTCAGAGCAGGGTCGACTGGGGTGTGATCCTCAGCCCTATGACATGCCATGGGCTTTGGACATCAACTCCCCCAAACCCCTAACTATTAGCTGCACTATCTGGGGCTGCTGGTAACCAAAATGTCTATACTGTGAAAGGCTGGGAGCAAGGTAACCACCATCTTTGAACATTGTTTTTATTCAGTCACACAGTCAAGTCCAATCCTTTGTGATCCCATGGACCACCGCACGACAGGCTCCTTTGTACATATAAACCATTTCAATCAGGGGTTCCCCCATGGGCTGGACCTGGCTCATGGCACCATTTCATGTGGCCCACCACTGCACCTGGAATTGGAAGCAGACATTTTTACGTCAACCGTAAATGTGCCCATGGCTGTTGTAAATGTGGAAGTGGGTGTGTTTAAAACAGCCATAAATGTGCCCGCTTCCAGGGTATGTGGTCCAGCCTACTCAGCTGTCTGGAAGAGCATGGTCATGCCCGCAACCTAAAAAGTTTGGGAACCCCTGATTTAAATGATTCATCCTTGTCCACAATGGAGATGAATCATGCCTGTGTAATGCATCTGCTCACATATGTCACTAGCAACCCTTGTTTGTAGGCTTGTCAAAAGAAGGGCCTGTCAAAGGCAATGTGTTCTGATGGTAGCTCTTAAATTTCTGCCCAATCTTCAGGAGTCACAGACAGTGCTGCAGCAGTAACATTTGAAGTGCAGGAACTAATTACAATAGCAAAGCAATCACGCTTATATATCACCTATAGCGCACTCTCTAGGCAGTTCACAAGTTAACTAGAATTTTGCCCCCAAACATGCTGGGTATTCATTTTATTAACCATGGAAGGATGGAAGACTGAGTCAACCTTGACTCCTGGCCAGGATTGAACTCACAACCTTTTGGTTGCAGGACAGCAGTTTAACCACTGCACCACCAGAGCTCCTTAGTCACAATAGTAATCAGTGATACATGTTGCCAATTCCTGTGTTGATCCATGCCAACAAACCAATTGTGTTTTCAGCTCTACCTGAAGCAGGTCTTTTGTGAAGGTAGCTGGTCTCAACTACCTATCCAAGATTAAGTGAGACCAAACCCCTTTGCCATATAACAGCAATGGCTCAAAATAATGTATTTGTGCTAAATAATTCCCACCTCTCGATGTACCATGGCAAACACAGCTGAGCTCAAAAAAACAAGGAAGCCTAGGAGTGGTTGACAGAAAGTATCATTCTCTATTCCAGTAAAAAACCTGGGCACTTCAACTCTATGAGCCCCAGTTCCACTGCATTGCTGGTACCAGGGCCATTAAAAACTGAAACTATGCATTCATCATCAGCTCACAAAAGCAAGGATGTTCCTCAGCTTCTACTTTAGGAAGCAGAAATTCCGGGACTGCTGCCCCTCTTGAGTCTGAAACAGCAAATTTACCTGTTAGTGTCCAATACTTCCAATAGGTGGATCTTTAACTTAGGTCGCACTTTTCGAAAAGTAAAGGAAAACAACTATGATGGAATGAATTGGAAATGTAAAATTCATAAATACTTTTATTAGAACCAATGAAAATGCCACATGAACTGAGCAAGCATTCAGATTCTCCAAAATTCTTCATCAGTTGAGAACCTTGCAAAAATGCCTTTTTTACTTAGCTTTTTATTTTAAAATGTATTCATTTTGTTCAGACTTTCCTAGATTGCTTCCCCAAACTGCAGGGCCAGCATCAGAAATTTCCGGGCCCAGTACACACACACATTTTGGCCATGCCCCTGTGGTTTCCTGCGCATGTGTGGTTTGTTTGTGCATGAGTACATCAGTGGTTTCCTGGTGGCGCCAGACCCCAGTGATATCCAGGCCCAGGATGGGAGTCCTGATGGTCCCCCCCCCCCCCCCCGTGATGGCAGCACTGCCAAACTGTATTGTATGGTGTGTTTGTGTGTTTTAAAAAGAAGACTATTTCTTGTATATTAACTAACTAGAATTTGCCCTAGCAAGTATTTCTTCTAAAGACTTCAGAGAGGGGGAAATATGTCTAGTGGTCTTAAACTCCTTGCTGAGAAGCAAGGCTGCTGTTCTAAACACATGTGAACCCTAGTCCTGTCCCGAATGGGAGTTCCCCACCCACTGAACTCAGGCAGCTTTCTTCTGAGAAATATACATGGCACTGTGCTGTTACTAGAGAAGAAGCTGCATGGAACACAGTAGGCCTGACGTCTAAGCAAGCATGCATAATGCAGTGCCATATGTTCCATTGTGGTCAATGGAACTTTTGCTGGAGTAAGAACAGAAGACCAAAGCTTTAATGTCATCTTCCAAATCATAAGCAACCTCAAACTCCCAGTAAAATTCACATTTCACTCTAGGCATACATGTCAACATCCCCAAAATCAAAGAAGAGCCGAGATCATATTCTGAAAACCACAATAGAAGGCCACTATAAGTAAATCAAAGGAATAGTATAAGGAGCTTATAAATGATTCCATCCGAATCAAATTTTCACCATAAACTCCACTAAAGCACAGAGTCCTTTTTTTCATTCCTCTTCTCTCCATCAGTATGCACATTAAACCAGGGAGAGGGGGGGGGGATTAAAGTAGAATGTCCTTTTACCGCTGCTTCCATTTTCTCCATTTCCCCTGGATACGCTTATGAAATAAAGATTTTTTAAAATTCTGAATACTTTTATCTCCTTTGAAGTTAGCGGAATAGCTTCCCATCGCCTGCCCACGCTGCCATTCACAAACTGCTATTTTCAACCAAGTAGGTTTCTCCTGTAATGTCTTTCACTTAGCAGTATATAGAATGAACAGTGGACAGACAGAGAGGTTATGGGACATGAGTGCTGTTATATAAATCTGCTCTCAACAACAGACAATCATTCTGACCACTTAGATGGGCTTAAAAATAGTACGGCAAAAACATGCTTCTCATCTAATACAATTTCTTGGCTGGCTGACTCAGATAGGCATTTGGTCTCTTCCCCCCCCCCCCCCTCCTGAGCCTTTTTGGTAAAGCCTGTAGCATCTCAATATGTGAACAGAATGCCTAACCTCTCATAAGAATTACTGAATGCATTTATTATAAATATGGTATTAGTTTTCTCTCTAGTAGGAAGGATTGATTGATTGATTGATTGATTGATTGATACATTCACCCATTTACAAATATTTTCTGAGCAGCAGGCAGTAGAATCCTAAATCACTGGCTGTAGGTACTAGCTGTAGGTTATGGTTAGCAAAAACTATCACCTACTAGTTGATCTGAGAGTTCTACTGAGAAAACAAGCTGTCTGTAAAACTGCTCTACTTGCTAAGATAGACTGCCTGGAGAGCAATCTTACCCACCTTCTTAATTTTCTCTCAGAGAAAGGGAGATGGGAGAAAAATTTGAATAGTAGGGAACCAAGCAGCAAATGAGAGAAACAGAGGGACATATGTGGAACATTGCTAAACATGCATTCATTTAGAACAGGAGTTGCCAATATTTTTGCGTCATGGGCTGCACCTGCCCCCGACACATAGCTGCATGGACCAGAGGCATGGTCCCTCCCACCACTTCCAGTTTCTGCCACCACAGTAGCAGATGCAATGCATTTTCACAGTGAAAATGCAGAATTTTGGCACTTCCGGTTTCTGAGACGGCATCAGCAAGTGCAATCACAGCATTTTTCTGCTACTTTTGCAGCCTCCACTGCTTCCCATGGTGGGGAGGGAGGGGGGACATTTTTGCCACATTTTTCTAATTTTTCGCCGTATTTTCAGCACTTCTGATGGTGGTGGGAGCTTTCAGCATTGCCTAAGTCCCCACCACTGGCCGGATTAATTGGCGCTGTGGGCCAGATTAGGCCTGTGAGCCGTAGGTTGGGAACCCCTGATTTAGAAACTAAAAGCTTTGAAGGACACAGCCAGAGGTAGCCTGTGATCTCACCACATAGTTTTATTATGAAACTCAGATCATGGGCAACCTGTGACTATAGTGATAGCATATGCTTAAAAAATCAGGGATCTATCATTTACTAAATCAAGCCATTGATCCATCTTGCATAGATTAACCTGGACTGACCAGTAGTGTATCAGACACAGGCTTCTTTCCCAGACTGCCTGGAATCTATAAAGTTTCTGCATGCCATACTTGTGTTCTACTTAAGTCAGAACAATCCATCAACATATTTGAGTATAATAAAGATGGTAGAATATCCATCTGCCATATTTTGGCTGGTGTCAGTCAGTTTATAGACTTCCAGATTGCCTTCTCTTTGCTTATCCGTAATTCTACCAATCTACAGATAATTTTATAAAACAGTTGCTCTGCTCACATTCACAGTAGATAGAAGACATATCAGCCAGTTTCCTCAATTTACTCTGAATTGTTTGCTTGCTTGCCTGCTTGCTTGCCTGCTTGCTTGCTTGCCTGCTAGTTAGTTAGTTAGTTAGTTAGTTAGTTAACTTCCAGTTTCCTTGACAGGGAGATAAGCTTAGTGCAGTGATGGCGAACCCTGGCACTCCAGGTGGTCTTGAACTTCAATTCCCAGAAGCCCTGATCAGCAGGAGTGCTGATTTGAGCTTCTGATAATTGAAGTCCAAAAACACCTGGAGTGCCAAGGTTCCCCATCACGGGCTTAGTAATATTCCTTTCTGAGAGGTCAGGGTTAAGTTTAAAAAGTTTCTAATCTGAGTTAAATCACAATTCTTGAAGGAACATCATCAGAAAATATCATCCATTCTCATCTCTATTTAAGATGATTATTTTCAATGTGGCTAACATATCAGCATTCTTCTCCATCATAAGCAGTAGATATAGCTCAATAAAATAACATATATTCTGTATGTACCAGCTTTGGTTCCTGGAAAATGTTATTGAGAAGTGCCTCAGGATGAAGCACATAATGTCTAAGATGTTAGAAATTTACCAGAGCTCTGCTTTCACTCTGGCCCAGTTCGGAACCAAATTGGACTTATTTTGACCAATCTGCATGGGGTCTGGGTGAAATTAGAATTATCAAATCAGGTTCAAGAGTATAATGGCAAAACCTGAAATAATTTGGGCAAGTTCAGAGACAATAATATTTTAAAAGAAGCAAAGGAAAAACCAAACAATGTATACCTAACACCATCAAATAAGGAAAGTGCCAAGGAGGTGTGATCAAGGAGGGAAAGAGGGAACTGGACTTTGTCACTGACACTTCTAACAAGCAATATGAGGCAAAAAAATGTCACCACCAATCAAGAGTTCTTGCAGTGAGACATTATATGAAGTCACTCAAATTATAGTTGATTTCTGTGCTTCAATAATTTATTTATTTAGCTGTTATGCTTAGCTATTAATTCAGCCTTAAACAGAGTGTAGAGCTAATGGTGAGCAGTTTGGGTTGCTCTGGGTCCCTGCTCCTCCAATTCACAGCATTTTTGTCTTATTAATTGGAGTAGTTTTGCATAGTCCTCTGTTTCTCTTTGTGTCAAAAATCTGTTTATTTTGCATATGTGTGTGTGTGTGTGTGTATGCTCTGTTCAAGCTGATTCTCCTTTTTTTGGAGTCTCCATCCAGAATCTATGGCTTCAAAGCTTAGCCAGGATGATTTTGGAAAGCTTTCATTTTTATCTGTCTCCACAAGCTCCACAATGATAAACCTCACTGAGAGTCGTGGAGGACTTAAACGCTTACTTTTTTATGATATGCTGTTGGGTCCAACCCAATACTTATTTTGGAAGCTCTTTTGTTTTCAGTGAGTCTCCTCCAAGAACAACTAAGAGGTTGTCTATATGGGCATATGACCCACTTTTGGTGGAGGGGGAAAATGATTTTGGGGTGGGTTGAGTTGATCACTAGTACATGAGTTGTGCACTGGAGCTGGCCAATAATCCTCAACCTACTCCCAACCTACCCCATTTTGATACCCCATTAGGGGGTGGGGTGGTTCTAAATTCACTCACTGTATTTTACCCTGTTCCAAGCATATGTGCACAAGGAGGACAGGATAAAATAAAGCATGGTTGTAGGAGCCTCTTCCCAGCTAATTGGATGAAGCACTCCCAGCCCAGCAATCAGCTGGGAAGCAACTCCTACAACCTTGTTGCTGCACTGTAGCAGCACCATCTTGTTCCTTAGGAAGAACAAAATGCTGTTGGATCCTGGGAATACATGCCAAACAGTACACTTTCTTCTTCCACCTCTTCAATCTCAGGTGACTTTTTAAAAGCCATGCTACACTGGTCCTGGCTGGAGCAGTGTAGAAAGGTTCGTAATCAGAAAGCAAATTAATTATGAAAGATAATTGTTGAGCATCATGAATGACATATTATTGCTAAGTTTCTTACTTTATGCAGAGAGAAACAGGGTGTTCTGTGAGTATGAGCTCTCTTATATTTGACTGACGTTTCTCTCTTACTAATTAGCAGGTAAGAAAGGAAACTCAGAGAGGTAGCTAATTTTTTGTAGATGGTTATGCAGTGTTACCTGATAGCTACATTAGTGATCTGCTCATGTGGATAACCTAGTACATTTTATTAAGAGTATTAAAAGTGAGTGTTTTGCATTGGGATGAGGTTTTCTAAGATGAGATTGAAGGGTCCTATCCACCACAATCAGGTTTGTAGAGACATGGCTCAGCTTCCACTGTTGTCTCATATCAGCACAAGTGTCAGTCACTGGACAGTGCATTGCCCACAGCCCTCTGTCCTCATTTCTTCATGGCGGGATGCATGTTGTTCTTTCAGGACAATTTCCTTTCGCCTGCCTTCCCAGCTTGCCTGACCATGACAGGTTTGCCCTGGTTATGGCATTTACCATATGGCTAGCTTTGGCTCCACCCCATGTTTTAATAATTCTATCTGAGCTGCATTATTTTTGCTGAGGGTTTTTTCCTATCTAGCCTAAAACCATTGATTTGGATTAGTTGATCTAGCCTGAATCGGAAATTATTAGCATCTTGTATCTGTGTGCTGAAAGACCTTGATATGACCTTGTTGGGTTTATGTCTCATCTCATAATCACACATCTTTTATTAAGTAGTGGTGAATGAACACTACTTAACAGATTTGTTATCTCATAACAGGATATTCTTGTAACACTAGCCCTATATGACCACAATCCAAGCTAGAGACAAATATGCAGTAGGGTAGATCCTACAATCAATTTTCTGTCCCAGGGATCCACTATGGACCACATCAGGCCCAGAAATGGAGAAAAAATAAAAATAATCAGACACCAAATCAGACAGTTTTGATTTTGTGGAAAGGCTAGGAACTAAACAAGATGAGAGGGCTGTGCCTGGTTGCAAACCTGCGATTCCTAAAACTTCCTATCAGCACTTACATTTTTCCCAAGGGAAAAGAAATCAAGGGAAGATCATTTATTCCAAAATATTAGCCTGGGAGACCATTAAAAAGGCAGTGAAGTTCTATGAGAGCCTCAAGTTGAACTTTGCCCACCCCTAGTTCAACGGATGGGATGATCCACATCAACCAGTGGGATCTGAATTCAGATCTTATATATTGTTGTTGTTCAGTCGCACAGTCGATTCCGACCCTTTGTGACCCTATGGACCATTGTCCTCCAGGCGCCTCTGTCCTCCACCATCCCCCTCAGCCTTCCCAGATCTGTGCCCATTGTGTCTACAATGCCATCTAGCCATCTCATCGTTGGCCTCCCCCTTCTTCTTTTGCCGTCCACCTTTCCCAGCATGAAGGCCTTCTCAAGTGAGTCCTCCCTTCTCATTTGATGTCCAAAGTACTTTAGCTTCATTTTTACTATTTGACCTTCCAATGAGCAGTCAGGGTTGATTTCTTCTAAGCTTGACCTATTTGTTCTCCTCGCTGTCCAGGGGACTCTCAAAACTCTCCTCCAACACCACATTTCAAAGGAGTCTATTCTTCTGTGTTCAGCTTTCCTAATTGTCCAGCTCTCGCATCCATACACTACCACCGGGAATACCATTGCTTTAACTATTCTAATTTTTGTTTGCAATGTGATGTCTCTGTTTTTCACTATGTTTCCTAGGTTTCTCATAGCTTGTCTCCCAAGAATCAGTTGCCTTTTTATTTCATGGCTGCAGTCCCCATCTCCAGTGATCTTTGCTCCTAAGAATGTAAAATCTGTTACTGCTTCTACTTCTTCCCCATCTATTTTCCAGGAACTGATCGGACCTGTTGCCATTATCTTGGTTTTCTTGATATTAAGTCTCAAGCCAGCTTTTGCACTCTCCTCCTTTAGTCCAATCAAGAGGTTCTTTAGGTCTTCGTCACTTTCCGCCATTAGGGTGGTATCGTCTGCATTTCTCAGATTGTTGATGTTTCTCCCAGCAATTTTAATCCCATATTGTGATTCCTCCATCCCTGCATTGCGCATTATGTGCTCTGTGTATAAGTTGAATAAGCAGGGTGATAAAATGCAGCCTTGTCTTACTCCTTTTCCTATTCCAAACCACTCTGTCATTCCGTGTTCTGCCCTAACTGTTGCTTCTTGACTCATGTACACATTTCTCAGGAGGCATATGAGGTGCTCTGGTATTCCCATCTCTTTAATTACTTGCCACATCTTGTTGTGGTCCACCCAATCAAATGCCCTAGTATAGTCAATAAAACAAAAATAAACTTGTTTCTGGTATTCCTTTGTTTTCTCCATGATCCAACGTATGTTGGCAATGTGGGCTCTGGTCCCCCTGCCTCTTCTGAAACCAGCCTGCGCCTCTGGTAACTCTCTCTCCACATGCTGCTGAAGTCTATCCTGTATTATCTTGAGCATTACCTTGCTGGTGTGTGGGATGAGTGCTATTGTTCGATAATTTGAGCATTCTTTGGCATTGCCCTTTTTGGGGATTGGGACGTATACTGATCTTTTCCAATCCTGTGGCCACTGTTTTGTTTTCCAAATCTGCTGGCATATTGAATGCAGAAATTTGACACCATCATCTTTTAGGGCTTTGAAAAATTCAACTGGGATACCATAATCTCCACTAGCTTTGTTGTTTGCAGTGCTCTTTAGTGCCTTTACGACTTCGCTCTCCAGAATGTCTGGCTCAAGTTCAATTTTTCATCATTATGATTATCAGGAGTCTTAAGGTCCTTTTTGTAGAGTTCCTCTGTGTACTCTTTCCAACTTTTCTTAATCTCTTCTGCATCAGCTAGCTCCTTTCCATCTTTGTCCCTTATCATGGTCATTTTTGCTTTAACTGTTCACTTGATTTCCCCAATTTTTCTGAAAAGATCTCTAGTCCTGCCTCTTTTGTTGTTTTCCTCCATTTCTTTGCACTGTTCTTTTAGGTAGTTTTCCTTATCTCTCCTTGCTTTTCTTTGAAATTCTGTTTTCAAATGATTGTAGTTTTTCCTTTCTCCTTTGACTTTTGTGTTCCTTCTTTCCTCTGCTATTTTAAGAGCCTCATCAGACAACCACTTTGCTTTCTTACTCTTCTTTTCTTTTGGTATGGTTTTCTTTGCTGCTTCTTGCATGATGTCCCTCATCTCTGTCCATAATTCTTCTGGCACTCTGTCTATCGAGTCTAAGCCATTAAATCTGTTCATCACCTCCACTGTGTATTCTTTAGGGATGCTGTCTAGGTGATATCTGTCTAGTCTCCTTGTTTTTCCTATTTTCTTTAGTCTAAGCCTGAATTTTGCAATCAGTAGGTTGTGATCTGAGCCACAGTCTGCTCCAGGTCGTTTTTGCTGACTGTATGGAGGTTCTCCATCTTTGGCTGCAGAGTATGTAGTCAATCTGGTTTCGGTGTTGGCCATCTGGTGATGTCCATGTGTACAAGTGCCTCTTGTGTTGCTGGAAGAGAGTGTTTGCTATGACCAGTGTGTTCTCTTGGCAGAACTCTATCAATCTTTGCCCTGCTTCATTCTGCATTCCAAGACCAAACTTGCCTGTTATTCCCTCCACTTTTTGATTTCCCTCTTTGGCATTCCAATCTCCTAATATAATTTGGACATCATTTCTTGGTGTCTGTTCTATGAGGTGTTCTAGGTCCTCATAGAACTGGTCCACTGTGGCTTCATCTGCACTAGTGGTTGGTGCATATATTTGGATCACAGTGACATTGAAAGGTTTGCCTTGAATTCTGACTGACATCAGTCTGTCATTTTTGAGGTTGTATCCCATTACTGCTTTTCTCACTCTTTTATTGACAATTATGGCTACTCCATTTCTTCTAAGTTTTTCTTGTCCACAGTAGTAGATATGATGGTTTCCAGAGCTGAATTCGCCCATCCCTGTCCATTTTAGCTCACTGATTCCCAAAATGTCAATTATTATTCTTTTCATCTCATTTTTTACCACTTCCAGTTTACCTTGATTCATTGATCTCACATCCCATGTCCCTATGCAGTATTGTTCCTTGCAACACTGTATTTCTCCTCCCCCTTTCCTGTCCCTCCCCTTCCTCCACTCTGTGGTGCTAAGGATCCTGTATCATCTAGCCTGCTCCTTTGTTTTGCCTTTTGTTTTGGTCAATAGGGTTCTCTTGGCAAGCTTTGTGGCATGGTCTATGCCATTTTTCTCCCATCATACATATTTAAAAACAAAATTTAAAACATTTTAAACAACATATTATCATGCGTATTATCACCATTTACAACACACTATGTCAGTTTTTATAATTAAGTCAGTGTAAAGTCTCTATGTCAGTTGCTATATTAAGTCAGTCTCTATGTCAGTTGCTATATTAGGTCAGCTACCTTATTGTCTATCAGTTACTTATCCTTTGCATGGGCCCCTTGGCTTTCCTCCTCGGTTTTCTTCCCTTCTGCCACGTGGTCTTCTTCTCCAGCGCTCTGCTGACAGCAGGAGGTGGTGGTGGATGGCTGCTTTTCCCGCCGCCCACCTGGTCCTCCTTACCTCCAGCTGGTGTGGTCTCGCGGCTGCCTCTGACCCCGGGCAGCTTCTCTGTGGCGGCGGTGGTAGCTGGCTGCGTTTCCCACCGCCCGCCTGGTCCTCCTCACCCCTGGCTGGGGTGGTCTCGCGGCTGCTTCTGAGTCAATCCATGTTTTATTTTCTTGTTATCTTCAAATATTTTCCAGCATTATTGTTCTCTCCAGTGAGTTGCGTGTTCTCATAATGTGCCCAAAATATTATAGCTTCAGTATAATCATTTGTTAGTCTATGGAGTGTTTAGGTTTGATTTGATCTAGAACTAGTTAGTTTGACTTCCTGGCAGTCCATGGTATTCACAAAGCTCTCCTCTAATAATGCATTCCAAGCTTACTGTCAGCTTACCATACTTCAGTTTTCACATAGGTACAAAGTTATTGGAATGCCATAATATATAGATGATCTTCTCTTGGGTTTCGAGCAACACATCCTTGCAGTTCAGGATCTTTTTTTCCCCCTTCATTGTTGCATTTTCGATTGTCAGGCATCTTCTGATTTTTTAACTGCAGTCTCTGTTTAGATTGGAGATTGGGCCAAGATATAGAAAATCTTTTAACAATTCTCCCTTCTTTACTGTCAAAATAAAAGTTATACAGTACTTATGTAGATCCAAGGAGTAAATCCAAGCAGGAGCGACATCTGAGTAAATATGTGCAAGGTTGTTCTTCTATTATTATGTACATAATATGTATCTGATTCAGTATGCTAAGTGATATCCTTCAATGAGTTTCTGAATTCAGTGAATTGCTGATATGAAATGCATATTGAGGGCATATATACTTATGTGTCCATTTATACAGTAATCATAAAGAAACCAAAAGGATAATTCCTCTCCAATTTGCCTATTAGTCCAAGCAGGATAGTGCAAATTGGTTCACTTAAAAATGAAGACCAAATGAAGTTGTTATGCATGCTTAGCACCAACTTAAAATCACTCTGACCAGAAATGTATCTGATTAAGTAAAGGATGAAAGATCTGCTATTAGTAATCCTATTTATCAGATCATCCTATTCAGATTTAAAGGAAGCATATATCTGAACATCTGAAACACGGTTGGGAGAACACTAAAAGAAAGTCGTTTATTTTTTGTCCAGCTTGTGAACTTTCTAAAGGTATCTAGATAACACCACTAGAAATAGAATGCTGGTATACATGTTTCCTTCCAGGCACTGGTTGCCTATATGTTTTGGGCTTCAATTCCCCAAAACTTTACTTAGCACAACAATTTGTCAGCAATTCTGGAATCTAAAAAACAAAATGTCTGGAGGATCAAAAGTTACACCAACCACTGATGTAGTGTGATTCAATTATCTATACCTATAAAATGGTGTGTTAACCGTTGGAATGTGACAAAGGATGTTGCACCAGGCCCCACTATTCCCGTCCGAGCCTCCGTTCACTTGCCCGAACAGGGTACGCAGGTAACTGTCGGGTTGAAATTTTCGACTTGGGGGCAGGACTTGGGGCCAGTCGCAAACAAAAAAGGGAACTTCAATTCCCAACGTTCCTTTCGCCGCGCTGTACCAGAGCCAATCAAGCTGAGCGGCGTGAGCAAATGGAACATTCGAAAATGTGGCGCAGCCAATCAAAATGAAGCTGCAGGGGGAAAACCGCCGCACAAACCGAAGGCACAAACGCCAAACTATAATTCCCAGCGTCCTGTGCGCCATGAGCGTGCAGAACGCTGAAGAAGCTGCCGCACGAAAAATAAAAACACAAACCCACACCGTGAGCACAAGTCCGCCGCAGGCGGACGCAGCGCCCCGTAAACACCCAAACCCCGAAAACATGCAAACTCCGACACCACGCAAAACCCGACATCACTGAACCACGCAAACCCACTGGCCTTCTTGCACGGAGCAACGGAGAAGAGAGGGACACCCTCTCCCCCACGCTGCCCTGCCAAAGACACGGCGAGCCCAGCGTGACAAACTCGCTGGAAAAAATCCAAACACCCCCCCCAACCACTGCAAAAATCGCCGTGGTGGCGGCAACCAAAAACAAAACACAAAAAGGCCAGCAAGCAAACCCCCACCCCCCAAACACACAAACCCCAACCCAGCCCGGGCCACGGCAATACCCTTCCCCAAACGCCGCATGAAGCGGCGAAGCAAACCCCCACCCCACAAATACACACACCGCAACCCAGACTGGGCCACAGCAATACCCCCCCAAATGCCGCATGAAGCTGTGATGGTATTTCCGCGGGCCAGCCATCAAGACTGGCCAACGAAAATACCCAAAACACAAGTCAAAAACAGACACGTAAAAATGCAAAAACATTAAAAAAACCCAAAAACATTCAAAAACACACACGCAGAAACCCGCACCCAAAACCCTAAACACACACAGAATGCCCCTCCCCCAAACCAAAACAACCCCCCCTAAAAAAAACGGAGAGAGCTTACCATTAGACGTCTTGCCTCAACGAAAACCGGAACTGAAATGAAGATAGGAAGAGACTCACCAGAAGAAGCAATACACAAAAATTGCTCAACACCATCCCCCAGTGGCCAAAGGAGAAAAAACATCCAAAATATTTCCAAAAATTCAATTAATCCCAAAAATTAGGGTAATCAATTCCAAAACATTCAAAAAAATCCAAAAAAATCAAAAATAATTCACAAATAAATAAATAAATTTTCAATAAAAAAACATATAAACACAGTAAAAAACCTTGAATTTAAAAAAACCTATATTTACACATTTTTAAAATTATTATCCAAAGTACAACTATTTACAAAAATTCACAAAGTAACACATTCTTTTTTAAAAATACAATAATTAAAAAAATAACAACCTGTCCTCTTTTTAAAATCCAAAGAACAACAACACAGTTTAAAACAGTCCGTGTGTATAAATAAACATTTTCACAAACACAAATAACAGACTAACCTCATTTTCATAAACAAAAAACAAAAACCTTCAAAAACCACTTTAAACAGCCCGGCACTGAGGAAGCTGGCACGCAAAAAAAGCAAACAAACACTGGGAGCGCAAGTCCGCCACAGGCGGACACAGTGCCTCAAAGCCACAAAATCACAAAACCTTACAACACCATTTAAAACAGCCCAGCACCATTGGTTAAAAAAAAAAAGAAACCCTTTACTATCCAACACAATTGTAAAAAGCCCGGCACTGCCGGGCAAAATATGCTAGTATTATTATATTATTACTATCACCCATTAAAATGAAGCATTCCAAGGTACACTAGTTAGCCCACTTAGAGAGACATTTAATTGTTGTTCCATCTAGTTTCTTTATTCTGTACATAATTATTCTCAGATTATTTCAAATAGCATAATGATTTTGTTATAGAATATAATGATTTAATTATATGTTTTGATTCGTAAAAATCCATCTTCATTCATCTTTGTTTATACACCATTTATTGGCTTCTAATTCATCCAAAACATCCTGTCCATGAGATTCTTGAAACTAGAGCTACAATTTAGTATTTCCAGATGGGGACAAACATACAATTAAACATGCAAAAGAACAGACCACAGTCTTCACTCATAGACACATTGCATGCAGACTAATTTATAAACTCTTCTTGTCTTCACTTTCATCTGAGTCCAATGCTATGGTTATATGTATTCTTAAATGGAAATAAATACGCTTGTATTCTGTGAGATTTATATCTAAATTAAGGATAGATAAGTCTAGTTATTTCTATTATGTGCTACTTTTATGTGTTTTCGTCTATAATTCTGACCTGTTTCTGCAATGATATGTTTTTTAAAAAAATCCAAAATATTTATGTAAATATGTATTTACTGTAAATGTAAAAGCAGGTGCATCAACTACCAGTAGTTACAATGCTTTAATAATAAACAATGGTTTATCTTTTGACACATTTAATCACTGAGAACTGTGTGACATTATTCAAAAAGTCCTAATTCAAACAATTAGCCCAAAAGCTACAAACTAGAACAGGGATTTTCAAACTGTGACCCATGCCCCCCCCCCCCTGCCACTAGCACACCAGGAAGTGCCATGTGAAGGAGGAAGGGTAAAATGGCCATCCGGTCCCTGAAGCTGTCAGAGGGAGCGTGACCCAGGCCCCGGCTTTAAAAGGTTGAGAATTCCTGAACATCCCCTTTAGGGGTTCACTGAGGCAGCTTGTGGACCAAGCAGGGGAGATGCTATGCCACCTCCACCTCCCACAATCTGCAGGCATTTTTTTCACACAATAATATAAATCAATGGCAAATTCCTTGTGCAGTCCTATTGTGAAGAAACACAGGAATATATTTGGGGAAGTAGTTTTCAGAAGAGACAAAATGTTACATGCTAGTCAAGTTATATATCACTACAGTAAGGTGTAGCTCCTTTTGTTTGACCTAGCGTGAGAAAGATTAACTAACACAACGAGGTTGCTGTTGCCTGGGATATGTTTGATTGAAAAATGTACCACAATCTTCAAGGAGGCTCTTTCTGTGTAACATTAAAGCAGGATATAGCTGAAGAACTCAACCTCCTCTATGTCACTTGGAGGATCCTGAATAGGCTGAGGGTCGGAGGGCCTAAATGTAAGACCAACATGCTCAAGTAGGAACTGCTGGTGGACAACAACGTGCTGTGTGAATGTGAAGAGATACAGAATTTGGTTCATTTACTGGTCTGCTGATTACTGCCAGAAACATGCATAGATGAGGACTTAAATTGGGCCAAGGACAAGGTGGCTTCATTTTGTCAGTTTAAAGTCTGACCTGGACATGAAAGAAGAAGGTGTAGTAGATAGAATAATGTACTAGGTCTCACGAGGCCTAGGTTTGAATCTCTTCTCAGTTGTGGAAGTTCCTTTAGGGTGTAGAACTAGTAAATCCACTCTTTAAATATCTCATTTCCCCTGAAAGCCCTTTAGAGTCTGAGTTGACTTAACAGCACACAGTAAACAACAACCCAGTCAAAGGAGTTTCAGTAAAGATAATGGAATGGTGTGAGTGGATTGGCCCAAGGACAAAATAAAATAAAATAATGTTGTGATGATGTACATCATCACAACATTTTATATGCAAAAATTAATTTCAACAATCTTATGCATTTGTCAGGCTTTAATGAGAGCAACAGAACTGGCCTGCTACACTGAGGAATTAATTGACATATTCATTATGTTGACTGTTAAGTTCATTTCTCTGGGCTTTGACAGCTACAGTCAATTTTGTCCAACCTATAATTACATTTATTATCATTGCCTTAGCTAAAAATAAAATTGGGAGAAAGAATAATGACCAAAAACTATACAACCTGAAAGTGCAATACATTCAAGAGCACCTGGGTTCTTTACTCACCTCCTCCACTATCACCAGTCTTCATTTCAGCAAATCATGTTAGCTGGAAGGCTAGCAAGTAGGCAGTTTGAGACCTTGGTACAGTACTGCATGATGGATTAAGCACCTGTCTCTGTTCCAGCTCTTGGGGACATGAAAGGAGTCTCATTTGGACATTCCCTGAGCAGAGATTCTTCCGCAAAAATCATTTCAACCCAGAATAATTTCTGACATGAAATTATTATTATCTGGGCTGAATGACAATCACCCATTCTGCAATTAATATATTATTTGTTTCACCTTATTGTAAAAACTAATAAGTTAAAAATCTTGGGAATATTTAAGAAACATACATTAATACAGCAGAAGCATGGAGCTTTTAAATGTTAAATGTTTTTATGATTTTAATTGCTGTAGGGATGTTTTTATACTTGAGTGTTTTTATGGTTGATTGTGCCCCGGCGAGGGGGCGGTGATAGAAATCGAAATAAATAAATAAATATTAGTTGTTCTACAAAAAAAGGAAAGGTATCTGATAATACCAACAAGATGGGTCTTCTCTGTTGTGGTATCCAGTGTTTTCTAAAACACTTGATTCAATGTTTTCTGAAAAGGAGAAATTATGTAAAACATAATGGTCTGTTAGTAGGATCAATGGATGGTGTTCAGGAGATCTATGAATTTGGTCAAAAGTTATTTTTATTGTTTTCTTCTATTTATTTCTTTGTAAAGATTGCATTTATATTCTGGCTTTGTAAAGTAAAGCAATTTCCAGTGCAGAACAATAAACTGTATGCAAAATTTTGTATGTATATGTTTTTGTGCATTTTTCCCCCTTTGGAAGCTACCCATAACTTTCAGAACATTTCTCAGAGGAGTCTGTAATTTGAGAAGGGTCGATAACTACTAATGTAAAACTTCTTAAACTGGTTGAAAACACCTTTATTTATGTAGGCCTTTCTAGAACGATAACAATTATGACCACTCTGTTTTTCTGTTGTTTGTTAGAATGACTATTGACCATTTATTATTTTCTAATTATTATTATTTTTCTTATGCTGTTTTATAATGGGCACCATAGAAAATTTGATAAAAACCACACAGAGATTTTATGAAGAGATAGGTGAATATTTTAAAAATGTAACTAACATAGCTTTGGAGTGTGCATCAGAATAGGCCATATCCCACACATACAGATGTTGACAAGGTGACATTCTACATCTCCAAAGTCATGAAGTATGACACAGGAAGGAGTCTTCAGAGGTCTTCTTCTTTTTGCCTCAGAATTTAGAAACAAGTATACCACATCCCACACATGCCCTTAAAGGCATAGTAAAGCAGATGAAGCTGAAGTGGCTCAGTGGTTAAGAAGCTTGCCTTGATAGCTGGAAGGCTAGCAAGTTGGCAGTTCAAGACCCAAGTACTGCATGATGGCTTGAGTGCCCATCTCTGTCCCAGCTCCTGCCAACCTAGGAGTTCGAAAGCAAGACATTACAAGTAGATAAATAAGGACCACTTCAGTGGGAAAAGAGCTCAGGGACATGAAAGAAACCTCATTCGGTCATCCCCTGAGCGGAGTTCCTCCAGCAAAAATCCTCTCAACTCAAAATAATTTCTGGAATGAAATTATTATTATATTCCCATTCCTGACCCCACAGAGAAGACTGTGATGAAAAGTAGAGTTGCCTGCTGGAAACGGTTGTGGTGAAAGTGTGGGACAAATTGTACGTGTAAGTAATATGTCATAAAATGTTGCATTGAGAATATTGCAACATGTTGGGAAGAAGCAGAGGCCCTCTTGGATAATGCAGAGATTGACCCACTTCTGGCAAAGAAAACAGGAGTTGTTTAGCCTAGAGAAAAAGAATCAAGGGAAGACATGATTGCACTCTTCAGATACCCTGAAGGGCCACCTATCAAATAGCAAAGATCTGAAACTTGTTTTCTGCTGACCCAGAAAACCAGATCTAATGGGTTGTTACAGCAGGAAAGACTTTTGTTGAACGCTAGGAAAAATAGCCTAACAGCTACAGGAGTTTGACAACCAGTTATTAGGCTGCAAGTGAGCTTTTCTGCGCTGGAGGTTTCAAATAGGGGCAATGTTGTTTTCTTGGACTGCAGCTCCCAGAATGCTTAAGAAACAAGATCAGTGAGCATTCTAGCTGAAAAATTCTAGCCGAAAAAGCATATTTTCAGAATCTGTTGTGAATCTCATTAGCCACTGTAGCACTTAACGCTATATAGATTGGCAGTTGCTTATGTGGGTGCGAGAGAAAGAGAGAGAGAGAGAGAGAAATCAAAAAGAAACTTAAACTAGAGTGAAGCTCTATGTCAGGAATTCTCAACCTTTTTAAGCCAAGGGCCAGGTCACGCTCCCTCAGACAGCTTCGGGGGCCAGATGACCATTTTGCCCTTCCTCCACCACATGGCACGTCTAGGTGGGGTGGAGGCGGAGGGGGGCCACATGAAATGGCACCGCGGGTTGCATCCCGCCCATGGGCCATAGGTTGAGAATCCCTGCTTTATGTCATACCAACTGCCATCTTATGAAAATATCACCAAGAAGCCCGTATGTGTGGCAATAAGTCATTATTTCTTTATTTATATGGATCAGGAGTATATATGCTTGCCTTATAAGGCTTTAATTTAATTCCAAAATCAAGTCTGTAAGGTAGGTTTGATTGAAAAGTACTGACCTGCCTGCTGACATCAAGAAACCATTCTGATTAAGCAAAGATTTTAACGTGAGTTTTCTTGCCCAAGTCCTGGACTCTAACACCATTATCTTCTACTTGCTCTCTCAGATCAGTGGTTGCTAGATAGACAAAGCCAAGAATGAAGCTATCGTGCATGGGCTCAGGCCTCTGCTTGTCCCAACTCCCGCCAACTCGAGACCTGACCACGCAATGGCTGCCTCTCCACCTGTTCTCACTGATCTGGTGGAACTGGTCACCTCATCCCCAGACTAATGGGACAGTTTCCTGACTCAGCAAGAGAAAGCAAAGCAGACTTTTGGTAGCATTGCAAAAGGGTGCCTTCACGCAGTTTACCCAAGCAGGGAAAACCGGCAAAAAAATGGTATTCTAATGGGTAATGGCAGTGATTTATAAAATGTCGCAGATAGACTGTTTCTGCAAAGCCCTATGGGACTGGTAGCGGCTTCCCCCATTAGAACTTCTCCACCCTTATCACGGCTTTCTTATGGGAATTTGGCCTTCGATGTTGCGCTATGTGAGGGGGAGGAAAGCTCAGGCCTGGGAAGGCAAGACTCTGAAATTTCTCCCCCTTTACCTTCCTTGTTTGTCTGGCCCAGCTGCACTGGCCTAATAACAAAGAGTTCGTTTTGCAAAATAACAAGGCCTTATCTAAAAATTCCCTTTCAGTTCCCTCCTGGTTAGAAAGAGTTAGAAAAACTGCTCTTGACAAAACAAGTCCATTTCAAGGATTTAATGGAATAAAAAGAAAGTTCCAAAATATAGAATAAAATCCTATCTAGACTAATCTAAGAAAGATAAGTTTTCTAAGAAAGAAAAGTTGAGTTTCAAAAAGAAATACGTATCTAAAAGGAGTGCAGCAAAGCCGCCCATACAGGTTCAGGGTACGGATCCAGTCTGGAGGCAAATGGACAGCATTTCGAGATGAAATCAATATAGCTGTGCAGCTATATCTATATGGGGCTCAGAGCCTCAATATTTATATGTTTCTAGGTGAGAACGTGTGCGGAGTTATCTTGAGTAACAGACAACTCTTTTTGATGTCCGGTGTGAGACCAGAACATCTAATCTAAGTTACCATCTAAAGACGTACAGTTCACGTCTACCAACAGGTGGCTCGTCTGAGAATCGTGCTCTTCCCAGGTAATTAGCCTGAGTACAGACACTTTCCCAGCTTTGCTGTCTGTGAACGGAGGTCAGCCTGACCTGCCGCTTTTAATTGGTCAGAAGTCAGCTTCTGCATACTGTAGCCTTCCAAAATGAACCCGTTTAGGCTAAGCAAAGTTAAACAAACTAGCAAAATAAAAGCAGAATAATAACGTAGGCATCTTAAATTTTAAATGGACATAGTAAAGAATAAAAATAAATTCATTCCAGCTATGAAATCTCTTACAGAAGCATATTGCTGGAACAAGGTAAGAATTAACGTGCCATATTTACATCATATGAAAAATGTACCTTAATATTTCTTAGAAAGTGGACTTAATCCATGAAAACTCAAGTTAAAATATGGCAGGTAGTTGTTAAAGTGGCACAACATTTTCATCTTTTTTTGTTGTTGCTTTTTTTTGTTTTGTTTATTGTAATTCACTTAATATACTAACTTGTATGTTACACAAACGTGTTTGCATATTTAGGAGTCCTGTTTTGGAAACTGAAATGTGACAACCCTACTTTGGTCAGGTCAAACAGGATGCTTATGCGCTTATGTTTGCGTAGCTGGTGATGAGGTAGGAATCCCAGCATTCAAATGTTGCGAGTTCTGAAGATGGTGAGGCTTAAATTCTTACTCTTGATATCTCCCTTTCTATCTCTTGGGCTGTTTATTTTCCTTTTTACATATAAAAGAAAATTAATAATGTAAGCTCCAATCTTACATGGCTTACCATCTCACATGTTGTTTATGAAAACTACAGTTTGCTATAGGCAAAAGAAATATAGCATCCACAAGCTAATACCAAGATGCTGTGTGACCCATTCTAACCATTGATGAGACATAAGGTAAAGGTAAAGGTTTCCCTTGCTTGAAAGCCAGTCGTATCCAACTCTAGGGTGCAGTGCTCATCTCTGTTTCAAAGCCGAAGAGCCAGCGTTGTCTGCTTCTGCAGACGTTTCCGTGGTCATGTGGCAGGCATGACTGGACACCAGAGTGCACGGAGCACTGTTACCTTCCCACCGAAGTGGTCCTTATTTATCTACTTACAATTTCTTGCTTTCGAACTGCTAAGTTGGCAGGAGCTGGGACAAAGATGGGAGCTCATTCCGTCCTGCAGTCCTGATGAGAAATAACAATGACCATTTGCTGATTTAAAAAAAGGACAGGGGGGCAGGGGGGAGTGATATGTCTGTTAAGAATTGACTGTTTTTGATTTGTAGACTCTAGTATTTCAACTGTCACCTGCTTTGACTGAGAGACAGTGTTAAGTATTAGCAGCCAGCTGTCACTGAAGGAAATTTATTACTGCAATAGTTTGAGTTTGCTTTCTTTAGAAAGAAAATGATGCCAAGTGAAAATAAGTGAAGATGAAGAAAGCATTGCATCTACCATATTGCTACACATAAGGAAGGGAGTTTTTTTAATGTCACTCCAATTTTGGCTATCATTTATTTAAGAAAGCTAGAGTAATGCCAGGTTCCAGAATATCAGAAGTTAATTATTTCTTTTTGTGGCTCTTCTGTCTTTAAAAAGTATACCATAAGAGGCTGTTGTAAAGAAGGATGTATTAAGTTTTCTAAAGTGTTTGGAGCAGTAAAAGTGCTGGGGTTTGTTAATAAAATCCTCCCAAGTAAAAGAAGGCAGTATTAAATATTTAAAAAGCAGAGGTTCTTAGGAAAATTAGCTGGGATCCTGAGACAATGATGAATATACTGTAAAACCCTCTGTTCACCTTAAGTCAGTTCTGCGAGCAAGGGCAAGAAAACATCTTTTAGCCTGAGGGCCAGCTTTCAATTTCAGAGAATTTCTTGGGAGCCAAAAGACTCCACTAAACAATAGTGATGGAGAAGAGAGCACAGCAATCCAGAAATCTCATAAAGTTAGACTGAGACTCAATGGGCAAGATTAGAGCCCAGAGTCCATAATTGCCTACCACTGTAAAGGAAGAGTTGGGGAAAGTATTACTGGTTTTTTCTTATTAAAGTCTCTCAGGATGACATCAGTTTATTCTGACGGACTCTCAGGATTAGCACAGCTATAACCTCTGTTAGTTTAAAGATCCATACTGAAGGAGCCCTTTAATTTCTTTTCTTCTTCTTTTTCTCGTGCCGTATCCAATTCCAAATATTGAATGGGAAAAATATAATACAATGACCTTCCATTTGCCCTACATATTGCCAAATGATATCCGTACAACTGATCCAGTTCTGCAGGTCACTTTCTGGCCCTGAGCCCTTTTGACATGCAAAGTCCTCATGAGCCCTGGCTAGTACTGATGAAGCTGCTGTGCTCCATCAGGATGGATTCAAGTGGGATTTAATCCATTGGGGGACCATCACCCTTCCCTGTGGACTTTGCCACCCAAGGCTGTTAGTTCTCAGGGTTGCCAGGTTAGTTAACCAAGACCTGACAATTAGCATTGAGTCAGTGGCAGTATGGTCTACTCTATTACCATAGGAGGATAACCTGCCCAAACATTATTTTATTTCATTTCTGAAAGGGCAATTTAGGATCCAAGCCATTGAGTTCTGAAAAATTCTCATAGCGACCCTAATAGATTTTCAAAGTATACAACATATGTAAGGACTAGTTTGCCATTGCCAACTTCCAGTGATTATCCTAGGCTAAGCAAAGACTCAAACCCAAATAGCTAGGGTCTTCATCCATCACTCAATCCACTATACCATCTTGGAACTCGACATTTTGAACTCCTTGCCAAAGGTGAGCACACAGAGATGTTGTTAATGCCTCAAAATATCAGTTAAGATAAGTCTAGTTTATCTTGCAGCCATAGCACCTAAAAACTATTGCAGCTATGCCACGACTATTTCAGAATTCTGTGGGTTCCATCGCACCCAGCTGTTGCAGCCAGACTGGCCTGCACCTGCAGAACATATGTAGTTTATGGTGCACTTGTATCACTTGGGGATATCCCCTGGACCATCCGCTCAAAATTGTCTGCTCTAAAATTTTATACCAAAGCGATGGGACATGCCGATGCAGTTGCAGATTGCAGGATCGTTAAGACCTGGGGGGGGTGTTTCCAGAGAGCATGGTAGGTCTTACAACCACTGCTTGCCAATTTCTCCTAAATTGCTCACAGATATGTCAGCCGCCCTGGGTCTCTACCTGCACAAGTGTTGTGTATTGAATGTAGTGTGTTGAATGTAATTGTAACCACACGAATGGGTACAGGTAACACTGTAACCTTCTGTATGAGGACGCGAGCTAGTGGCCACCGGGGGCAATAGCGAGCGCCCAGCTCACATGGTTCACATTACTCAAATGCCTTCAGCTGCGCGGGAAAGATTCCCGCGCTCACCTCACCTGGACAAGAAAGGCGTGACCAAGGATGACGTCACTTGGACAGCAGCCAATGCCTGTCGAAGAGCCAGATTCAAGTAGATAGCCACCGTATAAAAAGAGCTGTTTGTCCGCCATTACCACATGTTCGTGCTGTACTCCATGCAATAAAGATGTGTTAGGCTAGCTTACAGCCGTTTCCATTGTCTTGATTCCCAAACACTAAATTGGCGACGAAGGTGGGATATGGATTCCCACGGGAACAAGACAATAGCACAGAAGCCAGTTTTCGACGTGACCCATCCCGAGCGATGGGACTGATTTGAAATGCATTTTAAGAGTACGGTGGCGTATGCGGGCATCACCGACGCTGGGAAGAAGAAGGGTCTTCTCATCACGATGCTCGGTTTCCACGCCGTGCAAGCGCTGATGGATCTGGTGGCACCACGAGAGGTGGACCAGGTTTCGGTGACGGAAATACTGGCGGTTCTGCGGAGCCATTTCAAGCCCAAGGTGTCCTTCTTCTCCGCCAGGGCAACCTTCCTGAGGTGGGACCAAAAGCCGGGTGAGTCAGTATCCGAGTATGCAGCGGCCCTCCGCGTTTTGGCAACCCCATGCGAATGGCGGGAAATTCTAGACGTGGCCCTAAGGGACAGGATGCTCTGCGGGATGAGAGACGGGGAGACCCAGAGGAAGCTCATGAACCGAGGCCACGACCTCACTTTTAAAGAGGTACTACAAGAGGCTTTAGCAGCTGAATCCACGTGGGCCGGGTACAAGCTGCTCAAGGCAAAGCCCCCACCAGTCGGGGCAGCTGCATCCGCCATCCAGGCGGCCTGGAGGGCGACCCCTGCCCCACGCTCGCCCACATCCTCAGAGGCTTCTGCCACCCCAGGCTCCAGCGAAGATGAGGGGGTCCGGAAGGTCAGGAAAGGGCTGAGCGAGAAGAAAGGGAAGGGGGGGCGGCACTGCGATGGGTGCGGAGCGTCCCACGAGAGGAGCAAGTGTCCATTCCGGAAAGCTGAGTGCCACAACTGTGGGCGGAATGGCCACATCGCCAGGGTCTACAAGCAACGCCGGGAAGAGAGTAAGCACTCCACGAGCAGCCGGGATGGCGTCGGCAGAGTCGGCGATGGCGGCGACGACCCAGAGGGGAACCACGTGTGCCTGCGAGTGCACGCGGAAGACGATGTGGCCGTCCACAGCGTGCCTCTAGGGCAACCACGTTTTTATGCTGAGGTACTGTTGCAAGGGGTCCCTGTTAAGATGGAGATAGACTCGGGGTCTGTATACTCCCTCATTTCCCATAAGGAATTTTTGCGGATTCCCCCCAAGGAGCGACCCAAACTCAAGGAGATGGGGGCGAACTTAAGAGATGTGCAGGGAAATGTAATTCCAGTATTGGGGATTGGGGACTTCGAGACACGGTACAAGGGACTCCGAAGGAAACTCCCCCTGGTAGTTCTAAGAGAGGGGGGGTGTAATCTCCTGGGAACACAATGGTTCAAACCCCTGGACATCTTCATAGGCGGCGTCCATGCCATCGGGGGGAATGAGATTCAGGCAGTGTGCGACGCACACGCAGAGGTATTCAAGAAGGGACTCGGGAAGTACAAGGGGCCCCCAGTTTCCTTCGACCTGGACCCGGAGGTCCGCCCAATGAGACTCAAGCCACGTCGGGTTCCATTCGCCCTAAAGGACAAAATTGAGGCGGAACTGGACAAATTAGTGGGGCAAGGGATCTTAGTGCCGGTGGACTCTGCAGAGTGGGAGACTCCTATTGTTACAGTGTTGAAAGCAAATGGGGAGGTGCGAATTTACGCTGACTACAAGTGTACAATTAACAAGGCGATCCGCCCTAATGCCTATCCGGTGCCGGTAGTTAGCCATCTGCTGGCTACTTTACATGGGGGAAAAGTCTTTGCTAAACTAGATCTGGCACAGGCATACCAGCAGCTTCCAGTAACCCCAGCCACAGCTGCTGCGCAGACCATTGTAACTCACAAGGGGGCATTCAAGGTGACGCGCCTACAGTTTGGCGTGCACTCGGCGCCGGGGATATTTCAGTCTCTTGTGGAACGTTTGTTAAAGAAATTACCAGGGGTCTTGCCATTTTTCGATGACATATTGATATCTGGGGAGAGCGAATCAGAACTGGCCCAGAGACTAGATAGGGTCCTTACAGCCTTCGAATCCGCGGGGTTGAGGCTGCGGAGGGACAAATGTGTGTTTCTGGCCAGGGAGGTGGAGTTTCTGGGGTTCCGCATAACCTCTGAGGGGGTGAAACCCGCTGAGTCCAAAGTCTCAGCCATTCAAAATGCCCCTCGCCCCACCGCGAAACCGGAGCTGCAGTCCTTCCTGGGGCTGCTGAATTTTTACTGTTCCTTTCTGCCCAGGAAAGCGACGATTGCAGAGCCCCTGCATGGGTTGCTAAAGAAGGATGCGGTTTGGCGGTGGGGAGAGAAGCAGGAGCGGGCTTTCAGGGAACTCAAGCAGCTTCTCTCTTTGGAGGCTATTCTAACCCACTTCGACCCAAAGAAGCCGGTAGTCTTGGTCTGCGACGCCTCACCAGTGGGGGTGGGGGCGGTCCTGTGCCACGTGCTAGAGGGGGGGTGAGAAGCCCCAGTTGCATTCTACTCGAGATCATTGTCCAAGGCAGAACGAAATTACGCCCAAACAGATAGGGAGGCACTTGCCATTGTCGCAGGGACAAAGAAGTTCCATGATTTTTTGTATGGTCGCCCATTCACCATTATAACCGATCACAAGCCGCTGTTGGGTATCTTCACCTCAGACAAGCCCACTCCACAGATCCTCTCCCCCAGGATGCTTAGGTGGGCGATTTTTCTGAATGCATACAGGGGGTCGTTTAGAGTACCGCCCCGGGAAAGAGATAAGCCACGCGGACGCTCTCTCAAGGTCTCCTCTGCCCCACCTGGGGGACCCAAAGTGTGAGGTAGAACAGGATAGCCAAGTCCTCCTCATAGAAGCCCTAGATGCACCCCCCATTTTGCCCAAGGAAATTGCTGCCGAAACGACCAAGGATAAAACGTTAGCCCTTGTGAGATCCTGGGTACAGAAGGGGTGGCCCACAGCCCCCCCCCCCCCCCGCAGACGAGTTTGCGGGGGAGAGGGTGGTGGTCCCACAAGCATCAAGAGCAAGGGTGCTACATGTCAGCCACCCAGGGATTGTGCGCTCTAAGGCGCTGGCCAGAAGCTACTTCTGGTGGCCTCAGCTAGACGCAGACATTGAACACATGGTGAACACCTGCGAAAGTTGCCAGAGCTCTCGGCCTGAGGAGTCCCGCCTTCCACACAGAGAATGGGACACAGCTCCACATAGACTTCGCAGGGCCATTCAGGGGTTCATTTTTTCTGCTTGTGGTGGACGCATACTCCAAGTGGTTAGAGGTAATTCCAATGCACAACACCTCATCAGCTGGGACCATAAAACAATTGCGCAAACTGATATGCACCTTCGGGATACCTGACGTCATTATTAGTGACAATGCGAGTTGTTTCACGTCAGCCGAGTTCCAGGCGTTCTTAGAGTCCAACGCCATTCGGCACATTACCTCAGCCCCCTTTCACCCTGCAACAAATGGCCAGGCGGAACGTCTGGTGCGCACAATGAAAGAAGGGCTGCGGCGCATGGGTCCCGGGGATCTGGACCGGCAGCTCTGCCAGTTTCTGTTGGCATATCGAGTGACGCCATTGGCGTCGGGATTCTCTCCCGCGGAACTCCTCATGAAAAGGAAGTTACACTCATTATTAACTAGATTGGATCCCACCCGGGTCGAGGATAGAGGAAGAAACATTGAGCACAGCCCCACCAAAAACTTCCAGATAGGAGAGCCTGTTCATTGCAGAAACTACGCCACCACAGGGCCAGCATGGGTGCTGGGGGTAGTCATTAATCAAACAGGACCATTCTCATACTGTGTCGAGACCAACACGGGTCTCCTCTGGAGGAGGCACGCTGACCAACTTAGGCACCGAGTGATTGGGGGGCCGGACAGAGGGGCTCAACAGCAAAGTTCAGCGTTAGGGTTCTCCTCCACCCGTTTATCCCAATGGGGAGAAAACGAAGGGCAACAGTCCCAAACGAGGGGGGGGAGCTTAGGTTCAAACTCATATCCTTTTCATACGCCAGCTTTATCCAGTCCCTTGAAAGAGAGGAACGAGTTTGCCCCTGTAGTTCTACCCAGTCCCTCGAAGGAGGGGAATGAGTTTGCCACTGTTGCCCCTGAATTAGATTTTGAGTTACCAAACCGGGGGGGGGGGGTTTCGGAGTGTTCCCCCACCCGTCCAAGTGAAGAGCGGGGTTTTTCTTTAGCCCCTAGTGCCCCCGGTTTGTCCACATCTGCATCAGAAACCCTTCCTCCCGCTTCTCCTGCCCAGCCCAAAGCGGCAAGTCCGCGGCGAGTCACTAACGAGTCATCCTCTCCAATTGCAGGACAAGAACCAGGAGGACACAGACGAGGGGGGATGGCCGAGGCAAGCATGACGGCCGCACGGCCAAAACGCACATGCAGGAAACCAGTTTGGTTAAGGGACTTTGTCCCATCTTAGGGGGGAGGGATGTTGTGTATTGAATGTAGTGTGTTGAATGTAATTGTAACCACACGAATGGGTACAGGTAACACTGTAACCTTCTGTATGAGGACGCGAGCTAGTGGCCACCGGGGGCAATAGCGAGCGCCCAGCTCACATGGTTCACATTACTCAAATGCCTTCAGCTGCGCGGGAAAGATTCCCGCGCTCACCTCACCTGGACAAGAAAGGCGTGACCAAGGATGACGTCACTTGGACAGCAGCCAATGCCTGTCGAAGAGCCAGATTCAAGTAGATAGCCACCGTATAAAAAGAGCTGTTTGTCCGCCATTACCACATGTTCGTGCTGTACTCCATGCAATAAAGATGTGTTAGGCTAGCTTACAGCCGTTTCCATTGTCTTGATTCCCAAACACTAAAACAAGCCAATTTGAGGCAGTCCTATTCCATGTTGTGGCGACAGTGGCATTTTTGGATCTCTCCGTTCAGCCGAATTTCTGGCCCTGTCAAAGACAGGTGAGGCCAGCCAAGTTTTGCAGTTGGCCGATGTGAGACTTGGTGACCGGGAGCTGGAGTTGATGAGCCGCCACTCAAAAACTGATCAACTGGTCAAGGGTGCCCGAGTGACTTTGCTTCGCATTGGCCCTGCTTCAGTTTGCCCTTGTATCACCTTAGAGGCATATCTCAGACTAGCCCTTTATTCTGACACTGGCCCTTTATTCCAACATTCAAACCATAGCCCATTGACACAATACCAGTTCTGGGCAGTAACCAAGAGAGCCTTGAATCATTTAGGAGTCGACGTGCGGCTTTTTGGCACATACTCTTTTCAGATCGGGGCCGCATCCACCATGGCAGAGGCAGGTTATTCCCACGAGGACATTCAAAGGGTGGGCCGGCAGAGGTTCGGGGCTTACCGAACATATATTAGACCTATGAAGTATTGAACAAAGGGCTGCTGCTTTTTTCCTTCCCTTCCAGGTCATGTTCCTCGTCACCCATTGCAGATTGTGATCATTGGTCACAGCTGCATTTTCTGGGCTGAATATCATGTGAGCTGCTCTGCGTGGGACAAGGACCTTGGTCTGCATGGCAGAGCATATGTGGATTGGCATGGGAAGCAGGGCATGCACAGGGAGAGCTGGTGTAGTTCGTGAACTCGGCAAGAGGAGGCACACCTCCCGATATTATGGTCATCCATTTGGGTGGCAGTGATTTGTGCCTCATGAAAGACATTGAACTGAGCATGGCTGTGAAAAGGTACCTGTCCCTTGTAAAGTGTTGTTGGCCCGACCTCTGCTTGGTGTGGGTGGAGACTTTGCCCCATTTTACTTGGTGCTGCACTGGAGACCCATGCAGAACTAACAAGGCATGCCGCAGCATGAACAAAACCATGGCTAAGTATATGGCCGAAGGATTCGGCACAGTTATTGAGCATCCCGAAATTAAAACTGAATTTTCTGGCCTTTACTGGCAGGACAGAGTACATTTATCAGAGGAAGGTTTACAAAAATTCCTCAATGACCTGCGATGGGGCATTGAGGCCAAATTAGCGGCTTGAGGTGGGAGCGTCTGTCCATAAACGAACATCCTTGGTGGCAGTAGTGGGGTAAATGGTAATCAAAACTATGTTACTTGAGCATACGTAATGGGGGTTTCTGACCATAACAGAAGAACAGAGGCACTGTCATGGGAAGGAACTCTCAAATACAAGGGAGAAGGCTTGTTAGCCTGAAGGTAATTGTGATCTAAGAGTTATGGAGTGAGACGTCATCACTCCATACAAGGTCATAATCAATAATCCAGATATGGGTAGACATATCCATAAGTTAATACCATTTACCCACTAGTATGCCCCATTGCAGGTCATGTTAAGATTGTATTGTTATGTTTACCAATAAAGTGGCCCGTGTTTTGACCAACAGATGGTTGTTGTCTGCTTCATGGGGTGGATTGGGTGGCAATGGCCACGTCACGTGAATTAACGTGTGCACGCATTTTGCTGCCCATACACCCCATGGCGGCAACCACCCAGAGGCCTTGGTGTTCTGGGGAGGAGCCTATACTCTATAAGATTGTGTCTCCTTCCCACCTCGCCCTCTCTCTTCTGCTTTGTAATCTGGCATAAGCCCCTCCTTCCCTCCCTCCCTTTTCTTAAGTATGGCATTTGGTGGTCACTTCAGGACTGAGAGGGAATTTTTTCATCATCACTGATTGGCCTTTGTGATGATGTTTTTCACCCTCTCCATACTTATGAGAGGGAGCTAGAGGTAAATAATGTAAACCCAATGGGGCAGTAATGGGGCAAATGGTAATCAAAACTATGTTAATTGAGCATACGTAATGGGGGCTCCTGACCATAACAGAAGGACAGAGGTGCTGGAGGCGTCTACTGTCGTGGAAAGGAACCCTCAATTCCAAGAGAGCAGGCTTGTCAGCCTGAAGGAGATTGTGATCTAAGAGGTATGGAGTGAGACATCATCACTCCATACAAGGTCATAATAAATAATCCGGATATGGGTAGATATACCCATAAGTTAATACCATTGACACAAAAGGATGCCCCATTGCAGGTCATGTTAATATTGTATTGTTATGTTTATCAATAAAGTGGCCCGTGTTTTGACCAACAGATGGTTGTCGTCTGCTTCATGGGGCGGATTGGGTGGCAATGTTTCATTGCTCAGTAGGTTCCACACAGACAGGCACCAGCTCTCCAAGGCATCAGAACATTATGTTTTAAGAAGTTAAAGTCCCTCAACTAGCAAAGGGGGGCCATAGTGTGAACAAGTAACTTTTCCAAGTTCTTTCCCAACATGTCAGAAATTGGACCAGGGGCCGTGTTAATACAACATTTGTGAGCTGCCACAGAGGGCCATTATATGCACTGTTGAGGCAAGAAATTCAAAATCGTTTTTTTATTTCCATTTGCTATGGATAGAGAGAAATTTCCCATGTGTGTCTGTTAAAATAATCAAGCTGAAAGCATTTTCATACTACCTGATAAAAACTGGGCAAAATTCCAGAAATGCTATCCTCAGAAACATTGGTAAGAAACTTGCAGCTGTCTAGTCAGTAAGTCTAATGTTCTTCATTTTTCCCTTCACAGAAAATCAAACTCATTGCTAGAGCCAGCCAGGTGGAAGAGAGCCCCATGGCACCCCCGTAAACACAGATTGTGGGATAATAAACCACTTTGTGCTCTGGAAAGTCCTCTGCTTGGTGATTAATAATGATGGTTTTTAGAAACAAAGGAAGCAGAACAGAAATGTGCCCAATGCACATTAACTGTTCCTCAAACTGGCGATGCTTTCAGCACTGCCACCAACCTGCCTCTGCTGAGAAATGGCTTGATGGCTGCACAGCTCAGTGCAATGGATCCAAATGCATCTTGTCTGTCCAAAGGGGGGCCAGTGGCTCTCAGCAGCTGTTGTGTTGCTTTGTAAACAAGCGTGGGACATTGTTCTTTAACCTAGAATCATGCCTTGAAAATATGTTTGCCTCTCCAAGGATTTGGCTGGAAATGCTTCAAAGGATATTGGTGTCTGTGTATGTGTATATGTATGTGTTTACTGCAGAAAAAGCAGCTTTACAAGGCGATGGCCAGAATCCTACTGAAGATTTATACTTGCATAAGGGAATTAGCATAAATCTTGCAAGCAAATGGCCACTCATTGGCCACTACCCTTCATGTTCATGCTGGTTGTAATGTAAAGTTGCACCAGTGTAAATGTGTTGAGCATTATGCCCAACAACAGGGAATGGCACTCTGAAATTGTGCAATCTGTCACGCTTCCCCAGCATGACAGATTGTGCAAGATGCCAACAGGACAACACTGCCGTTTTGGTGCTTGTGCAACTCCTATAACACAATTATGAAATAGGATTTCATCCATTAGCAAGGTGATGGTTGCACTCCTAGGTGTGCCCCCAATCATACGATCCAAGTTTGTACCCAGAAATACACCCAACACCTCATTAATAGATAGATATAGATAGATAGATTTTTATTTATATCCCACCCTACTCAGCTTGCACCGACTCAGGGTGGCTCACAACAGATCGATACTATAATACAATAGAAATTCAGCAATACAAAAATTCAAAAATAAGCCTCACAATGCGATACAATTGGTACAATCACAATATGTCAACATTATACATCAGCTATACACTATACGTCAGCACCATAATATATAATCAACAAAAATATCAAACAACAAGTAAGAAACCATCATTTTCTACCCCTCATGTCCCCACAGTCATTACGGAACCCGGTGTTCAACACACTTATGGAGCCCAGTGCTCAACGTCCTTGCGGAGCCCGGGTGGTGGGGGCGCAGCTTTTACAGTCCTCTCCATTGTGGAGCCAGGTGTTCCTCCTTCCCTCTGACCAGCCAGGCCGGAGAAGGGAGCTTGGGGTGTCCATGGCGGGAACGCAGCTTTTAAAGTCCTCTCCATCGCAGGGCCAGGTGTTCCTCCTTCCCTCCGACCAGCTGGGAAGTGAGCTTGGGGCGTCCATGGTGGGGACGCAGCTTTTAAGTCCTCTCCATCACGGGGGCCAGGTGATCCTCCTTCCCTCTGACCAGCCGGGAAGGGAGCTTGGGTCGTCCGTAGTGGGGACGCAGCTTTTAAGTCCTCTCCGTCGCAGGAGCCAGGTGTTCCTCCTTCCCTCTGACCAGCCAGGCCGGGGAATATCCCCCATTTTTCACCCAATTGCCTAGTCTCTTTTAAAGAAAACAAAAAATGACTGGTACAAAAATATTACAAAACTGATTTTTGCTGTTGTGACATCTTTTTGTCTCAGCCAAAGTAATGTACTGGGAAGGCAAGCCGTGATGCAGAGAAGAAATACTCTGGTTATCAAAAAACTGACTTCATGTTTCTACTGCTGCTGCTGCTACTGCTGCTACTACTACTACTACTACTACTAAAGGAATTTGTGTGAACAGCAAATATTAACTCTGTCAAGAAAAAGATGAAACTGTGTCACACCTCATCTGTGAATGTTCAAAAATTGTGCAGACACGCTACAAAGCAAGATATGACAATCACAGAATTAATATTATGATCAATAAGTGAGATATACAATCTGCTAGCGTGCAAGAATTCATGGGAGCATTATTTATTTATTATTTATTAATGAGTGACAATTTGCCTCCAAAGGCTTATATTGTTTTCCATATGCAAGTATAATTTGGCACTAGCATCCTGTTTTATGTGGTGCTGCTCCTCTTTCCCAGAGAAACCAATCCTCTTTGGGCTCTTTCAGAAAACCACTTCATCCAAAAGCACATGGCAGTCTGATATAAAATTAACAGCCCACAAAGTCCAACTTCCTATTGCTACACCTGTTATATCAGGTAAGATAACTTAACTAGAAATGTGGCACAGTCAACTGTTAAGGAAATATGCAGCATGTGGCTGAAAAAGCAGCAGTAAGTTGCATCTTGAGTAGGCACATTGAATCAATGGAACTTATAGAAGAGTTGGCTGACCAAATCCCCACTGATTCAGGGGACACTGTAATTGCAATATAGTACTGAATTTTAGCTCTCTTTTTTGTGCTGAGACACTTACTAATGGCTTACTAGTGCCCCCCGTAAGCCTTGAAAAGTATGAGGAATGCTACAACGTTGGCCACAAATTTTGCACGAATTCACAAATTTATCTCATGTATATGACATCCAAGTTCATGCATAACCTGAAGGTGCTCCAAGAAGAAGGGGATGAGAAAACCACTTCCAAATGCTCTACACCTAGAAACCCTTGGAAAATGTTGCCACAAGTTGTAGTTGACTTGACACCACATAGTTATTATTGCTGTTAAAGAGTCAAGGATCAAGATGAGTCCAGACATGTATCCATTTATTTGCAATACAAAACAATGTCTTGTAATATAAAACAAAAGTCATGAAAACCTTATACAGCAAATGCAAGCGCGGCGCCAAAATGGCCGCCGCGCCCTTTGCGGGCCCCCCCCCACAGGGCAGAGAATCGGGTAGTTAGGGGCGTGGCCAGCTCCCTTATAAAAGGGGTGGCCACGAGGCAGCCGAGCTGCCATTTTACCTCAGCGACGGAGCGGAGAAGTTTTTCCCCTGTGTCTCCGTCGCTCGTTAGCTTACCGGGAAGCCTTTTGGTAGCGATTCTGCCTTGCCGGCTTCCCTTTTCTGCTTCGGAGGAGATGCCTTCGAAGAAGAAGGCAGCTTCGAGTTCAGCTCGCGCTGTGAGGAGGCGCAACCCAGGTCGGAGGACCGCGGTGCCACCTCCTCAGCAGCCACCTTTGCCAGCCCCGGCCGGGGCCGGCGGAATGGGGTCTATTGCCCCTTGGCCCGGAGTGGGCGATCAGAGTACGGGCGCGGAAGGGGTTCCGGCCCGCGGCCCACGAGCGGTGGACACCGCTCCTGCTCTTGCCCACTCTGTCGGGCCTACTCCTCTTGGGCCGCAGCCTCTCCCTGGGCCCTCTAGCATTGGGGGGTGGTGCGGCCCCCTGCCTTGGCAAGTTTCTCCACCAACCCTGCCGGGCTTCGGTGCTGGCCAATGGCCGTATGTGGGTCCCGGGGTACAGGGACCTGTACCCATGCCTGGACCAGGCGGGCCGGCCGGCCCTTTGCCCGTGGTCAACGTGGACACCTTGCTGGCCCGCATCGCGGCCCTGGAGGCATCGTTGGCTAGGGCCAGTCAGGCGGGCGCCCCCTTCGGGGTTCCCTTTGAGGCGCTGTCGGCAGGAGGACAACAGCCGGCGGGGAGGGTCGAGCTGCTGCAGGCGCGTGGCGCGGTTTCGGCCACTGCCTCGCAGCTCCCCAGCCAGCAACCAGGTGCGGGTCAAGCCCCGGTGATGAGCTCTACGTCGGTCATGAGCTCCGACGCCCCCAGTGGGCCGGAACCCCCGGTGGGGGCGGCCCGAGGGGGTGCAGCATGTGAGTATACGGTGCAAGCGAGTACATCCACACACATTCCCAATCTAGGGGGGGCCTTTCAATGGCCTTGGCCTCGCGCGGGTGGTGCGGGGGCCACGCTGCCGGCGACCCACCCGGCGACGACGACTGCCACCTTGGGCACTGGGGTGGGCATTGGTCCTTACACTGCAGGGAATGTTATGGGGGTGGCTGGGTTAGCTCAGGCCCCTTTTATCAGGCCGGCTGTCCCCTTTTCGGCTTTGCCGACGGCAGGGTATTCCTTGCCATTGGGTGATCACCTGGCACAGGCCACTAAGGAAAAGATATGGCGAGGGGAGTACGTAGATATCTTCTCACTCCTGAACAGAGAGCCTACCAAGGAGGAAAGGGAGGGTCAGGATGAGAAGGACAAGGAGCAGGCACGCCGCCGTAAGCCGCCGCGTACCTGGGCCAACTGGCTCCCCGCTTATTTAATATACATGGCGGTATATTTGAGGGCGCGGCCGGATTTAGCTATTCCCATGGTCCAATATTTGGACAACATATATAGGGCGATGGTCGATTTCCCGGGCCCCTCATGGCTAGCATATGATGAGGAATTCCGTATGAGGATTCCCCTCCACCCCGAGATGAGATGGGATGAGCCGTGCCAGAGGCTGTGGCTTTTGTATATGACACCCACACGCCCTGCCCCGGGGGATAGATACCATTGCGGACATGCGGTCCAGCGAGCAGCTCCAGCGCAGGCTACCCGCCAGGCGGCGGGGCAGGGGGTTCCAGCCCGCCTGCTGTGCTGGACTTTCTCGTCAAATGGTTCCTGCAATCGAAAGAACTGCAGGTATAAGCATGAGTGTCCCACATGTTCTGGTCCCCACGCAGCCTCTGCTTGTCCCAGGCCTGGGGGGGCGCGAGGCAGAGGGAGGGGTGGACAGTGGGCTGGCAAGGCTGCCACGGATGGAGCTAGTTCTCCAAAAGGCCCCCTCCCCAATTAAGGTGGACATGCTGGAGCGCTGGCTTGCATCGTACCCGAAGGGGGAGGACAGGGAGTATCTCCTTCAAGGTTTTCAGCAGGGATTTCGTATCCCTTTTATGGGCGATAGGTCCCCTCAGGATGCTCCCAACCTTTTATCCCTCAGAGGAAGGGAGGAGGTTGCTGCGGCCAGCATTAAAAAGGAGTTAGACGCGGGCAGGGTCGCTGGACCTTTCCCCGCACCCCCGTTTCCAAATCTTAAGGTCTCGCCACTGGGTTTGGTCCCCAAAAAGTCCCTAGGTGAGTTTCGCCTTATTCATCATTTGTCCTACCCAGCCGGCCGATCGGTCAATGATGCTATCCCTGATGACCTTTGTTCAGTCAGGTATACATCGTTTGACCATGCGCTGCGCATGGTGCGCTCGTGTGGCCCGGGTGCCCTGCTGGCCAAGTGTGACATTAAGTCGGCTTTTCGCCTCTTGCCAGTGCACCCGGGCGACTTTGAGTTGCTGGGTTTTAAATTTAAGGGGGAATATTATTTTGATAAGGCCATGCCTTTTGGCTGCTCCATATCATGCTCGGCTTTCGAGCGTTTTAGTACCTTCCTGGAGTGGGCTTTCGTCCGCAGGTCAGGGTCCCGGTCTGTAGCCCATTACCTGGATGACTTTTTATTCGGGGGTGAACGGGGCTGGGACACGTGCGCACGTCTCCTCAACACATTTCAGACGCTAATGGAGGAACTTGGTGTCCCTTTAGCGCCCGAAAAGACCGAGGGCCCATCGACCAAGCTAGTATTCCTGGGGGTTGAGATTGACACAGTGGTGCAGGCTTCTAGGTTGCCGGGTGATAAGGTGTCCAGGATAGTGGACCTTATCTCGGAATTGCTGGCCAAGCGTAAGGCATCCCTGAGGGAACTGCAGGTGCTACATGGGCACCTCAATTTTGCTTGCAGGGTGGTCGCACCGGGCAGGGCTTTTGCCCGGCGCTTATGCGACGCCATGGCAGGGTTATCCAGGCCCCACCACAGAGTTAGGCTTACCCGGGGTATCAGGGCAGACATGTTTGTCTGGTTGCAATTCCTGAGGGAGTTCAACGGGGTCTCATTTTGGAGGTCTGACCTCCTGGCATCCCCCAATTTTCAGATCCAGTCTGATGCCTCAGGATCCCTGGGTTATGGGATGTACTTCAATGGGAAGTGGGCCTATGGTGGGTGGCCACCGGCATGGGCAGGCACAGGTCGCCTGCGGGATCTCACATACCTGGAATTTTTCCCTATTCTGGGGGCTTTGATGCTATGGGGCGAACAGTGGGCTAATTCGGTGATGCATTTCTGGTGTGACAATGCTGCTGTTGTACACATTGTCAATGCACAGACTTCCAAATCGCCCAGGGTTATGGAACTAGTGCGCCATTTTGTGCTGCGCTGCCTGCGCCTCAACGTCTTGTTCAGGGCCAGGCATGTCCCAGGGATTAATAACGATATTGCTGACGCTTTGTCCCGCCTGCAGATCTCCCGGTTCCGCGCCTTGGCCCCGGATGCAGAGGAATTTCCCTCGCCACTCCCGGACGAGATGTGGACTATTGGCAAGGAGAGGTGAACCGGGCGATTGGCCTGTCACTAGCGCCACGCACGCGTAAGGCGTATCAACAAGCATTCAATTCGTACAGGGCATTTGCTAATCAATTTCTCTTGCCAGAGACCTGGCCTATCCCGGTGGACCATGTTCTGCGGTTCATGGTTCACCTGCATGCACAGGGCCTCGCACCTCGCACCATAGCATCCAAGCTCTCGGCGTTGGCTTTTATGGCCAAAGTGGGGGGTCATGTGGATACCACCTCTGATTTCCGGGTGAGACATGTTTTGGAGGGGTGGGTGCGCGAGCGCGGGCGTTGCCCGGACGACCGGCACCCTATTTCCCCAGGGGTTCTTACCCAGTTGGCCCGGGGCTGGCCAGGCCTCTGTTTTGATCATTATGAGGCAGCCCTTTTTCATGCAGCCACAACGGTGGCATTTTTTGGAGCGCTCCGCGTCAGCGAACTCGTGATGCTGTCTAAGGCGGATGCAAGTCGTAGGGCACTGGAACTCGAAGATGTCTATGTTGCCAAAGACTGGGCCCAGTTGAGGATACGCTCCTCTAAAACAGATCAGCATGGCGTAGGCAGTGGTGTAAGACTGCTACGTTGTTCTTTGGCAGACATCTGTCCGGTTGGTGCCCTACAGGAGTACCTGGCACTGCGTGGCATGCACCACGGCCCGTTTTTCTGTCACCAAGATGGGTCTCCCCTTACTAAATTTCAGTTTTGGAAGGTGACAGCCAGAGCCCTCACCAGGGTGGGCCTACCAGGTGCCCATTCGTTCCGTATTGGTGCAGCCTCTACAGCAGCTGCTTTTGGGTACTCTGGGGCTGACATACGCAGCATGGGGAGGTGGGGCTCGCAATGTTTTCAGTTTTATGTGCGCCCACTCCCGCCATGAGTACCAATCCAGTCACCTTACCGCCTTTTTTCTCGATTTTCTTACAGACCCTGGGTGTCGTATTACACCAGTGACAGTATGGCTGGTGGGCCACAGCTATGTGCACAGGGCAGCGCGTTACGCTGCGGCGACAGAGTGGGGACCCCGACTGGGACTGGGTGACCATGCCAGTCTCGCATGGCATGGTAAGCCTGGGATGTTATGGCGGGAGCTGCGGCCTTTCCTTTTTTCTGGCCTGGGTGCTGACCCGCCTGACATTCTAATTATACACCTGGGGGGCAATGATTTGGGCCAGGTCACCGGCTTATCGCTCAAGCATGCGATTTGCGAGGAACTCGCCTACTTGCATTATGTCTGGCCTGCCACAACCCTGGTTTGGTCGGACATTGTTCCGCGCCATTCTTACAGAGGGGGCGTTAACCTCCTGGCCCTTGACCGTGCTAGGCGCGCGGTCAATAAGGCAGTGGCGCGGTTTCTTGCCACCAGGGCTTGGGGACGGGTTAGTCATCACCCCGATATTAGTCTACAAAATTATGACTTGTACGCAGGGGATGGGGTCCATCTGTCGCGAGGAGGTATGGACCTCCTGTTGGGTGATTGGCGAGCAGGCCTGTTGACCGAGCTGACGGTCTGGGGGGGGGCGTCAGGTCTTCTTTGAAGCCCCTCCGTGTGGCGGGTAGCACTGGTAAGGTAAACAGTATGACCCACAAGTATCCGGCAGGTTCGCAATTGACTGGACAACACTAGACAGGAATAAATTAGTTAAACGTTGTCCGGTCAACGACGAACCAGGCGATGGGGTGATGACGATTGCTAACCAGCATGCATCACCCCTGTGATTTCACGGATACGCGTCAGAGGGTGGGGTCATAAGTTAGTTATTGACTACGGTCAACAATTTGTTTGTTGTCAACAAACAAATTGATACAAATTGATACATTGTAACCAATTGCCGTTGGCAATTTTGGGGTGGTACCTTACCAGTGTTACTTCGGCCTGCTTGCCTTAGGAATTATGATTGGTCGTTTTACCAATACAAATTTATAATTCGGACTAGGGCATTGAATCAATAAATGTGGCCCTATGCTGTTATCCACTTTCAATGTTGTCTGTGTCCGTTATTGGGGGGGTGCGCCTGCAATGCAAGCGCGGTGCCAAAATGGCCGCCGCGCCCTTTGCGGGCCCCCCCCCCCCACAGGGCAGAGAATCCGGGTAGTTAGGGGCGTGGCCAGCTCCCTTATAAAAGGGGTGGCCACGAGGCAGCCGAGCTGCCATTTTACCTCAGCGACGGAGCGGAGAAGTTTTTCCCCTCCACCCCCTCCCTAGTTAACAGTGTGATATTATGGTCGCTTCGGGGCCGGGTGGGAATTTTTGGTTGGGACCCATATTGGCTCCGGGTCCTGGCTTTTTTGCCCATCCCACACTGTTGCTATGGTTTGATATAGGGGTCTTTCTGTGTTCCTACTGTTGACTTTGGTCACATTGGCGGGTAGCACTGGTAAGGTAAACAGTATGACCCACAAGTATCCGGCAGGTTCGCAATTGACTGGACAACACTAGACAGGAATAAATTAGTTAAACGTTGTCCGGTCAACGACGAACCAGGCGATGGGGTGATCACGATTGCTAACCAGCATGCATCACCCCTGTGATTTCACGGATACGCGTCAGAGGGTGGGGTCATAAGTTAGTTATTGACTACGGTCAACAATTTGTTTGTTGTCAACAAACAAATTGATACAAATTGATACATTGTAACCAATTGCCGTTGGCAATTTTGGGGTGGTACCTTACCAGTGTTACTTCGGCCTGCTTGCCTTAGGAATTATGATTGGTCGTTTTACCAATACAAATTTATAATTCGGACTAGGGCATTGAATCAATAAATGTGGCCCTATGCTGTTATCCACTTTCAATGTTGTCTGTGTCCGTTATTGGGGGGGTGCGCCTGCAAAACCTATTGTCATCCAAATACAACAATCTCTTTTACTAGATCTATAATACCAGGTTATTTTAAAAGTCTCTCTTGCCTTTCTCTTCAGTTTCCTGTAGCACCATTTCACCACAACAACAATGTACCCTGTAAGCAATTTTGCATTTGGTGCTCTTTGTTTTAGGTGACAAATTATAGGAATTATGGACTGACTGATCAATTTTCTGAATTGCAGTTATTGTACCCTGACAACAGATTTAGTAAAGAGTTAACATTTTTCAGCACGTTATATCCCAAATCCAATCTCATAGTAAAACAGTTGTTGGAAAAATGCCTAGCTGTCCCCTAGATGACAGTTTTGCTAAAACATAGATCTTACTGAATACCTAATGTAAGATAGCACAGTATAAGAGAAGGCTTAGCTGGCAGTGGCATTTACGTTTTTGACTTTGAAATCTTGAAGAGTTTACCAATAAGATATTTCTTATGGGGAAAAACTTATATTGGTTTAAAAGAATTTTCTTGGAATCATCTTTAATGGTTTCTAAGTACCTGGTGAAAATATTTTTCTGTACCTTACAATTTAGTGGCACACAGAAAGTATTTGTTGAATTGAATTTTTCCTTCTGTTGTTGATGATGTTGACAGTGATTATGATAGTTCGGTTTTATTGATTTGTATGAGAGTTTTATAGCTGTGTTTTTCTGATGGTGGCATTTTTACTGTTTGGTGTTTCAAACTTTGTCACATTGAGGATCAATATGATGCATGGATTAATTAGTTTAGCTAGATGACAGTGAGATCTTAGAGGCAAGGGACAGTGCTCTGGTGGTTTTAAACAAAGAACAAGAAAGGAATTGTGCTTCTGTTATTCTGAGGGTAAGGCAAGCTATGGCAAACTTTTGTTGTTCAGTCGCATAGTTGATTCCGACTCTATGGACCATTGTCCTCCAGGCACATCTATTCTCCACCATCCTTCTTAGCCCACCCAGCTCTGTGCCCATTGTGTCTACAATGCCATCTAGCCATTTCATCTTTGGCTGCCCCCTTCTTCTTTTGCCCTCCACCTTTCCCAGCATCAAGGCCTTCTCAAGTGAATCCTCCCTTCTCATTTGATGCCCAAAGTACTTTAACTTCATCTTTACTATTTGACCTTCCAATGAGCAGTCAGGGTTGATTTCTTCTAAGATTGACCTATTTGTTCTCCTTGCTGTCAAGGGGACTCTCAAAACTCTTCTCTAACACCACGTCTCAAAGGCATCTATTCTTCTGCGCTCAGCTTTCCTAATGGTCCAGCTCTCACACCCATACCACTGGGAATACCATTGCTTTGACTATACGAATTTTTGTTTTCAAGGTGATGTCTCTACTTTTCACTATGTTCCCCAGGTTTCTCATAGCTTGTCTCCCCAGAATCAGTCGTCTTTTTATTTCAAGGCTGCAATCACCATCTGCAGTGATCTTAGATCCTAAGAAAGTAAAATCTGTCACTGCTTCCACTTCTTCCCCATCTATTTTCCAGGGACTGATAGGGCTTGTTGCCATTATCTTGGTTTTCTTGATGTTGAGTCTCAAGCCAGCTTTTGCACTCTCATCCTTCAACCCAATCAAGAGATTCTTTAGGTCTTCCTCACTTTCTGCCATTAGGATTGTATCGTTTGCATATCTCAAATTGTTGATGTTTCTCCCAGCAATTTTGATCCCATATTGTGATTCCTCCATCCCTGCATTTCGCATTATGTGCTTTGTGTATAAGTTGAATAAGCAGGGTGATAAAATGCAGCCTTGTCTTACTCCTTTTCCTATTCCAAACCACTCTGTCATTCCGTGTTCTGCCCTAAATGTTGCTTCTTGATTCATGTACAGATTTATCATGAGGCATATGAGGTGTTCTGGTATTCCCATCTCTTTAATTATTTGCAGCATAATAAAAAGTAGAGACATTACCCTGCCAACAAAAGTCCACATAGTCAAAGCAATGGTATTTTCAGTACAGTAGTAATATATTGCTGTGAGAGCTGGCCCATAAGGAAGGCTGAATGCAGAAGAATAGATGCCTTTGAACTGGAGGAGGCTCTTGAGAGTCCCCTGGACTGCGAAGAGATCAAATCAGACAATCCTAAAGGAAATAAATCCTGAATGCTCCTTGGAAAGACAAATGTTGAAGCTGAAGTTCAAGTACTTTGGCCACCAAATGAGAAGAGAGGACTCACTGGAGAAGGCCCTGTTGCTAGCAAAGATCAAAGGCAAAAGGAGAAGAGGGCGGCAGAGGATGAGATGGTTAGATGGCATCGTTGACGCAGTGGGTGTAGATCAGGGTGGGCTACGGAGAATGGCAGGTGACAGAGGAGCCTGGCATGCAGTGGTCCATGGGTCAAAAGAGTCAGACTTGACTGTGCAACTGACAGCAGCAGCAGCAACAACAACAACAACAACAACAAGAAGTTTTAAAGTTCTAATCATCTTAATGTAGATAATTGTGTTGTACATTAGACAAAATCCCGCAGTTTAATATAATAAATTGCAATAAAATGGGCCCATTGAATCAATGAGGATTTTATGAGTCAGCTTCCATTGATTCAAATGGTCCTACCATAATTTAATTTAATTTAAATTTTAAAATTTTAAAATTTAATTTTTCAACTTGTTGGCCGCTCAGGGCGGTTTACACAATCTAAGAACCCCACACAATTAAAAAATGGTTAAAACCCCCACCCACATTAAAATCCCACCCACCCTGAGAAGCAGAGAGAGGGTGCATCTTATGGTAAAAGCCAGCGAGCAAGAGCCACATTGCCCTCAGGGCATCACACCTGCCCCGCCAGCCAGGTTTTAAGACCTTTCCTGAAGGGCAGCAACTCTGTCTGCAACCATAGCTCTACTGGCAGGAAGTTCCAGAGGGCCAGTGCAGACACGGAGAAGGCCCTTTTTCTTGTGCCAGAGAGGCGAGGCCCACTGGCTGATGGAACAATTAGGGAGCCCCTCCGGTCCGCTCTGGTTTGACGGACAGATGTCCTTAGAGCGATGCAGTCTCTTAGGTTTCCTGGCCCACTACCATATAGGTCTTTAAAGGTCATAACCAGCACCTTGAATTGCACTCGGAGGCAAACTGGTAACCAGTGCAGATCCCAGAGCAGCGGTGAGGCACGGGCATAATGCCCGCACCCAAATACTACCCGGGCCGCTGCATTCTGGACCATCAAGGACCATCTGGTCATTAAGGGCAGCCTCATGTAGAGCACATTGCAATAGTCTACTCTGGAGGTGACCAGAGCATGTGTGATCATAAGCAAGGAGTCCCTATCCAGGAGCGGGTGCAACTGGCATATCGCATGGAGTTGTGCAAAGGCCCTCCTGGCCACGACCGCCACCTGCTCTTCTAGCAGCAGTCGAGAGTCCAGGAGGACCTCGAAGTTGCGCACTGGGTCTGTCTGGGGCAAAGTAGCCCCATCCAAGACCAAGGATGGCAGCTCCTGGAGTACCGCAGGACCCCGAACCCACAGCCACTCAGTCTTGCTGGGATTCAATTGTAACCCGTTGGCCCCCATCCAGACCCCCACAGCCTTCAGACACCAAGATAGGACTTTGACAGCATTGCTGAGGTCCCCAATGGCTGAGTGTCATCCGCATACTGGTGGTACTGTACCCCGTGGGAATGGATGATCTCCCCCAGTGGCTTCATGGAGATGTTAAATAGGAGATGAGAGAGCACCGAGCCCTAAGGCACCCCATATTGGAGGGGCGTATGGCTGGACCTCTCACTCTCCAACCACACCGACTGGGTCCGGCCACTCAGGAATGAGGAGAACCAGGACAACACCATGCCCTGGATCCCCAAGCCTTTGAGCCGTCCCAGAAGGATACCGTGGTCGATGGTATCGAAGGCTGCTGAGAGGTCAAGAAGAGCAAGGATGGATGGATTACCACCATCCAGCTCCCACCAGAGATCATCCATCAGTGTGACCAATGCCGTCTCTGTGCCATATCCGGGCCTGAACCCTGACTGGAACAGGTCCAGATAATCTGCTTCATCCAGGACACCCTGCAACTGACGCGCCACTGCCTTCTCCAATACCTTCCCTAAAAAGGAGAGGTTGGAGACTGACCTATAGTTAGATGGTACCGCTGGGTCAAGAGATGGTTTTTTCAGGAGGGGGAGCACCAAAGCATGTTTCAGAGGTGCTGGAAACACCCCCTCCTGTAGAGATTGTTATGTATGTTAACTGTGTTTTCTGACAGGAGCAGAATGTATCTTTTCTCATGTATCTATTCTTATGCAAATAAGTGGATCAAAATGTGCACACTCTGTTAGCCAGTAGGCTTGTTGTATTATAGTTACTGTTACTGTTTATAGTGTATATAAGTCCAGGTTTTGCCCCATCCAAACTGTGTTCAAACCCCACTATTAAAGAGCTGAATTTCACTTCTTCACTTGTCGGCTTCTTCATTCCCTGAACAAGAAACTGGTGACGAAGGTGGGATGGCATCCCCACACGGCAGCAACATCATCCCATTTTACCCAGTGCGTCCAGAGAAATGGACAACATACAAACGCCGATTCCGCCACACAATGGCCTCACAGAAGATCACCGGCGAAGACCAGAAGTGCTCTTGTTTCCTCGCTCAGTGCGGTGCTGAGACGCTTGAGCTGGCAACCCACCTCATTCTCCCAAGGGACGTGGATGTGGTGCCGCTCGCAGAAATCATGTCCACACTGAGGAAACACCTGCAGCCAGAGGTCGCAATCTTCCCGGCCAGGGTGGCCTTCCACAGAAGGGAGCAGCGACCTGGGGAGTCCATTGCAGACTACGCCGCCACTCTGCGCATTGCTGCCGCCCCGTGCAAGTGGGAGAACATCGAAGAAGCACTCCAGGACAGTCTGCTGGCCGGCATGAGTGACAAAGATGCTCAATGTCGCCTCATGATCAGGAAGACGCTAACTTTCAAGGCTGTCCTAGAAGAGGCGGTAGTGTCTGAGGCCGCACAGTCTGGCATCAAGCTTTTCCGGCATTGCCACCCCACCACCAGTGCCACCGACTCAGCTGTGCAAGCTCAGCAAAATTCATCTTCATCATCCTCAGCTTGGCCTGGTTCCACATCTTCATCGGAGTCCAATGACGCAGAGGGAGAAGTCCGAGCAGTCCGACGAAAGCAGAAATGTGAGAGAAGAAATTCCTTTGCCAGTGTGATGGCTGCGGAGCCCAGCATGACCGCAGGAAGTGCCCCTTCTGCACCGTGGAATGCCACAACTGTGGGTTATGAGGGCACATTGCTAAAGTATGCCAACAGTGAAAGCAAAGAACTCCAGCACCTGAGTCCAAGAAGAGTCATCACCACAAAACATCCACCACCAAAGTGTCACCAGAGCCTGAGCCGTGCCAAGTGGGCATCGTCAGCGAGCATTTCTTCGCAGACTTGAGCCTGCAGGATGTCCCCTTCAAGATGGAGGTGGATTCAGGTACTACCTTTTCCATAATCCCACAGCGGGAGTTTTTGAGAATTCCCCCTACCTCTCGGCACAAGCTCAGATCTTTTAAAACCTCCCTCCGGGATGTGCAAGGTTGCCAGATTCTGGTGCTGGGGTGGAAAATTTCTTGGTAAAATTCAAAAACTTTCACACCTCCCTGCCATTGGTTGTAGTTAAGCAGGGCACGAACTGTCTTATTGGGACCCAATGGTTTAGGCCCCTGGGAATCCGGCTTTCTGGCATTCACGCAATAGACGCTGACCCAATCCGGGACATTTGTGCTGCACATCCTGAGGTGTTCAAAAATGGTTTAGGGTTATACAAAGGACCCCCTGTGGACTTTGAGCTTGACCCAACCATCCTGCCCATCTGGATGAAGCCACACCGGGTACCCTTTGCTTTAAAGGAGAAGATAGAAGCCGAGCTGGACAAACTGGTAGGGCAGGGCATCCTAGTGCCAGTGGACTCCGCAGAGTGGGAGACACCAATAGTGACTGCTTTGAAAAGTAACAGAGAAGTCAGGATATGCGCTGACTACAAGTGTACCATCAATAAAGCTATTCGCCCGAACGCATATCCTGTGCCATCTTCTTGCCTCCTAGAATGGAGGAAATTGCTTCGCAAAACTTGACCTTGCCCAGGCTTACCAACAATTGACTGTGTCTCCTGCTGCTGCCATAGCCCAGACCATAGTAACACATAGGGGGGCATTTAAGGTAACTAGACTACAATTTGGGGTGAATGCGGCCCCTGGAATATTTCAATCTCTTGTAGAATGTATTTTAAAAGGTATGCCCGGTGTCCTGCCATATTTTGACGATGTCCTGATCACTGCTAAAGACACCATCGAACTAGCGGCCAGGCTTGATCGAGTCCTCTCACATTTCGAGAGGGCTGGTCTACGTCTCAGAAGAGACAAATATGTGTTTTTGGCATGGGAAGTGGAGTTCCTGGGGTACCGAATTATACCCCAAGGTATCATGCCCTCTGACTCCAAGGTGGCGGCCATGCGCAATGCACCCAGGCCAAAATGTAAAGCTGAATTGCAATCATTTTTAGGATTGTTAAACTTCTATCATGCTTTTCTCCATCGCAAAGCCTCAGTTGCCGAACCATTACATCAGCTTCTTAAGAAAGATACTGTTTGGCACTGGGGCCATTGCCAAGAGAAAGCGTTCCTAGAACTTAAAAGGCTGCTATCTTCGGATGCTGTGTTAACTCATTTTGATCCTACCAAGGAAGTTGTACTTGTGTGTGATGCATCCCCTGTGGGGGTGGGAGCTGTGTTATGCCATGTACTAAATGACAGGAGGGAAGCCCCCATAGCATTCTATTCCCATTCACTCTCAAAGCCTGAGAAAAATTATGCTCAGACAGACAGGGAGGCATTGACAATCAAGGCTGGCACTAAAAAATTCCATGATTACCTTTATGGAAGACCTTTTGCCATTGTAACTGACCACAAGCCCCTCCTTGGAATCTTTGTGAACGAGAAGCCCACGCCTCGAATTTTGTCCCCATGGATTTTGCGTTGGGCAATTTTCCTAAATGCATACGATTTTACTTTGGTGCACAGGCCCAGCAAGAACATCAGCCACGCTGATGCCCTGTCACTTTCTCCACTGCCAAGGGTCGGGGAAGCCGATTGCCAGATCGAAAGTGACCACCAGGTCCTTATTATTGTGGCTTTCGACTTGCCCCCAGATATAGCCAAGGCTACGGCCAAGGATGTAACATTGACTAAAGTAATGTCTTGGGTACAAAAAGGCTGGCCTGTCTCTCCTCTAGCCGAGGAACTCAGAACATTCCACCGCAAGCATTTGGAACTGTCAGTGGAATGAGGTTGCCTTCTATGGGGCCAGCAGGTGGTCATTCCTGTCACTCTCAGGACAAAGGTTTTACATCTACTTCACACAAGTCACCCAGGAATTGTCCGTTCCAAAGCCCTTGCCCGTAGCTACTTTTGGTGGCCTCAACTGGACCAAGACATAGAATAAATGGTCGGCACTTGTGCCAGTTGTCAATCCTCTCACCCAGAGCAATCCCACCTTCCCTCTCGGGAATGTGATTCTGCTCAGGGTCCCTGGTCCAGGTTGCACATAGATTTTGCAGGTCCATTTAGGGTGCCCTATTTTTGTTGGTTGTGGATTCATTCTCTAAGTGGCTGGAAGTGATTAGGGTGCCTAATACCACTTCAGCCACCACGATAATGCACCTAAGAAGGCTGTTTGCAGCATTTGGACTTCTAGATGTGCTGGTGTCCAACAACGCATCCACCTTCACATCTGCAGAATTCCAATCCTTCATGGAAAGGAATGCAATTAGGCACATCACTGCCACCCCATTCCACCCAGCCACCAATGGCCAGGTAGAGCGGCAGGTGCGCACAACTAAAGACGCGCTTCGGTGTATGGGTGAAGGGAATTTGGAGCTCCAATTATGCCAGTTTCTTTTCACATATAGGCTCACCCCCCTTGCCTCAGGGCTGTCCCCTGCTGAACTGCTCCAGCGAAGGAAACTGTCATCCTTGCTGGACAGATTGGATCCCTCTAGGGTAGAGGATAAAGGCACAAATATAGCAATCCAACACCAGAAGTGTTTCTCGTCCAGAGACCCTGTACATTGCCGCAATTATGCAGCTGGTGGTCCTACGTGGGTGCCCGGGTTTGTGATCGATCAGACTGGTCCTGTTTCTTACAGAATCGAAACAGCCACTGGTCTGTTCTGGAGGAGGCATGCAGATCAATTGAGATGCAGAGTACTGGACTCACAAGACGAATACAGACACTCAACGCTAGGGTTGGCCCCCACCCATTTAAACCCAGGGGGCAGAGGTAATAGTCAGCAGCCAGCCAACATTGGCCCAGAAGTGTCTTTTAGGAACCAATTTCAAGGGGAATTTGTGGAATGCTCCCCTACTCCAGCCCAGCCCAGCACTCTGGATTCCTTTATTGATGATGACCAATTTTGCTTGGAGTCACCCTCCACTCTTAGTACACACAGGAGGGACCCTGAGTTGTCTTATTCATCCACAGAATTAGATTTTGGTTTTGAGCGATCCCCTGCTCCTCCATCTGACAAACGGGGCTTTAATTTGGGTTTACAATCCTCCGCCTCTAGTCAATCCCTCACTCCAGCCAGCTCAGCCAAGTGTCCGACCCAGAAGGGAAACTAGACCGCCAACCTGGTTAAAGGATTTTGTTTTTACCTACGGGGGGAAATGTTACATATGTTAACTGTGTTTTCTGACAGGAGCAAAATGTATATTTTCTCATGTATCTATTCTTATGCAAATAAGTGGATCGAAAATGTGCACACTCTGTTAGCCAATGGGCTTGTTGTGTTATTGTTACTGTTACTGTTTATAGTGTATATAAGTCCGAGTTTTGCCCCATTTTAGTGTCTTGCACGGGAGACAAAGAAGGAGTCGCAGGAAGGACTAACACAGGTTTATTCATTGATGGTCAGTATGAACATGTGGTAATGGCGGAGGTACATCTCATTATATACAGTACATAATACATTTGAATCTGGTTGCACGGTAGCTCATTGGCTGCTACCGGCGTGGCCTCGCCCAGGTCACGCCTCTCTTCTTGTAGTTGTTTTCTGTAGTCCTTTGTCATGCGGGGAATCTCCCGCGGCTGTTCGTGATTTGGGGAATGTGGACCATGTGAGACTGAACGCTCGCAGCTGCCCTCTATGGGCGGCTTGCTCGCGTTCCTTAGCAGCTGAGATACATTGTGATTGTGGTTGGTTACATTCATACATTTAAAGAGACATTGTACATGCATACATAACATCCCTCTCCCCTAGGATGGGACGAAGTCCCTCAACCATTGTGGCTTGCCGCAAGTGCGCCTGGGGTGTGCGGCCGCCTGACCTAATACAGGGGAGCCTGTGACTCCTGGCTCTGTGGAGTCTCGTCCTGCAACGGAAAATGGAGACTCGTTAGTGGTTCTGTGGGGAGCTTGCAACGCCTTTGTCTTGGGGGACGGGAATGGAATGAACAGCTGGGAAGTGAACCCCTGTCTATTTCCTGAGGAGCCCGGGGACCCTCCCAGCACGAACCTCGGGACCGACGAGGATGCCCTCGCGGTCCCGCCACCTCCTGCTGTCTGTTCGGGAGTTCGGGAGATTGCGGCGGGGGCGGGTGAGCTCCCGCCGGCTGCCTGTCTTTTAGGGGCCGGGGCTATGGTGTACTCTAGGATGCAGGAGCCGGGGGGCTGGAGGTACCAGGGGCTGAACTGAAACCCCTCTTCTCGCTAGGACGGGTGGGGGACCACTCCGCTAACTCCCCCTGGTACGGAAAATCAAGATCATTACTAAACTGATCCCTCTCTTTCAAAGTATCCTCCTCTGTGGATGGGAACCCAGGATACGCGTTTGTATCCGCGGGTTCCACTGTGTCTCCCCCTTGGGTAATGCGGGTGGGGGAGGACCCTAACGCTGATGCCCCCTCCCCTGTGACTCGCCTTCTGAGTTGGTCGGCGTGCCTTCTCCAAAGTAGGCCTGAACTGGTTTCGACCCTGTAGGACACCGGCCCCGTTTGCTCCACAATTGTGCCCGGTACCCACGCTGGTCCCGAGGCCGCATAGTTTCTGCAGTGAACCGGGTCCCCTATCGCAAAACTTTTGGAGCTCCCTCCCCCCATGCTTATATTCCTCCCTTCATCCTCCACCCTGGACGGATCCATCCGGTCAAAAAGTGTTACCGGACGCCTCCTCATGAGGAGTTCGGCTGGGGAAAAACCTGAGGCTAAGGGGGTTGTCCTGTAGCAGATGAGGAACTGGCACAGATGCAGGTTCAACTCACCGGGACCCATGCGCCGCAGTGCGTCTTTCGTAGTGCGCACTTGGCGCTCTACCTGACCGTTTGTGGCGGGGTGGAACGGGGCAGCTGTGATGTGCCTGATTGCGTTTCTTTCCATGAACGTTTTGAACTCTGCAGACGTGAAGGTACTCGCGTTATCACTCACGAGAACATCTGGCAGGCCGAAACAGGCAAAAAGCTTGCGCAACTGCCTAATGGTTGCCGCGGAGGAGGTGCTGCTCATAGGGATTACCTCCAACCACTTGGAGTAGGAGTCGACTACCAGTAGGAACATGGCCCCGCAGAAAGGGCCAGCGAAGTCGACATGAATCCTGGACCATGGCCCACGGGCCGTGTCCCATTCCCTGTGGGGTAGCTTGGATTCCTCGGGCCGAGAGCTCTGGCAGCTCTCGCACGTGCCCACTAACCGTTCTATATCTGCGTCTATCTTGGGCCACCAGACGAAACTCCTGGCTAGGGCCTTGGAGCACACGATTCCCGGGTGACTGGTGTGCAGTAGCTTTAGCACCCTGGCCCTCAACTTTTCGGGAATGACTATCCGCTGTCCCCAGAGTAAGCAACCCCTTTCCAGGGAGAGCTCCACTCTGCGTCTGCAAAACGGCTGGAATTCCTCACCTGGGGAAGTAGTGGGCCACCCTTTTCTAACCCAGGAGCTGACTTGGGCTAGGGTCTTGTCGGCCGCCGTCGCCTTGGCGAGGTCGGCCGGAACAATGGGGGGTGAGTCGAGGGCCTCGATCAGCAGGACTTGGTGGTCCTGCTCCACCTCGCATGTGGGGTCTCCTAGGCTAGGGAGATGGGATCGGGACAGTGCGTCTGCATGGGAGATCTCCTTCCCTGGGCGGTAAATTAGCTCGTACTGGTAAGCGTTGAGGAATATTGCCCAACGCAGCATCCTGGGGGATAAGATTTGGGGGGTCGGTTTGCCAGTAGTGAAGATCCCCAGAAGTGGCTTGTGATCGGTCACCACCGTAAACTCGCGGCCATACAAAAAGTCATGGAACTTTTTTGTTCCCGCGATTATGGCCAGGGCCTCCCTATCCGTTTGCGCGTAATTGCGCTCAGCCTTTGACAGGGACCTTGATTAGTACGCCACCGGGGCCTCCCGCCCGCTCTCTAGCACGTGGCACAGAACCGCCCCCACCCCCACTGGGGACGCATCACATACTAGAACTACTGGCTTCCTTGGGTCGAAGTGAGTCAGGACAGCATTCGAGGAAAGGAGTGACTTAAGCTCTCCAAATGCTTTCTCCTGCCTGTCCCCCCACCGCCAAGCCGCGTCCTTTTTTAGAAGGGCATGCAGTGGCTCCGTGACCGATGCCTTCCTTGGCAGGAAAGAGTGATAAAAATTGAGGAGCCCTAGGAAGGACTGCAACTCTGGCTTTGCGGTGGGGCGAGGGGCATTCTTTACAGCCGCAACCTTGGACTCCGCGGGGCGAATTCCCTCTGGGGTTACCTTAAACCCGAGGAACTCGACCTCTCTTGCGAAAAACACGCATTTGTCTTTTCTTAGGCGAAGCCCCGCTTTTTCGAAAACTGAGAGGACCCCATCTAACCTCCTGGCTAGCTCTGCCTCGCTCCCCGCTGTTATCAGGACATCGTCGAAGTAGGGGAGAACACCTGGGAGTCCCTTTAATAGGCGTTCCACGAGGGCTTGGAAAATCCCGGGAGCCGAATTCACGCCAAACTGGAGGCGCGTCACTTTAAAGGGTCCCTTGTGGGTTACAATCGTCTGTACGGTGGCAGCAGCTGGGGTTACCGAGAGCTGCTGATATGCCTGCGCTAAGTCTAGCTTGGCGAAACACCTCCCCCCATGTAACGTGGCCAGTAGGTGGCTGACCACAGGCACCGGGTATGCATTTGGCCGAATGGCCTTATTAATCGTACATTTATAATCCGCACAAATCCTGACCTCCCCGTTTGATTTAAGGGCCGTAACAATCGGCGTTTCCCATTCCGCCGAATCAACTGGAACCAAAATCCCCTGCCCCACCAGTTTGTCCAGTTCCGCCTCGATCTTGTCCTTTAGGGCGAACGGCACTCTCCTTGGCTTGAGGCTGATGGGCCGGATCTCTGTTTCCAGTTCAAAGGAGACTGGGGGGGCCCTGTACGTTCCGAGCCCCTTTTTGAAAACGTCCGGGTGCGCATTGCACACATCCCGCATTGGGTCAGTCTCGATGGCGTTAATGCCGGACAGTTCGATTCCCAGGGGAGCAAACCACTGTGTTCCCAGAAGGCAGCATCTCCCCCCCTTGAGGACAACTAGGGGCAGTCTCTCGGAATAGTTCTTGAATTTTACTTTGAACTTTCCCACCCCCAACACTGGGATCCCATTTCCCTGCACGTCCCGCAAGTTTGACCTTAAGGCCCGCAGTTTGGGCCGCGCCTCTGGGGGAATGCGCATGTACTCTCTCTGGGATAGGATAGAATAGGATGACCCCGAGTCTATCTTCATCCTCACTGGGAGCCCCTGTAACTGTACCTCAACGAAAAAACATCGGTGCTCCAGTCCCACGCGGTTGACGCCTTCCTCGTCGAAGCCGGTTGAGACCTTCCTCGTGCCGGTCGCCTTACGCTGGTGTCCCTGGGGGTGACTTGGGCCGCTCTTGTCCTCGGTCCGTCCGCGCCTGCAAACTCTGGCGATGTGCCCTTTCCGGCCGCAGTTGTGGCACTCGGCCTTGCGAAACGGGCACCTTGTGCGGTCGTGGGGTGCCCCACAACCGTCGCAACGGCGGTCTTGCCTGTCGCGGGTCTCACGCTTCTCCCCGCACTTCCGTATCCGCTGGACGTTGTCGTCCTCGCTGGAACAGGGGTCTGCCGTCGTAGACGACTCCTCGGACAGCACTGGTGAGCCGGCGGGCGGCTTGGGGGCCCGCCAGGCAGTCTTTGTCGGTGTCCGCCGGGCCGCTTGCACTGGTGACTTGGCCCTCTCGGCCGCGGCCCCTCGGGACTTAAATAGCCTGTCCCCGCTCCTGGCCTCCTCGGCTGCTTGGGCCTCCCGCAGTACCTCGTTGAACGTGAGGCGGCTGTCGCGGGTCATCAGGCGCCTCTGCAGCTCCTCGTCCTTTAAACCGCACAACATGCGGTCTCGGAGGGCCTGGTCCAGGTCGTCCCATTGGCAGTGCACCGCTGCCAGCCGGAGGGCCGCCGCGTAGGCGGACACGGATTCGCCTGGGCGCTGGTCTCGCCGGTGGAACGCGACCCGGGCTGGGAAGATTGAGACCGGCGGTTGGAAGTGCTCACGAAGCTTCTCCAAGATGCGGTCGATGGGCACTTCGTCCACCTTCCGGGGAGCCACGAGGGTCATCAGGATCTGCATCGCGGCCGGTCCCACCTGGGACAGGAAATGCGAGTGCATTTTCGCGTCGTCGTCGACGCCGGCGGCCTCCATCGTGTGCCAAAACTGGCACTCGTAGAGCTCCCACTGCTCGGGTTCGCTGACATCGAACTGGTACGGCTTGACCTTGGGATTCGCCATCGATCCCATCCTCATCGCCAATTTAGTGTCTTGCACGGGAGACAAAGAAGGAGTCGCAGGAAGGACTAACACAGGTTTATTCATTGATGGTCAGTATGAACATGTGGTAATGGCGGAGGTACATCTCATTATATACAGTACATAATACATTTGAATCTGGTTGCACGGTAGCTCATTGGCTGCTACCGGCGTGGCCTCGCCCAGGTCACGCCTCTCTTCTTGTAGTTGTTTTCTGTAGTCCTTTGTCATGCGGGGAATCTCCCGCGGCTGTTCGTGATTTGGGGAATGTGGACCATGTGAGACTGAACGCTCGCAGCTGCCCTCTATGGGCGGCTTGCTCGCGTTCCTTAGCAGCTGAGATACATTGTGATTGTGGTTGGTTACATTCATACATTTAAAGAGACATTGTACATGCATACATAACACCCATCCAAACTGTGTTCAAACCCCACTATTAAAGAGCTAAATTTCACTACTTCACTTGTCTGCTTCTTCATTCCCTGAACACGAAAGAGATGCATTTGTTATTGCTCCGACCCAGCTACCTGTCACCAGCCAGGTGGGACAGGGGTCCAAGGAGCAGGTAGTGACATGAACAGCTGCAAGGAACCTGTCCACTTCATCAGGGACAACTGGGGCAAACCAATCCCAGATAACACAGCAGGACTGTGCTCTGTTTCTTCCACCACCACCAGACCCTCCCCAACCATGCCAGGATTGAGCCCCGAGTGAATCTGATCGATTTTCTCCACCAGATCCTCAGCTGATCCCTGCCAACTGGACACTGCCCCCCCCCTACCAAGGAGAGACCTTGTTGCCCAAAACAAGGTGGCTGGGCGATTATCAGCGGAGCCAATAAGGGTGGTGAAGTATTGCTGCCTCACCACCCCCATTGCCACTAGGAAGGCCCTAATAGCGGCTCTAGCTAGTGTCCAATCAGAATCACTCTGGGTCTTCACCCTGCGACACTCTAGGCATCTCTTTGCCCATTTGAGCTCCCACAGTTTATCTGTGACCCATGGGGATGACCTAGTCACCAGATAGTGATCTGACCATGGCACCGGTGTTATGTCTAATTTCTGTAATATCAGATCACTCAGCCACCACTCCGACAAGAAAACTACATCTGGGGAGTGGCCACTGCCCCTGGTCAGGCCCTGAATTACCTGAGTCAGGCCCATAGCTGCCATGGAAGCCATGAACTCCTGTGCAACCTCAGAACCAGTCCCAACGAAGGCAGATTGAAGTCCCCCAGGACCATCAGCCTAGGAAACTCCAATGCCAACACTGAGACGGCCTTGAGGAGCTCAGGCAGGGAGTTCCTTACCCTGCAAGGGGGCAGGTACAGGCGTAAGACTCCCAACTGACCCTTATGAGCTAAAGTAAGTTGCAAACAGAGTAAGCCCTTTTGAATCAATGGAACTGATGGGGAAACTGACTCACTAAATCTTCATTGATTCAATAGCCCCATTCCAGTGAAATTTACTGCTCTAACCAACAGGGTTTATATGTCATTCTTGTATTTTATTCCACAGTTTGAAAGCTCTACCTATTGCAAATCCTTGTGTGTTCAACTTTACAAGTCCAGGTTTGAGGAGATAATAATAATCTAGTTTCTGGAGTACAGAAACTTTGTGGGATATTTCTTCACTCAATTCATGCAATAATGCCTTATTCAAGAACATAACATATGGTACTAGTAAGTATCCACCTTGGGATATGTTTTGCTTTTTGCTTTTTGTTATTGGTTTTTAAAGTGCAAATCCTTGTTAGCTTTCTCACAGAGCAACTTCAGGTTCAACCAGGGCAGACCGGAGGAGCTCTCTTATTGTACCATCTTCTAGAGGGGCTCGCCTCTCTAGCACAAGGTGGAAGGCCTTCTCCGTGTCCGCACTGGCACTCTGGAACCTCCTACTAACAGAGCTACATCTCCAGACAGAATTGCTGCCTTTCAGAAAAGAACTTAAAAACTGGCTGGCAGGCCAAGTATGGGGTGCAGGTGGAAGGGTGACTTCCATTGGGTGGCTGCTATAGTGCAATTCCGGCCCCCTCGGTCCTTGCACCTATTTTTAGGGGGGAGGGTAGTTTTTAAGCAGTTTTTAATTATGTTTTTATTATGATTGTGAACCGCCCTGAGTTGGCCTTGGCCAAATGGGCGGTATAGAAATCTAAATAATAAATAATAAATAAATAATAAACCCAGAAAGCTGGATCATGTGAGATCCATGTGTTTAATCGAAAACATATTTAATCGAAAACATATTTCCTAATCCAGCTAGGGATACATATGCAGACTCCTGCTCCATGTACAGTATATACAACTGCTACCTAAATTGGTTTTCTTGTATTCATTCCCTCCTTATTTTTGTATTCCATGATACAAGTCTTTTTTTAAAAAATACTTTTGTAATAGACAGTAGGTATACAGAACTTGTTCTCTTGAAATAAATGTAACAGTAAAAGTTCAGCTGACATTAAACATTGAAAGCATATAGAATTGTTATGCACTGGGGAGAAAATGCAATCTGAACTTTATAGCATTGATATTCAATTTTTATTAAAAGAAATTCCTGCAGTGTTCAATATATTTCATCTGCATTCAGAGGGAAAACAGCAGAGTTCTCTAGTGGTTAGCTTTACCCTCAATACACTCCCTTTGTGGTAATCAAAAGGTATTTACAGTGGCTAAAGTGTCCCCTTCTTATTTCAAAAGGCAATGAAAAATCTAGTTAGCCAAGATAGTATGTCTGTTTAATTTCTTTAGTGCAATTATAGCTGCACTTTAATCAGTTTTCTAATGGAAATATAATCAAAACTGACATATTTCCCGTCTTAAATTGTTATAGTGACGGATGAGAAGTACATGTAAAAAGATAATAATCAGAATAAATAAATTGGTCAGGGATCAAAGAGAAACACAGTAGCTATCTTCAAATATCTGAAGAGCATTCAGGTTTGTGGTACACAGAATAGTCTTCTGTTGCTGAAGAGGACAGGTCTAATACTAAACAGATTTCAGCTGAATATCAGGAAAAACATCCAAACTGTCACTAGCATTACCTTTAGCCATGGTGAGGTTTCCAACAATGAAAGTATTCATGATAAAGCTAGGCAGTTATCTTCCAAATATACTTAATTTGGATTCCTGTATTGCACAGGGAGTTGGACTCAGTGGCCTTACAGGGCACTTCTAATTGCATTATTCTATTAATCTATCAAACTGGATCCAGACTTATAACAGTTAAATTTACTAGCTTATACTATCTGAAACTTCAGGATGTTCTTTAAGTATAGGTTCACTGGATTTAAATTAGTCCTTTACGTTCCCTTGCAACTCTCATAATGCTAGAACCTACTGAAGCTGAATGGTAAAAGAACCTGGACAGTTGAAACAAAATGCTTCTTCTCACAGTACGTATTTAAACTTTGGATTCTGCTCTCACAAGATGTAATTATGAACATGACCTTCAATAGCTTTAAAAAAGCATCTGATCATTCATGAAGAACTGGGCCATCAGTGAGTGACTGCTAGTCAAGGTAGTTCTATGTCATTTGTAATACTGTCCCAGAAGCAGCTTATCTCTTTATGTCTGTTGTTGCAGAACAGATGATGCAATTGCACCCATGTCCTGCCAGCAAGTTCCCTACAAGTAACTGATTGGCCACCATGTGCACAGAATGGTGGACTTGATAGGTCTTTGCTCTAAGCAAACTGAGGTTCTTACACTCTGTTTATTCAGTGACAATAACCCCATGTTGCACATGAAACTATTTCTTGTGATACCTCAATGACTAAGTCTCAACCCTCTCTTTATTCACATCATAAATGTAGGCAAGAGACAGTACAAACTTCATCCCTTTAATATTTTTGTCTAGTAATTATGGGTATGTTCCAGAAATCCACATCAAATTTCTTTATTTGAGATGAACGGATTTGGAATGTTCCCACAAACACATCATCAGAAAAATTATAAAAATGGTATTTGACTATGCTTTAGATAGCCTGTTGGTACAATGAAAAATGAAATACAGTGGGAACATGCGCCTATTCATCTGTGTAGAAGTTTTGTACTTCATGAACGTTTAGGCTGAACCACAATGCAGATTTCTTTTTAATCTCTCTTTCTTACAGAAAAGAGTCTCATTACAATACAGTAATAGTATCCCACTCAATTCTTCTAAGAATCTGGTACATCTTGCCTGAATTTCTAAAACTAAAAAAATCATTTACAAAATGAAAGTTTTAGTATACGTATTATTCATTTTAAAATAATTGGTTGCAAGTAGATAAACACAGGGTAGCATTGCTAAAGGCTTTTCAGTACAAAATGTACAGCACTTTCTAGAAACTAGTAGGCATAGGCAGGTATGACCCTTCTTTGACAGAAGGTCTTGAAAGATTGAGATTATCATGAAGAATCGGTCTTCTTGACCTCTCAGCGGCTTTCGATACCGTTGACCACGGTATCCTTCTGGAACAGCTCCGAGGATTGGGAATCCAGGGCACTGTGTGGTCCTGGTTTTCCTCATTTCTGAGGGGTCCGACCCAGTCGGTGTGGTTGGAGAGTGAGAGGTCCAGTCCTAGGCCCCTCAAATGGGGGGTGCCTCAGGGCTCGGTGCTCTCTCCTCTCCTATTTAACATCTACATGAAGCCGCTGGGTGAGATCATTCGTTCCCATGGGGTGCAGTACCATCAGTACGCGGATGACACTCAGTTGTACATCTCGGCCCATGGGGACCCCAGTGATGCCGTCAAAGTCCTTTCCAGGTGCCTGGAAGCTGTTGGGATCTGGATGGGGGCTAACGGGCTACAACTGAATCCCAGCAAGACTGAGTGGCTATGGATAAGGGGTCCTGCGTTAACCTGGGAGCTACCATCTTTGGTTCTGGATGGGGCTATTTTGCCCCAGACAGCCCCGGTGCGCAACTTGGGGGTCCTCCTGGATTCGCGGCTACTGCTAGAAGAACAGGTGGCGGCTGTGACCAGGAGGGCTTTCGCCCAACTTCAGGTGATTCGCCAGTTGCGCCCACTCCTGGACCAGGACTCCTTGCTCATGGTCACTCACGCTCTGGTCACCTCCAGACTAGATTATTGCAATGCGCTCTACATGGGGCTGCCCTTGACGACCATTCGGAGGCTACAGCTGGTCCAGAATGCGGCAGCCAGGGTGGTGATGGGGTGTGGGCATTATGCCCATGCTTTGCCACTGCTCCGGGAGCTGCACTGGTTTCCAGTTTGTCTCCAGGTGCAATTCAAGGTGCTGGTTTTGACCTTTAAAGCCCTATATGGTAGTGGGCTGGGTTACCTAAGAGACCGCATCACCCTGAGGACGTCTGTCCGTCCAACCAGAGCGGACCGGAGGGGCTCTCTAATTGTTCCATCAGCCAGAGGGGCTCGCCTCTCTGGCACAAGGAGGAGAGCCTTCTCCGTGTCTGCACCGGCCCTCTGGAACCTCCTGCCAACAGAGCTACGTCTCCGGACGGAATTGCTGCCTTTCAGAAAAGAACTTAAAACCTGGCTGGCGGGTCAAGTGTGGGGTGCAGGTGGAAGGGTAACCTCCATTGGGTGGTTGGTGTAGAAGAACTCCTCCCCATGGTGCCTTTGGATCCTGCAGCCCTTGTTTTTAGGGGGTGGGTAGTTTTAACTGTTTTTAACATGTGTTTTTTTTATTTTTATTGTGAACCGCCCTGAGTTGGCTTTGGCTGAGTGAGCGGTATATAAATGTGACAATTAAATTAAATTAAAATTAAATCTGGTACAGGTATACAAGGAAATGTAATAAGATGCAGCCATGGCATGTTAAAGAAGTCATCTCTGTTATTAACAGGCACAGATGGGACATGCCCTAAAACAGGGAGAGGAGCAATGTGCCGTGCCTTCCATCCAAATGAAAACTGAACCTTTCCAAGTACAGTAAAACCCGATTTATAAACTACTCGAGTTATGAAAAACTCGAGTTACGAAATGGTTTTATCGCAAACCGGGGTCCCGATTTTTGGGAAAAACAACAACTTACAAAATGTTTTTTCATATCCCAGGGTACCGATTTACGAAAAACCCAAGGTTACAAAATGTTTTTTCATAACCCGGGGTACTGATTTATGAAAAACCCTGAGTTATGATTTTTTTAATGGTGCGGCCACCATTTTGGTATGTAAAAATCACATTTTCAGTGCCAAAATGGCACCGCCGCCATTTTCTATGAGGATGCCTCAAATTATGAAAAAACTCAAGTTACGAATGAGTCCAGGGAACAGAGTTTTTCGTAAGTCGGGGTTTTACTGTAATTGAACACTTCCCCTGATCATATACAAATGTCAGGGCAAGTGAAATATTTTTAACATCTTCTAGCTCATCACTAATGCAATGCATCACATCATTTAAATTTTAAATAATTCTTTGCATGTCTGTGTGTACTGCCGATCAAAACCATGGTTTCATTTTAATATGAAGTGATCTACAAGAGGTAAAAAAATCACTTTTCTGACCATTCATAGATGATAAGGTGTTCAACCTCCAATATGCTGAGGAGGCACTTTAGCCTCTTCAGTATATTGGATGTTTACACAGAAGCAGCCTTCGACAGCTGCAAGGCTCCCATATATGCCATTCCTGGTGTCCACATGTGCTGAGAATGGTAAATATGGCATCTCACTATAAAAGTTGAACCCCCTTACTGGGGCTCAAATGCACATGGGGGGATTGGAGCTGTTCCAAATCTAACAAGTAGGGGGAGGAGAACAGCCAATTCCCAGACCACATCAGAAAGCGGACTTAATTTCCACCTGGAGAACCCTACTGTCATCATGACTATCATGTTATATTCCAAACTATATGAAATATTTCTCAGTAGCTTCACATAGATCAGGAACAGCCAACCCGTTTCTCTTGAGGTCAGTCTATTCTCGGGGGTAATTTATCAAAGAAGCAAAATCATATGCAACTGGGGGCCATTCATTTACTTTCCTTCTTTGTGCTGCCCTATTTCTTAATCTGTTACCCACTTCTCTCCTCCCCTTCCTTCCCCTCTATCAAGCTGTAGAGGCAAATCACTCTTCTACAAGCTAGAAGTGGTTGCTTGCAGAAAGCTTTTGAAATGAGACTTAAGGCTCATGATGAAGCCCAGGGTTCCCTCATATAGAGACAGATAAAATCACAATAGCAAGGGATAGCAGTGGAATTGCATAAGATCATCTGCAAGAACAAATTAAATGCCAGTTGGTGACAGCTTGGGAATTTGCCCTTTTTAAACTAGTGCCAAAAATCCCCCAGCCACTATGAGTAATTAGGAGAATCTTGGACAAGCAATTGAAAACAGAAACTCCTCTGTGCTATGTTAGTATAACCCTTTGTGACTAGCTTGTTAATGAAACCAATCCAAAAATATATGAATTTCTCATTTATTTTCAGGTGTTCCGGCACTATTTGGTGACTCAAAAGCCTGTGAGAAATGTAGTTATACCAGCCTTCAACTGTCATGGAGTCAGATTTTTCTAAACTGCTTTCTTTTGACAAAGATAAAATCTGCCTGGCATTTCAACAGACATTGAATGGAGGAAAGTTTAATAAATTTTTCATCATTGATTCCAATCTAAGTCATTGGCACAATACCCTGTTTTCAGTGTAATCCTATACATATCTATGAAAAGCACATGCTTCAATGGGATTTATTGTCATATGTATGCAGAATTGTAGCAGTTTTACACTTGGGAGTAGTCAAATGAGGAACACATGCAGCCCCAGGTGTCAATACTGAAAATGACAGAGAAAGTGGTAATCTAGGAGGAGAACTTTCTCAGTGGTAGCACCCACCATATGGGATCCTCTGCTGGTGAAGCTACATCAAACCCTCTCATTTAAAACAATGCCTAAAACAACACTTTTTAGAGAGGCATTTAAGGATGTTCGTCTGCATGGTTAACTTTTTTTGGTTTGGGTGATTGTTCTTGGACCCAAAACTTCTTCATCTATAATTACAGGTTAATTTTTATTTAGAATTCATTGCTGCCAGTATAGGGCTATGATTTCTTTATTTTCTTTTAAAATGTAAATTTATCTCATTTATTTTAATGGTTTGATTACATCTTTGATTACATTTTACTCACAAGCAAGTATAAGCACGCTCCTTTCTTCTCTCCTGATAAGCTCATGTGACACGTGGTAATGGGTTTTTTTCTTCTACATTCTCAGATAACCAACCCCATCTTTTCCCCTTTGCCCTGCCTTTTCCTGTCTCTTCTCCAATAAAATCACAGCATACAAAGTCCATCAATTCCAATAGCAAAAGAATTCTGCAACTGGCTTTGAAGGCCACTTCCCAGACTTTCCAATTATGAATAAATAAAGGTGCTTATAGGTATCTCATTTATTATCATAAAGTTCAGTCCTCTATGGTAAAGGTAAAGGTTGCCCTTGCTCAAATATCAGTTGTATATGAATCTAGGGTTCAGTGTTCATCTCCATTTATAGCCAAAACATACCTGTCAAGCGCGGCTCCTGGAAATACTGGAACTGTTCCAGCCCAGGTGCACATATGCTGCAACAACTCATCTGCGCATGTACAAAACCACTCTGCGCATGCGCAGAACCCCTCTGCATACATACAGAGCCCATTTGTGATGGGTGTGCATGCACAGTAACCCCTTTCCTCGCCGTTCAAATATGGGACAGTGGCGGGAAAGGGGAGGAACGAGCAAAGAAATACGGGAAATCCCGGCCAATCTGGGATACTTGACAGGTATGAGCTAAAGAGCCCACACTGTCTGCAACTGCACATGTTTCCATAGAATGTGACAGGCATGTCTAAACAAAGGAGGTTGGCAGGAGCTGGGACAGAGATGGAAGCTCAGTCCATCTTACAGTACTCAGGTCTAGAACTGCTGACCTGCCGACCTTCCAGTCATCAAGTTAAGTGTCTTAACCACTAGGCCACCACAGTCCCTCAGTCCTCTATATATTTACTTTGAAGCCAGTCCCACTAAGTTCAGCATAGTTTACTTCCACCTCAGAACAGAAAGGACTCCAGCTGGGTTTTCTAATAGATCCACACTCACTGGAAAAGTGTGCTTGCAGGTTCAGTACCCTGGACAGCTACCTAGCATTGCAAAAAGAACTTCCAAAATTGCAAGTGTGCTACATCACCATTTAAGACAAAATTAAACAACTCCCACAACCTACTTTGGACAGAACTACAGCAGCATGGGGCCTCTTGATTTCAAGCATCAATTGTCCATGCAGAAATGGTTCTGAATCAGATAGACATATGCTTTTGACTTCACTTGCTTACTGAGGGTAGTGATTTTTATCACATAAAAGTGAGAGGAAACTTGATGATATTTAATTTGAACAAAGCTGCTGTAAGAAATTAAAAACTGATCCAACTGAATACTTTTTAAAAACACAATGTATCCTAGGGAAATAGATGTTCACTTAATTGGCTGGCAGGCAGACTTATTTAAAGAGAAACTATGCAATGGGTATAACATACACATAAGAGAAGTGTATTGTGTAAGAAATAAGCACAGGACAAATGATGCCCTCCCCTTTACATACTAGGTTATGGAACAAAGCATTGAGTATTATGTTTAACTTGATCATAGACTGCAAGTCACTGAAAAAGTCTAACACAGAGACCTTAAATTTTCAAAAAGGAAATTTCCCAAAGATGAGGAAACTAGTAAAAAAGAAGCTGAAAGGGAAAATTGAGAGAGTCCAAACACTCCAAGAGGCATGGAGGCTGTTTACAAAAACAATAACAGAGGCCCAATTGGAATGCATACCCAAAAGGAAAAAGGGCACTGCCAGGTCCAAGAGGACTCCGATGTGGCTTACAGGAGCTGTTTGGGAAGTGATCAAAAGCAAGAAAAGCTCATTTAGAAGATGGAAGGCTTGTCCGAATGAGGACAGCAGGCAGAAACATAAATTCTGGCAGAACAAATGCAAGGCAACAATCAGGAAAGCAAAGCAAGACTTTGAGGAGCGTATAGCTAAAAATACTCAGAGAAATAACAAAGACTTCTTTAAGTACATTAGAAGTAAGAACCCAACTAGGAAGGCCATTGGACCATTAGATGACAATGGAAGGCAAGGGGTTATTAAAGAGGAAACAGAGATTGCAGAGAGACTCAATGAATTCTTTGCTTCAGTATTCACTGAAGAAGACAGAGACCACATGCCCAAAACAGAGCCTATCTTCGTAGGGAGGGAAACCGAAGAATTAAGCCAGATAGAAATAACCATGGAGGAGGTCCTTGCATGTCTTGTTAAGCTAAACACTAACAAATCACCAGGACCAGATGGCATCCATCCACAAGTTCTCAGGGAACTTAAAGATGAAATTGCTGATCTCCTAGCCAAAATATATAATATTTCCCTCAAATCAGGCTTTGTGCCTGATAACTGGAAGGTAGCGAATGTAACACCAATTTTCAAAAAAGGATCCAGGGGTGATCCAGGAAATTACCGACCTGTCAGTTTGACATGTGTCCCAGGTAAAGTGATGGAAACCATCCTAAAAGATAGAATTAATAGGCACATAGAAGAGAAGGTGCTGCTAAAGGAGAGCCAACATGGCTTTTCCAAGGGCAAATCATTCCTCACTTTCCTGGATCACCCCAATTTTTTGAGAGTGTCAACAAGCATGTGGATAAGGGGGATCCAGTTGACATTGTTTATCTGGACTTTCAGAAGGCTTTTGACAAGGTCCCGCACCAAAGGCTCTTGAATAAACTAACCAGTCATGGAATAAAGGGCCAGGTCTTGTCCTGGATCAGCAACTGGCTAAGGGACAGGAAACAGAGGGTAGCACTAAATGGACACTTCTCCAAGTGGAGGGAAGTAAAGAGTGGGATCCCCCAAGGTTCAGTACTGGGACCACTGCTTTTCAACCTCTTCATAAATGATCTAGAGGTAGAAGTAAAAAGCAAGGTAGCCAAATTTGCTGATGACACTAAATTATACAGGGTAGTGAAAACTGTGAGAGATTGTGAGGAGCTCCAGAGGAATCTCTTGACACTGGGGGAGTGGGCAAAGCAATGGCAAATGAGCTTCAACATTAGTAAGTGCAGAGTGATGCATGTTGGGGCAAAAAAAAACCAATTACATTTATAAACTGATGGGTTCTGAACTCTCTGCGACAAACCAGGAAAGGGACCTTGGTGTCCTGGTGGACAGCTCAATGAAGGTGTCAACCCAGTGTGCCTCAGCAGTGAAAAAAGCAACCTCAATGGTAGGGATCATTAGGAAGGGTATAGAAAATAAGTCAGCAAGTGTCATTTTGCCTCTTTATAAATCTATGGTGAGGCCCCATCTGGAATACTGTGTACAGTTCTGGTTGCCATACCTACAGAAGGATATTATGGAGTTGGAAAAAGTGCAGAGGAGGGCAACCAAAATGATTAGGGGACTGGAACACCTTCCTTACCATCTGAGGCTGCAACGGTTGGGCCTTTTCACTCTTGTACGATGGCGTCTAAGAGGTGACCTGATTGAAGTTTATAAAATCATGCACGGTGTGGACAAAGTAGATAAAGAAAAACTGTTTTCCCTATCGCATAACACTAGAACTAGGGGACACTCCATGAAACTTTTGGGTACTAGTTCTCAAACAAATAAGAGAAAGTACTTTTTCACCTAGAGGATTACTGGTCTATGGAACTCTCTGCCAGAAGAAGTGGTGACAGCTCTCAGTCTTGACAGCTTTAAGAAAGGATTAGACAAGTTCATGGAGGACAAGGGTATCAATGGCTATAATTATGGATGCTTAAGGACAACTTCTGGCAGGATATCTCTCAATGCCATTTCCAGGGAATCCTAAGCAGGTGAAGGCATCTCCTTGGGAATACCCTGAAGGAAATGGTGAGCCACTGTGTGAGACAGAATGCTGGACTGCATGGGCTGTGGCCTGTTCCAGCAAGGCTGTTCTTATGTTCTTATGAGTAGTTAATGTGCCAAAAATAAAAACATTTTGCCCACAAGAGCCTGTTACATACAAACCACCACAGCTAACAAAGCCAAATACTAGCTAAAATCTAGATTAAAATGATCTAGTAAATCTGCAGTCTTCATTAATACTAGAAATGTGTGAAATAGCAAACTTTCTCCTATTAGTGTGATTACTAACAGATGCTGTAGCTATCAGTTATTTCTACAGTACATTTTCTACTACACACATTACAAGATAACTCTTATATCACAGACATCTTTACAACTCAGCTGAGAGTAAATCCTACAGAAGAAAAAGGGGTTTGATATCTATAGGATTGCTCTGTCAATCTACCTGCCTTTCCAATAATCCCATGGGGAAAGACAGGATATATATTATATTGGCTATGGAAGAAGCACTTTGGGAAATTCAGCAGTGATTAAGGTTTTTAAATTTAGATGCAAATTTTAAATTTAAAAAAATTAGTGTCAGTCTCTGGAATTTGTCTCTTCTTCTTCTTCTGCCATGTCGAATCCGAACACAGATGATCATCATGGTGATCAGCCATGAAGACTGTCCTGAGAATATAATGCAGTGGCCTTTCATCTGCCTTCCGCATCACAGCATGACTCCCATACCACTGATCCAGTTCTGTGAGCCATTTTCCGGTCCTGAACTCTTTTGGAGCACAAAGTCCTCATTGACCCCAGGCCAGTATTGATAAAGCTGCTGCCCTTCATCAAGATGGATTCAAGTGCGATTCAATCCACTTGGGGATCATCACTTCCCTGTGGACCACCCAAGGACATTAGTCCTCAGGGAGGTCAGGTTAGTTAACCACCACCTGACAATTGGCATGATGGTCTACTCTATTGCCATAGCAGGATAACCTGGCCATAAATGAAGAATCCTTCTCATAAGCTACAGTTTAACATTCAACAGTTCAACATTCAAATGTCTTAGTACCAGTATGCTAATTTGCATGGCATTGTATTTTTGTGTGTACAGTTCCCAGAAATCTCCAAGCTTGCCTTGATAATTTTGGGTGTTTCAATAAAAAAAACACTACTTACTAATTGTATCACTTATTTGTTGGATAGCATGTTGTTGCAATCTTCCAATCACATATGCCCAAACAATCTCAAGAAAACAGAAGCGTTTGCAACTGAGCAGAAGTGATGTCTAGAGTTCCACTAGGCTAGGGATATATATAATCCACTGGAAAGTTTTTTCACTTCCTGATCCATACTGGCAGCAATAGAAATGTCCTCAGTTGAAGAGTTGCTCTGGTCCAGCAGCTATAGAGCTGGCAGAAAGAAAGCGAGATTATTTAAAATACTTGGACTACCTCTGAAGCTAAATGCATTTTGAGGTTTGGGGTTGGTGCAGTGGTGGGCTTCAGCAGGTTTGCACCAGTTCACCAGAACCGGTAACAGAAATTTTGGCTGGCCCCGCCCATCCAAGTTTTGAAATAAAGTAATCCTAATTCAGGTGCAACATAGGGCTTTCCCCTGGCCATGCGCACCATACCACACCCATAGACTAGGTAGTAAAAAATTTTGAATCCCACCACTAGGTGAGTGTTGCTGTCTTAAGAATCACTAGGAAACTTTAAACTCATTGTAAACATCCTGGATAGGATTTCAAGGTATATTGTAAGATGTCTTTATCATGACATTTTATTGTATTTTCCTCTCAAAACCTTGTTTTGGCTCTAACAGTTTTCTCTATAACTTCTTAGTGTACCATTTCAGAAAAGGCATACAGTGTTTGGTAGTCATTGGCATAGTGAAGATTAAATAAAATCATATCTGATTTTTATCACATACAAATTAAATAACATCATATTTGAATATCTAGTGTCTCCAAACAGTATTTTAAATGCCTTCACTTCCTTCATGAAGGTGCGTGTTCTAATTTTTTACCCCATTCCAAACAGAATACATTCATGCTCACATGAAACCCTGAAGAGGCTTTTTAATTGATTCTTTGAATATTTTAAGGTCTATTAATTCCATCAATGTTGCCCACACTGCAGTTTCTCTAGTCCAACTGTTCTTTTAATCATGTTCATTAAATGAATTACTTTTACCTGCCAGTTAACATTTTACATTGCATTAATAAATCTTTGGTTTGCTATTCAATCAGAAATAAAATGAGTTAGTCCTATTTCTAGTATCACCTAACATCTGTTTATTGTGTTCAAAGATTTAAAGAGACTCTCCCACACACAAAAATATAAAAGGATAAATATTAACCAGAACTCAATGGTGTTCTATGGGATTCCACTGTTTCAACCAGAAATTGATAAACCCTTTCCCATCTTGTAACCTGCTATGCACCCTAAAAGCCTGCTAAGAAGGACTATGAAATCCTCTGGCATCATGCAGGGATGCAATAGGAGGAAGAGTGGAAATGAGTCTCAATTTCTCTCCATTGGACACTAAAATACATACGTATTTATTCGAGTATAATGCGCACTCGTGTATAACGCGCACCCCTAATTTTCCATGAAACCTCGGTATAAAATTTTTTTATGCGTGCAGGTGAGCAGCGGCGGCAGCGGGACCTGGGCGCCTGCCGCCGCCTGGGAGGGTAGGGCCGCGGCGTGCTCCGTGCCTACCCGGCGCCGGCTTCTTGAGTCGCGCGGCCCGGGTAGCGCGGGTGGCTGGCGTTAGCGCCTCCCCCGGAGGGTTCCCTTCTCGTCCCGGCGGGTGCGTGCAGGTGAGCGGCAGCGGCAGCGGGACCTGGGCGCCTGCCGCCGCCTGGGAGGGTAGGGCCGCGGCGTGCTCCGTGCCTACCCGGCGCCGGCTTCTTGAGTCGCGCGGCCCGGGTAGCGCGGGTGGCTGGCGTTAGCGCCTCCCCCGGAGGGTTCCCTTCTCGTCCCGGCGGGTGCGTGCAGGTGAGCGGCGGCGGCAGCGGGACCTGGGCGCCTGCCGCCGCCTGGGAGGGTAGGGCCGCGGCGTGCTCCGTGCCTACCCGGCGCCGGCTTCTTGAGTCGTGCGGCCCGGGTAGCGCGGGTGGCTGGCGTTAGCGCCTCCCCCGGAGGGTTCCCTTCTCGTCCCGGCGGGTGCGTGCAGGTGAGCGGCGGCGGCAGCGGGACCTGGGCGCCTGCCGCCGCCTGGGAGGGTAGGACCGCGGCGTGCTCCGTGCCTACCCGGCGCCGGCTTCTTGAGTCGCGCGGCCCGGGTAGCGTGGCTGGCTGGCGTTAGCGCCTCCCCCGGAGGGTTCCCTTCTCGTCCCGGCGGGTGCGTGCAGGTGAGCGGCGGCGGCAGCGGGACCTGGGCGCCTGCCGCCGCCTGGGAGGAGGGCCGTGGCGTGCTCCGTGCCTACCCTTGAGGCTCGTTTAAAAGAGGCGCACCCAGTCCTCGTGTATAACGCGCACCCAAACTTTGATTTCTTTTTGGGGTATAAAATTTTGCGCGTTATACTCGAATAAATACGGTAGTGATCTTGGCCAATGTACAGGTATACCTTACAACAGGATTTCTCAACCTTGGGCCTCCAAGTGTTCTTAGATTTCAGTTACCAGAAACCCAGGTCAGCACACCTGCTGATCAGGGCTTCTGGGAATTGGAGTCCAAAAACATCTGGAGGCCCACCCAAGGTTGAGAAACCCTGCATTACAAAATATATACAGTGGACCCTTGCTTAACAAGTGGCTTACTTAACACAAAATTCGCATAACAAAAGGAAATCCATAGAAAATAGTGGCTCAGTTAACAATTTTTTTCGGAACGGATTAATTGGTTTTCAATGCATTCCTATAGAAAAATTGTTTTCGATGCATTCCTATGGGAAATTCACTTTACAATTTTTTTGTAGTAGAAACGGTCCTAGAGAATGCATTAAACTTGTTAAGCAAGGGTCCACTGTATTAGTATCTGCAGACATTTACAAAGAAGCTGTTCTTTAGAAATGTCAATGCAATATATAAAAAAATCCAGTGATATAAGTGAGGGCTGTTCTGAAATTTCCCATGGACTGGTTTGTAATACCTAAAATCTCATGCTTTCAATTAGTTGTTAATTTTAAAGGTATCTCAAAATGAGGGGGGAGGTGTTTGTTTTTGTTTTTAAGGATTTTTTTGTTGTTGCTTTGTTTACTTGCCACAACAGATAAGCATGGCTACCTCTCTGAAAATGGGTATCTTTTATTATAGAATTATTATTAATCACAAATTAATTACTTAGGTAGTTAGATTAATTTCTACCTCATATTTCTCATAAGAACATAAGAACAGCCTTGCTGGAACAGGCCACAGCCCATCCAGTCCAGCATTCTGTCTCACACAGTGGCTCACCATTTCCTTCAGGGGATTCCCAAGCAGATGCCTTCACCTGCTTAGGATTCCCTGGAAATGGCATTGAGAGATATCCTGCCTATCTCTCCAACCCGGAGGTTGTCCTTAAGTATCCATAATTATAGCCATTGATACTCTTGTCCTCCATGAACTTGTCTAATCCTTTCTTAAAGTTGTCAAGAGTGACAGCTGTCACCACTTCTTCTGGCAGGGAGTTCCATAGACCAGTGATCCCCTGGGTGAAAAAGTACTTTCTCTTATTTGTTTGAGAACTAGTACCCAAAAGTTTCATGGAGTGCCCTCTAGTTCATTAGGAAAAGGTAAAGGTAAAGGTCACCTTTGCTCGAAAGCCAGTTGTACCCGACTTTAGGATTCAGTGCTTATCTCTGTTTATAGCCAACGAGCCAACACTATCTGCATCTGCAGACGTTTCTGTGGATACGTGGCAGGCATAACTAGACACTGGTGTGCACGGAACACTATTTACCTTCCCACCCAAGTGGTTCCTGTTTATCTACTTTCAATTTCTTGCTTTCGAACGTCTAGGTTGACAGGTACTGGGACAGAGACAGGAGCTCAGTCCATCATGCAGCACTCAGATCTCGAACTGCTGGCCTGCTGACCTTCTTAACCACTAAGCTGCTGCTAAAAGGTTGTAAATAAAGTCACAAAGAAAGGATTTTGCTTCCTGGTGAAAGAAACTGCAGGGTGAAGCCAGCCTGCTCTCCTGTGGAAAGTACTTCCACGGCTTGAGACCAACTACCAGGAAGGCCTTCTCTTTTCTCTGTACCAAGCATGCCTATGCAGGAGGTAGGAAAAAAATACCCTCTCCCCAAAATCATGAAACCAGTGGAGAAAATGCGATTTGTTTGTAGCTTTTTTTAAAAAAAAAAGTCTTTCATTTTGTGCCTCTTCAAACCCTTCCTTTGTAAACCATATTTATATTTTCCAACTGTTTCTCAGCTCAGCACATAAAGGAAAGAGCTATCATAACTGCCATTCTTACTCAAAACCAATTGGAAGAAGCACAGACTGAGAATTATTTATCTGTTTATTTCAGATGACTACATTTCTATTTATTTATCTTATTTTATTTTTATTTTATTTTTAAAATTTGTATAGCCGCCCCCTCACTGAAGTGGCTCCGGGCAGCTCACAACAAAACATAAAAACATTCATAATTTTAAAAATCATTTTAAAAACAACCTATTTGAAAACCCACCCACCCCATCTGCAAAAGAGGGATAATTTATACCAGCCAACGGGCAAGGGCCACCTCCCCATCAGTGCCCCACACCTGCCCTGCCAGCCAGATTTTAAGATCTTTCCTAAAGGGCAGCAATTCTGTCTGCAGCCATAATTCTACCTTACTTTTCCTTCCAAGGCTGTCTACATGGTTCCCACTTTACTCTTTGTGCTGCTCTTACTGCAGTCCACATCCAATGTTACAGCAGCTACACATAAAAATGTCCTATTTGCAGAATTGTTTACTACTTGTGTTAAGTCCGACGCAAGAAGTAATCTAACCAGCATGATCGGGTTAAACTCATTGATTCTTTATTCAGCTCATAACACGGACTGGGGACTATGTACAGGGGTGGCCTCTCATACAGTGATTTGACCGTTACAAAATAAGATACATTTAGGCGGGCTTCCGGAGGACAAGCAAAATCCAACATTTCTCACTTTGACAGTTGTTTGAATTTCGCACCTTTAGAAAATGGCGCATGTCTGCTTTTCCGCTTTGGCGCGGTTTGTCTTTTAAACTATAATTAGGCTTTGGACACAACAACTTGAATGGCTTGAATTTTATACCCTGTGAGGTAGATTTGCCTGAGTGAGAGTGACCAGCCCAAAGTCACCCAAGGTGCTTCATTGCCAAGTAGTATTTGAGCCTAGACCTCCCCAGTCCTGCTTGAAACTCGAACCATTGCACCGTGTTGGCCTCAAATACATCGGCATTTGTTGCAACATGATTGTGAGCCTTGTGTTTTATAGAGTTCTACACTTTACACTCATGGCGACTGTGGTGATTTAATGGTTAAGTCATGAACTTGATGACTGGAAGGTCGGCATGTCACTAGTTTGAGGCCTGAGTGCTGCACAACAGAGTGAGCTCCTGTCTCTGTCCAGGCTCCTGCCAACCTAGCAGTTCGAAAGCAAGAAATTGCAAGCAGATAAACAGGTACCACTTTGATGGGAAAGGTAACAACATTCTGTGTGCTTCAGTGTCTAGGCATGCGTCCCACATGTCCACAGAAATGACTGCAACTGCAAACAGTGCTGGCTCTTTGGCTATAAACAGAGATGAGCCCTGAATCCTAGTGTCGGATATGACTGGCTTTCGAGCTAGGGTGACCTTTACCTTTACCTTACACTCTACTTCCCCATTACACATTTAGCCTACATCTTTTTCAAAGAATGGTTTAGCATTTAAACACTGTTCTCAGCCCCTAGCACATAATTTTTGGGACTGATATTGGTCTCATGGTCTCCCACACTATCACTTTTCTCTTTCAAATGACTATAACTTTTTCTGTACCCATTCGAGCCACTATAACTTTATTATATTTTTATTACGATGATTATGATATGGTGGCTAAACCGAACCCATAATTCTCAAGACCCTGATGGAGGCTTACATAATAGAAAGTGCAGTGGCTGATTGTTGCTAATTTAAAATGTAAAATTATAAATCAATTACAGGGATGGCAAAAGCCCTTCCTGACATGCCACAATTTACTTTCAGTGGCATTTAAACCTATCGCATATGCTGAACAATCTGTAATAAATTATGATTTTTTTCCTGTGCTCCTGAAATGAAGCTATAATGATGGTTGTTGAATTCTTGTACTGGGGGATAAGGTGGCATTTAATTCCTTGAGAACAAATGACAGTTACAAAAGAACAGTTAATTATTCTCAGCTGCAATAGAGAGAGAGAGCATGTACATTCAGAGATTTCTGCATGGTATCTCTTATTAACTAATTTTTAACTAAGGCTGAGCTGCAAATGAAATTTTTCTGGTTACCATATAATCGATTTGTGCACATTTTACTTTTACTTTTTCTGCAAACACTGGAATATTGTCCAATAACTGGGCAAATGAAAAAACTGTATATACTCGAGTGTAAGCTGGATTTTTTAGCCCCAAAAATGGGACATGGCTTATACATGAGTGACCACAAAAGTCTCAAGACTGCCCCGGATTTAGATGCACCATCAATTTAATTAATTTTACCATATTTTCATGTATTTTGATTATTGAAACTCATTAGCAGCTGCTGCATTTCCCACTCTCGGCTTATACTTGGGTCAATCTATTTTACTGGGTTTTCAGGTCAAAATTAGGTACCTCGGCTTATATTTCGGTCAGCTTATACTTGAGTATATATGTATATGAAACTTGATACTGAATTAACAATTAATCTGTTTATTGCAAGGAATGGTTAGATTGGTGTTGATTTGGAAGTAAATATCAAAGTACCATAATATAGCTTGTTCTGGTTTCATTGAGGACAACAGAGGTATTTTAATGGATCCCAAATATAAGGAATGAATGAAAATATGATTTGTTTGGCCTAATTTATCCTCACCTTTCCTTCAGGGTTAGTCCTATCATTGGGCAGGGCAAGGCATTTGCCTCAGGTTGCCAAAGCTTAGAAGTGGATTCTGGAATTGTAGTCCAAAGGGTAAGATTTCCAAACTCTGTGGATGGCTTGAATCTTCATCCATTTCTACCACTTTTTTAATATCAAATTTGTTCCATCAAATTTATGAGGGGAAAATGCAGGTGTGTGTGTGTGTGTGTGTGTGTGTGTGTGTGTGTGTGTGTGTGTGTGTGTGTGTGTGTGTGTGTGTGTGTGTGTGTGTGTGTGTGTGTGTGTGTGCTTTTAAAAAGTAAGCCAAATATACAATTCGCCCATTCTCTCACATAAAACTCAAATGACATAACACCGTCATTTCCCCATGCTGAAGGGGGTTAAACTGCACAGAGGCAATGAGATATTGTTCCAAAATCAGGTCAAGCTAGTGGAAAAGTTATTGTGCTAATTTTATTAAGGTCAGCACAAAGGCACAGTCAGTGTATAACAGTATAATTGTGGCAAGATCCGGGAAAGTTATTCTTTTGGACCACAGCTTTTAGAATCCCCCAACCACCACAGCCAGTGATCATCTTCCCTGGGAAATCCTGAAGACTTCAGGTCCAAAAATTAACTTTTCCCTAAAGAAAAGGTGTGTGTCTACTAAAATGACAGTTTTATGTTCTTCCTTTGCTTCTGATTCTACCCACGTTTTCTCAGCTTTTCAAGAAGAGACAGACAAACTAGTGACATCAAATTGATTTCTGCTGGTAAAGATGTGTATCTTCCTCTCTCAACTCCTCTAATGCAAACTGTGGGTAATTAATATAAATTAAAGAAAGATTTCCCAAACCACAGCACTGTATTTTGTTATTTTTCCCTCCAATGGAATGCTGCTGTTACTGCAGTTTACATCCCATGTTACAACAGCTACGCATAAAAAATGTTCCATTTGCAGGCTTGTTTACTACATGGAATTGGTTTGAATTTTATATCCTGTGTACCTATTTATGCATTGTAAAAAAAGTTACTCCATGTTAGAGAATGTACATTGATTCCAAATGCCCATTGTATGTAACAAACTTGTTCCAGACTTTACATTTTGTCCACTACATGAATTGAAGGCAAGCAGGCTTGGCAGCTAATGATTTCATCACCCAAACTTTGTATATACAACTTTGAGCAGATAGTTCCTTCCTTCCACACAATCTTGAACTGTGTGCATTCTAAACTCCGAACTCTAATCCCAGAACCTATGTACAGAAAGATACCCAGTGTGATATAACGGATAGAGTAGGCCTGAATTTGAATCCCTGCTCAGGCATGGAAACTTAGTAAAGATAAAGATCGCCCTTGCTCAAAAGCAAATTGTATCAGACTTTAGGGTATGGTGTTCATCTCCATCTACAGCCAATAAGCCAGCACTGTCTGCATCTGCAGACATTTCTGTGGTCATGTGGTAGGCATGACTAGACACTGGAGTGCACAGAATGCTGTTACTGTCTCACCGAGGTGGTACCTGTTTATCTATTTAATTTAAAAATTAAATTAAATCTACTTATGATTTCTTGCTTTTGAACTGCTAGGTTGGCAGGATCTGGGACAGAGACGGGTGCTCACTTTGTTGTGTAGCACTCAAGTCTTGAACTGCTGACTTGCTGACCTTCCAGTCATCAAGTTCAGCATCTTAACAACTAAGCCACCACAGTCCCTATGGAAACTTACATAAACATAATTGTTTGTGTAAAAGCTGTTGGCTCTCCCAAAGTATTGCTATCTTTCCCTTTGGTTCCCCTCTTTGTGCTATCACTGCTGTACACATAGTCACAAGGGAAAGTATCAGTCAGCATGGGACACCTCAAGGATTATATAAGTAGCACATCTTTAAGAGAGAAAATTAAATTAGAGAAGAGACCCAAAAACAGAGCAGGGGGAATTAAATATGCTCAGTGACACAGGGGAACTTCTAAAGCAGGGGTGCACAAACTATGGCCCATATACTGGATCCGTACAAACACGTTACTTCTGCTTCTGGGAGCAACGAGGGCGACGCAGGCCAGATGAATTGACGTTCGGGGCTGAATCCAGCCCTTGGGCCATAGTTTCGGGAACCCCTGGTTTAAGCAAAGAAAATGGCAGCTTAAAAACTATCTCATCCTGTTGCAAAACAGATTGCAAAGTGTATTTTATTTCAGCTTCCAGTGGGAGGACCCACATGGCCGGACCACTGAACCAAATATCTGGCCCATGGCCTAAAAGTTTGGGCACCGCAGTTCTAAAGAAAACAGGAAGGGAGGGAGAAATGGCATAGAGTGGCTAGAACCCAAAACAGATGTATTCCACGCTGCAACACTTGGTTGCAAAGCTCACTTGTTTTATGTATAATTCACTATCAATTTTATCTATACTTTATTTCATAGCTTGTGCTCAATCTTTTATTTCCCATACAAAAATAAAATTGGAAATATGTCATTTTGTAATGAGATTTATCATCAGTTCCCCTCCCTGTTTCAGAAAGTGAAAAGAGCATTATGCAACGGGACAGTAGTTTCGCAGTTATCAGAAATCATCTTCCTTTTAGATTGCCATAAAAAATTCATTTCCCTTTGAGCAACCTCAGGCAAAGGTTACCACCTACTCCCATTTATGCTCTTCTTTTATGGTAACAAGTGCTCTTTTTCACTCTCCAGTACTATGGAATTACCATCATCTGAAAGAATTGTTTAGGTTCCTTGACCAGAAGAGGCATTTAACTGTGTCATGTGTGATGTATGGCACGTTTAATTGCTCTTTGCAGCTATTCAAAAACCATTCAGAAGTAATCATTTAGCATTAATATCCTGGGGCAATCTGAGGTCACAGTACATTAAAAACTAATTCAGAGTGGTTCAAGAATACATTTTTCATACATAGAGTAGTGCAATCTTTACAGGGGATAAAAAGTGATAGTGGCAATTGAGCACAATGGGAGACAGGCTATTCCACACATCTGCCATTGGCTCTACAGTCTGGGCTAAGAGTTATGCATTTCTGTCAACAGAGTTCAACACACCACTAGATCCAATTGAAGTCAAACAATCTTATTAGCTTCTGATGAATCGAGACTGGCATGTAGAGAAAAACCACCATAGCTACTTGTTTTTACTGTGTCTGGGTTCGATGCTGCAATGTTATTTCTAGTCTCCATCCCGGATTAAGAGGTGCTATTGTCATGCCACTTTCAGCTTGTTCTAAATATGTTTTAATTACTGCTCTGATACCTCTGTGAGCAGTCAAAACTCATCCCATAAGCCGTTTCTAAAAGGAGGGGGGAGTCCGAACAAAATATTATGATTTCTGAACTGGTTCTTGAATCAGGATAGTATTTGGCAAAGTGGTAGTAGACAGATTTGGAAAAGGTTGGGCAAGTACTTTTAAAGATCTAATTTCTTTTTGAATAAATCATTACAACCTTCCACATACATTTTGATACCATTGTGTTGGATCATAGTGAGTTTAGTCATTATTTTTAAAATGCTACCAATTGTTTTCTTAATAGTGACCACATGGTAATTGTTGTGTATTGAGGTTGCTTTTGCATCAGCACGCCTTGCAAAATAGGCACCACTTTGGTGGAAGCTGATTCGCTAATGTTCCGGAAGCCTTGGGTAAATGTAACTACTATGTTCTCTAATATAAGCTGTTATCCCTGCACCTGCTCCCTGTTCTTTTGCTACTTGCAACAAACCACGTTGTTGTTTGAGCCAGCTCTGTCCGAGTAATCCTTCCAGGTTTCAGACACAACAGTAATACAATAGCAACCAGTCTCTAATCAACACTTACCCACATCTTTCTGGGTCCCTCCAGGGGCTTTTGGTGGGTTTCGTGTTCATGAAGAAGCAGACAAGTGAAGTAGTGAAATTCAGCTCTTTATTAGTGGGGTTTGAACACAGTTTGGATGGGGCAAAACTCGGACTTATATACATTATAAACAGTAACAATAATACAACAAGCCCATTGGCTAACAGAGTGTGCACATTTTTGATCCACTTATTTGCATAAGAATAGATCCATGAGAAAAGATACATTCTGCTCCTGTCAGAAAACACAATTAACATACATAACAGTGGGGGAGGTAGGATCATTCCATTTTAGTACAGTTCTAGCATATATGATCACTGGGATGACTTAAACTGCCCCTCTGCTTAAGAGCATTTAACAGTAATGAGAAATTGAAAAGTTCCTTCACAGTCATTGAGGGAGAAGGGGGAGGAAGTTTTCCTTTTCTCTCTAATTGTTGCTAATGCATCAACAATATTTGATGGCACTTTTCAATGCATTGCTGATGTGCTGTGTCAGTTACCAACAATTAGGAAAAAATGGAAAACTTCCTTCCCCTTCCCTTCCATGGGCAAGCAGGAAGAATGCTTCCTTTTTTTCAAAACAATCAAGCAGCTTAAACATAGCATAGAAGAGGAACAAGAATGAAAGCGCGGTGCCAAAATGGCCGCCATGCTCTTTGCAGCCCACCCCCCCCCCCACCCGGACTCAGACATCTATAAAAGGGGTGGCCACGAGGCAGCCGAGCTGCCATTTTAGAAACGCAACAGAGCGGAGAAGTTTTCTCTGCCGCGTTTCTTGCTTCTTCGCCCTTCGTACCTTTGCATTTGAACGGAGTTCACTCCTCTTCATTACTGCGGTACTCAGGGCACAGGAACTGATCCCTGGCCAGGGATCCATCGGTAGCTTCTTCGGGAGACATGGCTCCCAAGCGCAAGGCCACGGTGGTCAAGCCGCAGCCGAGGGGAAGGGCTTTCCCTACCCCTCCCTCTACTGGGGGGCAGCCATCGGGTTGGAGGACTCGGGCTGCACACCCCCAGCGGGGCAGCGGGATGGCCTTGCCCACCGCTGCCAGCGGGGCTGATCATGCCCCTGGACGGCATTTTCTTAGCTTGGGTCAGGGTGGCCCTCTTGGACTTGGTGGCGGTTTCTGCCCCACCATTCCTCCGGCCCCCCACGGGCCGTAGTTTTGGGCATGGCCCTACTCAGGCCCTGGATCCCCATTCGGGGTCCCCGTCCAGCAAGTGGCCACAGGGCCGTCTGGCCCATCCAGCCCACCTTATACTGGGGGCTCGGAGACTGTCGATGCGCTTCTTGCACGTATTTCGGTGCTGGAGGCATCACTGGGCATTGCCCAACCACCTCCCGATGGGGGTTTAGCTGCTGCTTCTATTACGGCCCCTTCGTCGGTCCCAGCAGACACGTCGGCCGTGACTCTCCAGCGGGCCGCCAACAGGGTCGAGCTGCTTGAGGCCATCAGGCCAGCCCAGGCTGGCACCTCGCAGCTCCCCGCACATTCGGATTTGCCGGTGGGGAGCAGTCAGGTGTGGCCGCAGAGCTTGATGCCTGTCGCGAGCTCCGACGCCCGCCGTGGGCCGGAACCCCCAGTGGGGGCCGCTCACAGGGGTGCGACTAGTGAGTATCCGGTTCAATTTAGTGCACTGACACTGTCCAGTCACACTGGGGGGGTACAGTGGCCATGGCCACGCCAGGTTACTGTGGGTGGGCAGTTGCTTCCACACTGCCCTGTTAATTTCTGGTTGCCAAATGGCCCCTCGGTTAGGGCAGGGGTGTCCGCTCCCTGGGGTATGCCAAACGTCGCAGGGGCTATTCAGGGCCCGCTGCGCATACCCTTCATCCAACATGTGCCAACGGCGGCTCTGCCAACGGCTGGTTATTCCTTGCCCCTAGGTGATCATCTTTCACAGGCCACGAGGGATAAGATTTGGTGAGGGGAGTACGTTGATATTTTCTCCCTCCTGAATTGTGAGCCCACTAAGGAAGAGAGGGAGGGACAGGATGACAGGGACAAGGAGTTGTCCCGTCGTCGTAAGCCACCGCAAACCTGGGCCAATTGGTTGCCGGCATATCTCATATTTATGGTGGTATACCTAAGGGCCCGGCCTGATTTGGCTGTTCCGATGGTGCAATATCTTGACAATATTTATAGGGCGATGGTTTATTTTCCTGGCCCATCGTGGTTGGCTTACAATGAGGAATTTAGGATGAGGGTGGCCCTACATCCTGAGATGAGGTGGGATGAGCCCTGCCAGCAATTGTGGCTCTTGTATATGACTCCCACGCATCCAGCGCCTGGTGATAGGTACCATTGTGGCCATGCCGTGCAGCGGGCGGCTGCGACGCAGGTTCCCCGCCAGCCGGCGGGGCAGGGGGTTCCAGCCCGCCTGCTGTGTTGGAGCTTCTCAGCTAGCGGCGTGTGCAACAAGCGTCAGTGTCGTTTCTGGCACGAGTGTCCCTCTTGCTCTGGCCCTCACGCCGCCTCCGCGTGCCCGCGGGCTGGTGGGTCACGAGGCAGAGGTAGGGGTGGGCAGGGGGCGGTCAGAGCTCCCTCTGATGGTGCTGGCTACGCAAAAGGCCCCCTCCCCAATTAATATCCCCATGCTAGGACGATGGTACCTGCTAGAAGGCTTCCAGTTTGGCTTTCGTATACCATTTTAGGGGTGTTCGGGGACCGCAGGATGCCCCTAACTTACTTTCTCTAAAGTGGAATGAGGAGGTCGCTGCACAAAGCATAGCTAAGGAGTTGCAGGCTATGAGAGTTGCGGGGTCCTTTACTGAACCACCATTCCCTAACTTGAAGGTCTCTCCTCTGGGGCTAGTCCCAAAAAAGACCCCAGGTGAATTTCGCTTAATCTACCATCTCTCTTATCCTGCAGGTTCCTCGGTAAATGATGCTATTCCTGATGACCTTTGCTCAGTCAGGTATACGTCGTTTGATCAGGCCCTACAGATGGTACGCGCCTGTGGTCCCGGGGCCCTCCTGGCAAAGTGTGATATCAAATCGGCATTCCGATTACTGCCAGTGCACCCCGAGGACTTTGAGCTGTTGGGTTTCCTTTTTCGGGGGAAATTCTATGTAGATAAGGCCATGCCTTTTGGCTGCTCTATTTCATGTTCGGCATTCGAACGATTTAGCTCTTTCCTCCAATGAGCCTTTGTTCGCAGGTCAGGGTCCCAGTCTGTAGCCCATTACCTTGACGACTTTTTGTTCGGGGGTGAATGGGGCTCGGACACGTGTACGCATCTCCTTACTACATTTCAGGCCCTTATGCGGGAACTGGGTGTCCCCTTAGCGCCTGAAAAGACCGAGGGCCCAGCCACCAAGCTCACCTTTTTAGGCATCGAAATTGACACTGTCGCACAGGCATCCAGGTTACCCATGGACAAGGTGGCTTGGATCTCTGCGGCGATTCGGGCACTGATTTCCAAACGTAAGGTGTCCCTTCGTGAGCTACAGGTACTTCACGGCCACCTCAACTTTGCCTGCAGGGTGGTGACACTGGGCAGAGCTTTCGCCAGGCGTCTGTGTGATGCCATGGCTGGCCTATTAAAATGCCACCACAGGGTCCGGCTCACCAGGGGTATACGGGCAGACCTATTGGTTTGGCTCACATTCCTCCAGGAATTTAACGGGGTCTCTTTTTGGAGATCGGACCTTATGGTCTGCCCTAAATTTCAAGCACAGTCGGATGCCTCCGGCTCTCTGGGTTATGGGATTTATTTCGAGGGGCGGTGGGCATACGGCCGATGGCCTCACACATGGCTGGGCATGGATCGTCTCCACGATCTTACTTTCCTGGAATTTTTTCCCATTTTGGGGGCACTAATGCTATGGGGCGATAAGTGGGTCAACTCAGTGGTCCATTTTTGGTGTGACAATGCTGCAGTGGTGCACATTGTTAATGCTCAGACGTCCAAATCCCCTAGGGTCATGGCATTGGTCCGTCAATTTGTCTTGAGAAGCCTACGCCTTAATGCGCTGTTCAAGGCCAGACATGTACCAGGCATTAATAATGATATTGCTGATGCTTTATCCCGCCTGCAGATCTCGCGGTTCCAAGCCTTGGCTCCAGAAGCAGAGGAATTCCCCTCGCCACTCCCGGCCGAGATTTGGACATTTGGCGAGGAGAGGTGAACCGGGTGATTGGCATGTCTTTGGCACTTCGCACGCGTAAGGCGTATCAACATGCTTTCATACAATTTAGAACCTTTTGTGGGCAACTACGGTTACCCGAAGTGTGGCCAATACCTGTGGACCAGATTTTACAATGCATGGTTTATCTTCACAGTCATGGGCTGGCCCCCCGTACTATAGCCTCTAGGCTTTCGGCACTGGCATTTATGGCCAAGGTGCGGGGCTTCGCTGACTGCGTGAATGATTTCCGCATACATCATGTTTTGGAAGGGTGGACACGTGAACGTGGCGGCCGCCCGGACACATGACACCCGGTTTCACCAGAGGTTTTTACCCACCTTGCACGAGGCTGGCATAACTTCTGCTATGATAGGTATGAGGTGGCTCTTTTTCATGCAGCTACCACTGTAGCCTTCTTCGGAGCGCTCCGCATCAGTGAGTTGGTACCACTGTCTAAGGCGGATGCTTCTCGTAGGGCACTGGAACTCGATGATGTCTATGTTACACAAGAGTGGGCTCAGTTGAGGATACGGTCCTCAAAGGTTGATCAGCACGGCGTAGGCAGTGGAGTCAGACTGCTACGATGTTCCATTGAAGACATCTGACCGGTTGGTGCCCTACATGAGTTTTTGGCAGTGCATGGTACACCCTGGCCCATTTTTCTGCCACTAGGATGGGTCTCCCCTTACTAAATTCCAGTTTTGGAAGGTGACCGGCATGGCACTTACCAGTGTGGGCCTCCCTGGGGCTCGTTACGGCACCCATTCATTTAGGATAGGCTGCGGCTGCGTTTGGGTACTCTGAGGCTGATATACGCAGGATGGGTAGGTGGGGATCCATGCGCTTTGCATTGTACGTATGCCCCCTCCATGTATGAGTACCAGTTATGTCATTATTCCTTTTTTCCTTCTTTTACAGACCCTGTGTGTCCCCGCACACTGGTGGCAGTATGGCTGGTGGGCCACAGTTAAGTGCACTGGGCAGCGCAGTATGCTGCGGCGACAGAGTGGGGTTACGTGCAACCGCACGTTTGCGATGGTACGGTAAGTGCGGTATGAAATGGTGGGAACTGTTGCCATTCCTGTTTTCCATCAGAGATGCTGAACCGCCTGATGTCCTCATCCTGCATCTCGGTGGCAATGACCTTGCCCAGGTCACTGGCCTCTCTTTAAAGTTCACGATTTGCAGGGACCTAGCTATTTGCATTACGTATGGCCGTCCACGCGGCTGCTATGGTTGGACATGGTGCCGCGACATACTTACATGGGAGGCGGTGACCTCCGTGCCCTTGACCGCACTCGCCGCTCGGTGAACAGGGCTGTTGCCCGGTTCCTGGCAGACAAGGGCTTGGGGACAGCCATCCGGCACCCTAGGATAGGCTTGCAGGATTATGATCTTTATGCAGGAGTTGGGGTCCACTTGTCGGCCAGAGGTATGAACCTCTTTCTTGAGGATATGCAAGCAGGCCTGGTGACTGAGCTGACGGTCTGGGGGGGGGGGCGGTGAGTCATCATGGACGCCTCCCCATGTGGCAGGTAGCACTGGTAAGGTAAAGTTTTATGACCCATAGGTATCTGGCAGGTTCGCAAATGACTGGCCAACACGTAGACAGGTACAGGGGAAATAGGTTTGGCCGGTCAAGGGCGAACCAGGCAAGGGGTGATGGCAGGAGCTTCACAGCCTGCATCACCTGGATATTTAACGGATACACGTCATAGGGTGGGGTCAGTAGATAGTTTATTGACTCTGGTCAACAATTTGTTTGTGTCAACAAACAAATTGATACAAATAGTTACATGTAGCCAATTGCCATTGGCATTTTGGGAGGAACCTTACCAGTGTTACTGCTGCCTGCTTGCCTTAAAGAATTACAATTGGATGATTACACCAATTGAAAGTTATAATTCGGACTAGGGCATTATTCAATAAAAGTGGCCCGATGCCTTTATCCATATACCGGTGTCTGAGTCTTTCTTTGGGGGGTGCGCCTGCAAAGGAATTGTTGCTGTTGTAACTGCTGGTTTTCTTTCTCTTTAAAGGAAAGAAGATTGGTTGAGAGTAGACTATGCTAAACAGAGTTGCTTGAAATATGGTGTGGTTGATCCTTGTAAGGATGCAAGGTTTGCCCCAAGTGACATAACACACCTCAAAAATTACTCTGTTGTAGCACCATCCAGATCAGGATAGTTGTTCTGTCATATCCTTTCATTCTCCCTTGCTTTTATTTCTGCTCTTCACCCATTAAACACCTTTTGTCCAATCCAGCAATTTTTACCATAAGAATGGGAAGTTCCCAAGTGAAATAACAGATGCAACCTGTGGGCCTTTCCCATCTGCTTTGCAAGCTTATTTCCCTGTTATTTCTCAAGGTAAACCAAGAAGAAACTACTGTATTTAAAACCCTGGATGCCATTACATTAACATGAATTGTGTGTTGCAGGGTTGGAATCTAGTGTTGCAATGGTTCTTGGAGTCCAGAGTGCTGAAGTCAAGGAAGGCACGGGAGACAGAGGTAGGAAGGAAAGCCAGCTGATCCCGATTGCTCGGGTGGGCTGTATTTATTGGATTACATAGAGGTCTCCCCCGCACAGCCTGCGTGAGACCTCATGACAGGATACATGTCTACATGGCACTCTGGTGTCTAAGTTACATTTTCCAGCTCTTAGAAGTTACTGTATACATTTGGCACCTACTAAGGGATTATTCTCATTGTACAGGTGGATCTGGCATAACTCTAATTCTTATTCATTCTACCTTTCCCCTGCCTCTTTCTGCCCCTTCTGTTAGCAAATTTTAGCCACAGAACAGTCTTGCTCCTAGATCCCTCCACTGTTTCAAAGGCATTTCTTCCATCAAAAGTGGCTTCTACCCTGCTAACATCCTTCATCCTTGTGCTGTTAGGTTGTTGTTGGGTTTTTTTGTGTGTGTTTTTTTTTGGGGGGGGGGGTTAGATCAGGAAGAAAAACAAACACATGTATGGACAACAGATTTGTCAATAACTATATGCTCCATGTACAGATGCAGCCAATGGCAGAATATTTAATATCTGATGAAAGAAAAGCAGCTTGTAGCTACAAGTGGTTCAGTCACTGTTGCAAAAAAATAAATAATAATACTGGGTGAGAGCCTTAATTCAACAAGACAGTCTTTTTGTTCTTATACTGTGTATAACACGATTTCCTGCCAAACAAGGATTTGATGTTAATTTCATTTAAACTGGCAACTCCAAAGGCACAACAAAAGATGCAAAGTTCTGTGATAAAGCAGTCCTTCCAGATTGAAACATCAACACAAATTGCAATTTAGCGATGTGTTATATGAGGGTGGAGATCTGTCAGGGATCTGGCCACACCAGTGCCATGTTGAACCATAATGTGCCCCTTGTTAAAATATCAGAGAGTAAACAAGACAAAACAAAAATACAAAAATGTAGTGACACCTTAAAGACTAACTCAAATCCACCCTGTCAGACATAAAAGTGAGACTTCCTGGCATCAATTTATACACATCAGGCACAGAGGCACAACACAATGGTTGGTTAGTATAACAGATAAGTATACAAATCAATGTGTATTTTACAACTAGTAATAGCAGAAGATCCATGGCTGTTATCCAGATTAGCTGTGAAGTTCCGCCCTGTTGAGTTGCAAATGTTTAGTAAACAGATGTAAACCAAAATTTGTTAAAAGAAACTGAGGTGTGTGTGTGTTGTTTCAATTTATTATTTTGAGGGGGAGGCCATTTTCCCAACATGTTCAAGGACAAAATAGTTTAACATTCAGTCTGCTCACTGGAGGCCTCTGGTGATGGTGGTGATGGATGGCAATTTTGTAATATTTTTCCTTTTATGGCATAGGGTATTCCAAAGGTCATACTATAAACTCTATTGTAGTCTTCATGCCACTGGGGGAACCTGCTTACACAGACACATATACAACTGCCACAATAGTTGTTCTTACATTTCAAACGTGAATTTTGTCTTACTGAGGGTTGCCACAGAATTCCAGAACAAATTAGAGTCACCATTGAGTCTGTAAAGTTCAAAGGCAATAGGTACTCTGAGTATGAATAGTGTTGATACCAAAGTACAGTGAGGGTGGCATTAGGAATCCTTATTGGAGAAATCCTACTTCACTTTCAAGACCAAAGGCATAAAATAAAATAAAATAAAAGAGAGCCCTGAATACCATTAACATACAAGTCTTAATAGAACTTTGGCCTGATATCCAAGGCTGTTCTGACACGATGGCAGTGCTAATTTCTTCCTACTGTATAAAAAGAATAGCATGAGGTTCTGGGGGCTTTTTTGTGGCCTGTGTGAACATATACATTACACCAATGTTTCTAGGCATGAAAAAGAAACATGCAGGCAAAGAAAAGGGTTAAGATGCCAGCTTGTTTTTTCACCCATTATTTGGGGTTGAAAATTAATTTTAGCTTCTTAATTTAATTATCCTACTTCTTATATGTAACTCAACTAACCAGGTGTCAGCAGGTGAAAGTATTTGCATTAATTCACTCCACTTTCTGCTCTATCCCTCCTTACTACCATTAATGATCTTTAGTTCTAAGTGCAAGGTTAGATTTTTTTAAAAAAAAAACCTCCACATTAAAAATAACCACTGCAACCCCCACCACAAGGAATTCTCCCACAAAGGAGAGATTAGGACAGCCAATTTAATGACTTAATATTGTACAGTATAAAACCATTCCACCTGAATAACTTTTAATTTATTATAATGCATAGATGCCAATTATGGTTGATTTATTAAGAGAAGTTCAGCACTACCAGGGCCCTGTGTTTTGAGTGGTTGCCATAGCACCAGGCTTTCACAAGGACAGCTTAAGGATCATTAAAGTGTCAAGGTGATACGTTTTGACACTTAGTGGATTTAATGATGGATGATAATAACATTGCCTCTTCACATTGCAAAACATCTAGAATTCAAGGTAGGCCATAGATATTCTTGATTTAAATTAGGCATTTTAGAGAATATAAGGTGAATCTGGTGTTGGTGTTAAGGTTGCACAGTCATTGCTCCTGGACCTAACTTTATAACATATAAGCACTTATTTATCTAAATCTTTTAGATCACTTTTCTTAAATTTAAATCCTACTCATATTCATTGAAAGGAATGAGTAACTTGTTGCAACCAATTGTAGCTGGTGAAGTGCCTGGTCATGTATCCAACTTTGCAAACAAGATGCGCCATGGCGCCAATTCAGTTAGCCGATATTAGTACCAGCAAGTTGCACATGCCTTATGCAAATACCAGTCACATCCCATATATAGTCTCCAAAGGAGCCCCCTCCACCGGCGGGGAGATAAAAGGGAGCCTTCCGCGGCCCGGAAGGCTCTGAAGCCGCCACGTTGCCTCTTCCCGGGGCACACGCCATTCGGCCCGGGAATGGGAGGCAGGTGCGTCTCCCCACCTTCTGAGCCCTGCCTGCCGGGAGAGCTCAAAGAGGAGGCGCCGCTGGAGCCCCGCCGAAGCCGCCACGTTGCCTCTTCCCGGGGCCCACGCCATTCAGCCCGGCAATGGGAGGCAGGTGCGTCTCCCCACCCTCCGAGCCCTGCCTGCCGGGAGAGCTCAAAGAGGAGGCGCCGCTGGAGCCCCGCCGAAGCTGCCACGTTGCCTCTTCCTGGGGCCCACGCCATTCGGCCCGGGAATGGGAGGCAGGTGCGTCTCCCCACCTTCCGAGCCCTGCCTGCCGGGAGAGCTCAAAGAGGAGGCGCCGCTGGAGCCCCGCCGAAGCCGCCGCGTTGCCTCTTCCCGGGGCCCACGCCATTCAGCCCGGGAATGGGAGGCAGGTGCGTCTCCCCACCCTCCGAGCCCTGCCTGCCGGGAGAGCTCAAAGAGGAGGCGCCGCTGGAGCCCCGCCGAAGCTGCCGCGTTGCCTCTTCCTGGGGCCCACGCCATTCGGACCGGGAATGGAAGGCAGGTGCGTCTCCCCGCCCTCCGAGCCCTGCCTGCCGGGAGAGCTCAAAGAGGAGGCGCCGCTGGACCCCCGCCGAAGCCGCCGCGTTGCCTCTTCCCGGGGCCCATGCTATTCGGCCTGGGAATGGGAGGCAGGTGCGTCCCCCCGCCCTCTGGGCCCTGCCTGTTGGGAGGGCTCAAAAAGGAGACGCGGCCGGAGGCCCGGAAACCACCGCGTTGCCTCTTCCCGGGGCCCTCGCCATTCGGCCCGGGAATGGGAGGCAGAAGCAGACAACGCTGGAACCGAAGACGACGACGACGCAGCCGCCATGCAGGGCTGTCCCTCCCCGCCCCCTGCCACCAGGTGGGGAGGTTGGAGGGGCCCCCGGGCCAAGGGAGCCAGAGACGCCGTAGCCATTGCGCGAAGCCGTCCCTCCCCGCCCCCTACCATTGGGTGGGGAGGTTGAAAGGACTCCCGGGCCGAGGGAGCCGAAGACGCCGCTGCCATTGTGCGAAGTTGTCCCTCCCCGCCCCCTGCCACCAGGCGGGGAGGTTTAAAGGGCTCCCGGGTCAAGGGACCCGAAGACGACGACGACGACGCTGCCACCGCCGCCGTCGCGCGAAGCCGCCCCTCCCCGCCCCTCCCCGCCCCCTGCCATCGGGCCGGGAGTGTAGGAGGGCTCCCCGTGGCATTGGGGAGCCGAAGTCGCCGCCGTGGAGGCTGCCTCAGCGCACGGACGTCCCCCCCCAGTTCCCTGCCTTCGTCCTCCCTACCTGGGGGGAAGAAAAAGGAGATGTCAATGACAGGACTCGCTAGCGCTCCCTGTGCGTTTTGGGAGCCCATGCTTGTTGCTGGAATTGGGGGGGGATGGCGGATGGGGAGGGAAGAGAGAATGTTGGTCCTGCCAGCCAGGAAGGAGGGGCAGCATTCTATCTAGGGAGGTTCCGGAGAACCATATAGGTGTTGTGACGGGCATGGGGCGGTATGGCGGGTACCGTGGGGCGGGCCGCACTCGGGGAATGCGGGTCTGATGTTTAAGTGCGGTCCCTCATTCCAGCCCTGCAGGTACATCTCTGGGCCCTGAGCGGCAGATCCGGAGTGACCCCGCCCTTAGGCTGCTGCTGGTGAATGCCAGATCGGTTTGTAATAAGGCCCCCCTGATTCAAGATGCCATCCAGGAAGGGCTGGCCGACCTGGCATGCATCACCGAAACCTGGCTGACTCCTGAAGATGGAGTACCTCTTTCGGACATGTGTCCAGCTGGGTTCGGTATTTGGCACCAGCCTAGAGGTGAGGGGAGGGGCGGTGGTGTCGCCATTGTTGCCAGGGAGTCTTTGGGAGTTGCTAGGGCCACTGCTCCACAAGTGGCTGGTTGTGAGGCCCTGCTTCTACGGCTGGGCCCCAAGGGTCAGCTGGGGATCTTACTCCTGTACCTGCCCCCTTGCAGGGTAAGGGATGCCCTGCCTGAGCTCCTCGAGGCCGCCTCGATGCTGGCGTTGGAGTTCCCGAGGCTTATGGTTCTGGGGGACTTCAATTTGCCATCGCTGGGGATGGCTTCTGAGGTGGCAAGGGAGTTCATGACTTCCATGGCAGCCATGGGCCTGACTCAGGTAGTTCGGGGTCCGACCAGGGGCAGTGGTCATGCCAGACTTAGTTTTCTTGTCGGAGCAGTGGCAGAGTGATCTAAGACTACAGGATTTAGTCATCTCACCTGTGCCATGGTCAGATCACTATCTGGTGACTCTTGACTTTCTGGGGGCGACACTTCATCGTAGGGAGGCAGGGCCTATTAAAATGGTCCGCCCTCGGCGACTAATGGATCCAGACGGATTCCAGAGGGAACTGGGGGATGTTCCTCTGGATCGGCTACACGATTCACCCGAGGCACTCGTCGACCTGTGGAATAGGTCGACAACAGTAGCCTTGGATGAAATCGCGCCCGGGGGATTAGGTCATCTCCGTGGTTCACAGATGAACTGCGCGAACTCAAACGGGCAAAGAGACGCCTAGAGCGCCGCTGGGTGAAGACCCAGGATGACTCCGATTGGAGACTAGCTAGAGCTGCTATTAGGGCCTACCTAGTGGCGATGGGGGTGGTGAGGCGGCAATACTTCACCGCCCTTATTGCCTCCGCTGATAATCGCCCAGCCGCCCTGTTCCGGGTAACCAGGTCCCTCCTCGGTAGGGGGAGATCGGTGCCCGGTTGGCAGGGTTCGGCTGAGGACTTTGCTGACCATCTGGTGGAGAAAATCGATCGGATTCGTTCAGGATTGAACCCTGGCGTGGATGGGGAGGGTCGGGGGGGTGCCGGTGCACAGTCTTGCTGTACGATCTGGGATCAGTTTGATCCTGTTGTCCCTGATGAAGTGGACAGGCTCCTTGCAGCTGTTCGTGCCACTACATGTCCTTTGGACCCCTGTCCCACTTGGTTGGTGAAAGCCTCCAAGGAGGTAACAGGTGGCTGGGTTGGGGGGATAATAAATGCTTCATTACGGGAGGGGGTATTTCCTGCACAGCTAAAACATGCTTTGGTGCGCCCCCTCCTGAAGAAAATGTCCCTCGACCCAGCTGTCCTTAACAACTACAGGCCGGTTTCCAACCTGCCCTTTCTGGGTAAGGTTTTGGAGAAGGCGGTGGCGCGCCAGCTGCAGAGTGTCCTGGAGGAAGCGGATTATCTAGACCCCTTTCAATCAGGGTTCAGGCCCGGGTATGGAACGGAGACGGCATTGGTCGCACTGATGGATGATCTCTGGCGGGAGCGGGACAGGGGTTGTCCATCCGTCCTTGCTCTTCTTGACCTCTCAGAGGCCTTCGATACCGTCGACCACGGTATCCTTCTGGAACGGCTCGAAGGACTGGGGATCCAGGGCACTGTGTTGTCCTGGTTTTCCTCTTTTCTGGAGGGCCGTACCCAGTCGGTGTGGTTAGAGAGTGAGAGGTCCAGCCCTAGGCCCCTCAAGTATGGGGTGCCTCATGGCTCTGTGCTCTCTCCTCTCTTATTTAACATCTACATGAAGCCACTGGGTGGGATCATTCATTCCCACGGGGTGCGGTACCATCAGTACGCGGATGATACTCAGCTGTACATCTCGGCCCGTGGGGACCCCAGTGATGCTGTTGAAATCCTATCCGGATGCCTGGAGGCCATTGGGGTCTGGATGGAGGTCAATGGGCTTTGGCTGAATCCCAGCAAGACAGAGTGGCTGTGGATAGGGGGCCCCGTGTTATCCAGGGAGTTACCACCTTTGGTACTGGATGGGGCTGTTTTGCCCCAGACAGACCCAGTGCGCAACTTGGGGGTCCTTCTGGACTCACGGCTGCTGCTAGAAGAACAAGTAGCGGCTGTGGCCAGGAGGGCTTTTGCCCAACTTCGGGTGATTCGCCAATTGCACACGCTCCTGGACCGGGGCTCCTTGCTTATGGTCACCCATGCTCTGGTTACTTCCCGACTAGATTATTGTAATGCGCTCTACATGGGGCTGCCCTTGACGACCATTCGGAGGCTGCAGCTGGTCCAGAATGCGGCGGCCCGGGTGGTGATGGGGTGTGGGCGATATGCCCATGCCTCACTGCTACTTCGGGAGCTGCACTGGTTACCAGTTTGTCTCCGGGTGCAATTTAAGGTGCTGGTTTTGACCTTTAAAGCCCTATATGGCAGGGGGCCAGGATACCTTAGAGACCGCATCGTCCCAAGAGTGTCTGCCCGTCCAACCAGAGCGGACCGGAGGGGCTCTCTAATAGTGCCATCAACTAGGGGTGCACATCTGTCTAGCACCCGAAGGAGGGCCTTCTCCGTGTCCGCACCAACTCTCTGGAACCTCCTGCCAATAGATCTAAGACTCCAAAGTGAACTGCTGCCCTTCAGGAAAGGAGTGAAGACCTGGTTGGCAGGGCAGGTGTGGGCCCGAATGGGACTATGGTGCCCGCCTGCTGGCTTTTATAAGAACTCTCTCTTCTTTCCTTTTGTATAGTAGGTGGGATGGGTGGGTGGGATATGGGTTTTTTAAAGGGGGTGGGATGTGGGTTTTTATAACGTTTTTTATGTATTTTTAGAATTGTTGTAATGCCGCCCTGAGTCGGGTTCTGCCTGAGTGGGCGGCATATACAAATATGACTATAAATATGACTATAAATAAATAAATAAATAAATAATAGGGTTCAGAGTTTAACAACAGAAACTTTCATCGCAGAAAATGGTTTCTTCCCTTTTCAATTATCCTTCTCATCAGTATCTCTGAGGCCTATGAAATTTGCTCTAGAAATTCAGAAGATCTGGAAACTAAAAATCTTGATTTGAGGTACTTATATATTCTTCATTGGGGTGAGAGGAATTAATTACAATTAACTAGTTATTTGTAATAGGTTACCTTCAAATTCTCGATGTGGCTTCTTATCCCTGTTCAGTCATAAAGACTACTGAGTGAGCATGGACCATTGGCTGTCTGTCACTCTCCACTCCAAAGTTGCTTTAAGGAAAAGATGGGATAGGTTCCAGTCAAGCACTTGAGCTGTTTCCAAGTATAATACATAAATTAACAAGGCATAATGTGTACAGAAAGATTATACAGGCAATTATAATTGATCCAGTTTACCCCGATTTTGCTTATTGAGTTTTCTAGACACCAAAAGTTGAAATTTTGTAATCTAGGCTCCTTGATGATAGAGCAACAAAGCTATGTCTCTTTCACCTCTATAAATGCTTACTTCCTATATAAGTAGTGTTTCATTAACAAGGCTTTCTTTTCTGAAAAAGTTTCATTCCTGCTCAGAGTTCTACTAGGTTTCCTCATTCACCCAGTCAAGGAACAGCCAAAAATATTTCATGAGGGATCACAATTAGTCTTCATGAGGTACCAAATAATTTAAAAGGTATCTATCAAATGAGCTTGGAGGAAAAACTAAAGGTGAGGAGACTGCAACCTGTTCATGAATATTCAGCTATCCAGAAGGGAGGCCAAATTATTCTTACAATGAATAACTATTTGGTCAGCTGTCATTGCCAAAAACTTCCATTGGCTCTCAAATCCATATGCTCAGCACTTAAGGTCAGTTTCATGCTGTAGTGGTGGGCATAGGGATAATAAAAGCATACTTTCTCCCATCAAAATTAATCTGTTAATTAGAAAGTTTAATGCAAGTATTCTGTAGTTGTCTCTGGTTCTTTCTTTGCAGAAAAATAGAGCTGTTTTCCTCAAGCAGTGAGTTGCCTATTTTGTAGATAATTACAAGGCCTTTGCTGACCTGGCAGTGAGGTAGCATATATCTAAATACCTGAAGTGAAGGAGAAAAAACAGAAATGAAAGCTGAGGCCCCATCTGCCAGGCTGTAATGACTGTGCTATTTGAAGGCAGAAAGGTTTGTCTGAAGCAGCTGGTTTCTCTCCAAGTGACCTTTTAGCATTTCTGTTTTTGCCGTCTGACAGATGTGTCAACTCAATAATTTCAAAAGCCCCTGAGTAAATAACCAATTGTGAGCAAGGATGACCCAAAGCAATGACAAAATGGGTGTGTGCAGCACATTATAGAGCATAAATACCTACTGAAAGAACCGGGAACATTATCGGAAAGAGAAAAAACATTTTACTCTTATTTTTGAGTAAATGGGTTTCCCTGCCTGCAGATCTGTTCCTTGTGGGGAGGAGGGGTGGTGGTGTTAGGGGAAAAAAGGGAGGACAACGGTGTGAATGGAGTGGTATTGTGATGTGTTTGCCCTTGGAAAACTTCTATTAGCTGATTGCAGGACTCAGGTGGTGTGTCAGAGCTCAAAATGGAGTCCTGCTCTCTCACTCAGAGGACAGCGGGGGAGAGTGGCCAAGGTCTATACTAATTGGCTTTGTGAACAATTGGGAAGCGGCATAGGGGTGATTGCAATCAAGTTAGGTGTGATAGAATTTAAAGCAGGGGTGCCCAAACCTTTTGGGTCACGGGCCAGTCATGTAGTTCAGCGGACGGGTCATGTGGTTCAGTAGGCTGATCACATGGTTCCTCCCACCGGAAGTGGAAATAAAACATGCCTTGCAATCTGTTTTGCAACAGGATGGGATAGATTTTAAGATGCCATTTTCTCTGCTTAAACAAGAGGTGTCCAAACTATGACCTGTGGGCCAGATCTGGCCCTTGACACCAATTCATCCAGCCCATACTGCCCTCATTGCTCCCAGAATCAGAAGTAAAATGCGCCCAATATGGGTGCATTTTACTTCCACTTCCAAGAGCAATGTGGGCTGGATGAATTGGCATCAGGGGCCAGATCTGGCCTGCAGGCCATAGTTTGGGCACTCCTGGTTTAAAGTTTTCTACTAAGTTTTCAAAAAGGAAACACACAGAGCAACATCATAGGGATCCAGCTTTCAGCAGGCAATCCTATCCTGCTTTCTCTTTGTTTTATACACCAACATGGAGCTGGGAAGGGCCAGCATTTAACAACAGCCATTGGCTATTTTTGAATTGGAAGAGTGTAGCGATGATTGGCCGCTAGGGCGGCGTTAGGTCCCAGAGGAGACTGATCAATGACAACACGAGGCAACAGGAGCGAGATCAGATCAGTGGTTTATTGGGAAAATACATACACCTTTTATAGATCAGAAGGCAGGTAGAAAAAACCATCACCCGAAAGTCAATCACATCACCTATTTACTCAGGTTAATTGGGAAACTCTTTTGGGGAAGTTAATTAGTGCGGGCAAACATTGTCAGAGGAAGCCCCATTGTTTTGGGCTCAGAGGCTGGGTAAATATGGCCACTATTTGTGCCAGGGATTTACGCTAAACCAAGGAGATGAATGTTTGCCTAATTATGTCCAGGAGATAGCGATCTGCTTACCTGGCAGAGCTGTAGGTCAGGTCAATGAATTGGGTGAATCAAACCCTATAATTTATCCACCCCCCTTATAATTTGGCTGCTCGCAGAGCCCACGGGCCAGGGAGCCTTTCTCCCGAAAGTGGCCTCTGCTGGGCCGATCCATGCCCAAGGGGGCACGGGGAAACCATATCTCCCCTTTTAATTTTTCTTAAGAACCTGACCTGCAACTCTGTGTAGGAGCGGGACCAGCTGCTGATCGGGAGTGACGTCACGGGGTTTCCTTCTTCTGCGGCATCTTGAAATCAGTGAGGGGACACATTGAGCAAAACAGCAGACTGCAATGCCTAGTATGACTACCCCCACCACCACCTTGATTACGGTTTGAAGCCACCCCCATGGAATCCACGACCACATCCATTTCCATAGTGAGCTCCACCATGCCCCCCATGCAGAGCCTTCTGTGATGCCAGCCACTATGGCGTGAAGATCCGTGAGCTGGCTTTGAATCTTACGAGAGTTGTCTGTAAGATTGAAGCAGCACATACCGTGAAAAGACTCGCAGCCCAGGTGGTGCAACAATAGGAAATAGTCGATAGCCGCTCGATTATCGAGAATGGCATGGCGAAGTTCCGCCTGCTCCTGATTGAGGAGCGCTATCACTGAGGAGGTGTGGTTGATGGCCTTTGCTAGACCGCAAGCCAAGCGACCAATCCTTTTTGCGTTGCCGACGGCTAAGCCTGGCACGCCAAAGATGCTGACCGCCAAGGAGAGATACTCGGCAGGTCTCATTACCCTAAAGCTGCTTTCACATGAGCTGTCTAACAGAGTGGTGCGAGTGTGCCGTATGAGTGAGGGAACATTAGAGACATTGGAAACATTGGGAACATTAGTGCTTGGGGCAATCATATCCTTAGTGGGGAGCAACAGTGTCAACCGACTGATACAACATATAGAGTCTGTAATATTAGCAGGAATGTAGTTAAACGTATACTGGTTACAAGTGAAAAACCATCCAGATGGTAGGGTGATATGTGCATATGCTGTGCCACGTGGCACTGGGTTACTGCAAGTCCAATTGCCACTGCCTACATCGAGGCACCGGCGCCGGGTTCGGCCGAGTCCGGAGCAACCGTAGATTCGGCCGCAGGTAGAGTTCGGGCTGACCGCCACTCGAGGAGTGTGGAGAGTGGCCGCATCAGCCGGTAAAGTCATGGTTAGCCGCATCTCCCAACGAGCATATTCCGAGGAAGCTGTTGGGATGTACGGGCTGAAGAATTGCTTCACCAGCCAGTCCCCGTCCCGGGGGTGTGCGCCTGGAGAATGGCACACCGGGATAAGGCAGGTGCTGAGGATTGAAGCAGAACCGACGTCCTGCCTGAGGCAAAAATCGGACTGGTTGACAAGGCTTGCCAACCTTTCCCAAATGTTGTACTGCATGCGGGCAGAAAGGTCTCCGCCCGGCATCAAATCGCTGGCCTCCAATGAGGCGGCCTGAACGCCTCCCCCCGAAAGCAGGGTGAGGGTCAGGATGATGGCGAGTGCCAGGGTGTTGGCATGAATCTGGGCAAAGACTGCAGCTGTGAGGTTCTCCGGTGTTGGCTCCTTCCTCTCGCGCCGGACGGTGTCCTCGGCATCACGGCAAAGGATCTTGACCATCCCCCAGGTGATCCTCTGTGCTGCCGTCGGTGGCCGTCTCCTCCGGCGGGTTCTCTCGGTCAGAGTGAGGTCCTCCATCTCCGGGATCGGACTCGGGCCGGTCTGGTTCCACGCCATGTGGTTCCAAGTAGGGCTTGACACACCGAGCTGGAATCCAAACGACACCTGTAGGAGACATAACTGCAGCATACCCTCTTCCCCAGGTTATGAGCGGCACTGGGCCCCTCCAAGAAGGGTCTGGTGGCACTCGGTACCGGACCATAGGTCGCGGGAGAGCTTCCGAGCGGCGGAAGTGCTTCTCCTGCAGCGTACAATCCGAAAAAACATTAAGGTGATTGTATGTGAACAATACCTTATTCAGACAAAACTGTGCCTGTCCCTGTGATTTGGGGAGGGCTGGTGGTTCCCCCCTTTCTGTTTGTTTGTCAATATAGGACTTTAGCGTCCGATTGACCCGTTCTACAATCGCTTGCCCTTGCGGATTGTAGGGAATTCCAAAGGTATGCTTGATGTCCCAAGTAGCCATGAAGGCGGCCAACTGCCTAGAGCAGTAGGACGGGGCGTTATCCGTTTTCACGTGCCGCGGCTTGCCCATCGCCGCGATGCAGGAAAGGAGGTGCTGCTCCACGTGGGAGGCAGTTTCCCCCTTCTGCGCCGTGGCCCAAACAAACTGTGAAAAAGTGTCAATGCAGACATGCATGTACTGCCATCTGCCAAACTGCGGCACATGCGTGACAGCCATCTGCCACACCTGGTTAGCCTCTGTCCCCCGTGGGTTGACCCCCCACGAGGGCCCCCCCGGCGCCCCTGCACAATGCTGGCAAGAGCGGACTATGCCCTGGGCTTGAGAAAGTGGCAGATTGAACTGTCTTGCGAGAGCTTTGGCATTTTGGTGAAAGAAGGCATGACTTTGGATTGGAGTAGTAAAAACTCCCAAAACTGAACGTTGCTGAATCTCCTTTGCGGCCGCGGCTGCTCTGCTATTGCCCGCGGAAATCGGACCCGGTAGGTCTTGGTGACTTCGGATGTGGGCAATATAGAGCGGCTCCGTGCGGTTTCGCAAATGAAATTGAGCAGTGAGAAACAGACTGAGCAAGTTTTTGTCTATCGCGGGAGTGATGTAAGCTCCCGGTAGACTGTGAAGTAAATTCCTAACATACAGGCTGTCAGTTATGATATTTAAACGTTCCCGGGCGAAGGTGCGCAAGGCAAGGTTCACGGCTGCCAACTCTGCCCGCTGCGCGGACTTCTGTGGAAGAGTTAACAGCGTGCGCCAAGCTTCGCCCTCCTGCCAGGTCAGAACACCATACGTGCGACCTCCATCAGTAAAAACTGTCTTGGCCCCCTGAAGTGGGACCAGCGAAAGCAATTCGAACAAGCTGACTGTTCCTGTCTGGAGTGAGACAAGTCTGGGGTCTTTGGGCAAGTGGTACGCTAAACTTCCAGTGAAACCTTCCAAAGCTATCGGAAGCGAGTCACCTAGCTGCATTAACTGATGAATTTGTTCCTTGGTGAACGGGACTACAATTTTGGCCAAATCATTCCCTGAAATGTCCCTAGCTCTCAGCCTGCCGCGGTAAACCACCGCGGAGACCAGCTCCTGGGGCGGAACGATGTTCCATGAAGAAGTGTTAGGCAAGTACACCCACTCCACAATCTTCGCTCCCTTCTCTGAGTCTACTCCTAGCGCCCCAGTGAACATGGATCCCGACCGTACGATGTACAGATTCAGGATCGGGGCATATGGCCCCTGGGCGATTCTATCCACCCACCTCTGGCTGAGAACTTGGTTCACTTTCTCGAGCGCCAAGCGCGCGTCTCGAGAAATTTTTATCCGGTCTGCCGGCTGCTTACCTAAGGTTAGCAGCGAGAAGAGCGGTTTTAGAAGATCCGTATCCAATCGGAAGTACGGTCTGGCCCAATTGATGTTCCCTAAAACCTGCTGTAATTCTACCAGGGTGACTGAATCCTGTAAATTTATCTGAGGCAAAACCGGTGCTGCAAAGGAACGGAGAAGCCGATGACCCAAGTATGAGAAGGGCTCGGTCTTCTGCACCTTTTCCGGGGCAATGAGTAAGCCTTTGTCCCCCAGGCTGGCCTGGAGGTCTGAAAACATTTTGCTGCCAAGTTGCGGCAACGCTACTAAAATATCATCCATAAAGTGACAAACAATAGCTTTAGGGTAAAGGCTTCGGAACTTTGCCAGTGCGTCGTGAACATAAATTTGGCACAGGGTGGGCGAATTGAGCATGCCCTGTGGCAAATATTTCCACGCGTAACGCTGCGTGGGCTCACTGTGGTTCACAACCGGCACTGTAAAGGCGAACCTTTCCCGGTCCCTGGGGTCTAAGGGGATTGTATAAAAGCAATCCTTGAGATCTACGACTAGAATCTCCCACCCCTCGGGAATCATGTTAGGATTCGGGATGCCGCATTGAAGCGGACCCATTGGCTGAATGCATTTATTGATCTCTCTGAGATCATGGAGGAGTCGCCACTTCCCCGACTTCTTCTTAATAACAAAAATTGGCGAATTCCAAGGACTCGTGGACTGTTCTATATGTCCTGCGTCTAGCTGTTCTTTAACTAGCTGCTTGAGAGCAACCAATTTCTCTCCCACTACCGGCCATTGTTCTACCCAGACCGGAGTATCGGTGAGCCATTTAAGTGGCAACGCCATTACCCGAAGGTAAGGGTGGCACCGTACTGCTGTAGAATGTCTCGCCCCCAAAGATTGACGTGCACGTCAAGAATGTGCGGCCGAATCACCGCCGTGCCGTCAGCCCTTGGGATTGTGACTTTTACCCACTCTCGGCTTCTGAACGCTTCCTGAACTCCCTCGGCCACTGGCTTCTGCTTATCACAGTCACATCTGCTCCGGTATCGAGTAACCCTGAGAAAACTCTTTTGTTCAAAAATACCTCGATAACGGGGCGCTGCTTCCACTCAATGTTGGTCTCCACTGTCGCTAAGACCTGGTATCCTTGCACTGCCTCACTCGTGCTCAAGCGGTCTGCTGAACTGGACTCTGAGCTGTCACTGAGCCTTCTCTGGCTGCCTGCTGGCGAGTGACAAGGAACCATGGTCAGTTGCGCTAGGGTGTCTCCCTTGTGGATTGTTTGGGGCAGGTGTGTCCAAAGCTGGACCTGGAGAACGCCTGAAAAGTTCGAGTCAATGACTCCTGGAATTATAAAAATTCCACGTGCTCCAGCTACACTACGGGGCAAGACTAAACCTATAAAGCCTTTGGGTAGGGGTCCCATATACTGAGAGTCGACTAGATAGACTGTGCCCGGCAGATCGCATGTAACGTCCGCCTGGCAAGCCAATTCTAGCCCTGTGCTACCCTTGGGGCTGGCCTGTGCCCTCGCAGTGCCTGGAATGTGCCTGAACCTAGTCTAGTTCTG